>CM073605.1:20993791-21695458 GCA_037074985.1 Solanum bulbocastanum
TTTTTAAATAGAGTGCACTCTTCTGAAGCAATTTTGACATGTGAAAAATTAAAAAGCCCGGTAAAAGGAATATTAAATCTCGTCTTCAGCTCACCGAGGACTTAACCCTTGATAAGATGGCATGGAGGTCGAGAATTAAGGTAGAAAGTTAGTAGGTGTGCGTACACTTTCTCAGAGTATTAATATCATTCTTAATGTTTTCCTATAATTAAAGACTTATATCACTACCAGTTGTTTTGTTAGCCTCGGTATATTATTATCTTCTTGTTGCTACTGCCTTTTTCTTTCACTTTTTGCTCAGCCAACGAAATAAACAACCTCTACCTTCTCAAAGATAGCCCTCCTCATACCCTACCAATGGGATTACACTAGATTGTTTGTTGTTGTTCATCGACAACTCCTTGCTTGTTAATAAATTTTGTTTAGACACTGAAACTATTATTTGTTCTAATCGAGTACCTGAACAGCAGATAAAATGTTCATATTGCACATTTGAATGTGTGCTCATAAGAGTAGATGGAGAATTTGTCCCTGCCTTCATATTGTGAGACAGACTGGAAGGAAAGGAATTCTAGATGCTTTGAGAATGTTGAGAATGGAGCATAGAAGATCAAATACAGCACATCAACTGAAATGACATTGTTTTTATTATTGGTGTTTTGAATTCAATATAGACATAGGATAGTAGAAATTGAGAGTACTTTTAAAAATATGGTTTCAGTACAACCTGTGTACGATTTTGTTCATTTGGTATATAGTTACCAGTTTCAAAAAAAAGGTTCGATCTATTTTCAACTAATAGCTTTCAGCTGTATGAATCTTTTTCTTCCTTTTTGTCCTATCTATTTGGAAGTCTTTTGAGGCCACTTCCTTCCTTGTGATTTTGGTCTACCCTATCCCCTTTTAACATCTTCACTCACCCTAGTTTCACTCCTATCAACCGATCCAATATCATTGTTATTAAAAAACTAAAAGGGGTTGAATATTAATGAAGAAAATTCATTATATGCAAACCACCATTAACCTTATATTTACTCAAATAAACCTTCATATATAAATGAGGAGCCCTAAAAAAGGAAGGAAATCCTAAAAAGGAAGGGGACTCCTGACTAACTAGAGACTTTGTACCTTACCAGGCATAGTCTAGGATATGCCTTTAAGGTTTAAGATAATTCTCCATAGTTGTGTTGTTATCTTCCAGTGAAGGGAAAAATGGTTAACTGTCTCTAAATTTTCTCCACATAAAAATCACCTTTAATACAATAGGATCCCTCTTCTCATCATGTTGTCTTTTAAGGAATGCTTCTTTGGCTAATAGCCATACAAAAACAAGCTATTTTGTGTGGTATTTTAGTTTTCTAGATTTGTTTCAATGGATAATTAGCTATCCGTTGATGAGGCGGATTAATCATTTGGTAAGTTGTATTAACCTTGAATAATCCTTTGTTGTTGCCTAACCACCAAAAACATCTTCCCCTATTTCTAGCCCATTAAACTGCTCAAGTGTGCTAAAGAAATCACCACTTTTTGTACTTTCGAGTCATTCATGACTTGTCTTCTAAAAATGATGTTCTATCCTTGAATGTACACATTTCAAGATGCATTTTGGACTATGAAGTAGCCTTTTAACAAATACTAAATGGATGGAGATTCTTAAAGAAATGAGGTAACAGGGCTAAATTCATTTATCTGCTACTAAGATTCAGGATTATACAAATGGTTTAGAGCAACAACCAATAACAATGGAACTTGTTTGAAAGTATACAATATAGTAGATTGCATAATGTGAGAACAAACTATGAGGTATTGAAATTTGTGAGTAGATGATTGAATTCAGTCTTGGTTAAATAGCCTTCAACATATGTTTCCTTGCTTTCACCTAGAATATAGTGATTTTAATAGTTTGAAGAAGTCAAATTATGTGTTCAAATCTGCAGGTTTTTCCCTGAGGTGTTTACTATCTGCCAGAACATTTGGCCAGAATATGAATAGGGGATATGAATGTATGATATCCTTCTTGATGGAACAAATTATAAGATTTCTATTTTGCTGGTATATCCCTAGATAGATCTGTCAGAATGGGTTTGGCTCATTGGTGACTTTTGCATATACCATTGCATTAGACTTTGTGATAGCTTTCTATGTTCTATATGATTCTCTCATATACCTTTGCATTGGATTTTGTGGTGGCTTTCAATGTTCTCTCTGATACTTCTCCTTTTTGTCTAGTTTTTGTTTCTAATTTTGATGTCTTGTATTGCCTCCTTATTCATGCCTTAATTGCTTTAAGGGAAAGTATTTTGTCGCAATCTTAGGCACGGCAAGATAAGCCCATACAACAAATGAACTCGCATGAGGTAGGTGAAAAGATATGTATGAGAACATTATGCATGTTCAAAATTCCCATCCCTCAAACAAGCCTCTGAGATTATAATAGGATCGATTATCCAGATTCCTTCACTTCACCATTGCTTGACTTTTTCATAATGGGAAAACTTACTCAAGGAAAATGCTGCCAAAAGGTACAACTTCTACCATTCCTTCCACATGAGCATTTCCTACAAGTTCTACTCCTTCTAATGAAGACAGGACTAGAGCAGACAAACAGGTTGCTTTTGATGATACACCAATCTCCAGTTTTGACAAAGTATGTTCTCCCTTATTACTCGTATCATTATGTTTGTTCACCCCATCACTTTGAGAGCTTTAATTTTTCTTTCAGGATGGTTTGGAAGGCACAGTTTACCCTCATTAGCTAATACCAGAAGCAAGACATTTGATGTTATTGAAACACCTGACTGCCTTATGAAATTTGAAAATCTTGAAGACTTCTTTGCTCGAGTTAAGGGAAAAATAAACGAGCTCAATCTCTTGATTTTTCTACTGATCAATCTTCTCCCATAGATGGCAAGATATCTGCCACGCAGAAGTCTACACCATTGGCGAAGATGCTTGCCACAGCGAAAGGTGATATTACGAGATTACTAAATATGTCTTCTCAATACATGCTTCTACCAAAAATTTGTTCAACATTAAGTGCAGTACTATTAGTATATGTTGCAGCACCAGATTTATCAGCTGAGAGAGTGCTTGCCTTGGATAAACTCAAAGAGAACCTTCCACAATTCTCCTTGACATTGCGTAGAGCTAAGAAGGACAAAGTGGAGTATTATAAGAAGGCTGCCAAGAAATCGCTCCTCATCGATGAGCTCATAAAAAATCAGGAACTCCATACTGACCTCAAAGACTGCAGTGATAAACTTGAAATCCAAATCAGTAAGGTGGAGGCAAGAGTGAAGGATGCAAAGACAAAAAAAGAAGCAATCCAGGAGCAAAATCTGACTTTGGCGAGGATGTGCTTTCAGAAGTCTAGTGCTCTTGATGAACTGGAAGCTGAGTTTCATTCCCTAAAGGAGATGAAGAAGCTAACTGATTCGTATGTTGCTCGTGGAAGAAAGCTTGATAGACTTCAAGAGTAAGATAATCGAGTGATTGCTTGCATAAATCATTCTTCATGTGAATTTTTTGGGTAGTAAGAGCATGTAAATATTACGTTGCCAATTAGTCCAAACATGTAGTGTGGAAGGAGATGTGTACAAGTTATGGTTTCTTGTGAACTATTGGATACTCTGAACATATTTTTTGCAACTTTGTTGTTATTGTTCCTTTCTTTCAAAATGCTATGTAATGCTTTCCCTAATTTTGTCATAAGCATTTATAATTTCTTTTTTCTATAATTGTTTTCAATTGTTTCCTTGATCGGCGGTCTCTTTACCACCACAAGGTAGGGGTAAAGTTTATGCACACATTACTCTCCAGTCTCCCAAGATCATACTTGTGGATTATACTGGATTTGTTGTTGTTGTATTGTTTGCAACATTGGTACATGACAACGTTAAGAGTTCTCTCTCTTCTTTTTTTCCAAATTTAAGTATTCTTCATGCACTTTTTTTTTTTTTGCATCATCTCCATTTTCTCCAACATTTCCTATGCATTACTTGAAATAATCCATGAGAGGTTGAATTATTTGTATTGCTTGTATCAAATTATTTTTACTTTATACATTGTTACAATATGAAAACATTTTGTTAAATTTAACCTTTTTTAGGCCAAACAGACCCTTAAACTTGTCCCTAAATTTCATTTTGACACTCCAACTCAACTTTGTTCCATTTTAACCCTTCAACTCCAATTTTTATGTTCCATTTTGGCACTTCTAAGTGATGTGGCAGAGAGATTGCATCACACATTCTCTAAGAGAGTGAAAGACAAAAAAAAAATGTATTTTTTTAAAAAATAATAAAAGATTACCCTTCAACTTTATTTCTTTTATGTACCATTTAACACAAAATACCAATGTTATGAATTCTTTATTTCTATTTATGTTATTCAACTGCAATTTTGCATTTTAAAAATCAACGATCATCCATTAATTATTGTAAAAAATTAAAACTGACGGATTATCATTGTTTTTTTTATAAAAAAAAAAAGTAACAATTTCTTTTTAAGAGTTTTCCTATATCTTTGCATGAAAAATAACCGACGAAAGTGCGTCGATTTTCTTTCATAAAAAAATCAATGACAACCCAACGAAGTCTATCAAGTTTCAACATTTTTTGTAGTGTTATTAATTAGCAATGAACAGGAGTTTTTTTTACTTGTATTTAGTTGAATGAAAAATTAGAAAGTTGATATTTGAGTTAGTCCAAGTAGACTAGATATGAAAAAAAATATATGTGATGTTATTTAAATTAACTAATTGTTTAAAAAAAAAAAAAAACACTTTCTCCGATTATTTTTTCACACAATAATGTACAGAAACTCTAAAAAAATAAATTTTAAAAAAAAACGATGTTCATCCATTATTTTTTAACACAATAATGGCATGTGAAGTACACACATCCCACTTTGTTGATTCTTTGGAAAGAAGTGCTAAAATGGAACATAAAAAATGGAGTTGAAGGGCTAAAATGGAACAAGGTTGAGTTGGAGTGCCAAAATGAAATTTAGGGACAAGTTTAAGGGTCTGCATATGTATTTGGCCTTTTTTTTAATTAATTTGTTTTTAGGAGGTGGATGGTGTGAGTCCCTTCAATTTTTAACAACTTATTGAGTTGACTTGGAACTTTCATGCATTTATCATCAATTATAGTCTAATACATTCATTCTTCTCAGCAATCTAGTTATTCCAGGCTTTTGTGTGAGACAGTTTCAACTAGTGATATGGGCTAACTCACATATTTTGCGTTTGTGTTTTTATCTAAATTATCATTAATTGTTATAAAAAATAAAATAAAAAAAAGCAGCTCGATTAATATTTGATGGTGTATGGTGTACTCTCTTTTGATTTTAAAAAAACGTAAGTCATCTGCAGCTCCAAAAAGTTGTTTGTATATTTCATTTAGACACCTTAACTAGGACTATACCTATTGAACACTAGGACTGTTCAAAATCGAACCGAAGCCGATAACCCGAACCGACAAAAAAGTTATTGGGTTATTGGTTTAGCGGTTTTGATAATGGTTTTGGTTTTTTTTGTTATCGGGTTATCGGTCCTTAACGGTTTGAAGTTTTTTCTTAACGGGTTAACCGATAACCCGATAGTATATTAAATAATTATATTTATACCATTTTGTATATAAAGTCCTCGACTTAGAGTTTGATTTCCTACTTTTATTTTTTGTTGTCTCAAACACTTGATTATTCTACAATGTAAAAGTGTTTGCTTTTGAGCAAGATGTAACTTGTGAACTCATGTGCATGGTTTATTTGATTTGTCACCTTGTTTCTAAGTGATTTTCAATGTTTTATTTTTGTGTCAAATCTTAACGGTTAAATCGATAACCGAACCAATAACAATCAAAAACCGATAAATCAATAACCGATAAGTCAATATCTTAATGGCTCTATAACGATTTAGCATCTCTACAAACCGATGACCAATAAGCCAACCTGATAAACTTCAAAATCAAACTGAACCGACCGATACACAATCCTATTGAACACTTTTGTCATTCAAAAACAGTACCTATAAATATTTTTTGATGGCATGGCATAAGTGTAATGCACATCAAAGAAGTGCGTGAAGCCATAAAAAAAAATTTGCATACCAATCAAAAAAAGACACCTCAACATTAGAAAAATCATAATTTGAATGTATAAAAAAAATTCAAAACTCGTTGCCAGTCATCTTCCCCACTTTTTAGTCCCCAATTGAACTTCTCAATCCAGGATTACCTAGAACCTCATTAGGCAAATTCCTTCGCCACCATCCCTCGATACACCCCTTTCCCATATAATCCTTCATTCTTTCTATTTAGCATCATTTCGCCATCATCAATATCATCATTGTTGTTATCTTTGACGAAGAAGCATCACTTATACAAAAAATCAAAGGAGTTCACTACTAAAGATTTTCATTAGAGTAGAAGAAAATTTCATCAAAAAAATAAAAATCAAATTGCGTCAAAAATAATTCCGGCAAAAACTTTATTTTCTAACAAGATTAATACAACCTGAAATTATTTCTTCAAAATTGTTAAGAAATTCAAACCCTAAAAAGCTCACAGCATAGAAGAAAAAAATATCAACTCTTGTATTTTCTTATTTTTGAGATTGAAAGATTCTTTTTTCTTATCACATGTATTTTTTTTATTTTTTTAAAGGGCAACAAACACTCATATTTTATCAACAAAATCAATTACGAGACAACGCTGAAGAAAGATATCAGCTTAATCTTCTGGGCAACATGAAAAACAAAATTTTAATTTAGGGAAGGTCAACTCTAAAATGGCAAATATCATAAAGTCGGTTGTATCTATATGTGTGATTATATATTGTTGTTTTATACAAGGTTTTTGGGATAATAAAATGTCAACTTAACTTTGAAATACCAATTGTCTGTACATTGGTATCGCAAAGTTAAGTTGATATTCTATTATCCCAAAAACCTGGTAAAAAACAACAATATATAATCACACATACAGATATTCATGTTTGTACATTGCAAAAGTCTATTTTTCTCACTTTTTTTATTTATCAATTGTTTTGAACATTTCAAAATCTCGAAATATACTTACTAATGAATACCATTTTCATTAATAAATATTATCTTTGGGATAAAAAATATAATATTACACTTCATAAGTCATTACTTAAGTCTCCAAAACATAATTTTTATTTTTATGTTATATTAATTTCTAATTTTTCAGATTGCATATATTATATTATTATTTTGAAAGTGGAAGCCTTTTAAGTTGAAAAAGTGAATTACCAAAATGTCCATTATAAGTTGAACGACATTTTTAACTGATTAGTCATGAACTATTTCTTCAATATTCAAGTTAAACAAAATCGTAAGAAAACATTTCATAAAATATGACCATAAATTATTATAAATTTCTAATCAAATTATATTAAATCACATAAAGACAAATAAGTTGGGAAGGTAACCATCACTTTATTGAATAGCTACTAATTCTTTGTTTTTTATTTCTTGTAATAATGCAAAAGGGTAGAGAAATAGCTTTTATTCCCTTCGTCTACTTTTATTTGTCATGTTGAGTTTTTTAAAAGTCAATTTAACTACTTTTCAAAGTTAAATTAGATTACATTAATTTGATATTTTAAACAAAAAAATTAAATATTCAAAAACTATACGAAATGTACTATACATTGCAATTTTTTGCATATCAATATAATGAAAAAGTATATAGTAAAATATTAGTCAAAGTTCTTTATAATTTAACTTTAAAAATGAAAAGTATGACAATTAATAGTAGACAGAGGTAGTATCTTTTTTTATTCTTCTAGAATATGATAATTAAGAGTATGTAGTTAATTATGTGACTTTTATAGAAATTAACATGAATATAAAGTTCATCCCAATGTTTTTTTAAAAAAATAATGTCAATTAATGCACTTAATATTACTTTATTACAGTACAATTTTTTACTCTTTCTATTGAATTAAAGTTAGTTTTTGTCTCTTCATTCCAAAATCTTTACTGATAGGGTTTTATGTTCTTTTTGTTCCCTTTTACTGTTGTTTGTATTTCTGCTCTATTTTAAATATATATATATATATATATATATATATATATATATATATATATATATATATATATATATTCTACTTCTGTTTTTTCTCTTCTCTAATTGGTTATGTGGTTAAATTTTTGACGTGCTAATTAATTAAATTTGTTTTTAAAAATAAAATTTTATGTTTTTTTTAATGGAAAAACATATTTGTAAGTTGAGTTGGAGGCTAAATCATATAAGACCGTGAAAAATGGAAAATAAAGATAAGAATCTTTCGAGGTATATTCTTAGGCGTAGTACTATGACAGGATCTCTTTAATTTATTTTCCTTTATTTTGCTTTATTTTTAACATTTTTAACTTTCTTATATGTGAGGTTATCGTCATATAGAAAGGAATTAACTTCCAAAAATCTTGAAAACAAATTAAATTGATAGGTATACATTGTGAATGATCTTTTAGTGTGTTGCATACTTATAATTATAGTTCTATTTTAAATATAATAATTTAATATTAGATGTAAAATGACTATTTTAAATTGTAAGAGTGATTATACTACATTACATTGAATTTGAGATACTTATAATGAGGCATCTCCAGCGCATATTGCAAGCATCTAAACAGACACCCCTGATTATTTGCGTAGGTGCCTAGGAAGCAACAAATTCATGTGAATGGTGCGTATTAGAAAATTCGTAGGGGTGTATAAAAAATGAAAAGAGTATAATTCGTTATGTATGAAATTTAAAGGGTTACATCACTATAAGTAGGCTTGTAACCCCCCCCCCCCCCCCCCACCTGCCCCCAATTGTATGAAATTCAAATTGATACATCGAAACTATGACTGACAGACATACACTTATGTTTTATTTAGTGTAGTCTTATTTCTATAAATAAATTTTATGTATAATCTTATTTTATGTTGCATTTTAAGGTAGATCCTTCTATTTGTATCATTTGAAATGATAAACTTGTATTTTTTTTAGGCATAATACATAAATTGGACCCTAAACTTGACTTCAAATTTTAAGTATGACCTCTAACTTTCATAGTGCACAAGTAGACACTTTAACTATCCAATTGTTAAACAAAAAAACACGCGAATCCAACCTGGCATAACGCGTGATTGAGACACAATTCAGGCGCGTCAGGGGTATTTTTCGAGGCCCACAACAGTAAAAAAAAAACGGAAATGACAATTTTACCCTTAATGAATCCCTTTTAAATATATTTTTATTTTTTTCAAATCAAAATCCCAGTTTTCTTCTTCTTCTTCCAAATTCTAGTACTCAAGCTTTTTTCCTCTTTTTGTGCACAATTTCTGGTCGTTTTTATGTAATGGCTTCTAATTTTTTTTGTCAAAATCGAGCAAATTGGGAAAAGAAAATACGACCCTACCCTTTTGTATTTTAATTTTTTTTTTAATTATAAAATACGTGTAATTTTTTTAATTACGTGGCAGCCACTGAGTGGCTCAATAAGCCACGTAGGCGCGTTTGTATATCACACAATTTGGCTGTTGGATTCGCGTGTTTTTTTGTTTAACAATTGGATAGTTAAAGTGTCTACTTGTGCACTATGAAAGTTAGAGGTCATACTTAAAATTTGAAGTCAAGTTTAGGGTCCAATTTATGTATTATGCCTTTTTTTTATAAGTGTGCTACATAAGTTGTTTCATAAGTTAAATATTAATTACTCTTAATATTTTTACAATCTTTTCACCTCCTAACTTAATTGCAAGTTAAAGAATCATAAATTGATCATATTCATTAGTAACAAAGTAACTGTTAATCATTATATAAATAAAATTTATTTTAATCATATATTACTAAAATTGGAAAGCTCTGAAGTATAAAGTTGGATTACCATTTTTCCCTTACACTAAAATCATAAAATTATAAATTATTTAATTAATTAAATATTAAATAATAAATCATATTATATATTAATATCATACAAAATATTAAAGTGAGAAGGTGTTGAACCAAATGTATCTATATTTTTTGGCACATGAAATATATGTCTGAATAAATATTAAACTAAATGTTTTTCACATTTTTCAGTTCTCTTAATTATTATTTGAAAAACTTAATGTAGTACTACTCTACTATTTAACCTTGTGAAAACGTTTATTTTTATGTATTTCAAATCAAATCACTGAGGTAATTAGTATGTTAATTCATTGAGAAAATCAAAAAGTTATTTGAAGTCTGTGATGCAATTATTTTTTATTCACTATTAATATGTAACATTATAATATTATTTAATTAAATATAATTCGTACCGATGTTTTACCCTTCTTTATTTTTTATTTGCTTTAAATATTCACTATCATAAATAATATTTAATTAACTATCCAATTGCTACTCTTAAATTCATAACTCTCATACTTTTCATATTCATAACCTCTAAATATTAATTTAAAACTTTAAGATATCTTTTAATATTCCCCCAATTTTTTCTATATAAATTCATCTTTCTGGTTTCATGAGACTCTAATCCAAAGTTATTCTTTTTTTTTTCTTAGTTCAAGTAGTGGAGTGTTTATATCATCATTGTACTATTTGATTTATGTTTTAGTTTGATTAGATGAGAAGACTCTTGAATTTTAATTGGTTATGGGAGAAGGTGTAGACAAGAACTTCGAAAATTATGTAGTAATTCTATCCTCTCGTTTTTTCCATATGCATTGTTATTATTAAAGTCTTAAGAAGGATGTGTATATTGTAATTTTTTTCATGTATATTTTTTTGTGTGTTTTCTATATTAGACTTCTTTAGTTTAATTTTCTATGATTTTCTATATTTTTATCAGGCTCAAATTAGTTATTTTTGACTTTAGTGAAAGTTTGCTACTACTAACCAACGTTCAGATTTACCGTTGGTTACTTTATAAGAAATTGCTTTCAAACATTAAAATGTACCCCTTGTTTGATGTTTCTTGTCACACTTTTAATGATTAATTATTTGTAATTGTTGCATTTTATTTCTTATTACATGCATGTTTTCATAGAATTGTAATTGTTCTAACAATCTAAAATAAAATTACATGGGAAACACGTGCAATACACGTACCCAGAGACTAATATATAGGATAGTTGGGTAATTTGTTATTTTAATTTTTGCTATAAATACATGTGTTAAACGGAGGGGAAAAAAATACACGAAACATTCAGCATATCTCTTTTATAAATTTACATTTATTTTTGCGATCTTTCAATATTTAATTCCGAAAATATTCAGCACAAAAATATTTCACATCAGTAATTGTCTGACCATATTTTAACATGTCTCACATGTATAGATCTTAGCGATATTGTAAATGTCTATTTAAGTCGATAATCAAGTGTATTTTGAGTTAAGTATTATAAATGGTATATATAGTCCTTTGACCCATTTATAGGGTTTAGCCCCATGATTAATTTACTATCTTATAACAATTAACTATATATTTATGTTACACTATCTAGTCTTAGCGGACATAGTTATATGATACCTTGTTGCTCTTGGGATCGGTGTCAAGTATCTCATAAAATTAGTCGAGGTGTGTGAAAGCTATTTTGGACATCACTGTCATTAAAAAAAAAGTTTCTGGTAAGTCTTTTAGACCACTTGAACACATTTTTTCATTTGAGATAGTGTCTGACCACTTGGAGGGACACAATTTGTTGAATCTCGCATTTTATATTCTAGCAAAAAAACAAAGTATTGCCTTCTCCAAGTACCTAGTATTTATATACACCTTATAGACAGTTGTTTCTTTTATTAGATGATGAAATTCATCTTTTTGTTAAAAATAGGTTTATAGCAAAAGTGATTTAATCAAAATTCTGCCTAACGTTTGATACCTTACAAACTATTTTTCAATAGAAATACCATCATCAAATGTTCTTCTCTATCTTTTTTGCATTATAGTTCTCTTAATTTGTTGAGTTTCTTCGATTTCTTGACTAATCTTCATAGTTTTTCTTTGTTGTCGTCTTCATTATCTTCTTTCTACAAGCTCTCCCCTCCTGAAACACAAAGTTGTAATCTTTATGTTATCCATTTCATGTTACTACTTTTTTTCAATGCAAATATTAATATAATGAACTTTTTTCTATTTTTATTTCCTTCAGTCAGCATCACCAAACTTAGGCCAAGAATGACGCTCAACAACACCTTCCCTATGCCTGGTATTCTCCTTGTTACCTGAGACGTGTTATTGATTTCTCTGTTTTTACTGTCTTCAAAACATTCTCGTCTAGAATTTTACATAAATAGTTTTGTATCAGAATTTCAATAAAAGATCTTCCGACTGATAATTACCTTCTGGAAACAGTAATGATCTCATTTAATGCTACTCAGTCAGTTTCTAATTTCACTTCTGGAAACAGTAATGATCAAATCATTAACTTTATAGTAACATAAATCTACAAAGCCACACATAATAATAAATAAAGCTTCAATACAACAATAATGCTAATTTGATGAATAAAAAGTAAAGTATTAGTCAGAAATTGGACATACCCTTGCGTGAATGAACTCCTCAATTCTACCATTAGCAAATTGACCAAGAAGCTTAGGTCCTTGACCCTTGTTTGACAAGCACTCAAAAGTTCTAATCTCTTCATCCCTACTGAAGAAACGATCTAGTCCTTCCCCATATAATCGAACCAAAACTCTCGAGACGTTTTCTTTCTCAGTAGGCCAACTTATCCTATAAAACTCATTAGTCATAGCACCACTCAAATGATGAACTTTCAAGTTCTTTAGATCCAACACATCTCCCCATTTTGTAGCTAATGATAGAAGCAATTTCATCAATTCCTGTGGTAGAAGCAATTTCAACAATTCCTACGGCAGAATAACCAGTGCTTGATTTCCCTTATTCTCCAGCTCCTCACATAACTTTTTTCTTCTTCTTTACGAATTCAAAGAAATCAACAACTTGACGAGCATACCTTCAAATAAAACATAACCATAACGTAGTTCAAATACCAGGCAAGAGAAAGACAAGGAGGGGCAAACAAATGTACAGAAACAAAGCACAAATGACAGGATATTCCTAACACACAACAAACTTGCTAAAGATATTTGTTAAAGTCGGCTATTAAAAGGATTTTATAAGCTTCAAAAAGTGACCCTACAATTCACTATTATCATGTGCTTTAGTGCAGAAACCCTACAAATTACTGGAGCTGTCAATTAATTGATATACCCATCATCCATACTTCAGAATATCTACTTGACCTCTATGGCTTATTACATGATCAACTGAATGGAACCAAATTCAATCCACAGCTCGGATAACCATTGATCTAGCTAACACATAAAGAAATTAAGATAATATTGAACAGGTACTAAGGTGTGAAGAAAGATAAAATGATCAGCACTAATATAAGCAGCAACGGGCAATAGCTAAAAAGAAAGTTGGTTTGCCTCAACAGAAGTAGAAAATTAAACTTCAAGAAAAGATTATATCCCTGTTTTTAAAGAAGAAATTAGATAAACACTAATAAAAATCAACTCTCAGTGGATTCTTTTCGAGCATAGCACATAATCAGGTAGTTGTCAAGTGCCTACCTGTAAAAGATGTGGAACGTAATGGCATTAACATGCATTAACTTAGGAGTTAAGGGAATGTTACACAATCAAAGATCAAGAAAGAAGACGCAATCAATAAACATTACAGGGTGAGAAATTTATCAACTTGAGGGGCCTGATACCACCAGACGATTCTCACTCCTGTATCACTCTCTTTACAAAGACATAGCAATCATATGTTAAAATCTGACTTCTGGAAAACTTTCCCTTGTCTATACTATACTATATATTCCAACACAGCACAAGATAAGCTCATTTTTTAATCAACAAGGGATAGCAATCAAGTTTGCCAAGAAGCATGTAGTCCCATGGAAAAAGCACCATAACCATTAACTAGAAACAGATAGCCTAAATCCCCTAAAGAATGAAGTTGACTCATAAGATAGCCCCTAACGAATGAATTTACCTCTATGATGGAAAACCAATGCCGCCACAATCATGAAACATAAAATAATCAAGACAGAACTGATGATGACCATAATGAACAGAAAAATCCATAATCAGAATTCAGATCCAGCGAATTCAAGCAGTTATTAAACTGTTAAAAGCTCATGAAGCAAATAACAATGTTTTGGGCGTCAAGTTATACTCAGAGTGGTTATCGTCAAGTAGACATAATTGAATTTTCTACAACTTAACATCTTCAATATTAACCATCTTATAGCTCTTCAATAGTTTTAGACATGTTTCCAACTTGTCGACGCTAAAGTGCTATATAAGTGACTCTCCTCTAGCTTATGCATCGACATCCAAAAATTCAAATAGCTCACCGGAAGTTAAGTTCTATTTCCATCATGAAAGCACAAATCATGTGCAGGTTAGACCTCAAATCTCTGGAAAACACAAAAAACTATGAACACATAAAAACATACCCATACTAGAGTGCAGAATGTATATCCTTCTCCAGCACTTGTAGAGTAACAACGAGAACTCATTTCTCTTTCCATAAACTCGCTCTTCTCAGAGGATTGTTTGACCTATCAGATAAATTGTGCACTCCTGCAATCAGTTTAGAAACAATCGTCTCAAAATGTAAATAACAAAACATTTGCTCTTTTAGGACATTGGATTAAGAAAGCAACTTTAAACTAATATAAAGAAAAATAAAACTTGTAGCTTACTTGTGGAATATCTACAAACTTATGTAACTCTTTCACTTGCTGCAGAACAAGTGGGCATTAAGGAGCTGCATAAACTTTTTTTCCAACCATTGGGACACCATCCAAAACATTTAATCCAAAGGATTTAAAATATCATCTATACAGGACTGCCATTAGTAACTAAAGGGCTCATCAGGATTCAGCCATCTCAATAACTCACATCTCCTTTGTACAAATTCAAAAAATGCATAAAATTAAGTATCTGTCCTAATATATAATTTTAAACAGTTACTAGCATAAGATGGACACTCAATACACAAGAACTTAGAACAATACCTTGAAAAGTAAAAGAAATAATGCAACAAGTAGAACATACAAAAAAAACTAAACATTGTATTCATATTAGCCAAAATGCCGGAAACAAACAAAATACAAAATACATCAATCAATATAGCTGGTACTGGAAACGGCTTCAAGTACTATATAAGTGCCGAAAATATATACAAAAAGAGTTCAAGTCACTATATAAGTGCCGAAAATAGATACAAAAGAGTTCAAGTAACTATATAAGTACCGAAAATAGATACAATAATGGTAAAAACATCAACTCCCGATCAACTTTGCCCCTTCCAATTTATGTCAAAATAGTGAGATCCACTCCATCAGCCACCCTTTCAATAGAAACCCTCCTCCAAGTTGGACCTATAATATGCACAATTGTAGAGAATTTTGGGTATTTCTGTGCAATAGCAACAGCAACATGCATTTAATTTTCAGTCCTGACCAGTATCCTCTCCTGCTTTACAACCCCCCGCTCAATTCTACCCATATTCCGATGGATTTTTCCCACAGCTGGATAATCATCGATCCATTTTGTCATCCTCCAATACCTTCCGAGATGTGTAGTGCATTGTCTGGTGAAACGACCTATTATTTCTCTTTCAAAAGCGCCAAACTAAAATTTTGATAGAAGCCTGAAATCAAATTGTGAGAAGTGATTCACTCAACTCTATGAGATTTGTTTTATATAAGAGAGAAGGGAAATATTTTAGCGGCAAGCACGCTAGTTGTGCTTCTTTTAATTTTTTTTCTTTTTTTTTTTAATTAATAATTTGTAATTTTCCTTCCATTTGATATTGATGAATGATGACCTTTTTGAGTTAATGAATTCAATGATTTTGACAAAAAGTTCTGTTCCGATAACATGTTGAGTAAAACTATGTATATAAAAAACTAATTATTTATGCAAGTTTAACTATTATTGTATTTTATTAAATGATGAATTCAATTATTTTAAAAAGAGATAAACATCTTATTTGATTTTAAATAAACACATAAAAATCATGGTAGAGTTTGTATACATACAAGTAATCATTGTAGCATCTAGATAGTTCCACTTGACCATTTTATGGTAGAAGATGTCGTTCTCCAATGAAATATTTGTTTGATGTGTTTGAGATTAGATAGTGGTGTACAAACTTATTTAGATATTGTAATGAGCAGGTCGGTCATTTTTGGAAAGTCTTGTGAATTTACCGTTTTGTCCTTCTCGATATTGACCTCGAGTATTTTATGATTGAGTTTGAAAAGTTGATTTTGATCTTGGAGTTAAAGTTGAGAATTTTGTAATTTTTGGGTTTGAAAGGCTAATATTGTTAAGAAAATGGTTTTTGGAGTCTTTTGGAGTTTTGAGTGTCGGAATGAAATTCTGTTAATTTTATCAATCTCGAAATTGGAATCTCAGATGTGAGATTTGTTGGTTTCAGATTTCGAGTCTTTTTGAGGAATTGTTGTGAAATGGTGAAAATTTAGCCATTGGGTTGACTTTGGTCAACATTCGGGGTTCGGATGCTCGGATTGGTTCGGGGGATGATTTTAGGCCTAAACAAGGTTTTCTTGTCGCGATCGCGTAGCACTAATTTGAGTTACATCGTGATGGTCAACTTTAATGAGTTGACTGATTTTACTCATCAATTATTTGCTCATTAACTCAACTTTATCAAAAGAAGTACCATGAAATGGTATCTATTTAATAACACAATCATAATTTTATTTAAAGAATTTCATGAAAATGTAAAACTCGACTGAAACCACGTTAGAAAGGAAGAAAGTAAATACAAGAAATGACATTACACACTCCATACTGATATTTTAACATGTACAATTTGCAAATTAATCAAACAAATTTGCATGAATTAATTAACTCATCCCATAATTTATGAATTCAAATGTCTGTAAATTGAACTAAATAACAGACTAATTTTTTCATTTGTTCGTCATTAATTTCCTCTCTTTGTATGTTCTTCCTTTACCACACAATATTTATTGGTGTGTATTTGACATCAAATCAACCCCTCCTCTTGCCAGCTTTATATATATATATAACTAATTGAATAATTTTTTCACGAAGGTTATTATAGGTAACTTCTTTCAAAAGTTCTATTACATTATCAGAAGTAATAGTGTTCATATTCAAATCTTCAAATTGAGATTGTAATTTGTAAAATTCATCATTTTCACATGAACAAATATTGCCTTGACCAGTTTTACAAGTATCACAGGATTTATATTAACATGTTGATTATTATCAGATAAATTAGACAAATCAATCAGATTCATAATCGGACTCCGAACCAGAGGTGTATGAGAAGCTATAGACCTTATCATGAACTTCTTCATCAAGTTCTAAATTTAAGAAACCATATATAAATTTATTTATATTTAGATAAAGTTTAGATCTTTCATGGCAAATACAAAAGCGAAGTTAGATATCCGACATAGACATGATTCTTTTAGCCGGACATAATCACGGCTTTAGATCAAAGAAATAGGAAGTAAAAGAAAGGAAGAATGAAAAGTACCTTGTGACAAGGGCCAACACCAGGGCCTGTGCGAACTATACACTTTATTCACAACTCCGGTAAGTATCCGGCGAACTTACAAAATACAAAAGCCAAAGAGACAAAGAGATCTTTACAAAGAAAAGAGAGAGCGTTTCTAAAACCTGCTCTTCCTAAAAGAAAATAAACTAATTTATAGAAGAAAAAAATAGAATCTTTGTACAGTAGAAATGGGCCCTTATCAATGGGTCCCATATGCAAAGTAACAATGTATCTACTGTTGCTCAACAGTATTTCTACTGTTGATAGATACTTTTACTGTTCAAGATAATCTTCACATCTTGTCCTTCTTTTTCATTTCTTGGAGGAAATATTTCGCCTCTGTCAGTGCATCTTTCGAAGCTGGATTTTCTGACTCAAATGATTGAGCCTCTTAATTATAATCCCGAATATCATCACTCGTTTCAGTCCTCGTAGAAGTGTCGGATTTTGCGTAGTGAGTGATGTTGAGGAATAGATTCCTCTTGACTTCGTCTAAATAATTATTAATCATTTCTTCTTTGTTTTCATCCTGATTGGAAATCCTTCCAGCTATATGCTTAACTGAATTATCAGCAATTATCCCTTTATGAGGAGAAGTATCATATTCCTGAATTTTCTGGAAAATAAGGTCCAGAAGTTCTTGCCCATATAAGGACTTTGTTTTGGGATCTTTCTTCATTAATTTGTCCCAAAGTTGTTCTAATATGTGCAATATAAACAGGGAATTTGTTCTTTGGTAAAACCTAATTCTGGAGTCCACTTATGAATCCAAGTAATAGAGAATTCTATGAAGAAATAAATTTGTTCAATTTTTTTCCATATAACAGATACGATCTGTATGGTGTAAATTATTAAGGTCTGGCGAAACATTAACCCATTCTCTGTATAGTTTTAAAAAAGGGTCAGGCAAAATCTTCGTCGTTGGGCCGTGGTATGACCACCAGTTTAAGAACCAATTAGGAATTGGCTCAGCAAATATATTTGCACAAATCTTAATGAACTAAGTATGCTTATGCCTCTCATTATTGTAGTAGAAGACTATATTAAAAGCATTAATATAATCCCAATAAGTAAAATTTGTAGGGATCTTGTTTAGGTTGATCTCCTTTCTTTCATTGAGAAAATAACCCAATCTTCTATAAATATAATTTGTTTTATAATCATTTTTGAGAAGTTATAAACATTCTCGCTGGTGTTATATCCTGAGAAGTGCTGAAATTCAACACTACCAATGTTCATCAAAATGGTTTCATAATAGGAGCGGATTTTGTATGACTCACCCAGAAAATATAATCCATTAATCAAATACCGCTGGAATATCTTCCAGGGTTCTTCTTTTCTCTAAATTTCAGAGTTTTCGATAAGAAATATCATTTCTTTCTTTTCTACCTTTTCGTAAGATTTGATATCATCAATATCTTCTTTTGCTATGGATGCAAAGGTATCACTCTTTTTTTGGGAGAGAAACTCTTGTAATTGTGCATATAATGAATTATTTTCTAGAATATCTTCCAGATGAATAGAAGAAGCTGTATTTTGAGAGCTTTTTAAATTCACCAAGCTCATCCCTCCTCTTTGTATGACTGGAGGACTACATGAAGAGGATTCGTATGACGATCCTGATGAGACTGAGGATGATCTTCCTCTTCCTCTGGTGTAACTGCCTTTTCATCTAACCTTGGTTACCCAAGGAGGGTCCATCCTACAAACAAAACATTTTATTTTATTTGAAAACATAATAACTGTTATAATAATATAGTTCATCATCAAAATTGATGATTTCCTCTATCATATGCATAGAGTAGACATCCCTCAGCATACCATCTATGATTTTCCATAAAATTTCTTCCTTCATATTTCGATTGAGAGGAAGTACCTTTAAGATATTGACCAAAGTTTTTTCTGTAAAGAAAGGAGACAAAAAACTCATTGTGTAGACAAATATTCTCTAGATAAGAAATCTGAAAGAGAGTTATCACTCCCCTTCTTATAATGAATTTCAAAATCAAAATGAGCTAACTGGGTCTGCCACCTAGCAAATATCATTTTTGATGCATCATTTTTAAAATCTTTATCGAACATATATTTTACAGATTGTGCATCTGTTTTTATCAAAAACTTTTGATTATATAAATCATCCTGAAATTTTAATACGCATTTAACGATGGTCAGTATTTCATAAGCCACTGTAGCATATTTTTTCTGAGTATCGCTCCATTTTCCAAAATGAAATCGAATTAAGTATTCATTTTTATTATGGGGATTAATTTGTTTCAACATTCCACCATAACCAATGTTAGATGCATCTGTCTCAATAATTTTTTGCCATGCAGGGTTAGCAAGAGTTAAACAAGGCAAAGATTGCACCCACAATTTGATATTCTTTACCAAATTGGTTTGACTATCAGTCCATGGTGTTTTATGATCTTTTTTCAGCCTATCATATAAAGGGGCCAAGTCTCTAGATAAATTTTTGTAAAAGGGGGAAATATAATTTAGACTTCCCAAAAATCTTTGCAATTGAGTCCTATCTGAAATAACATCAAGAAACTTAGATCGATCTTTGAATTGGGGTAATCTTCCTCTGACAAATAAGATGTCCTAAATATCTTATATTAGCTTGAAATAAACTCATCTTTGATTTAAAAATCACCAAACCATTATGTATAATAATTTTCTTGAAAATATCTAAATGTTTAATATGCATTTCAAGAGTCTTTGAGTAGACCAAAATATCATCAATATAAACAATGATGAACTCCAAATATGGGTTGAAAATGTCATTCATAATTTTCTGAAATTCAGAAGGAGCATTTTTTAAATCAAAAGGCATAACATTCCACTCGTATTGTCCAAATGGGACATTAAATGTTGTTCTATAATAATGTACTTTATTTCGAAAAATGGAGCGATGCTCAGAAAAAATATGCTACTGTAGCTCATGAAATGATGACCATCATTAAATGCGTATTTAAATTTTAGGATGATTTATATAATCAAAAGTTTTTGATAAAAACAGATGCACAATCTGTAAAATATATGTTCGATAAAGATTTTCCTAATTGGTTCTTAAACTGGTGGTCATACCACGGCCCAACGACAAAGATTTTGCCTGACCCTTTTTTGAAATTATACATAGAATGGGTTAAGGTTTTGCCAGACCTTAATAATTTATACCATACAGATCAGTCCTTTTGATTTAAAAAATGCTCCTTCTAAATTATGACTCTTGTTGCAAATAGAAAAGGACTTTGTTTTGTGATCTTTCTTCATTAATTTGTCCCAAAAGTTGTTATAATATGTGCGATATAAACAAGGAATTTGTTCTTCGATAAAACCTACTTCTGGAGTCCACTTATGAATCCAGGGAAGGTTGTTTACCCACCTCAGTCATCATTTATTTTACCTAATAATATTGGGATTACATTTACTGCCTTTCAAAAATTTGTTGAAGAAGATGTTGTGGCAGTCAGTATCAATGAAATTAATAATTTGATTTCTCAAAATAATTATTTGGGACTTTATGTTAAAGTTTGAACTTGGCTTTTCAATGCTCATACTTGTTTTTGGGTAGTTCCATAACCCTACTCATATAAGTATCTTTATACCACCTAAATTCTCCCAAGGTTCTACAGCGTAGACCGTTTAACAAGGTTCAAACCGTTTCAAACTGATTGGTAAATCTACCATTGAAATGTTCCAAAATGGTTAAAACTAAGGTATAAATGGTGTCTTCTCTATTTGCAACAAGAGTCATACCTAAGTTATCAACACCTTCACTATTAGAAGTAACATTAATCATAGCAGCCTTTTGTTCAAAAGTTATATAATTATCCCACCAATCTCGAAGTTGGCTAGTAAAACCTGCAATTATCATTTTGCAAAGAAATAATTTGTTTATTAAGTCTGTTATGAATTTCAGATAAAGAATAAGGAGCTGAATATTCATATTCAAAATCATTCTCTTTTTCTGATTTTTTTTGTAGAACTAGCCTTATTATTAACAGCTAATTGAATAATTTTTTCACGAAGATTATTATCGGTAACTTCTTTCAAAAGTTCTATTACAATGAATAAAGGTAAATAAGTGGTTATAAATCATGGTACAAAATACATAATTTAACTATGCAATGCACAAGTTTCATAAAACTCTTGAGAAATATTATTTAAGTCATCGGCATTATAAGTGTCAAAAAATCAAGTTTTAAACTGGTTTCATTTATCATTTAAAAATTCATTCTGAATGTACTTTCTTGCCAGAGAATTTGGGCTAAAATCTATTTGATATACATTCATCATTAAGTATTATTCAGATCAAAATCCATTTCGGACTGAGAAGGAAAGATATTGATGATATCAAATCTTACGAAAATGTAGAAAAGAAAGAAATGATATTTCTTTTGGAAAACTCTAAAATTCAGAGAAAAGAAGAATCCTGGAAGATATTCCAGCAGTATTTGATTAATGGATTATATTTCCCGGGTGAGTCATACCCACTCCTATTATGAGACCATTTTGATGAACACTAATAGTGCTGAATTTTAGCACTTCTCAAGATATAACACCAGCGAGAATGCTTATAACTTCTCAAAAATGATTATAAAACATATTATATCTATCGAAGATTGGGGTATTTCTTCAATGAAAGAAAGCCAGATCAGCCTAATTTGTGAAAAGAGTAAATGTAATGATCAGTACAAATATCAATGGCCATTTGTTCAGAAATTAATTTAATTTTTTTTTGTACTTTGGTAGATTTCAAAGTATCAAATATATTCATGCTAAATAATTCAAGTTGTAAAGAATCAACATGCTTTTGCATCATATCAATTAAAGCATTAATATCACGTGAAATAGGGTCAGTGATGAAAGCTTTTCAAGCTTGAAATTTGGTGCTATATGTCCATAATTGCCACACCTATAATTAGACCAACTCCTCAAGATGTGCTTATAGAGGAACAGGACTGGAATCAGACTAATACTTCTTATAGCGATTCAAGGTTGTTTACCCACCTCAGTCATCATTTGTTTTACCTCATAATACTGGGATTATGTTTATTGCCTTTCAAAAAATTGTTGAAGAAGATGTTGCGGCAATCAACATCAACGAAATTAACAATTTGATTTCTCAAAATAATTATTTGGGACTTTATGTTAAAGTTTTGGGTGAACATAATAAAAAATTAGATGAATTAACTGCTTTAGTAATTTACATTAAAAATGATGTAAAGACTTTTAATAAAGCTTCTATTTCTAAAATTAATATAGAAGCACAGTCTATGGCTACTCCTGTGCAGAGTCCTCTTGAGATTTCAGAATGATTTATGATTTAGAAGAAATTCTTGATAAAAAGTTTTTTGAATTCAGGGCAAGTCCTATGGATTTGTCTGAAAGTTTTGCTACTCAAGAGGCTCAACCATTTGAGTCAGAAAACCCAGCTTCAAAAGATGCTCTGATAGAGACGGAAGATTTCCTCCAAGAAATGAAAAAGAAGGACAAGATGTGAAGATTATATTGAACAGTAAAAGTATCTATCAACAGTAGAAGCATTGTTGAGCAACAGTAGATACATTGTTGTTGTGCATAGGGGACCCATTGATAAGGGCCCATTTTTACTGTACAAAGATTTTTTTTTTCTATAAATTAGTTTATTTTCTTTTAGGAAGAGCAGGTTTTAGAAATCCTCTCTCTTTTCTTTTGTAAAGCTCTCTTTGTCTCTTTGGCTTTTGTATTTTGTAAGTTCGCCGGATACTTGTTGTATTAAACATTTATATTAAACAAATTATGCATCTGTTTTTATCAAAAACTTTTGATTATATAAATCATCCTGAAATTTTAATACACATTTAACGATGGTCAGCATTTCATGAGCCACCGTAACATATTTTTCTGAGCATCGCACCATTTTTCGGAATGAAATCAAATTAAGTTTTCATTTTTATTATGGGGATTAGTCTGTTTCAATATTCCACCATAACCAATGTTAGACGCATCTGTCTCGTCTTAATATTGTTCAAGAAAATGATATTGCGTCTGATATTTCTAATAAGGATATTCCTTCTCAGTCCGAAATGAATTTTGATCTGAATAATACTTAATGATGAATGTACATCAAATAGATTTTAGCCTAGGTTCTCTGGCAAGAAAGTACATTTAGAATGAATTTTTAAATGATAAATGGAATCAGTTATTTAGAGACTTGGCCCCTTTATATGATAGGCTGAAAAAGATCATTAAACACCATGGACTGATAGTCATACCAATTTGGTAAAGAATATCAAATTGAGGGTGCAATCTTTGCCTTGTTTAACTCTTGCTAACCCTGCATGGCAAAAAATTATTGAGACAGAAACATTGGTTATGGTGGAATATTGAAACAAATTAATCCCCATAATAAAAATGAATACTAAATTCGATTTCATTCCGAAAAATGGAGCGATGCTCAGAAAAAATATGCTACGGTGGCTCATGAAATGCTGACCATCATTAAATGCGTATTAAAATTTCAGGATTATTTATAAAATCAAAAGTTTTTGATAAAAACAGATGCACAATCTGTAAAATATATGTTTGATAAAGATTTTTAGAGGGTTTCTAAAACCTGCTCTTCCTAAAAGAAAATAAACTAATTTATAGAAAAAATAAAATCTTTGTACAGTAGAAATGGGTCCTTATCAATGGGTCTCCTATGCACAGTAACAGTGTATCTACTGTGGCTCAACAATGTTTCTACTGTTGATAGATACTTTTACTGTTCAAGATAATCTTCACATCTTGTCCTTCTTTTTCATTTCTTGGAGGAAAGATGAAAGATGACTGCGCGGAGTACCACCCGTCGTAGAAACACTGTTGAGCAACAGTAGATACACTGCTACTTTGCATAGGGGACCAATTGATAAGGGCCCATTTCTTCTGTACCAAGATTATTTTTTTTTCTATCAATTAGTTTATTTTCTTTTAGGAAGAGCAGGTTTTAGAAACCCTCTCTCTTTTCTTTTGTAAAGCTCTCTTTGTCTCTTTGGCTATTGTATTTTGTAAGTTCGCCGGATACTTATCGGAGTTGTTAATAAAGTGTATAGTTTTCGTAGGCCCTGGTGTTGGCCCTTGTCACAAGGTACTTTTCATTCTTCCTTTCTTTTCCTATTTCTTCGATCTAGAGCCGTGACTATGTCCAATTAAAAGAATCATATGTATGTCGGATATCTAACTTCGCTTTTGTATTTGCCATGAAAGATCTAGACTTTATCTAAATATAAATAAATTTATATATGATTTCTTGACTTGGTATATATATATATATGCATGTATGTAATTACCATATAAGTAGATAAAACAAATAAGAAAAGTATTACTTTAACTTAAATAACAAAGTACAATTCATAAATGATATTATGCTACCAAGTTATTAAAATTAAATGTTTTTCTTCTGAAGTTTGATAAGTTAAATTTATGTGCATACGTAAAATTTCAAGTAGAAAAAACTTCGACATAAAATATAAATAGAAAAATAACTTTTTCAATATAGTTTTGTTTCACATTCTCTCCCACCTAAAAAAGATACGCCCAATACAAACTCATTTATTAGTTCATGACAAAATGAAGTAAAATAAACACAATACATGCTAGTTTGGATGGAATAATTAATTACCTATCTTCAGCCTGCTGATATGGCATACCTCAATGATGAGGAAATCTTTTTTTATCTATTTTCTCAGATTTTTAGGTTTCTTTTCCCTATTTTTCCATGTAAACGGATTTTAATTAAGGCTACAATAATTAATAGATTCTATTCAATTATTAATTAAAGTTTATTAAAGAGGAAAATACTTTTTCAAATTTTAATTGTAACCGTGTCTTTTCCATGTAAATGGATTTTAACTAAGGCTATAATAAATAATTAATAGATTCTAATTCATTATTAATTAATGTTTAATAAAGAGGAAGATATCTTTTCAAATTTTAATTGTAACGTATCCTCTAATTGAGGATTCAACAATATATATATATATATATATATATATATATATATATATATATATATATATATATATATATATATATAAAGCTAGATATCAAAAAGGTAATGTGGCACCTCTCTATGGCCAAAGATTGCATTTATCTTTTTTTCTCCTTTTTTTTGGACATTTTTTCTTATTTTTCTACAATAATTTATTTTTAAAAATTAACTTCATAACTTGCATCTTTTCATCTTTATAACTACTTTTAATTAGTAATTAATAAAATTTATAACTGTCAAACATTTCATCTTCAAAACGTCTAATTAATTAATGCAAAAGTTTATATATCATCCACTAAGTAGTACATATCAAACAAGTTCCTATTTTATTGATGAATCTTAATCATTCATTTTAATGCAGGTAAGTTCCTTCAACATTATTTTTTCCTCTTGGTGCTTATTTTTGTTTTTTTATTTCTTAGTTAAAAGTTGTTACGTTGATGCAACTTATTTATAATTATAAGTTTTATTGGTATATAGTGTGCTCTTCACAATTAAAAGTTTTATTGGTCAACGACCAAAACAAGCCAATAGCCATTGAGGAAATTAGTATTATCAAATGATGGTAACATTAGTATAAACTGTAATTGATTGTAATAGTTTTCTTGAAATGTTTTCCAATGTTAATAGTGTTTGACTAAATAAATTAATATGTTAATTAGATACGAATGTTCAATATGCTCAACCCAAATATTCTTCGACGTTTCTCAAATGCACCATCACGGAATGAACTAGCATGGGGTTGTAATCTATATATATATATATATATAATAGGAGAAAGTAAAAAGTGCCACATGTCAGCACCATAAAAATTATCCATTTTTTAGTTTTAAAAATTAAATTTTAAAATAATTTAAATCTGCATTATTTAGTAATTTTAAATTTAAATTTAAAAATTTTTAAAAATCAATTTATTTTGAACGAATTATTTTTAAAATTAAAAAGTTTCCATAGATAAAGTGCCACATGTCAGCACCACAAACTTCTCCATTTTTTAGTTTTAATAATTTAAATCTGCATTAGTTAGTAATTTTAAATTTTAATTTTAAAAAATGAATATATTTTGAACGGATTATTTTTAAAATTAAAAAGTTACCATAGATAAAGTGCCACATGTTAGCACCACAAATTTCTCCATTTTTTAGTTTTAAAAATTAAATTTTAAAATAATTTAAATCTGCATTAGTTAGTAATTTTAAATTTAAATTTTTTAAAAATAAGTATATTTTGAACGGATTATTTTTAAAATTAAAAAGTTACCATAGATAATATAACTCTTCTTTATTCTTTAAAAAAAACTGATTAGATGGCTAATGTTTAAATTTTATTGGACTCTTATATTTATTCTAATTAGAATATTTATTTTGATCCCATATATTTGTGAGTATAAATGGGTAATGGGGTACCTGTTGTGTAATTTTGTTTTTTAATTTTTTTTTTTAAAAAAAACTGTCACAAAATTAAAAAAAGAAAAACTGTCACCGTATTAAAACTGCCACCACGTTTAAAGCTTATATAATATAGCTTTTAATCTTTTTTCCCAATCTCTCAATAATTGCTTTTCTCTCTTTGATTCTCTATTTCCGTATCATTTTCCATTTTTCTTCACACCCCCCCGCCCCCCCCCCCCCCCCCACATCCCCACAAAGTTATGTTTTTATTAAAAATATTTTATTTTATTTCAAATTCTTTTTTCTGTATAACTTTTGTAAAGATAACAATTCAAATGTTGATATTGATAAGAATTGGTATGAAAATTATATATCAAACACTTTTCAAACAACTATGGTCAATATAATGATAATTTGTAGCACATTAGAATTTTCTGAATGAATGACAAAATTAAAAATTTACATATTTCTTCTTGTTTTATGACTCCAACATCATTATAAGCAAGAATGAATGATTGAATATAAGTATTTTCTTCTACATATGACCTTTAATTAAATACAAATTAAAAACTTATAAGGTTAATAGAATTTCATATCTTCTCAATGCACTTAAATTACTAACGACATGAGTTGATTTTAAATGAAAAAATATCTTTCATAATAATTTTAATAGCAATCCTCACAATTTAAATTTTATTTATAATTTAAAAGATATAACAAAAGAGAAAATAAAGACTCCCAAATTTTGTGTTTTACCTGAATGTTGGAGAATTCTTCGGTCTGTGATGAAGTCCTAGAAGTGCTTCATTCCTAAAGAAATCAAAATTATAATTTATTATGTGGATACAGATAATACATATACATAAAAAAAAATGGTGAATCAATTGAAAATACATTTTAAATTCATTTTGTAGCAACACAAATATAAAACAGAGAACAAATATATGATCTTCAATAATTTTTTTTGGTATTAACATAATCAAATTCAAATTTTAATAGTTTCTATTATTTTTGAAATTTTATTTTTAAAAAGTCAAATTTTGGCAACTGTTTAAAATAATGAAATCTAAAAGTATTTTCAATTATAAAAGAAACAGAAAGAAATGTGAGTTATTAGTATTATTTTTTGAATAGAATATTTTTTTTATTTAAAACACTTGCAACATACATGAAATTACATAAAGGTATAAACCAACAAATATTTCGTCCAAAATTTCAGTATGACGCATATAATTTTATCTCGAAAATGAAAACTTCTCTCAATCTCCCCGTATCACTAGGATTGGAACATGCATGACCTTTTTGAACAATAATATTTTATTTGTTTATTTTTTCAAATCAAAATAGTTCCTTCAATCATTGAAAATGCATCTGTAATCGGTTAACATAAATCTAATAGACAAATCTCTCTAAATACTTACTTGACATAGTAGAGTCTTGTATTAATAACGTGTTATGGATATATTTAATAAGTAGAAGGAGAAAGCAGGGAGAAGAGAGAATTAGGAATTGTGGTATATTCACAAAGTTATTACAATGAAGAAAAATCAGGATTCCTTACTTCTCTCCAAAAGGATTCCACATAATAGACATTTATTATAATACAAATATGTTTATAACGGATTTATTATTTTAAATTTTTATATATAAACAAAACTCATTATCGACCATCATTTTAAATTGTTCGTACGAATTCCATTAAAGAATAGTTTTTTACCCTTTCTTAAAAATTCCCACTCTTTTTCTCATCTCCATAACAAAAATTTAGATAATATTCATCATTAAAAAAAAAAAGAAAAAAGCAAGTATCCAAGTAATACTTTTTTAATGAACTTATTTTCCTTCTATTCAAATAATTTTTCGAGTCATCAATTGGGGGATCGAGTCCTGATTCGAGGCCGGGGTTTGAGACTCAACAGCCTAGATGGAAGTTGGGGTCCAGGCCTTGAATCATAGTATTACAAATACTATTTAGTAATATTTTTTCTTTACTAATTAATCAAACAATAGAAACTAGTAAGCCTTGTGTTTTCCTCATCAACTTGAAACCCAACTGCTACACTTTGTATAAAAAAATAAGAATAACAGTAATTATTTTTCAAGAAAACAAACATTTTCCTTTCTACCCAATTATTCAAGTTAATATGTCAGATGGTCACTCAACTATGCACTCTTCTCTCAGAAAGTCACTCAACTTTCAATTTTAACTCAAAAGTCACTCAACTTTCCAACTTTCAATTCTCTCTTAGTAAATCACTCAACTTTGAATTTTATCTCAAAAGTCACTCAACTATCCACTCTTCTCTTAGAAAGTCACTCAATTTATTTAATTGTTATTTTAATTAAAATTTGCTAATATAAATTATTTATATACAAAATCAAAATTATAAAAAATAAAAAAATACCATTTAAACTATTTAGTGATCCACCCAGTTGACCCGACCCATTAAAAATATAATGTGATCCAGTTATCCAATCTTTAATTGCTGATTCAACTCATGAAAGTAACTGTGGTACTACTTCAGGATGGTTAAATCTAACATCAAGTTTTGGCTCGATCATTAGTGGGACTATGTCTATGTTTATTGCTGAAACATCATTCATGCTGAAGTATCTTTTTTCACCTTGTTGGTATATTTATACGTGTTCTTGTTGATTTTCTAGTCCGTTTCGTTGCCAACGATCCACGGTATCTTGGTAATAAGCTGACAAAGAAAAAGATCAGCTTCAACTAAAATCATTTAAAGAAGAAATAAGTGAACTGCTAAAGAAGCAAAAGCAATTACCAATGGAGAACTAGAAAAAAACGCACAGGGGAGGAGAAAGAGTCAATAAAATGGGTCAATGTTATATTTTTAGCGGGTCGGGTCATTAAATGGATATTTTTTTTATTTTTTAAAATTTGGTTTTTAAATAAAAAATTTATATCAGTAAATCTTAATTAAACTATCAATTTAATAGGTTGTGTGACTTTTTGAGAGAAGGGTGGAAGTTGAGTGACTTTTGAGATAAAGTTCAAAGTTGAATGACTTTTTGAGAGAAAAGTGCATAATTGAGTGATTTTTGAATTAATATTAAAAATTGAATGACTTTCTAAAAAAAGAGTGCATAATTGAGTGACTATTTGAGATATTAACTCCAATTATTCTTACCGTTTGATAAGAACAAATTGTTCTTTCATGCAAATGGTAGTCTGGACCTCTATTTGGATTACTTCAAATCCTAGACTTGGTCTTCACTTCAAAAATACTACTTTAATATATACTATTATTATTTTGCCGTTTGCCTCTCTTTTTACTTGTTCATAGTTTCATTTGTTTATTTATATACTATGATATATCATCCACTAAACAAACTTGGTGTCAGTATCTCCTACTGTTGCTACAATGTTACAAAACGATAAAGGAAATGTTGTTGGATTGACCATACATGATGGTGATTTAAGAGTTAAGAAGAAAGTCAAAATTTAAAAGTAGTTTCTCAAGATTGAATTTGCTAAAAATATGTCCGTTTAGACATCAAAACAATTCTAATTTTGGGCCACGGAGTAGTCAGATACCCAAACTTAAATAAATATCCTTAACCAATTTCACAAATTAAAAAACTACTAATATTTTATAGCTCATATGGGGATAACTTTATCATTATTATACAAAAATGGAAATAATGAACTCATACGGTGGATCCAAGTAATTTTGGTATTTGGACAATGCTTTAGTTGATTTTGATAGTATTGTGTTTTGGTAAGTCTCTTATCATTCATCATTCACGTACATGATTTAATCAAGGAGAAATTAGGCAAAGTGCCATAAATCAATCATCCATTAAGCAAACATATATTTTTTTCGAGCGAATTATATTATCAAAAGACTCAAAACATCCTAAAATTTAAAATTATTTAGAGGTAATTTTAAGTTGATCGAGATTGCATAGTCAATGCATGTTTAAATTATATATATTCAACTTTTTGAGTATATAATCAATGTATTAGGGGAGCAATATTATATAGTCAATGTATACTTTTTATGACTTTTGACTATTTTTATGTTAATAAAACCATGACTACATTTGTTGTAAAGTAATTACTTTATCATATATATTTGAAAACTATCCCAAGAATTAATTTGAAATTTCCTTTACAAAAATATACCAGCGGATCGCATTATGGCACAAACTTGATTGCATACATACAGCTTCGTGCTTCTTTCAAGATCATAATGATTCAAATAAACAAGCCTTAATTTATTCCAATCACATCATTCTTTCGTGTATTTTAGTTGATTGGGGGAAGGGGTTGAATATTGGGACTGGACTGCCTTCAGTTCTTTAACATACATACACATACACACACAAGATGTCCCCCAAATTTGTAGTGGCTCAATTTACAACAACTGTACAACAAATTGGCAACATTGCAAAGAAAGGAAGGACACACCTATTGGAGAACTGAATTTCTTGACAAAAACTGGAAAGCAGGGATTTTAAAGACAATTCACATCTCCAATTGCAATTACTGTGGCTGTGGCACGCATGCTACATGTGTGTCTGAAACTGTGGTTATCTTCTTCTGTAGTTCTGGTTTATTGGCTCCTACGAGTTTGTCAATCTGCTCCCCATCCTTGAGGAAAAAGAAGGTTGGAGTTGCTTTGATATCCCAGGATGAACTAAATTCCTGAACCAAACAAACAAAATGAGCTGTCAAAACTCACATTACTATAGCAAAACAATCCAACAAATACTCTTATCATACGAATGTTTGCATCGTATAACACATTCAAGTCTTGTTCAATTATCTCCCAGAATAGCCAGAGTCTTAATAGAGTAGAAATAATTTTTTTAAAAAAAACAGCAAGACCAAAAGAGTTAAGATAGTTGGGAGGCAGAAGGGTATAGGATTGAACACTGAAATTTTTGCTACTTACCGTAAGCTCATCAACATCGACTGTTAGAAACATCAGAGAAAGATATTTCTCAGACAGCTCACAGTAGAATGGAGAAATCATTCTACATGGACCACACCATGAAGCACTGAAATTTGCAATAACCTGCCAAAATTTCACTTGCGTAAGAAAGGTCCAAAATGCCAAAGCCAGCAAAAATGTAAAATTTTAAGCAAGCAAAAGGCGAAGGATCCATATGTGGAAACCGCTCCACCATTTTGTTAGTATCCTTCCGCACGTGTGCAAACAGTATGGTGAGAGGAAAACCTTAAGTTGGTAGCATTAGAGTTAAAAGTGCCTTGATTTTTGTTTTTTAATGTCTTTTGAATTTTAGTGCAGCTGGGCTAGAGGATTAAGTTACATGCACGCAGGTGTAAGTTTGTATATGATATTGGTAAGACACACACATTCAAGTTTTGGCTAGTTCACACTGAAAATGTTAGGGATCGCTGCAGATCTGCATCCGAGTAAGTGAATGGTAAATATGACAATGTACTCTCCTTCTGGAGAATCAACATTCACAACTTTCATGCAACTACCACCATGTTATTACAATTACTTAATAAGAACCAAACATAGTCCTGGGAAGAAAAAACGATATTGATGTGGACCTGTAGAGATCTAGAGGGGAAATCCCCCATAATAATTTCAAATTCCCAAGTTTACATGGCTGATCTCCTCTTTCATTATTTCTGTCATATGCTATACTGTAGAGAGGAAAGGACTCAAACATCAACCATTCCTATGAAGTGCCAAAGATTTTAAAAAGTATAGAACTACACAATTACTTAACTTTTTTTTTGAAAAATAAGCAACAACAACATACCCAGTATAATCCCACATAGTTGGGGTCTGGGAAGGGTAGAGTGTATACCTCTACCTCAGAGATAGAGAGGCTGTTTCCGATAGACCCTCGGCTCAAGGAATGCTTGATAAATAAGATAATAAATGCAAAACAAACCCAATTTTTTTCTCACAAAGCCATTCAAGAAATACCCATCTAAAGAACACACAGAGAGGTGTAATAAAGTACAAAGAAAACTGTGAACTCAATAAATGGAAGGCCTAACACCTATTCGTAACAGTGCTGAAGCAAAATCCACATGGTCGCTATTCATTTCCTTCCAGAAAGCAAAACATAATAACAAATCCTCAAGTCACTTTATATGTCATTTCCCTAAAACTTTGATTTAGCCTAGCATATACAATTTCTCCATAGCATGAAAAGAAATTTATGGGAGAAGACAAGCCACAGAATTTTAAACAGTGATATCAGTCCAAGGAATATATATAGACAAAAAAGACACATGTATCTTCACAAGCAATAACTGAGCAGTGACTGTGGAGAAATATTGTGAAGTTCTCTCCAATGAATATATAGTGAATGCTTCCCCATCCTTATAGTAATCACAAGTTTCCCAAGATGACTGTACATGGAGTCAACCCCAAGAAAGAATTTTTCTGTAATTGCACATCCTCAGCCAAAGCACTAAGTTTTACATATCAATCTGATAAATCACTCAAGATTGACTTTAAATCTACCAAACCAAACTTCAACATATTCTTAGCAATTAGTTATCGAGTCAGTTTATCTGGACTGAGAAAGTAATTAGTTAGAAACCTAGCTAATAGAGTTGATTGTCAACTCCAAGAATGAAATTTTTCATTAATCACATATCCTCAGTCAAAGTCCCCAACTTCTACAAATCAAGTTGATAATTCATCCAAGATTTGTCAAATTGACCAACCCAAACTTTAACACATTCTTACCAATTGATAGTTATTAAGGAGTTAATGCAACGTGGAGGTTTGGAGATAGACATTGTGTTGGGTTTAGGATTTGTTTTCCCTTCCTATGTGGATAAATAAAAGTCCTATTAGGACTAGTCCACTTTAGCCCATAACACAAATATTATGTGGCATATATATAAGGCTTATTTAGTCTTATTTTCAGAAACACAAGAGAGAAAAAAATCAAGAGAGATTCGTTTTAGAGATTGAGAAGAAAAGAGAAATCCCGTTTTTTGCTTCTGGAAATTTTCTGCTCAGGCAGTCCGCTTCAGACAGAGTTTGCCGCTTCGTGAACCGTTGGATCGTGCTCAAATTTGAACTGGGAGTTCTCAACATCTGGTTCTTGCAATTCAACGGTGGAGATCGGATTTGGAGGTCTGTAGCTTCTGATTTGAGGGCGTGAACAGTAGCGCGTTTTGGGTGAAATATTTTCTTTAATTCTCTAGTTTTTGGTGCAATCTTGATTTGTTGTTGCTCGTTGTTTGGCACTTGTTTTGTGGCCAATTTTGGAGAACAATTTTGTAACTCTTGGTGTTTATAGTGGAGCTTTTGGTCCCGTGGTTTTTACTCTTCACATCGAAGGGTTTTCCACGTAAATCGTTGTGTCTTGTGTGATTGGCTTGTTCTTATCTTATTGTTTTAGTTTGGTTGAATATTTGCTGTCCATTCTTCATATTGCTTGATTTGGTTTGTCTTCTCTTGGTTCAAATTGAAAGGGAAAGTTTAGATTTGGGTATTATTCCGCTGCTATCCTGTCTGACATTCTTGTTAGTGCCTTGTCTTTCCCAACAAAGTGGTATCAGAGCGTTGGTTGTTGTTTGTTATTGATTTGAATGATGGAGGCAAATATGAGCAAGATGGTTTGTTTGAATGGTAGTAACTATCATATTTGGAGAGGTAAGATGAAAGATCTTCTATTTGTCAAGAAAATGCATTTACCTGTGTTTACCTCTAATAAACCCCAGTCCATGATGGATGAGGAATGGGATTTTGAGCACTTGCAGGTTTGTGGTTATATTAGACAATGGGTTGAAGATAATGTTCGAAATCACATTGTGAATGAGACACATGCTAGAAGTTTGTGGGACAAACTTGAGACACTATATGCTTCGAAGACTGGCAACAATAAGTTGTTTCTATTGAAACAATTGATGAATATCAGGTATAAAGAGGGCACTCCTATTTCTGATCATATTAATGATTTTCAGGGTGTTCTTGACCAGCTATCTGGAATGAATGTAAAATTCGATGAAGAAATACAGGGACTATGGCTTCTTAATACTCTGCCAGACTCTTTTGAAACTCTTCGAGTTTCTTTGACTAATTCTGCTCCCAGTGGTGTTGTGACCATGGAATATGCTAAGAGTGGTGTCTTGAATGAAGAGATGAGAAGAAGATCTCAAGGTTCAACTTCTTCTACTTCACACTCCGATGTTTTGGTTACTGAAGATAGGGGGAGAAACAAGATCAGAGGTCAGAGTGACAGAGATAAAAGTAGAGGTAAGTCAAAGTCTAAATACAAGAATGTTACATGTGACTATTGCAACAAGAATGGGCATATCAAGAAATTTTGTTTTAAGTACAAGAGAGATATGAGACAACAAAAGAAAGAAGGTGACAATGAAAATCGTGTTACTGTTGTTGCTAATGATGATCTTCTTGTTTCTTGTGATGAAAATGCTGTCAATCTTGTTCGTGATGAGTCTAGCTGGTTTGTGGATTCTGGTGCTACTTCTCATGTCACGCCCAAGAAGGAATTATTTTCTTCTTATACTCCAGGTAATTTTGGGATGTTAAAAATGGGTAATAATCATGAGGTTGCAGTTCTTGGTATTGGGACAGTTTGTTTGGAAAGTAGCAATGGTTCCAAACTAGTTCTCAATAATGTCAAACATGCTCCAGATGTTCGCTTGAATTTGATTTCTGTGGGATACCTTGATGATGAGGGTTATGTTAATACCCTTGGTGCTGGCCAGTGGAAGCTTACTAGAGGTTCAATGGTTGTAGCCCGTGGTGATAAGTTGTCTAACTTGTATACTTTTCAGGGCTCCATTTCTAAAGGCTCAGTAAATTTGGTGGAGAATGATACTTCATCATTGTTATGGCATAGAAGACTGAGTCATATGAGCGAGAAGGGGATGCACAATTTGGCTAAGAAGAATTTGCTTTCTGGAGTGAAACAAGCAAAGTTGAACAAATGTGTTTATTGCTTAGCAGGTAAACAGAAGAGAGTTTCTTTTCAGAGTCATCCGCCTTCAAGAAAGCTTGATTTGTTGGAGTTGGTACATTCTGATTTGTGTGGTCCTTTTAAGGTAAGGTCTCATGGTGGTGCACTTTATTTTGTGACTTTTATTGATGATTATTCACGCAAACTCTGGGTATTCTCTTTGAAGTCCAAGGATCAGGTACTTGATGTGTTTAAGAGTTTTCAGGCCTTGGTTGAGAGACAAACAGGGAAGAAATTGAAATGCGTTCGTTCTGATAATGGTGGTGAGTATATTGGCCCCTTTGATAGATATTGCAGAGAGCAGGGTATTCGGCATCAGAAAACTCCTCCAAAGACTCCTCAGCTAAATGGTTTGGCAGAGAGGATGAATAGAACTCTTGTTGAGAGAGTTAGATGTATGCTTTCAGATGCTAAGCTGCCAGATTCCTTTTGGGCAGAAGCACTTAATACTGCTACATATGTTATCAATTTATCTCCTACTGTTGCTTTGAATGGTGATGTCCCTGACAGAGTTTGGTTTGGTAAGAATGTTTCTTATGATCATCTTAAAGTTTTTGGGTGTAAAGCCTTTGTGCATGTTCCTAAGGATGAAAGGTCAAAGTTGGATGTTAAAACTAGGCAATGTATCTTTGTTGGTTATGGTCAAGATGAATTTGGCTATCGTTTCTTTGATCCAGTTGAGAAGAAACTTGTTAGAAGCCGTGATATTGTGTTCTTTGAAGACCAAACAATTGAAGATCTTGACAAAGTTGATTCTCAGAGTACTGACAGCCTAGTTAATGTTGATCCAGTGCCTTTGACTATTCCACCACGTGAAAATCTTCATGAAAATCAAGTTGATAATGAAGATGGTGATCATATTCAGAATGACCAGTATGCCGCTGATGCTCCAGTGCAAGACGATATGGTTGGTCTACAACCAACTATTATTGATGCTCCAGAGAGCTCTCTCAGAAGATCTACTAGAGAGAAAATACGTTCATCTCGTTATTCTTCTAATGAGTATGTACTCTTGACTGATGGGGGAGAACCAGAGAGTCTTGATGAGGCCATGGAAAGTGAAGAAAAAGAAAAGTGGTTTGATGCTATGGAAGATGAAATGAAGTCTCTATATGATAATCATACCTTTGATTTAGTTATGTTACCTAAAGATCGAAAAGCTTTGAAAAACAGGTGGGTTTTTCGGGTGAAACATGAAGATGGTAACCCAGTTCCACGGTACAAGGCTAGATTAGTTGTGAAGGGTTTTAGCCAGAAAAAAGGAATTGATTTTGATGAGATATTCTCTCCAGTTGTGAAGATGTCATCCATTCGTGTGGTTTTAGGCTTGGTTGCAAGTCTGGATTTAGAAATTGAACAGATGGATGTTAAAACTGCTTTTCTCCATGGTGACTTGGATGAAGAAGTTTATATGGAGCAGCCGGAAGGCTTTGAAGTCAAGGGAAAAGAGAATTATGTTTGCAAATTGAATAAGAGCTTGTATGGTTTAAAACAAGCTCCCAGGCAATGGTACAAGAAGTTTGGTTCTTTTATGAATCAGCAGGGCTTCAAAAAGACTTCTTCAGACCATTGTGTTTTTGTGCAAAAATTCTCTGATGGTGACTTTATTATCGTTTTGCTTTATGTTGATGACATGCTTGTTGTTGGTCATAATGCTTGCAGGATTAAAGAGTTGAAGCAAGAGTTGAATAAGTCTTTTGCTATGAAAGACTTAGGACCAGCAAGGCAGATTCTTGGCATGCAGATTGTCCGTGATAGAGATGCCAAGAAGTTATGGTTGTCACAGGAGAAGTATATTCAGAAAGTACTTCGTAGATTCAACATGGACAAAGCTAAGGTTGTCAATACACCTTTAGCTATGCACTTCAAATTGAGTACTAGACATTGTCCTTCCAGTGATGGTGAGAAGGAAGATATGAAGAAAGTTCCTTATGCTTCAGCTGTTGGTAGTTTGATGTATGCAATGGTGTGTACAAGACCAGATATTGCTCATGCTGTTAGTATTGTTAGCCGTTTTCTTTCTAATCCGGGAAGAGAGCATTGGAATGCTGTTAAGTGGATTATGAGATATCTTTGTGGCACTTCTAGTTTGAGTTTGTGTTTTGGTACAGGGAAGCCTATTCTTTGTGGTTACACTGATTCAGATATGGCTGGTGATGTTGATACTCGTAAGTCTACTTCAGGCTACTTGATTACTTTTGCAGGGGGAGCTGTGTCTTGGCAATCTAGGTTGCAAAAATGTGTTGCTTTATCTACTACAGAGGCTGAGCTTATTGCTGCTGTTGAAGCTTGCAAAGAGTTGATCTGGATGAAGAGATTTTTGGGGGAACTTGGTTGTGCTCAAGAGAGGTATGTGCTTTATTGCGATAGTCAAAGTGCTATTCATCTTGGCAAGAATTCTACATTTCATGGTCGGTCTAAACACATTGATGTGAGGTATCATTGGATTCGAGATGTGTTGGATTCTAAGTTGCTTGAACTTGAAAAGATCCATACCAATGATAATGGTTCCGACATGATGACTAAAGCTTTGCCAAGAGGGAAGTTTGAGGATTGTTGCATGATCGCTGGGATGGCGGTCTCCTCCACATAGTTGTGAGGGGGAGAATTGTTGGGTTTAGGATTTGTTTTCCCTTCCTATGTGGATAAATAAAAGTCCTATTAGGACTAGCCCACTTTAGCCCATAACACAAATATTATGTGGCATATATATAAGGCTTATTTAGTCTTATTTTCAGAAACACAAGAGAGAAAAAAATCAAGAGAGATTCGTTTTAGAGATTGAGAAGAAAAGAGAAATCCCGTTTTTTGCTTCTGGAAATTTTCTGCTCAGGCAGTCCGCTTCAGACAGAGTTTGCCGCTTCGTGAACCGTTGGATCGTGCTCAAATTTGAACTGGGAGTTCTCAACATCTGGTTCTTGCAATTCAACGGTGGAGATCGGATTTGGAGGTCTGTAGCTTCTGATTTGAGGGCGTGAACAGTAGCGCGTTTTGGGTGAAATATTTTCTTTAATTCTCTAGTTTTTGGTGCAATCTTGATTTGTTGTTGCTCGTTGTTTGGCACTTGTTTTGTGGCCAATTTTGGAGAACAATTTTGTAACTCTTGGTGTTTATAGTGGAGCTTTTGGTCCCGTGGTTTTTACTCTTCACATCGAAGGGTTTTCCACGTAAATCGTTGTGTCTTGTGTGATTGGCTTGTTCTTATCTTATTGTTTTAGTTTGGTTGAATATTTGCTGTCCATTCTTCATATTGCTTGATTTGGTTTGTCTTCTCTTGGTTCAAATTGAAAGGGAAAGTTTAGATTTGGGTATTATTCCGCTGCTATCCTGTCTGGCATTCTTGTTAGTGCCTTGTCTTTCCCAACACATTGAAGTCGAAAGGTTTCATTCAAGTTGAGCAAGACTTCGAGTGCAAGTTCAGTGATGTGACTCATAAACCGGACGTGGACGTGAAGCTTGACACACAGGTCATCCCTAAGAGAAGAAATTTCAAGTACTTGGGGACAGTCATCCAAGGTAATAGAGAAATTGACGAGGATGTCACACACCGTATTAGGGTAGGGAATGAAATGGAGGCTCGCATCCGTTATTCAGTGTGATAAGAATGTGCCACCCAGAATTGAAGGTAAGTTCTATAGGATGGTGGTTAGCCTGACTATGTTATATGGGCCGAAATGTTGGCCAATCAAAAACTCTCATATCCAAAAGATGAGAAGATGAGGATGTTGAGGGGGATGCGTGGACATACCAGGAGAGATAAGATTATAAATGAGGATATTCGAGAATGGTGTGAGTGGCTCTCGTGGAGGACAAGATGCGGGAATTGAAATTGAGATAGTTCAAGTATGTGAAGTGGAGATGTGTAGATGCCTTGGTTAGGATATGTGAGAGGTTGAACATAGTGCATTTGAGGACAGGTAGGTCGAAGAAGTAATGGGGTGAGGTGATTAGACAGGATATGATGCAACTTCAGCTCATCAAGAACATGACCCTTGATAGGAAGGTTTGGAGGTTGAGAATCAGGGAGAGGTTTAGGAGGTAGTTGGACATATTTCTTTCACTTTCTCTATGCATTAGCATTCTAAGTTGAGCGGTTTCTTCGCTTTCGATACCACACTCGTATTGGCTTCTCCAAAAATAACACTACATTTGAAGAATCCGAAACACACCCGTTAACATTTTTGAAGAGTCCGAGCAATATAATTAGTATTATTCTTGTTTTTCATCATATCTACATGTTCTTTTAGCCTCGGCTATCTTATTATTTTGTTGTTGTTTCTGCTTGTTGTTGTTGCTGCCTCTTTTTTATCGTTCTTTGAGCCGAGGGTCTATCGAAAACACTCTATATCTTCTCAAAGTAGGGTAAGGTCTGCGTACACTTTATCCTCCCCAGACCACACCCCCACAGGGTTTGTTGTTGTTATTGTTAATAGTTAAGAGTCAGATCATATGGAGTGAGAAATTAATTATTAAGAAACCTACCTAATAGTGTTAATTGTCAACTCCTTTAAACTTAGGTTCATCAAACAAACAAGTGAAGCCTTTCAATTGAATTTACTTATAATGATGAAACCAAAACCCCTCTGTTCTCCTAAAACGTCAACAGCACCACAATGTCAATAAGAAAAAGGGACTAGAGAGAATTGCTAGTAAGGTACTGGTTGGTTTCTTGTCAACGATGGAAGCTCTTTGGTGAGTCGAAGAGAGATTTAGAGCAAGGGAGAGTTGGATCTTCATCTCTTCTAAAATCCCAACATACAAATTTATGATAAGAGTGCAAAGTTGAAAGCCTCACAATGTCTGGCCCCAAGCAGTAGGGCCACAATCTTATTGCTGATATCAGTCTTTTAGTGGCCAAAATGTACATTTTGCATAGTGAACTTAGTACATGCTTCTATTCCTCAATCAAGTACCAAATGCTCAAGTCTATCACCAATGCAAAAGCACATTTTTCCAATAAGCGTCTATATAAAAATTTAAGTTTCTTGCGTAATCAAGCAAAAAATGAAAATTTAAGTTTCTTCAACTTTTGGAATATAATGGATGCAATTCAAATAATTCAAGTTTCCTCTATTACTTGATTGGCCATTTAATAAAAATTTCTCATATGACACAGGGATACATGTATAACATGGCAGGGAGAGAGAGAGAGAGAGAGAGAGAGACAAGTAACGATTCTCACAATTTTGCCCTCTTTTTTAGCTTCTGCCAACTTCTGATCCCAGCTTTCTTTTGTAGTAATAAGGGACACATTTCCACCAGCAAACTTGACATTATGGGTAGAATCATCACTATCACTTGTGGAGTGTGACTTGATACAGGGAAAAAGGCTACGTACCTGGAAAAATAACGTACAATATAACATAAAAGCTCTTTCATACTAATGCACTTCCTCTAAAAAATATGTAAACATGTAATCCAATTCATTCATCAACAAAGAAATAGTGTTATACAGATAAACATATCGATCAATCTGCAAAAAAGACTTAAAAGACTGATCAAGGTTAAACTCATTTTTTACTTTTTGTGTATTATATGTTGGTGGGTTTTGTTGTTTCAGACTAAAAGGTCTATGTTTTCTGCTTCCCATCAATCTAATTTGCATAGTTGTTATGGGTACTATATGTTTTGAGTTGTTAAGCTTTCAAGATACATCCTGGGTAGTAGACCCCAGAGCTTTGGTCTAGTGGTAAGAGCTACGCATGTGATGTGTTGGTTAGGCGCACGCCATGGATTCAAACCTTAACGCAGGCAAAATCCTTTCCTTAGGGATTTCTCGGTCATTAAAAAAAACGTTGCCAAGATACATCTTTTCTCATTATATGCAGCTATATAGTTTTACATTTTTTGTCCTTTCAGCAAGGGTGATCACAACCATTATGCGACTCTGTTTCTGAAAGTTCTAGTTGACAAAGCACAATAAAGTGCAATATAAAAATTTTAAAGAACTATCTATACTATATAGAAAGCATGAACTTCTTAACTTGAATGTTAAATTACTATAATACCCTCAACTAAAAACACCCCCCCTAACTTGAATATCAAATTGCTATAATACCCCAAACTAAAAACACCCTCTAACTTGAATGCCCAACAAAAAACATCCACTTTAGTATATTTTCTCTATTTTATATTTATATTTATTTATTTATTTATATTATATTAAAAACAGACACCTTTTCACATTACAAAGTTGGGACTTATTCGAAGGGTTGTGATTTTTTTGAAGAATTGTGACTTTTTTTGGAAGGATTGTGACTTTTTCGATAACACACAATAAACACTTGTTCATACTACTCTTTGTTGGCTATACATAGTGGGGTTTCCTGTCATTTTTAAACTATCAATTTTCTAAGTGTGATTTGCAGTTGTTGCTTAAGTTTGATGTTCAACGGAATTTAAGGAATCATTGAGATGCCTTTTCAAGGGAATATGTGTCCCTTTTTATAGGCTTGAGCAAGGTTTGAGGTAAATAGCCTACAAGATTTTTTATTTCTCTACCTAACCATCTCAAGTTTAATCATAATGAGGACCAAAGTAGAACTACCAAAATAATGTACAATTTTTTCACATAAAGTAAAATTTTATTTATGAAAACATTATAACATTAGAAGTCATGATCTATGAAATATACAAGACTTAAAAATATGTTTCTTTCAAATTCAAAGTTAGTGCACATTTTCTTTTATAGTATAATTGATTCATGGAAAAATATATATTATTTGCTTAAGTAATGATGCATTTTGTAATTGTAATCTGAAAGATATATACATTGCTATGCCTCCCCACCCCCTAAAAATGAATATGATGACACATAATTTTGAAACCTTGTATTTGTTCATGATTAAATTTGATTGTGCATCAAATTTTTCTGCAAGAGACCTTTGTGAGGGACTTTGACAAATTATTTTTCAATTATTCTTTGTACTGTTAAGGAACATTTTGACGTGACAGACAACAGTTGATTGGTCTTAGATATATCACATATACATAATTTGATATACACGTGCAACACACTTATCAAAAAACTAGTTGACTGAAACGTTTAAATAAAGATGTTGTGATGCTAAAATAAAAAGAAAATAAAATGATAGTCAAATTACTAGAAGAAGTCATAGAAGAAGATTGACACTCTCAAAAAAGAATCAATAAGTGTATGAAGGCGGAAGCAAGAGTCAGAAAAAATGGTGGAGGATAATACCCTCATGCATATGGTGGACAATTTGGAAAGAGAGAAATGGAAGGTGCTTTGAAGACAAGATCAGGTCCATTCATGATGTGAAATGGAAGTGCCTGGAAACCTTATTTTTTTGGTGTAAACAGAACTGTATAGAGGAAGTAGAGGAGTTGGTTGATTTTCTAGGTACTTTGTAAAGTTTAGATTTGAATCTCACTCCCCTGTAACATGTTTATGGTGGTGGCTAGCAGTCCTAATGCTGAAGAATACACCAGTACTAATTCTCAAAAAAGAATCAAGAAGTGTACGATGACAAATATTGGAGTCCATCATCAGCATATTAAAATCTGAAGTTGACTAGTAGCATAGATCAACAATAAGAAAAAATGCACCAATTTTGGATGTCTTGAGAAGACAAAATTCAATTAAAATATGACTCACCTTTGTCAAATGTCATTAGGAATACACTTGGTTCTTTTTTTTTTTTTTTTTGAAACTGAAGAATACACTTGGTTCTTTTTGATTGTTAACTAGGAAAATAATTGCTGAGCAGGTGACTAACAGAAAAAAGAGACCAACACTATCGATCGAAAGGACAAAAGTTAACGGCTTATTTAGATTTCTTTTATGGTTAGAGCTGTTTGCAAGTTGCCTCAGAAGTGTAATAATGTTCCCTATGTATCCAGATGCTGAGAGACAAGATGAAATTCCTTTATAATGTAGACTATTAGGAATCATAATTGACACCAATTTAGCGAGCTTATAAGACGGCACATACATTCTTATTTTTGTTTGGTAGGCCGGGCATACACCATAAGTTGGTATGTCGCACTATAATTCTTTGATTGATTTGATCTTTGCTTTGTTTACTCTGTTTCCACGTTAGCTCTGGAATTTCTTTGCGAGCTTTCTAATTCTATTCTTACTCTAGTCGAACTTGAGAGCCATTTACCTAGGCAATAAGACTACAAGGAAGAGTTGTGACTTTTAGGATAATAGAACAATAACAACACGCACCGTGTAATCCCACAAGTGGGGTATGGGGAGGGTAGTGTTGTACGCACTTGCCCCTACCAAAATATAGAGGTTGTTTTAGTCTTTTCGATAGACCTTGCCACCTTGGTTCAATTGAAAGCATTACAAAGCAATTCGAAACAAACAAGGGGGAGTGAAGAAACCAAGACAAAATGTTAAAGTAAACATGACATAGCATACTAAAAACAGGACAATCATTACCACAAAATAATACGATAATCGAAGTGCTAGAAACGATAAAGAGTAATAGAAGTGGAATAATAAGAAACCCCCAATGTAATGTATGAAGGACTAAGCAAGACAACTTGCACTACCTAACTAACCCTCTACCCTAATTTGTGTCCTCCACAATCTTCTAAGGTCATATCCTTGGTAAGTTGGAGCTATGTCATATCTTGTCTATTCACCTCTCCCCAATAATTTTTTTGCGTACCTTTGCCTATCCTGTAACCATCCATAGTCAACCTCTCACACCTCCATACTGATCCCCTTCACATACTCAAACAATCCAAGCGACTAAGCCTCACTTCTCGTATATTATCCTACATTGAGACCACTCCTACTTTTTCCCGAATACCTTTATTTCTAATCTCACCTCTCGTATTATGTCCACACATCCAACTCAACATACTCATTTCCGCAACTTACAAGTTCTAAACGTGGGAGTTCTTGAGTGGTCAACATTTTGTTCCATACAACATAGCCAGTCTAACTAACTTGCCTTTAAGTTTGGCGGCACCTTTTTTTTTTTCTTTTTTTATGACAAGGGAAACCCGCAGTCGCTATCCTTTGGATGCACATAGGGTAAAACCCTCGCTCCTATGCAATAGCTCGCAACCCATATAGGAGAGGTAACCTGCACTAGGCAAGACCGGTGCGACGAGCTCGACCCAGAAGGCAAACCCCTTGCTTTCGCTGGCAAGGGGTTTCGAATTTGAGACCTCCAACATGGAAGTCCCAAGCCCAAATCACTGGGCCACCCCAAAGGATAAGTTTGGTGGCACCTTCTTATCACATAAGACTCGGATACGAGCCTCCATTTCATCCACTCAGAATTTTGCCAGAAGATTCCATACCATTCCTAGTCTTTTAGCTGGCTTGGGGTCAATAATCAAATTAACTAAAGCAAAACAATTAAAAGGTAAAAGCACTTAACAAATTGTTTTCTAATATACAAGCTTTATATTTTACTCGGTCTTTCCTTTTCCAACGCCTGTTCCTTTGTTAGACAAACACATGTGTGAAGAGAATGAAAAGGCACAAAAAGAGATGGAGAAAGCCAATTGAACACAAACAAAGTAGATGCATAAACTCCACTTTGGGATACGTCTTTCACTTGGGAATAAGTTGTAGAAAAAGTTACCGTATCAGAGATCCCCATCTTAAGTGGACACCAATACAACTTCCAATCTAAAGCAGCAGTAACCTGAAGATGGTATCAATCCAAAATCCACTAGCTGAAATCTGAAATAATGACAAGAGGGAAAAAGATGAGGCATGAATTAAACAAACAAGGTCAAGAAGGATTCATGCTTCAGACAATACTAAAACAAACAGTTGCTACTGAATATTACTCCTAAATTTTACCCCATTCAACCAAACTATAAGCTGCTTGACCTAAAACTAAAAGACCCATTTTCTTTAAATCTACTTTTTCAAGAATATACAGACTCTCCAGCGTGAATAAAGAAGACCTACATGAATAATTAACCCAAAGCTTAGATCTTTAGAATATATTGAAGAAGATAATTGCATAATACTAAATAAAGGATGATAAGAAAGTTAAATAAAGAGAAATATACCTGAATAATTAATGTGAAGAAAACCTGAGGCAAGGAAAATTAGGTGAGGGATTAAGAGAGGGATGAATGGGTTTATGAGATTTATGAAAAGATTGTTCGATTTTGACGGAGAATACCAGAATGATGATGATGATGATGATGATGATTTAACCACCAACCTCATTTCTTTTTCTTTTAATCCAACCAAATAATTTACTATTTAACTATTCGCCTATTAATTACTCATCATTTCATTTCATTAATAATAAATACATATCAAATGCTTCATTCTAAATATACTTCCTATTTATAAAAAATAAATGGTTCTTAGTTTATGTTATTTCACAAAATCAATATACTATTTTTCTTATTTTAACCTTTGAGAGTTACTTCCACTGTCTAATAAAAATTGTGCACTATATTATTTTAGGATATTCAATAATATTTATCCAGCTTATGAAATAAATGAATAATTTTAAGCTTACTTTCTAATTTACCTTTATCATTAATTATAGTTATTTCTCTGTTACATTTTTCAAGACATAAATATTATTGAACAAATGAAATATTAGGCTTGGAATTTCAAATTTGACCAACATGAAAAAACTAAATGATTAATTATGTTTATTGGTCAATTTAATTAATTAATATAAATTAATTTATGTTCGTTTATTGAAACTTGACTTTAAGAAAATATTAAAGGGAAAAATGACAAATATACCCATCAAACTATCGTAAATGGTATGCAGATACCCTCCGTCATACTTTTGGGACATTGATGTCACTGCCATCCAAAAACTAGAGCATACATGCTCTTCACTCTAACGGAAGACTAAATAGGGACACGTGGTGTAATCTTATCCATCGATTCAATATTTAATAAATGTCGGATTAGTAGATAAGATTATGACACGCGTATGTCTGTTAGTATAAAAGGTATATATGCTCTAATTTTTGGACAACAGAGGCATTAGTGTCCCAAAAGTATGACGGGGTATTTATATATCATTTACGATAGTTCAAGGGTATATTTGTCATTTTTTCCAATATTAAGTAGAGGTATAGTAGATTTAAATAATTTTTAAAGGACATGAAATCTAAAATGATACTAACATATAAATAAAAACAGAAGGAGTATAAAATGTATCAAGTTTATTAACTACTCCCTTTGTGCTAATATTATTGAAAATAAAAAAATATAAATTTCACTAATTTATATATGAAATCTTCAAATTTTTGAGATAAAATTTATATATCAGTAATTCGACTCATATTTACCGTTTGTGTGCAAGTCTACAAGCTAAAAACTAGGAAATGTACCATGCGATATTTTTATGTAATATTTGAGTAGTGGTAACTGTCCAACGTTCACTTGCATAATAGAAAAATCGCACAACTTATTTGACTTGCCTTTTCTTTTCTTTTTCTTTTTTTTTTCTTTGGTACTTATTTGACTATTTTTCATCTTGTGCTTGTATTGTTTGTACTAGTTTGAACAAAAAGTAAAATTTATAAATATAATAATTAAAGGCAAGTAAGTTACATTTAATTTATTTTATATTTCGGTAGGAACTATTTATTGATAAAAAAAAGGCAGATAAAAATAATATTAAAGATTGAAAGTAAAATTGCTTGCTAATATCCACATTTGAAAATTAAAAAATGAGACAGATTATCAATGTACAACTTGAGATAACTCATTATATATTATTGAGAAAGATGAGATACCTTTTTTTTTTCTTATACGAAGGATTTTGTTGGGTGGTTTGAAATGGTGTGCAAAGAAAATAACGGGCATAATACATAATCATCCTTAACTTGACGTCAGTTGACAATTATAACTTTTATCTTTGGATGTGCACAAATAGACATTTAAACTAAATGGACACATTTGTCCTACATGACACCCTACATGACAATTTTGTGTCCTATATGACATCATATGTGTATTATGCCATGTAGAACACTTGTGTCTACTTGTTCAATTTTATACAAGTTTAAGTGCCTACTTGTGTACATTCAAAGTTAGAGGGCATAGTTGTTCGTTGAAGCCAAGTTAAGGATCATGTTTATAAATTATGACAAAATGACGAGTTGTAACTTTTCTAAAGAGTTGTAATTTATTTTATGGGTTGTGACTTTTCTAAGAGTTGTAATTTATTTTATGGATTGTGACTTTTTCGCTAAAGCACCATAAACACGTGTGCATAATTCCCTTTGTAGTCTATAAACAGAAGGGTTACCTCTCATTTTTCAACAATGAATTTTATGAATTTCAAAGCAACTTCTTCCGTCAAATAAATTTTGTAATGTTTTATTATCGTTGAGTGCTTTGCTGATATCGTTATTTTATATATTGATATACCGTTGAGTATGGTCGTTCTATCCTATAACGATAAATTCAATTAACTTCAAGTACCGAAGGGAAATAATTTATTTAAGGACACACTGCGCATTTAGTGTGCTCGAGTTTCTTCCTAAAAGTATTTTTTATATTTTTTCCGATCTTTTTCAGATTCTCTGATTTAAAATTTTCTAGTTTTGAAAATATTTCTTTAAACTTTGATGTTTCTTACGAAATTCTCCTAAGTTGATGTTCTAAGTATTTTTATAATATAGATTGACAACGATCTTAAGGAAATTATTTTCTTTTTATTAATCTGCATTTTGTTTTGGAGACTAAAATCATTGTAATTTTCTACTTCGTATGAAATTCAATTGTCTAATTTTTGGAGATTAAATCTTTCAATTTTCTACTCCTTCGATTTGAAGAATTGTCACGATCCGGGGTTACCCCCGAGGTGTAACATGGAGTAGTTGACCCCAAAGGGGTCACATACAAACCCTTAGCATAATCATACACATAATTTCATAAGAAATAATGCGGAAAATTAAACTTTTCTAAATAGAAGCCAAACTTCAAATTTCATAAATAAAGAGTTGAGGAAATACTAGACTTGTCTCATTAAAAACTATCTAAACATAAGAGTATGAAATTAGGGACTTAACCCTTTACATCAATGAAAGTCTTAACATAACGAAGTACGACTAATACTAAGACAGAAACAAACATCTGGTCCTCGAATTGGAGGACTCACCAAAACTTAGGGAATAGTCGACTCAAGCTTTACTTTGAAGAAGGAAGTAATGAATCAAGGTCCGGCACCTATACTCATAGTATGAAGTAAAGAAGGGGTTAGCACAAATATGTACTAAGTATGAAAATATGCATAAAAACATTTAAATATGCTAAATAGGACATTTTTCTTGGAAGTATGCATTTATCAAGTTTGGAAAGCCAATATACATTTCAAACATAGAAGACAAACTATAGTCACAATACACCCATAACATAGTAATATCAATACCTTAGCAACCTCTAAGAACACTAGTGCAATGTATGGTTGGCATCCCATAATACCAACCTTACTAAGCATTCCTTGAAGCGACATATTCATTACCATAATCTTCAAGCTTACCATAATCCATAGTCATAAATGAGGAATTATAAAAGTACATGAACTAAACATAAGGAAAGTTATCTATTCATATCTTATCATACCATAAGGAAACCATTCCACAATATCCCATGAAGTCCCATACCCCCACTCCTACTAAGTAAACCCATTAAGAAGTCATGGTATAGTTTCTATCATATTCACTATCTTATTGTTACAAGGGAATATTAGCCATAACCGACATAGACCATGTGAGCTACATGGAATCCGATGTGATATAACCCTACATCGAAAGAAGGTGTTCTTACTTGCCGAAGGTAGAACTAGTCATATTTAGCTTCTACGTGGATCCACTAGCTAAGTTCTATGTTTGGCACATAGTTATGGGATAGGGAGATTGCTACTAGAAACCCAACCTATTGCATTAGCGGAGGAGCTTCCATCTCATGAGTTTACTATAGATGACCCAACCTATTGCATTAGCGGAGGGGCCTTTTCCTCATTATCCATATCCACTTGGTACTAAGCATTATTTCCCAATTGTAGATAATTAGTAAGGAGTTGTATCTACATGTGTGAAGGCATACTTTACCATTCGTTCAATACAACTCACTAAATATATCATAGATTCATTTAAGTGAGAACTACCTTTCACCTTAGAATCATCATTTTAGGGTGAGTAACTTTTACCTCATTATTCATATTGTTTTCATGAGAACTAGCCCTTGAATCAACACAACAAATTAACATCTTCCTAGACAATTTATACATAAACATGTGTAAGGATAGGGGAAATTAGTCTTCCACCAACACCTCAATTCACACAACTGTCATAGGATTCTTACCTTTCAAATGAGTTCATAAGTTCATCAATAACTATCAACAATCATGAACAATCCTTTACAATTTACCCCTTGCAAGGTCATGAACCAAGTCTCACACTTACATTTAGGATATACTATCATCAACATGAATAAGGCAAGGTTTCATAACCAAATTAACATAACCACAATACATAGTAGAAATCACCTTGCATCAATACCTTCATTGAAATTCTTGAAATTGGGGTAGTTCATGGGTTCATGGGGAGTTTTACTATAAAATCACCATTAAAATGTCAAACCATCCATAATATACATCAAATATCATAATGAAAACATTTTTAGGAAGAACCCATGACTAGAATGAAAACCCTAGTTTTTGAACAATAAAACCCATTTTCGAAATTGAGTTGAGAGGGCTTCATAGAGGAAAGTACTCCATGAATCAAGGTTCCCATACCTTGATTGATGTTTTCCCATGAAATTTGAGTGCAAATCTTGGAGCTTGAACCCTAATCTTCAGCTTCTTCTATGTTCTTCAATGGAGTTTAAAGAGAGAAAGTTCTTGGGGGTAGTGGGTTTGATTTTGAGTTTTGTTAGTTATGAGAGTTAAAAGACTTGTTTAATACTTAAAAATACTTTAATAAACTTAAAACAACTAAATACTACCATCCCTACCCTTAAACAAATGAATTAGTAATTTACCAAAACACCCCCTCTAAGGCCGAACCAAGGCAGCTTGCCTAGGCACGATCCACGAACTCCAAACCACAGAGCGTGGATGGGTCCACAGACCGTCCTAGTTGTTCGTGGTTTGGTTCAGAGAGGGGTTGTTAAAGTTCTTGGTGAGGAGACTAAGCCTCAACTCAAGACACCTTTCCATGGAGCGTGAGCTGGTCCATAGACCATACTGCACGTTCGTGGAATGGGGCTGGAACGTGGAGTTTTGAGGGACTTTTGAGGAGGCTAAGGCTGGACTTATGACTCCTATCTACGGGGCGTGAGTCAGTCCACGCCTCGTGGTCCTCATTTCGTGAATGATTTGCTTTTGGCAGCTTTTATAGCAGCCCCTTGGCTCTTATCAAGGGCCCTTGGGGGGTCCTTGTAGGAGCCTTGCCCTGACGTATAGGCTCTAGGACCTTAGTATCAAGTTAGGGAACTTATTTTATGACTCAAATCTTGATGTTAACTCACTAACCTCCTTGAACCTCAACATTAGCTCACACGCTTAGGCTCTAGATTAACCTAGCATTTTCTGGAGTGTTACATTATCTCCCCCTTAGGAACATTCGTCCTTGAATGACTCTTTAAAACATTAAGGGGGTTAACGACTCAAGACTAGCAACCCAACAACATGCCACATTAACAATGCACAAAACATAAGAGAAACATCACTCCACTTCAAGACATAATCAATGAAATCACAAGGAGGTATGAACTACATCTACAACCCACTATACACACAACATTATCATTTCATATCATCTTAGGAGGAACTGCCTTCTCCATGCAACAAGCTCAACACAATCAATCAATAAGAGCCATTTAGCCATATCATAAAAAGTATAGCACACATGTTCATTAGTTCACCTCACGAAGTCAAATATGCAACCATTATACTAAAGTGTAGCCCCACATGAGGAATACATAAATCATGTAAACTCAATACACGCTAAACATGAATTCTCACAAGAATATGCACACATAAGAAAGTCATAAAGAAAACTCATAGTACAATTATTCCAAAACGCCAACTCAAGAACTAATTACCTCAAGTAGGGGTAATAGTAGAAGGAAAAAGATGAGGATAGCAGGACTTCATATTGGCTTCGGCCTCCCAAGTAGCACCCTTAACTAAGTGATTCCTCCATAAGACTTTAACCGAGACTACCTCTTTGTTCCTTAACTTCTTAACTTGCCAGTCTAAAATCTCAACTGAAACTTCTTAATAGGAAAGATTTTCATCAAATCCTAAACCCTCTAAGGGTAAGATGGATACCGAACCACCAATGCACTTCTTGAGCATGGAACACTGGGTAAGTCTAATTCATATGCAACCTTTCCCACACGTGTCAAGATTTAGTATGGCCCCACATATCGAGGACTAAGTTTCTCCTTCTTGCCAAACCTCATCACACCTTTCATAGGTGAGATTTTTAAGTAGACCCAATCACCAACCTCAAATTCAAGATCCCTTCTTCTATTGTCGGCATAGGACTTTTGCCGACTTTGAGCTGACTTCAACCTCTCTCTAATGAGTCGAACCTTTTCAATGGCATCATTAACTAGATCGGGACCAATTAGATAAAACTCACCTACTTCAAACCAACCCACCAGAGATCTACACCTCCTACCATAAAGTGCTTCAAACGGAGCCATAGCAATGCTTGAGTGGTAACTATTGTTGTAGGCAAATTCAATCGATGGAAGATGATCTTCCCAATTTCCCTTGAAATCAATTACACACTCCCTCAACATATCCTCTAAGGTATGAATGGTTCGTTCCTCTTGACCATCCTTTTGAGGGTGGAATGCGGTACTAAGTTTAACATTGGTACCAAGCCCTCTTTGGAATGCTTTCCAAAAATGTGAAGTAAACTGAGTACCCCGATCCGATATGATGGACAAAGGATCCCCATGTAACTTCACTATTTCCTCGATGTATAACTTAGCATAGTCTTCTGCCGAGAAGGAAATCTTGACAGGAAGAAAATGGACTGACTTCGTCATCCTATCAACAATGACCCAAATATAGTCATGTCACCTTTGAGTACGAGGCAACCCCACAACAAAGTCCATATTCACCTCCTCCCACTTCCAAGTAGGAATATCTATATCTTGTAACAAACCCCCTAGTTTTTGGTGTTTGGCTTTGACTTGTTGACAATTTGGACATTTAGCTACAAAGCCTGCTATATCCTTCTTTATGCCATTTCAACAATAGACCTCTCGCAGATCACAATGCATCTTGGTGGCTCCCGAATGAATAAACTATCGTGAACCATGCGCCTCTTCTAGAATATGATATCTCAAGCCATTAACATCTGGAACACGCAATCTACCTTGGTACATAAGCACCCCATCTCCCCCTTGGGAGAAAGCCTCAACGGATTTGTTGAGAATCGATTCTTTCAACTTCATCATAATAGGATCAAGATGTTGCTTAGACTTTACATCAACCACAACGGATGATTCAGAACTATGGTGAACCATGAATCCACCTTCGAGGAATTTACCAGTTGGACACCTAAACGGGCCAACCTATGCACCTTGCGAACTAGCTCCTTCTTCTCATCTTCTACATGAGTCACACTACCCATAGTCATTCAACTTAGGGAATTATAAACTATATTAGCTTTTTTGGGGTGGTAAAGGACACTCATATCATAATCTTTTTAGAGTTCCAGCCACCTCTTCTGTCGGAGATTTAAATCTCTCTAACTAAAAACATATTGGAAACTCTTGTGGTCAGTGAACACATTAACATGGACCCCATATAAATATTGCCTCCAAATTTTCAAGGCAAAAACTACCGCCACCAACTCTAGATCATGGGTCGGATAATTCTTTTCATGTACTTTGAGTTGCCTCGAAGCATAGGCAATCATATTGCCATGTTACATAAGAACACATCCCAAACCCACTCGGGAAGCATCGCAATATACTACAAACCCATTAGTACCCTCCGATAAGGTCAACACCGGAGCGGTGGTGAGTCTTTAATCTATCTGTTAACTCCTGGAAACTCTTCTCACAAGCCTCAGACCACTCAAATTTGGATTTCTTTTGAGTCAGGGCTGTTAACAGAGAAACAATAGATGAGAAGCCTTCAACAAATCTTCTATACTACCCGGCCAAGCCTAAAAAGCTTCGAATATCAGTGGGACTTAGAGGTCTAGGCCAATTCTTAACCACATTGGTCTTCTTAGGAACAACCTCTATACCCAGGCTTGACACTATATGACCGAGGAAAGCAGCCAACCTTATCCAAAACTTGCACTTGTTAAACTTAGCATACAATTGTTGGTCTTTAAGGACTTGAAAAAATATCCTCAAATGCTCCATGTGATCACTCTCACTCTTAGAAAAGATCAAAATATCGTTAATAAAAACAATCACAAATCAATCAAGATATTGCCTAAACACCTTATTTATAAGATCCATAAAAGCTGCCGGAGCATTCGTTAGACCAAAAGACATCACTAAGAATTCAAAGTGACCATACCTAGTTCGGAAGGCTATTTTAGGAATATCAATATCTCTCACCCTTAGTTGGTGATAGCCCGAACGTAAGTCAATCTTCGAAAAATAACTCGACCCTTGGAATTGGTCAAATAAATCATCAATTCTAGGGAGCGAGTCTTTATTCTTTATAGTGACCTTGTTCAGCTGGCGATATTCAATGCACATCCTAATGGACCCATTTTTCTTTTTCACAAATAAGACCGGTGCACCCCATGGAGATATGCTTGGTTGAATAAAACCCTTATCTAGCAAATCCTTGAGTTGAGCTTTTAACTCTTTCAACTCAGCCAGGGCCATCCGGTAAGGAGGAATAGATATGGATTTTGTATCTGGTATAAGATCAATACCGAAGTCTATTTCCCATTCTGGAGGAATATTGGGTAAGTTATCAGGAAAAACCTCAGGAAACTCCCTCACTATGGGGACCGACTCTAAAAGAGGAGTCTCAGACTCAATGTCCTTAACCCTTACAATATGGTAGATACAACCCTTAGAAATCATTTTACAAGCCTTTAGACATGAAATGAATCGACCTCTAGGAATTGAATTTCCCTCTTTCCATTCAAAAATAGGCTCATTAGGAAACTGAAACTTCATTACCCGGTTCTAAGATCAATGGAGGCAAAGCAATCATGCAACCAATCCATCCTCAAGATGACATCAAAGTCTAATATATCTAACTCTACCAAATCAACCTGAGTGACTCTATGCGGTAAAGAAACGAGACAATTTTTGTAGAATCTTTTTGCAACAACTGAGTCACTAACTGGGGTGGACATTGAAAAAGGTTCTATTAGAGTTTTGGGGAGTACATCAAATTTCATAGCTACCAAAGGTGTAACAAAAGATAAAGTAGCACTAGGGTCTAACAATGCATAAATATCAATGGAAAATACTTGTAACATACCAGTGACAACGTCCGGGGATCCCTCTTGATCACTTCAAGACTGGAAATCATAAAAGCAACTCTTCTTTGGAACATCCAAATTAGAAACACTTGGGGGGGGGGGGCTTGATTACCCTCTCTTCTCTTGGACGAACGGGTTGGGCAATCTTTCAGTTGATGCCCACCCTTTCCACAGTCATAGCACACACCTATACCGACAAGACATTTACCTTCATGTTTTATACCATATTTTGTACAAGTAGGCCTCTCGACATAAGAACCACATCCACTACCACCCTATGGCTTAGCAGTAGGCACCCTTTCTTTGTTGACATTAAAAGTGTTAGTGGTACCTTGCTTAGTTAAACTTTGGTTTGTCTTGAACCTTAAATCTGCCTTTAGACGAATTTCTACCATTTACTCTTATCCTCTTCACTTCTCTATCAGCCTGTTTGAACTTTTCTTCCTTAATTTGTTCAGCATGAACCATAAGGCAGGAAATGTTCATGCTTGGAATGAGCATTGCCGAACGACACTTGTTTACCACCAAGGTAGATATCCCCATAATATATTTATTCATCTTGGCCCTTGAGTCTGCCACTAAGGTTGAAACATGCTTAGACAATTGCGTGAACTTAAGGCCATATTCTTTAACACTCATACCTCCTTGGCGAAGGTTGATGAATTCCTGCATCTTCCTCTCCCTTAATTCTAGTGGGAAAAACTTATCAAGAAAAGATGACTTGAATGCTTCCCAATCAATCGGATCCTCTCTCACAGTCCTCTCCCTTTTGCCACTGTTCATACCAAACCTGAGCTACGTCCTTCAACTGGTAGGTGACCAATTTCGCCTTCTCACGATTAGTCACTCCCATAGCCTCAACCACCTTCAACACTTCATCTAGAAATCCATGTGGATCCTCATCCACTTTGGAGCCATAGAAGGTAGGGGGATTCATTATGGTGAAATCCCTAATCTTGGAAGCGGTTGTGCTAACATTCAGATTCGATTGAACTCTTGTGTCCCTAGTGACTTGATCCGTCAAAGACTGAGTCATGGTCTAGTGAGCCGTCCTAATCTCCAACACATTAGTCATAGCTCCCGTTTCATCAGGCACTTGAGGATTCAGAGGAGCTTGGGGAGGATTCCTCTCATTGACATTCTTCTCTTGCCCTCTCCTTGAATTACCTCTCCTTGTATTCACTTACAATAATCATAAGAAAAGGATTAGAAAGGAGATCATAGGGCTAAGATTTCAAGAATGAATAGAGGGTGATGAAAGAAGGGAAAAATTCCTAGACATCCTATAGCCTCTCACTCATAAGTGTGGCGCGCTTCGCACTCATGAACAAAACTCTATTAGACGTGGTTTCATGAGACATCAATCCAAAATATTATTCCCAAAACCTTATACTTTGATACCAAGTTTGTCACGACCCGTGGTTACCCCCTAGATGTAACATGGCGTAGTTGACCCCGAAGAGGTCGCATACAAGCCCTTAGCATAATCATACACATAATGTCATAAGAAATAATGCGGAAAATAATAAATTTTCTAAACGGAAGTCAAACTTCAAATTTCATAAATAAAGAGTTGAGGAAATACTAGACTTGTCTCATTAAAAACCATCTAATTATAAGAGTACAAAATTATAGACTCAACCCTTTATATCAATGAAAGTCTTAACATAATAGAGAACGACTAAAACTAAGACTGAAACAAACATCTGGTCCTCAAACTGGAGGACTCACCAAAACTTAGGGAATAGTCGACCCAAGCTTTACTTTGAAGAAAGAAGTGAGGTATCAATGTCCGGGACCTATACTCATAGTATGAAGAAAAGAAGGGGTTAGCACAAATATGTACTAAGCATGGAAACATGCATAAAAACATTTAAATATGCTAAATAGGACATCTTTCTTGGAAGTATGCATTTATCAAGTTTGGAAAGCCAATATACATTTCAAACATAGAAGACAAGCTATAGTCACAATACACCATAACATACTAATATCAATACCTTAGAAACCTCTAAGAACACTTGTGCAATGTATGGTTGGCATCCTATAATACCAACCTTACTAAGCATTCCTTGAAGCTATATATTCATTACCATAATCTTCAAGCTTAACATAATCCATAGTCATAAATAAGGTATTATACAAGTACATGAACTAAACATAAGGAAATTCATATATTCATATCGTATCATACCATAAGGAAACCATTCCATAACATCCTAATAATTCTCCTTGTGCAATGAAAAAGTGAAGTCCTATACCCCCACTCCTACCAAGTAAACCCATTAAGAAGTCATGGTATAGTCCTATCATATTAATTATATTATTGTTATAAGGGAATATTAGCCATAACCGACATAGACCATATGAGCTACAGTGAATTCGGTGTAATATAACCCCACACCGAAATAAGGTGTTCTTACTTGCCGAAGGTAGAACTAGTCATATTTAGCTTCTAAGTGGATCCAATAGCTAAGTTCTATGTTTGGCACATAGTTATGGGATAGGGAGATTGCTACTAGAAACCCAACCTATTGCATTAGCGGAGGAGCTTCCATCTCATGAGTTTACTATAGATGACCCAACCTATTGCATTAGCGGAGGGGCCTTTTCCTCATTATCTATATCCACTTGGTACTAAGCATTATTTCCAAATTGTAGATAATTAGTATGGAATTGTATCTACATGTGTGAAGGCATACTTTACCGTTCGTTCAATACAACTCACTAAATATATCATAGATTCATTTAAGTGAGAACTACCTTTCACCTTAGAATCATCATTTTAGGGTGAGTAACTTTCACGTTATTATTCATAGTGTTTTCATGAGAACTAGCCCTTCAATAAACACAACAAATTAACATCTTCCTAGACAATTTATACATAAACATGTGTAAGGATAGGGGAAATTAGTCTTCCAACAACACCTCAATTCACACAACTGTCATAGGATTCTCACCTTTCAAATGAGTTCATAAATTCATCAATAATATCAACAGTCATGAATAATCCTTCACCCTTGCAAGGCCATGAACCAAGTCTCACACTTACATTTAGGATATACTATCATCAACATGAATAAGGCAAGGTTTCATAACCAAATTAACATAACCACAATACATAGTAGAAATCACCTTGCATCAATACCTTCATTGAAATTCATGAAATTGGGGTAGTTCATGGGTTCATGGGGAGTTTTACTATAAAATCACCATTAAAATGTCAAATCATCCATAATATACATCAAATATCATAATGAAAACATTTTTAGGAAGAACCCATGACTAGAATGAAAACCCTAGTTTTTGAACAATAAAACCCATTTTCGAAATTGAGTTGAGAGGGCTTCATAGAGGAAAGTACTCCATGAATCAAGGTTCCCATACCTTGATTGATGTTTTCCCATGAAATTTGAGTGCAAATCTTGGAACTTGAACCCTAATCTCTGCTTCTTCTATGTTCTTTAGTGGAGTTTAAAGAGAGAAAGTTCTTGGTGGGTAGTGGGTTTGATTTTGAGTTTTGTGAGTTATGAGAGTTAAAAGACTTGTTTAATACTTAAAAATGCTTTAATAAACTTAAAACAACTAAATACTATCGTCCCTACCCTTAAATAAATGAATTAGTAATTTACCAAAACACCCCCTCTAAGGCCGAACCATGGCAGCTTGCCTAGTCACGATCCACGAACCCCAAACCATGGACCATGGACCATCCTTGCTATTCATGGTTTGGTTCAGAGAGGGGATGTTCGAGGTCTTGGTGAGGAGACTAAGTCTCAACTCACGAGACCTTTCCACGGAGCATGAGCTGGTCCACGGACAGTACTGCACGTCCGTGTAATATGGCTGAATGTGATGTTTTGGGGGACTTTTTAGGAGGCTAAGGCTGGTCTCACGACTCCCATCTATGGGGCATGAGTTGGTCCATGCCTTGTGGTCCTCATTTCATGAACGATGCTGCTTTTGGCAGCCCCTTGGCTCTCATTAAGGGCCCTTGAGTGTTCCTTGTGGGAGCCTTTCCTTGATGTATAGGCTCTAGGACCTTAGTATCCAGTTAGGGAACTTATTTTGTGACTCGAATCTTGACTTTAACTCACTAACCTCCTTGAATCTCAACAGTAGCTCACATGCTTAGGCTCTATATTAACCTAGCATTTTCCGAATTGTTACAAGAGTAGAAAACTTTGCCGAATAAATTTGACTGTGCATTTAGTTCGAAATATATAAAAGCTTCACCAATTTATCAATACTAAGTTTGAATGAATATTCCAACTTGAAGAATTTCAAAACTTCATTGGAATATTAAAATTTGTGCTTGTACAACAATGTGAAGAACATAAAAACTTTATTGTTGTTATTGTGATAAGTTTTTTATTTTGGTTAGTGTTTAGTAAAATAGTTTGTTAATTTTGACAGTGAAAATAAATGCCAATTGAAAGTGCTACTACTTCTGCAATTGTTTCGGCAACAAGCTGAACGGTTGTACCACTATCGGGAAAATCGGGAAAATTTTCTAAAGCAAACTTTAAGGGATGAAAGCAGAGGGTATTCTGTTGTGTCAGTGTTACGTCCCCTCCCAGTAGTTATGGGTAGGCCAACAGTGAAAGAAATGAATCAGAAAACCATTGGGTAGTGACTTAAAAATTCTAGGTTATGCCAATCTTAGAGGGAATTTGAGTGATGCGAGGTTTAGAGAGATCCAAAAATGGATGTAGTCATATATCTGAGTTTGGATCGTGTGTTCTAGTAGCTAAGACACTATGAAATCCATAAGGTATTTTGAAATCAAATTCGGGTAGGAAAAACTTCAGTATAGAACTTGACGTGAAAGGGTTAGCTTAGAACGTCAAGATTCAAAGGAGTGTTACAAAATGGGGGCATGGAAAAGGATTTATGAGTCTCTCTCTTTGTACAAGCCACTATAGGGTGTCAAGACGCTATAGCAAGATAAATTAATTCCTGCTATATCGGATTGGATGCTATGGTGATGCCTCTATAGCGTCATCGAGATTTTGTGTAGAAAATTTTTAAAACCCATTAATTTTCTGCAACTTCATTCTTGGAACTGGAAAAGGTGATTTAGGACAATTTCTTTCAATTTTTTTCTACCAATTTTTTTCAATAAAGGTAAGTAAATTACTTCCCCAACTTATATTTTGATTTTTAAGCCCTAGAATCTAGACTATTACTCATGATGAAAGGGTTTAACTTGAATTAATGGTGGAAAGGACCCTTGTTGGGTAGGATGATCATAGGGATGGCCTGCGTTTATGATTGAGTATACTCAGGGTTTAATTAGGCCATTTTTTCATTGATTATTGTATTTTATTATTATTTTTGACTAAGAACAATTCGAATTCATCAGAAGGGGAAAATTCAAGTTCATTAGAGCATTCAAGCTTGTTTCGAGGTTGATGATGATTGTGATTTTTCTGTTTATGCTATATGTGCTTCTTCACTATGTCAAGAGTAAAGCATGCATAATATATGATTAGGGGAAATTGGAAAGATATAATGTAGAATGAAAGATGTTATCAATCACATGCAATGAATGTGTTTGTGGTTGTGATTGTGTTGTGTTTGTTGTTGATTGTAATCAGGTATCACACTGGTACATAATATACCATGAATTTACGGTATTTTTGATACGTTTCACTTAGAGTTTGTGTGTGTCGTGGGCTATTTTCTGTTAGAATTAATGTTTTGTGTCTAATAATTGCAGGAAGTAAGATAAGAGCTAAAATTATACAGAAGGAGCCAACCACGAAATGATCTACAGACCGTCGTTGGGCAGGCGTAGATGGAGCATCATGGAATTCTGACTAGGTGTGGAACTACGAAGCAACTGACGAACCATAGGTCGACCCACGGGCAGTCCTGCACATCCGTCGATGGATTCAAAGAGTTGAAATTCCAATACCTAATGAAAGATCCTAAGTGTGGAGCCACAGAAGGGGACTTATGGTTCGTAAGTCGACCCACAATCTGTAGGTCAAGTTGTCAATTGAAGTCGCGTTCCAGACATCTTATTCCCTTATTTTGTTTCCTTTTTATTTAGGACTTCTTTTCTATAAATAGGAGTGATAAACCTTATTTTTGGGGGTCAGACATTAGAGTAAACTCTTGGTTTATGTGTTTTAGGAATTAACTTGCAAAAATTTAGCAATTTGATTTCCGAAATTCATTTGATACAATTTATTATTTGAATTTCAATTAGAGATTTTGGGTTTTCATCTATTCTAATTGTAAGTTCATGAATTATTTCTTCTTAACTATGAATTGTGAACTCTCAAGCATGAGTTGCTAAATCCACAACTAGAGTTGTGGGAACCATGAGCAATTAACCAAGTATGAATAATAATTAAGTAATTCTTGAAGAGTGTTTATGCATATATTGTTAATTCTTTTGCTTAGAAGTATTTTTAATGATGCGAAACATTAGGACTTGCCTCGTTGCTACTTGCCGGACTAAGGAGGTAGTTAATGAGAAAAGAATTAACAACAAAGATTTAGTGGATGCTATCTAATAATCTAATGTCAATTGGAGCGAGGGTGAAAACTAAGTCATACATTGATGTGATGTCTAATCTAAGGTTAAGGTAAGGGTTAATTAAGTACTTGTAGCCGGACTAAGGTGCGTAGTGAAATTCCCTATTTGGAGGACCAATCACTTAGGGATATCTAACTTACCAACTTTGCATGTAAAATAGTAGGAAATGATTACTATTATTAGGATTACTGTGTTAAGAGCTTGTGGGAAACACACATACCTAGTTTCTCTATCATATTGATAATTCAAAGTTTGAATCTTGATTACTTGTTGCTTAATCAACAATCTGTTACTTGCTTACAAAAAACCCCCTTTATTTACTTGTCTCGAAAATAGTTTGATTAAATGGATATAATAGTGAGTTAATTTTAAGTGTGAGCCATATTCCTTGTGGGATTGAGCCCAACCTACAAGTTGGGTTCTTTATTTGACAACGATCGCTTATACTTCTTTAGGGAGGTTTAATTTGAGCGCATCAAATTTTGGTACCGCTGTCGGGGAATAAGACTTTTAGATTAAGTTTAATTACATCATTGGACTTTAGTTAAGTATTTCCTGATTTTACATTTTGCTTTTGTTTTTGTTTTCTATAGATTTCTACTCTAGTGTATGCCAAGTACACAGAGTCGAGGTGATCCATTGACCCCATACGATCTTGAACTAAGCAAGATTTTGAGAAAGATGGAAAATCGAGGGGTCCATTATAATCCAATCATAGAGGAGCATGAGGATGCAGTTAAATTGCAACCGCCTGGAGTTGGTAATGAGAATGCTCAGGTTCGTGGTGGTAATCTACTCAGAGATGCATTGAGGGTACATAATCTTCCAAAACTGAGGTTGCGTGATAATTACAGGGTTGACTTTAATAATTTGAATCAGAAGGACTTATGGTTCTCCCTCATTTACCTCCAGGGCATACTTTTGTGGTGACTAACAGTCTGATGCAAATGCTTACAACAAGAGGGTTATTTTCTAGTTTAACGTCGAAAGATCCACATGGTCACATCGCTAAATTGAGAAGTGTTTGCAAGAGTTGTATAGGACGACCAGAATTGGATATGAATATCATCGGATTGAGAGTCTTCTCTCATTGACCGATGATGCTATGTTGTGGTTTCTTGAGCTTCTGTGTAATTTGATTCATACAAGAGACTAATTGCATAAGGTGTTCATGGCTAAGTATTTCCCATTGTCTATGAAGCTGAATCACAAGGACAAACGAAACAATTTTGTAGCACTACTTGGAGAGTTTGTAAGTAATTCATGGGATAGGTTCACTGCATTCATAAGAAGTGTTCCGAATCACCGCATAGATAATGAGTTAGTGAAGGAGTACTTCTACAGAGGTGAGGATGAAAATGGAAAGGACGTGCTGGATACTATTGCTGGAGGATCATATGGTAAGTGCGCATTTGAGGAGATCGCTGAGAAACTAGAGAAGATTTCCCAAAATAATAAATCATGGAGCACTAGAAAGTCAGACACTGGTAGAAGCACATTTACAGTTCAAACTACACCTAGTCGGTCCATTGATGATATTCGTGAAGAGATGGCTCAAATAAGGATAGAACTAGGCTTGGTATTAAAACATGTGACCGAAGGTGCTGAGAAGGTGAATGCGGCAAACTAGCTAACTAGAAATCCACCACCACCAGTTGAGGAATGCTACTATGAGTAGGATGCATATTTAGTTAATGATCAGACGGGGGGTTTTCGACCCAACGCCCAAGGTCCAAACTTGGATAATTGGCGCCAAGATCAAGGAAACCAGGGTTGGAACTATGGAAAGTAAAATCGTGAGGGTAACTATGTCCGGGATGGGAACTTCAATCATGATAACAACTACAACCAGAACAACTATAGCAACATGAATGAGAGAGTTGGGCCCTATGTTCCACCTGGTAATACGGAATAAGGTAATAAAAAGGCTGGTGGTAGTATGTCACACATTAAGGATATGATGCAAAAGATGATGAAGAGGTTTGATGCAACTGATGAGAATGTGAAAGAGATGCAAAATGACTTGTCTGGAATTGGTCAAAAAGTTGATGTCCATGCATTGTCGATCAAGCAACTTGAGCAACAATTTAATCTGTTGTCCACCAATGCAAATCCACGTCAGCCTAGCACATTTCCTAGAAACACTATCCATAATTTGAAAAATGATGGGCATTGTATGACAGTCACTACTCACGGAGAAAATCAGACCATTGATCCACCTATGCTGTCTGAGGCTGAAAAAGTGGTAGAGAATGATGAAGATGAGATTGATGTTACTAAAGGCCCAAAAGATAGTGCTGAAAAGAAAGCTAAGATGACTCAAAAGGTTGTTCTTATGCCTCGACCGCCTCCTCCGTTCCCACAGAGATTGGTGAAAAAGACCGAAGAGGGTAAATATCGCAAGATCATAACCATGTTGAAACAACTTTCCATCAATGTTCCGTTACTAGAAGCCTTGGAGAAAATGCCTGGGTATGTGAAATTTATGAAAGATTTGGTGACCAAAAAGAGGGCTGTGAGTTTTGAGAATTCTGAGAGAATGTAACATTGCAGTGCCATTGCTACTAGTTACTTGTGCAAAAGAAAGAGGATCTTGTAGCTTTCACTATCCCTTGCACCATTGTGGTTATGCACTTTGCAAAAGCTTTGTGTGATTTAGGTGCCAACATTAACTTGATGCCGTTGTCCATTTATAAGAAGTTGGGTTTAGGGGCTCCAAAACCGACTGCGATGCATTTACTTCTTGATGACTGAACTGTGAAGAGACCTATTGGAGTGCTCCAAGATGTTCTTGTGAAAGTGGAGTCATTCATCTTTCCAGCAGACTTTGTGATACTTGATTGTGAGGTTGATTTTGAGGTCTCCATCATCTTAGGGAGACTATTCCTTGCTATTGGGCGTGCCTTAGTTGATATGGAGAGAGGGTTGATGAAGTTTCCTTTGAACAATGAGGAGGTTACTTTTAACATTTTTAGGTCTATGAAGTAGGAAAGTGATCCGAAAGAGGTTTTTGTGGTAAATCATATTGTGGAGCAGGATTCTGAAGTGTCTTTGAAGAGAGGTTGGGTGTTGATGCACTAGCAGTGATAATGATGAATTTTGACAGTGATGGGATTAAAGACTATAATGAGTTAGTTATTGCACTTGATAGGTTTGAATTTCGTTCCAAACAAAAAAGATTGGAGTTAGATATGAAGAATCGTGATTCACCACCTATAAAATCGTCTGTAGATGAGCCTCCAGAATTGGAACTCAAGGATCTACGACCCCACTTGAGGTATGTTTTCTTGGGAAAGGATAGCACTTTACCAGTAATCATTGCTACAGATTTTAGTGTGGAGCAAGTTGAGGCCTTGGTGTCTGTATTGAAGAGGTTTAAAAGGGCTATTAGGTGGACTATTACGGACATTATTGGGATCCCTCCGGGCATTTGTCTCATAAAATCCAACTCATGCTGGACAGTAAGCCTAGTATTAAGCACCAAAGAAGATTAAATCCCCCTATGCAAGAGGTTGTGAAAAAAGAGATCATTAAATGGTTGGATGTTGGAGTCATTTATCCCATTGCTAATAGTAGTTGGGTGTGTCCTGTGCAGTGTGTGCCCAAGAAAGGGAGAATCACCGTGGTTCTATAAGCTAAGAATGAGCTTATTCTTATGAGTTCGGTGACTGGATGGAAAGTGTGCATGGACTACTGCAATCTAAACGCATGGACAGAAAAAGATCACTTCCCAATGTTGTTCATGGATCAAATGGTGGACCGTCTTGCTGGTAAGGCTTGATATTGTTTTCTAGATGGGTACTCGAGCTAAAATCAAATCTCCATAGCTCTAGAAGACTAATAGAAGACCACCTTCACTTGTCCTTATGGAACTTTCGCCTTCAAAAGAATGCCATTTGAGTTGTGTAATGCTCCAACAACTTTCCAGCGATGTATGATGCCGATATTTTCTGATATGGTGGAAGACACAATTGAGGTATTTATGGATGGTTTTTCTATGGTAGGTGACTCGTTTGATGGTTGTTTGATGCATTTGGCCAAGGTACTGAAACGATGTGAAGAGTGCAATCTTATGCTCAATTGGGAAAAGTGTCACTTCATGGTGAAAGGGGGGATAGTTCTGGGTCATCGTATTTCTGAGAAAGGTATTGAGGTTGATATAGCCAAAGTAGAGGTAATAAAAAAGCTTCAACCACCTATCTCTGTAAAGGGTGTTAAGAGTTTTCTTGGGCATGCAGGTTTTTACTAGAGGTTCATAAAAGATTTCTCGAAAATTGTGCACCCATTGTGCAAATTGCTCAAAAAGAAGTCTAAGTTCTATTTTGATGATGCTTGTCTGAGAGCATATAGAGAGTTGAAGGCCAAGTTATTATTATTTCACCGGATTAGGGACAACCATTTTAATTTATGTGTGATGCTAGTGGGTGGCGCTTGGAGTAGTACTGGGCCAGAGGTGAGAAAAGATTCTTCATCCAATTTACTATGCCAGAAAATCGCTGAATATGGCTCAAAAGAACTATACTATGACTGAATAAGAACTCCTTGCTGTGGTTTTCACATTTGACAAAATTTAGGTCCTACTTGCTTGGTTCTAAGGTCATAGTGCATACTGACTATTCTACAGTGAGGTATCTGATGGCTTAAAAGGATGCAAAATCGAGGTTAATTAGATGGGTGCTGTTGTTGCAAGAGTTATAGTTTGACGTGAAAGATAGAAAGGGGACCGAAAATCAAGTTGCCAATCTTTTGTCCGTATTAAAGGAGGAAGCTATGGTCAAGTTTGAGGATAGTGTAGAGATTAATGATCCATTCCCAGATGAATAGGTATTGGCTGCTTCTTATGATCTTATTCCTTGGTTTGCAGATTTTTCTAACTATTTGGCAAGCGATTTGGTGCCATGGTGCCATTGGATTTGTCATTTCACCAACAAAAATTTTTTATGCATGATGTGAAGAAGTTCTTTTGGGATGAGCCTTACTTGTATCGTATTTGTGCTGATGGGATTATTCGTCGCTGTGTGCCCGAGGTTGAGATGATGAGTATAGTAGAGGCATGTTATTCTTCGCATGTTGGTGGGCACCATAGTGTATTCAGACTGCTCATAAACTCTTGAAGTTTGGGTATTACTGGCCTACCATCCACCAAGGTGCTCATGATTTCGCCAAGTCTTGTGACCGTTGCCAAAGAGAAGGAGGAGTTTCAAAAAAGCAAGAGCTATCTATGAATCCAATATTGGTGATTGAGCTATTTGATGTCAGGGGCCTTGACTTCATGGGTCCATTTGTAAGTTCACATGGGATGAAGTATATTCTTGTTTCATTGACTATATATCGAAATGGGTGGAAGCAATTGCACTTTCAACTAATAAGGGTAAAGTGTCATCGCATTCCTTAAAAAGAGTATATTCTCCATATTTGGTACACCTAGGGAGATTATCAATGATGGAGGTTCCCACTTTTGTAATAAGTTGTTCAAGGTGCAGCTAGAGAAATATGAAGTTCGTCACAACGTAGCTACTCCTTACCATCTGCAGTCTAGTGGGCAAGTTGAGGTGTCAAACAGAGAGATAAAGAAAATCCTTGCAAAGATTATGAACGCCAATAAAATGGATTGGTCAAGGAGGCTTGATGATGCTCTATAGGACTATCATACCGCATTCAAGATTCCCATAGGTATGTCCCCCTACCACTTGCATATGGGAGGTCATGCCATTTGCCGGTAGAGCTAGAGCATAAGGCAATATGGGAATTGAAGAAGTTGAATTTGGATTGGGGCGCCGCATTGAGTCAAAGACTGAAAGAAATGAATGAGCTTGATGAGTTTTGCCTAAAAGCATATGAAAGTTCAGCCTTGTACAAGGAGAAGATAAAGAAGTATCATGATCAAAAGATTGAAAAGCGTGAAATTGTTGTGGGTGATCTGGTGCATTTATTCAACTCAAGGTTGCACTTGTTTCCTAGCAAGTTCAAGTCCAAGTGGACCGGGCCATTCAGAGTCACGAAAGTATTTCCATATGGAGCGGTCGAGCTCGAGAACAAGGAGGGTAACAAGGTTCAAAGTGAACGGGTAAAGGATCAAGGTCTATATGGGGAAATCTGAGAGTGTATAAGAAGTAATTGAGGCCTATTATCCTTGATGAAGTCTAAGTAATCAAGGTGTCTGCATCGTGCCGCGACATTAAATAAAGTGCTGCTTGGGAGGCAACCCAAGATGTACAATCTAATAAACTATATGTTTTTCTTTCCGATATAGGAATTTTCTTCTTTATCTTATTTTTTTAGCTCTTTAAGTAGGTGTTTTATTTTTTGTATTAGTGTTGGCTAGCAATAGAATAGGGTCCATGTCTAAAAAATGTCCAGAAAATATAAAAAGAAAGTCCTAATGGTTGCTACGAGTGCTGGGACAAAAGGTAAAATCTGCAGAAAACAGTTGTGCAGTGGTCTACGGACCCCATCGACGATACGTTGGTCCATCCACGGATCGTGAATGGCGTTCGTGAATCCCATGTAAGGTTTCTCTATATTTCTAAATGCCAGAGTGACCTACGGTCCATAGGTTGATCCACAGACCATCGACGGGTTCTCATGGGTCCAAAGCTAGGGTTCTACCTTACCCGATCCAGACCCCTTTTTACTAAAACTCTTCATTTTTAAAACATTCCCCCTACCATATTTTCTCCCCAACGGTTACAACCGATCCTTTACCCCCATATTACCCCTAATAAAATCCCAAATCTCCTATATCAATCTTCCATCTCCCAAATCTCCCTTTTCTCTCCCTCTTCAGATCCATTTTCTTCCCTAATGGATTTCACAATTCGGGTTTGGTGTCAAAAGGCTAGAAAAGGTTCAAGTAGTTTATTGCTCTAAAACACTCACCCACTTCGATTACTTGTAAGGTAAATGACTTTACCCTAACTTTGAATTCCATGTTCATTGTTTAAATCATGAAGTCACGAAGTTGGATCGTTACCTTGGGTTGTTTATTTTCTAGTTGAATGTTAAATTCTAGTTACAAACACCCTTGGTTAGAATGTGAGTGTGTTATAAGTTAAAACCACATAAATCAGTTAATGGGTCTAAATGGATGTATTGACTTAGGGTTCGTAGTTTTGGTCTGTTAAAGGTTGAATTATGTGTAATTAGAACCCTAAGGATGATAAACTACCATAAATTGTGTTAAAATGCATGATTAGATCGTGTTTGAATGAATGATTGTTAATATTAAGGGTTGTATGTGAGTTCAAGTGTGATGCCTGACACATAAATGACCTACGAACCCTACCTACGGATCATAAGTTAATCTAGAGACCGTAGGTATGGGACCATTAGTCAGTCGCACAAAGATTTGTACAAGTCTGGAACCACAGTGTGTACTACGGTCCGTCATTTGATCGAAGGACCATTCTGTACATCCGTGTTTCCCACTTTAGAGACCTACAGAGGGGACCCACGGACCGTAGGTAGCTATCGTGGGTCGACAGTTCAGCTATTGTCCAATTTTTTTTTTGAGTTATTGGTTGGGTCCGATTCTTGTTCTAAAATTATTCCATGAATCTTTTTGAATTGTTTTGGTACTAACTAAGCTTCCATAGGTACCATAACCCCCAAGAAGGCTCCCACCTACGTAGCGAAGGGCGATCCGTCGCTCCTTTCCGACGTCTGCTTGCGGAGGACGACACCTAAGACATCGAGTACATTCCACCTCCCACCAGGACCTCCCCCACTTTTCCCCGCACTACTTGGAATAGAGCCCAACAACTGAGCTCCGACATGGTCACTGCCCCAGTTTAAGGAGGGGAAAACACCGATTGGATCATAGGCTGGCTCAGAGTCGCCATCCAACTCCATCTCCAGTGGCAGAACTGCCTCTTCATCTGAGGCTGATAGCACGGGAGATATTCCAGTGACCCCAGTTCTAAGCCTCTATCGATTTCTACGGAGCCAAACAGGTGGTGCGTGAAGGTGATTTTACCGTTTCAAGTACACCTCATCCAATTCTAGGTGTTCAACGATCGTAAATTAGTATAAAAAAGTATAAATGTGGTCAAATTAGTCATAGGAATAAAAATTATCGAATGAAGACATCATTCAAATTAAGGGGTGAAACGAATGTCAACTAAGGGATTTTGGTTTTGATTATCAACTACAAACATCAGTCACAAACAATACGAATTAATTATATAGAGACAGATTCTTGGGATGTGATCGATTATAGGCAAATATTAATGTATGAGTAATTGCAACTATTAGTAAATAGCTAGATATTAGTGAGTAGGCTAGACTATCGGGAGGTAATTTTCTCTCGAAGAATTACCCTGAATAAAGTGATTTCTCTAGAACATCAATAAGCATGCAAATTAAGAGCAGCCCACACCTTAATCCATTCACTCTTTCGATTTAAATGTGTGGGAATGGGTTTAGGATTCATTCTCTCTAGTTAAACGCAGCTCAACCCAATACCTATAGACCATTAATCAAAAACCTTATTTCTAAAACCTCTCTTTTGAGCACCCTAAGAACACTAACATAGAACTACATTTGCAACTACAATTCTTAAATTAACCACAATTAATGATTAAACTCACTTTTAAATGACATTTAAACTAACAATTAGCAATACCCATAAGCTAAATCAGCCCATAATCACATGATCACACCCCAAGAATTGGGGTTTTAGCTAGATATCATAAAAAGGTAAAAATAGTTACTAAATTGATTATCCATCAATTGGGTAAGAGTGATTTCGTCTTTACAATGGTCCAATTTGATGTATCTCAAAGACCCACTTCCGATTTCTCAAAAGTGAATTTCTTCAATTCTTCAAAGCTAAGGAAGAACTCTAGAGAAAACTGTCTCTAATGTCTCCAGACTATTTGATAGATTCAAAAGATAAAGATAAGATACAAGATACTAAACTAAAATGTTCAAAATCCTATTTATAGTCTCCAAAAATATGCTACGAAAGCCCATTCAACGAAGCAAGTCGGGCTTGCCAAACCACTCGGTGAGCCACCTTTTGTCTCATCCATCGCCCTTTAGCGTTGGCATTAACATCCTCCAGGTCTGTAACTTTGGGCTATCTATCTTGGCTTCGCAGAATCACTCGGCGATCCACCAACTGCTCCTTTTCATTGCCAACTTGGTTCTTTCTTTCAAGGCTTGACATACTGGAACTTTAGGTTGTCTGATGAGCCATTCGACGGCACGCCGAGTGCTCTTGGCGATCTTCAGACTCACCCATCTTCATTTCTTCAGCCTGTTTTGTTCCTTTTTACCTGTTAGTGTCTTTGCTTTGTTTCTTAATCCATATTCTTGAAAATCAAGGATTTAACATCAATTATTGGCACAAAATAAGCATTTGAGGATACTAAATCTCTATAAACAAAGCCCTAAATGAGTCCAATTCTCGAACTAGTCAACACCCCTAACTTAAATATTTGCTTGTCCTCAAGTAAAACTCAAGTTTAGTAATTCAAAAAGGATGTCTCAAATAGTGCTACATAAGACTTAATCATGAATGCACACAATAATACTCAACCTACTCTTGAAAGGATCAATTGTGCACTCAAAGATTCAAGTTGTGACTCGACAACATCATCAAAGATGCTCAAGTTCACAATACTTGCTTCAAATGCAAGTTCAAGCTCAACAAAGGTATTCAAATGCCCTCACAACAAAGATGATTCCATTGTCACACACAATTCTTCAACAATTTAAAGTTCTGGAATCATATACGACTCTGACACTCACAAAGATGAACACATGCATGACTTTATCTATAGGTTTATTTTCCAATCAACACTCGTTTCGGCTCACTCAAGATCACAAAGGTCTTCCAAGGGTTGTAACGGGGCTGAGTGTAAATGTATGGTCATTTAGGTTCAGTGGCTGCTACCTTCATGAAATGTGGTATGAGCATCACTTTTCTTCCTTTTCTTCAACATTTTTACTGATGCTCAAAATTCACCCCATTATTCACTTTCACATGGATTATTGGATACCCCAATTTCTTTTTTGCAATTTTCACAACTTTATTTCACAACTCTTTCATTCTTTTTCTTTTGCTTTCTTTCTCTCTTTTTTTATATATGGGTTTTTTTTTTTCAAAACCATGGATCAAAGGGGACTTTTTCACACTTCTTGATTTACCTTCTCTTTCTACCACACCCCCAACTTAGGGTTTTGGCCTAAGTTGGCTATTCGAATAAGCCACACTTCGTGAGGATTATGGGTGAATGGATAAATAGGGGTGAGAGGTCATAATTTCATCAAGTTTCTTCCAAGAAAAGGGTAAGACTCAAATGGGTTCAAGCAAGGTTCATACATCTCACAAGGTTGGCCACAAAAAGAGGTAAATTGTAAAATTGTTTCACTCCTTAGAATTGTTGCCTAAGATCATTTCAAGAGCTTGCATCACTTAGTCAACCAGACCAACGGGGCAAATTCTAGGTGTCATCACACAAGGTTCATAGTAAGCTCATCACACAAGGCGTTGACACCAATATCAAACGAGACTCCACACTTTCACTAGTGTGCAATGTTCATCACAAGAGACTCCATTCGATAACTGGCTAGTCACAACGAGATGCAAAAAATCCATATATTGTTTATGTAACTTAATTTGGCCTCATCGTAACCGCACATTCATTTTTAGTTGATTAAGGTCCCTATTCAAGTCATCGGTATTGATCATAATCGATACTCAAATTTGCACAAGAACAACCACAATCAAACACACAAGAGGTGGCAATTATTTTTAGATAGGTATCAAAAACCATTGCTATTCAAAACAAGGAGCCACAAGCTTAAACATCCACAAGAAAGAATCAACACATAATTTAAAACACAGAAACCCAATACATATACAAAATATAGTCACAAGAGGTAGGTATAGAAATACCTCACCCCACCACAAACAAAAAACAGTTGTCCTCAAATGCAACTAAAGTAATCAAACGCCAATAAAAATGATAGAGAGGGAGGTAAAGAAGAATGCTATCTACACAGTCGCTCCATATGTCGAGGCATCAATGCCCAGGGTCATACTCTGGTCCTAGGCATCCGTGCCCAATGTAATAGCAACACTGGCTCCACTAGAGCCTACCACGTAAGTATCTGCCAATGAAATCTACACTACTGAATGTACCATAGCCTCCTCAGCCTCTATAAGGCCCTTATATGTGGTCTCCTCTTGGAGATCGAGATGCTTCTCATCCGTATCTGCCTCTGACTTAGCATCAACAACCTCATCAGCTTGAACCTCATCTCTAGTGGTAGCGAGAGGCACATCCAAATCCGCTGGCATATCAGGGATCTCCATGGTCCCAAAAATCATCGACATATCCATGGACTTCAGCTGGTCCATGTCCTTTCTAAACTCAGCAATAGTGGCCTTTAGGGCCGTAACCTCATGAGTGGCTCCTTGGCCTCTCTTACAAACCTCTATCCTTGCCGCAAGGGCTTCAATAAACACACTATGAGGTGTCACAATAGAAGTGAGGGATCTCTTAATCATTCCAAGGACTGTAGCCTCTAGCTTAGAGGCACACCTATCACTAGAATGGGCTAGATGCCCCATCCGTAGTATCACAACTTGGGTGAGCGGAGGTTGAGAAACAACAACACTAACAACAGGCCTAGGAGGCAAGGGGGCGGTAGAAGAACTCGGAGTCATGGAAGGGGCAGCACTAGATGTACCTGAAGGCCCAAGGGCCAGAGTAGGCAATACTACCTCTGTAGGTAAATTCTTAATGTCCACAGTCGGGGAAGAATCTACCGGGGCTGCCTTCTTTTTCTCAGCCTCATCCTTTAGATACTCAACCTTAATCCGCCGAATGTCGGTAGAGGAGGTGTGAATCACTTTCATGTCCTTCTTCTTATCGCATGGCACCCAGGCTCACTTGCATAACTCGGTGATCGACATTGGAAAATGGAGAGATGTCTCGCACTGCTTGGCCCTCATGGCCTTTTTTTGGCCTACTATCATTCCCAAATTGAGACACTTCATATCAATGATAGAGCCAAGGCATGCCACCTTATTGTGGCGGATAATAGACTCATTCTGGGATGGCATGATTGTGCTATTGATAAACCCGAACTAGTACCTCACCGCCACCTTTAGATCCTTTTTCTCAATGGGCACTCCGGCCTCAATCCATATAGGAGTATCATTTGAAAGTAGAGGTGCCAGCCAACTTTTTATGTCCTCTAGTGAAGTTGTCTTGATCATACTCTACTAGTCATCAACTAAGTTCTTTGTACATTCCAGAACTGCATTGATAGCCTTACTGTCACACTCACTTTCTTGCCCTGACAACCACATAATCTACTGGCATGAACGTGGCAGCCTTCCTCTTCCTTTGTGGCACTAGAGCTCTGTAGGCAGTGTAAAAATCCCAAACCCAATTAGAAATGTAAGGTCTATGGGATCCAGTGAAAATTTGGAACTTGTGGGACTTTAAGGTGCGCCAGACCTTTGGATATATTTCTATCACTCTATCTGTAGATAACCCCTTTTCCTCAATTATAGTCCTCATTTCCTCTGTCTTTAATCTAGTCATAGACCAGGGAGGAGGACCTTGTACAGGTGGTGCTGGGACCTTGTGCAGGTGGTGCTGGGACCACAACCTGATCTAAAATGGAAGGAGGAGTAGTTGCGTGGGGTACCCATATCCTAGAGAGATCATTCGACCTCTTGGAGCATAATTCAACTCACCGGGTTAGTAGCAACTGCTCATTCTCAGGCTCAGAAATGTCAGGCTGAGGGTCCTGGTGCTCTCCCTCACTTTTAGAAGTGGTGAGGTGAGTGGAGTAAAATCCCTTACTATCGGAGCTGACCTCTGATGACTCAGGAGCAGGCGTATTTCCCTTTCCTTTACCCTTTCCACTTGTGGTAGGATGCTTTGCTGCTTTTACTTTAGATACAATTGCATCCTCATTTTTAGTGATTCCCTTTATCCTCTGCGGGGCGACATGTCACGTCCTGCTACTTTTGGTCTAGAATATCTACAAAGCACATTGGAAAAAGTTTGAAACAATTGAAGAAAAATTGAAGAAAACATGTTGCAGAAGACTTGTTGAAGCGATCGGTGAGTCTCTTTGGCGAGCTAGATCGAACTTGTCGAAAGGACTAGCTCGAAAATTTCCCAGAAAAAAAGATAGGTCGGCGATAGGAAGGGCCTTTAGATGAATCAATGACATCACTCAGCAAGCTCAGACTAGCCCGCCAAAAGTTACAGTGTGTTTTAGGGGTTAGAGGCGTAGAAAAGGTGATTAAGGGAGACTTTCAGTGAGTCGTTGAGTGAACTCGGCGAGCTAAGGCTTCTCACCGAAAGTTAGAGAATCAAATCTAACAAAAACACAAAATTAAGGGCAATCTAGGGGGACTTTGGTGAACCACAAAACGGTTCGACGAGCTCAACCCTACTCGCCAAACTGCCCAACGTGCTAATTCTCAACCTCGTTTCCCAAAATCAAGCCCGCAACCCCCAAAAACAAAATCAAACCACACAGTCATGCAGTTAAACTAAGACCCACTAGACCCATGCCACCGGGGTGCTCATACTTCTCCTGGTTTGGCGAAAATTGGCTATTTGACGACTTTTGCCCTTAAGAATAACGTCAAACACTCCATCATTCTAAAAAGCACGTCATCTAGCACAATTTTGGTTACTCAGACTTCACCTGACTAGACCCAACAACAAAATACCGCAACCCAATAATTTATGATCAATTTTAAAGCACAAAATTCTAGAAATCATCAATTTACGAATTTAGGCACAATATTGAAACTAAAATAGGAAAAATAACACACTAGTATGATTTCAGAACAGGCCTATCACAAATCAATCAAGATTTAGGAAAATACATTTGGATTCAACCGCTATTCAAGAGTTTGGGGTTCGGAAAACCAACCTTTAATGCCGAATTACGAGTCTGTAAAGCTAGGAGACAATGTATTCCAACTCCGAGCAGGAGATCAGCCAATAAAAAGTGATAAAAATGTAAAAATAAAGGAAATCTAGAGTGCGGGTGTGATTGTATGAGGCTAACACGAGGGAATATGAAAGAGTTTGAAATTTTGAACCTTTGGCCTTTTAAAACCTTTCAGTTCACGGCCCTTCGGCGATATTAGTCGTCCTTGCTGAACCCATTGGTGATGCGCCGAGTGATAACTTACCTCGCGGAGTTTCATAGGACTTCCAGTTAGTTTGGGGGTCCAAATGGCTAACAAAGTCGGGCTCACCAACCTGTTCGATGAGTCTCTGACTCTTTCAAAGGCCCAATGAGTTTTACAGACTCCAACTTGATATTTTCCTGAGTTCAACGACGGTCCAATTTGGGCTTGTTGACCTATTCGGTGAGTCGCCGACCTCTTCGGCGAGTCACCGACTGGGTACTTTGCTCGCCAACCTGTAATTTTCAAACATGTTCCACACTTTGACCTGCACAATCAATACCCATTATTCCAAAACCAAACATAAAGCATTAACAACTTGGGTTGCCTCCCAAGAAGCACCTTAGTTAACATCGTGGCACGACGCAAGTACCCACTCAAACTTTGTTCTTGGGTTTGCCATATTGTCACTAGGCAACCCCCCTTATTTTCTTGAGTTGAGATGAGATGAAAAATAGTCCATTTGGGTCTCTAGTAGCTTAATAGATATGGAATGAGAAGCAATCATCTGATTTAGCATTGAGACATTCTCTTTTATCTCTTTCAACACTCTGTCGTGTTCTTCGACTTTGTGGATAATGCGTGAGAGTATCTCTTCTATTTGTCCACCCTAATAAGCCTTGATCTTTTTACACTCATGAGGAGGAACGTACTTATCTTTTGTTTTATATTATACTTAAAATTTCGTGATCTTTTTGGCTAAGAGATCTAGCTGGGTCAACATTTTGGCTAAATTTTGGTCCCTCTCTTACTCCTTGTTGGTCTTGGTCATGCAATCGAGGAGTTGGGATACTATTGCATAGGCTTGTCGTATTAGACCATCCTGAGAAAGTTGGTCAGCCACTCCTCTGTTCACAAGACTAAGACATCTATAGAAACAGTCCAGTAGCATCTTGTCTAGGATTCCATGAGTTGCGCACTATAGTAACTGTGTCTTAAATCTGAGCCCTCTCCCCCTCTATGTGCTTGAAATCTAGGATGTTATCCTAAGAATCATCATCTTTGAAGGAGGGTGGTCCACTAGGTTACCATTGCTAATGTATATGCTCATTTCCTCTGTTTTAACAAACAACACAAAGCCAAAACTAAAAGTAAGTAAATTCAATTATGACTAATGAGAATACAATTCAACTTCACTAAAAGAATTTCAAACAATACCACTCCTCGACAGCGATGCCATTTTGACTTTAACATTTCAAGCACACCCCATCCAATTTTAGGTGTTCAATGATAGTAAATGAGTATAAAACCCAATTAAATCAGTTGGGGTCGAATCCCACATGGAGCGGTACATGTTTCAGATTCAATTAGGAAGTATAAATGTAGTTAAATCAGTCATAGGAATAAAAATGAATAAACACATCATTCAAATTAAGGGGTGACTCAAATGTCAAATGGGGGGATTTTTGTTTTGGTTATCAACTACAGAAAACAGTCACAAACAATATGAATTAACAATATAGATCTATCTTGGCTTTGCAGAATTACTCGGTGATCTGTCGACGGCTCCTTTTCATCACCAACTTGGTTCTTTCCTCAGGGCTTGGAACACTAGAGCTTTAGGCGGTCTGATGAGCCACTCGGAGGCACGCTGAGTGATCTTAGCGATCCTCAGGCTCACCCATCTTCATTTCTTGAGCTTGTTTTGTTTCTTTTTTCTTGTTAGTGTCCTTGATTTGTTCCTCAATCCATATTCCTGAAAATCAAAGATTTAACATCAGTTATTGGCATAAAATAAGCATTTGAGGACACTAAATCTCTATAAACAAAGCCTTATATGATTCCAAATCTCGTACTCATTAGAAGGGCCAATACCTGATATAAACTGATGCTCGCATGCTGAATGAGCACCAGAAGATGGCTAGACTAGTCACTGAGGAGTATCGAGTTCTCACAGGTAGCCTCCACACCACACTAGTCATTGAGGAGCTCTTTCGGAGGCACAAATATGAGTGAATGGCATAGAGCCTAAGGTCCTACGATAAGGAGATTGTCAGGGAGTTCTACGCCTCGTATGCTGCCACGCTCAGGAATTCTATCAATAAACAGGCCAAGCCCGCAACTCATCCTCCACTTCAGGCCACACTGGTGCGGGGTTTCACAGTCGACATCTCCCAGGACACGATCCACCTATTTATCGATGGCCCAACCTACACTCTGACAATTAATATAGCTAAGCATGACTACAAGATAGACATCATTCAGAGTGAGGCTTTTCAACGAGATGTCGAGTAGAGAGAGACAATTTTGAGATGGTTAGCATGCCACATTGCTGATGATAAGGAGTGCGTTGAGTGGGTCTGGACTCCTAGCCTGGCTATCAAGAAGGATACATTGAGCTTAACTGCAAAGTTCTTCTGGTTGTTGGTTCGGAATAGAGTATCCCCAACTTAGGCGTAAAATGTGGTTACATGGGACCGGGTCATGATGATTTCAGCCATTCTAGCAGGTTTAGAGGTTGATTTTGCCCACATCCTGATTACAGAGATCCATGAAAGGGCCTTGAAGGTCACCATTACCCTGCCTTTCCTGTGCCTTATCTTCCAACTTTGCGGGGATACTTCCATCCCCATGTGGAATTTTGACCAGTTGCTTACTGTGACCAAGACTCTGGACATCGGCCTCATTCGAGATGATGCAGATGCCGATGCCGATGACACCACCATTTTGGCCCCTACATCGGATGCCCAGGCTCCACCGTCTTTGGCCGCTATTTAGGCCCCTAGATTCTCTAGAGCCACTCCCTCTTCAGAGTCCACTCCTATTCCTCTAGTTCGAGCTTAGAAGCTAGAGACAAATATGGCCACTCTACTATAGCATATGAGGCCATGGATGTATCTTTCTATTGAAGAGTCTGAGGCGAGGATGGAGAAGGTGATGTACTGGAAGATTCAGGTCGTTCATAAGCACCTAGATGCTTTCGAGTTGAGAGTCTTAGAGAGGCCATCCCCGATGATTGATTTGGCCACATTCGAGATTGAGTTGGCTAGCCTACGTGCAAATGTTGATACCTTCCTAGCAACCCCTGAGACTGCCCCAAAGGCTACCCCTACAATGGTAGAGGATGATGTGGTGATGACAACCTTATTTAGCAATGCTATACCACCACCAAATTCTTCTTATGCTGCTGGGAAGTGCCACCGCTCCAACCATACTTCTAATGATGCTGAGGTTCAGAGATTGAGGAAGAAAGAGCGCCATCAGCTGGAGGAAGCAACAAGGTCATCGTTACAGGATGAGGAGATGAGACATCAGCGAGCCCGAGAGATAGGTGTTGGCCCATCTGTCAGTGTGAGCACTATTGAGGGTGCTACTTTTGTTGGTGAGGGAACCACTAATGGCTTCTCAAGTGTTGATCCAATGAGCTCGGGGAATCCAAACCCACCCTCTTCTTGAGAGGTCTTTGTCGCATTTGTGCCATAGGTTTGCTTCACCCTATGCCTACTTTTGATTCTTTGTGCATTGATGGAAATTACACCTTATTTTGTGGGGTGGGGTAAATGGATTGTGAGTGATAGGGTGAACTCTGAGTAACCCAACTCACAACCCTCCTTTGGAGTTTTCTTGCCTCTGTTCTTTTGCCCCAAAAGACTGTTTACTTTTTTGTTGAACTGGCATGTTTAGGATTGTATGTGTAGAAGTAAGTAGAAGAATGAAAGCATGATGACATAAAAGCATGAAATTGATACCGGTCCAAAAAGTTTGAAATGTGCTAGATCTATAGGCTTAATGAATTGAATGTGTTGGATCTTAATATGATATGATAAGGAACCGGTTTGATCTCATGACTTAAGCTACAACTTGAACTGGGTAATCTAATAATCTGATAATCAAACAATGTGGTAAGTGTGGGTGAGAAAAGTTTGAATGTTTATACAGTGTGTGCCAATCTAGAACTTGCGCCGTTGGTCCTACTAAGATAATCTAGGCTAAAAGCTAGGAAATGATCAAAGGTCTTTGTTCAAATAAGTCCACTAATGCCTAAATGATCCAACCAAATGAAATAAATCTTCCCCTTGATCTAAATGTTTGAGCCTAAAATAGACCACTTCTTTCAATACACCTAACTCACATTTCCTAAAATAATTGGTTTGGTCTTGGTCCCTTCTTGGACATGTGCACCTTGACTTAGGCCAAAAGCCTAAGTTGAGGGTGGATAATTCAAAAAGTTACCTTGATCTTGGCCCTGGTCTGACATCGTATATTGTGCATCTCAACTTTAGAAAAATACATAAGTTGAGGGTCACTTCGAAAAAGGAACCCAAAAGAAAAAGGGTATGAAAAGAGTTTTGTGTTAAAGAGAGAAAAATAAAAGAAAATATAGAAAAAGATGTGACTTTGTTCAAAAGATGAATGAAAAAAGTGCTCAAAGAAACAAAGAAAAATAAAGTAAAAGAAAAAAGACAAAAGTAGAAAATATGAACTATAAAGTCAAAGGTCACATCTGTGTTGAAAAGAGTCAAGGGAAAGAAAAGAAAATAAAAAGATGTCAAGAATTGGTTGATAAAAGAGGTGAAAAGCTAATGTAATGTCAAGGAGGGTAGAAAGTCACTAAAAAGTACCCAAATATATCCTACCTGACCTTGAGCCTACGTTACAAGCTAAGAAAGTCCTATAGTGATCCTAATGACTAGTTTGGAGAGTCTGTAGTGAAAATAAGGGTAAGCCTATGGTATTGAGCACTAAATGTACTTGAAGTCACTTCTGAGCGTGAGTGTTGAATGAATCCTAAAACTCAAAATTCATATCTATTGTACGAAAAAGAATTTCGTTTGAAGTGAGGGCACTAGTTGCATTGTTGGAAAGTTGATACCTTAGCGATTATGAAAAGTGTATGTTGTGGTGTCTGTTGGTCAATCTATGTAATGTCTTGATCCGCATGAGTTAGCTTGTTGAGTCTAGATGAAAAGGTTTGCACTAAATGAGGGATGTGATTGAGATGGCCATATGATTCCTTGAGTTTGTTTGTTTGCTTCTACACAAGTGTCGTTTAGAGTTTTAGTGTGTTGCTTGAGGACAACAAATAAGTTTAAGTTGAGGGTGTTGATATATCATGAATTTAAAGTATTTTTGATGTGTTTAATTTGGAATTTGTGTGTGTCTTAGGCTATTTTGTGTTAGAATTAATGTTTTGTGCCTAGTAATTGAAAGAAGTAAGCTTGGAATGTAGTTGATGGAGATGAGAGCTGAAATTATGCAGAAGGAGCCAACCACGAAATGATCCACGAACCGTAGGTTATTTGACGGACCATAAGTCCTTTGATGGACCATAGGTCCTTTGATGGACCATAGGTCCTTTGACGGACCATCGTTGGGCAGGCGTAGATGGAATATCAGGGAATTCTGACTAAGTGTGGAACTATGAAGCAACTGACGGACCGTAGGTTGACCCACGAGCCGTTCTGCTCATCTTTCGATAGATTCAGAGAGTTGAAGTTCCAGTACCTGATGAAAAATCCTAAGTGTGGAGCCATAGAAGGGGACCTATGGACCATAGGTTAACCCACGTTCCGTAGGTCGAGTCGTCCACTAAAGCCGTGTTCCAGACAACTTATTTCTTTATTTTGTTTCCTTTTTATTAAGGACTTGTTTTCTATAAATAGGAGTGATAAACCTCATTTTTGGGGGTCAGACATTATTGTAAACTCTTGGTTTTTGTGTTTTGGGAATTAACTTGCAAACTTTAGCAATTTGATTTTCGGAATTTATTTGATACAATTTGTTCTTTGAATTTCAATTTAAAATTTTGGGTTTTCATCTATTCTAATTGTAAGTTCATGAATTCTTTCTTCTTAACTATGAATTGTGAACTCTCAAGCATGAGTAGCTAAACCCATAAGTAGGGTTGTGGGAACCATGAGCAATTAACAAAGTATGAATAATAATTAAGTAATTCTTGAATAGTATTTATGCATGTATTTTTAATTCTTTCGCTTAGAAGTCTTTTTAAAGATGCGCAACGTTAGAACTCGTCTCGTTGCTACTTGCCGGACCAAGGAAGTGTTAATGAGAAAAGAATTAATAACAGAGATTGAGTGGATGCTATTTAATAGTCTAATGTCAATTGGAGCGAGGGTGAAAACTAAGCCATATATTGGTGTGATGTCTAATTAGAGGTAAAGGTAAGGGTTAGTAAAGTATACACTCGTAGTCGGACCAAGGTGCATAGTGAAATTCCTTATTTGGAGGACCAATCACTTTGGAATATGTAACTTACCAACATTGCATGTAAAACACTAGGAAAGGATTACTATTATTAGGAGCTTGCTGGGAACACATATACCCTAGTTCTCTCTCTTATTGATAACTCAAAATTTGAATCTTGCTTACTTGTTACTTAATCAACAATTTATTAGTTGCTTAACCCCCCTCCCCCCCTTTATTTACTTGTCTTGGAAATAATTTGACTAAACGGATATAATAATGAGTTAAGTTTATGTTTGAACCATATTCCTCGTGGGATCGACCCCAACCTACAAGTTGAGTTCTTTATTTGACAACGATCGCTTATACTCCTTTAGGGAGGTGTAATTTGAGCGTATCAGTACACTAACATCTGGAATGGGAATCATACCGATAAACTAACATCTAGACTGGGTACCATGCCGGTATAATGGGAATGGTTATAACGTTGGTACACTAACTTGGGATCAGGTACAACGCTGGTACATTAACAATTCGTATGAGTGGATTCCATGAGAGAATCGAACTCACTTGTTGTGTTGTGATGATTCATGTTGTTTCTCTTATCAATTTGAGGCAATGTTGTACTTATGTTGTATTTGTGTATTATGTTCTTACTCAATTGTGGTTGCTTGTTCATATTTCGTATACTGGAACTATTGATGATCCTACCAGTACAATGTGGTTATGTGATACATTACTCGCTCTTTTTGTTGAGTATAGGGCATATTTAGGCGGTTGCTTCGAGACCTTAGTTGTGATATGTGCGACATCTGAATCCACGGGTGAACTAACTTCTTTTCAGCTACCATGAATTCTTCCCTATCTTATTGCCCATCTTTTCGGGCACAAACACTTTGACTTTGGTTGATGTTTTCTTGTTGGGATTTCATCTCCTTACTCTAAACTTGTTAGATGTTTTGGTACAACGACTTTAAGATTCTAGGGGGTTAATTTTCCGCAATTGTTAGGTTGACTAATTGAGTTTATGGTAACTCAATGTTTTGATTATTTTCAACTATTTTTCTAGTATTTTATATCATAATTTGGTTTTTAAATAGTTTGATGGGTTAGGTTTGGATATGATAGATTGGTTCTACAACCAAATAGTTAGTGTGGGTTTTACTCATGATGGGTCCAGGTTGTGAAAAATTTAGTATCAAAGTCCTAGGTTCGTTGATCTCGTCATACCAAAACAGGTTTAGTAGGGTCCTGCAGAATGGTACAGGGTCATGTGTACTTTTCTATAGAAGGCTATAGGACTTTGGGAAAATCCTCTCCTTCATCCCTTCATGCTATAACCTGATTTCAATTGGTATATGGTGATACAAATTTGTATCTAACCTTCTCCATTCTTCTATATGTAAATGGTAATTACTAGACATAATAGGGTTAGAGCACTAGTTTTCATGACAGAACCAGTAGTTTGAGGCATAGGTAAGGGCAGACGAAGAGAAAAAGTTAAGGGAAAAGGGAGGACAACACCCTCTAGAAGTGGAGCTCGGGAAGCGGCTAGCCAAGGTCAACAATTCCTCCCTCACCCAAATCATGTTAAGAAAGAGGTTGAAATGGAGATTGAGGGATGCTGAACTGGAGATGGAGGCACATGTTGGGTATATGTTTTCCCCCTATGGATTTTGAGGTGATTCAACATGTGTTGAATTTTCTAAGTGGGTTGGAAGGTACTGGAGCCACTCTTGATGTACCAATTACTCTGGTCCAAGGTACTCAACTTGTTGTTGTTACAACTTCGGGAATGGATGAGGCTTTGGGTACAATGCCTTCTTGCATCCTATGTTGAGCTCCATTATGACAGTTACTAAGCATAAGCTTCTGACCAAGTTCCTAAAGTTGATTCCTTCACTCTTCCACAGCATAAAGAGAGAGAGAGAATGTGTATGAGTTAACTTTGTACTGCTCTCAGAGGCAATGAAAATTGGGTATTGTTCATCTGTATCGGGTGGAGTTTGTTACCTTCCAGCAGAGTGATGCCAAGTAATGGTGGAGGGCATATGTAGAATTTCATTTGTCGGTCCTGCCTCTATTGACTTGGACTCACTTCATACATTGTATCTGGAGAAATATGTGTCTCATATTCTGAGATACCGGAAGAAAGATGAGTTTCTATCCCCCTGAGTAAAGTGATATGTTTATTGCAGCCTATGAAGCCATATTTCATGTTTGGTCCTGATATGCTAATCAGTTGATAAGAACCAAGGAGGAGAAGACCCACTTCTATGTGAAAGGACTGAACACTGACTTGCACGTCTTATTGGTGCACATGAATTCAATTGTAAGGCGCTTCAATGAGGTATCATACTATGTTAAGAAAATTAAAGGAGTTCGACATGTTAAGCAGACTAAGGCATTGTCTAAAAGTCCCAATAAAGTGGGTAACTACAATGGTTCATTTTAAAAGGGTTTTGGTTAGTAGGATTATTCAACCCAACTAATTCAGTCTGGTTTCCTGCATCGATGGGTAGCTATTTTGGGGTCACACATCAATCTCCGACTTAGGGTTGCGGATTAATATCTTATTCCTCAATAAGCAAACCTTTGCTTGACCGAACATGCTTCACTTATGGTGAGGTGGGCCATATTAAGAGGTAATGTCCTTATCCCTAGAGAGGTAAACTAGTACAGCCGCATACTAGAACTATAGTTCCCACATGTGGAGTTGGTAATGGCATAAGACATGCATATGATGGAGAAGGTAATAATCAGGGAGGCCATTGGGGCATAGAAAATGGTAATACTGAGAGAGGAACACCACAGCCAGGTAGAGGGGTTGCGTGGAATATAACATAGCATAGTGTTATGCCTTTCCATGCAGGGCAAAGGTCGAGCCATTAGATGTCGTGATAATATGTACTATTCTTATCTATTATAGAATGGCTTTTATTTTGTTTGTTATGAATTCCACTTATTCATATGTATCTGTAACACCCCTGCATATAGAAAAGGAAAAGTACTCACCTTGTAGTCGACTAGGCGATCCACCGAGTCGACTTGGCGATCCACCAAGTGGTATCTATTCGTCTTTTGACTTGATACCAAATGACAAGAATTCTGTAAAATTGGGTGAGCCAGGTCAGGCTCACCGATCCAGTCGGAGCCTCACCAAATCCCCTCCCTTATAGCCTAGTGGTCTGATCCTTAGGAGTGAGTTACTGTAAATTTAGGTGAGCCAAGGGTTTACTTGGCGCGTAGCCAAGTGCCCTTTCAGGGAGCTCGAGCATGAGAGTCTATAGATTTTAAGTTGGGATCTTAAAGGTCTTTTCATATTTACTTCAATACTATACTACGTCGTTTTTACCTTAATATAAAGGCCTATCTAAGCATTCTACTCTCAAACTTCCCCCAACTTAAGACACTCTTCTAAGAACCCAAAACAAATCCCCAAAAGTTCTTCCTCTAAAATATTTCTTCTCATGAAACTTGAAGAAAAAGAGGGAGATTCAAGCTAGGGTTCAAGAGCAAGCTTACATACATCAATTTCTTTGGGCTTTGATAGTAATGTATGGTTGTTTTCATCCATGGATTCCTTCCATCCACAGAGTTCTCTCATAATCTCCAATTTCAAAAAGGTAGAAATTCCCAATTGTTAGGGTTTTATTCAATTACCATGGGTTCTTTTCAAACTTGATTTAAATGATTGAATTTAGTTATATTAAGCATGAATTAATGATTTCTTGATGTGATGATTGAAACCAGGCTTTGAACCTTGAAAGGGCAAAGCATGAGATTATGCTTGTCTTATGAAATCTATGAAAATGCTTTAAGGATGCTTTGAGAGTAATATATCAATGATTATGATGTTGTTGTTATGTTGTTGAAAGGACATTATCATAAACACATATGAACATGATATGAAAGATATCCTGGTGAGTCCACGATTTGGACTCATTTAGGGCCTTATTTTAACAAGCTTAGTGTCCTCAAAGGCTTGTTTTGTGCCAATGAATGATGTAAATCCTTGAATTTCAGGCATTTGGATTTAGGAATGATGCATGGACGTTATTGATCAAGAAGGGAACAAAGCAAGCTAAAGGAAGGAATAAACGAAAACATGATGATCGCCGATGTCTTTCGATGAATCGCCAAATTGCCAAGATATCACCTAAAGTTACAGAATACTGGAGCTAAAACGGGAATGAGTTCGGTGAATAGCAACTCCATTCGGCGTGTTGCCGATCCATTCTGCGAAGGATATACCTAGTCGCTAAGAGTGCTAAGGAAGATTCATGCAAGTGCTGATGGGCGAGATAGAAGGAAAGAGGGCGAATCGCGGATTTACTCAGTGATCATGACCTGGACTGCCTAAAGTTATAGTGGCCAGACCAAGAAGAAGTGAAAAATGAAGGTGAGATAAAGAACAATCGGTGAATCATCGATATGTTGGTGATGCCCGACTTACTTTGCCAAGTGGTCTTAAATCAGTGATACTTCAGACTTTTTTAAATTCGTTTTTGGCTGGAGAGGGAGGGATATTCAAAAAGGAGAAAAGGAAAGATAGAGAGATAGAGCACCACCAAAAGCTTTTTCTTAGTGATTTTAACAAGATTTTCAGAGAAATTTTGTAAGAGAGAAGATTCTTAATAGATTTTCATCTATAATTCTCATTTTTACCCAACTATGGGAGTAATAATTGATTTCAATTTTTGTATTTTTGATATGAGTGGCTAAAACCCTTTACTTGGGGTTTTGATCATGAAGCCAATTGTTGAATTTACTTGGTGGGTGTTTGTTAGATACGAAGAATGGTGTTAATTTGAAGTGGGCCTAAGTTGTTGTTGTGTTTTGAGGTTGAATTGCACGACTTTGTGTATCAATTTTAGTGTTGTACACTTGCTCTAGAGAGATGTGTGGAACCAAGGTGGCAATCTTAACGTCCATAGTAGTGGGTTTCCTTGGTTTAAGCTTGAGAGAGTGTAACAAGTGATCCATCCTTTGTATTTAGCTTGAGAGAGTGGATTTGATGAGGGAATAGAGTTGGGCATCTTTCGATTGGTGTTGAAGTTCGAGAGAATTCAACATAGAGAAGGTAATTGTTCAAGAGAAAGTTACTTTATATATGGTTTGACTACCCACAACAAATTATTCCATTGTGAGCAGTAACATTCATTCGCTTCATTTAGATTTGATAATTAGCTTATCAAATCCCCAAGTTTTAATTCTACTATTTGATTGTTTGTGTTGAAGTGTGAATTTGGAGTGATATTTAAAGCCCGACGTTAGATATTTAAATATTAATTGTGCAAGAAGCGTTTGCTTTCAGAGATTGTCATTATACTTTTATTATTGAATTGGAAGGAAATACTAGTCCCTGTGGGATCGACCCCAACTCACGTAGTTGGGTTATTATACTGACGAACTATTGGTGGCACTTAGTATTGGATGAAGTGCCCTAATACGTTATTCAAAATGGCACCGCTGCCGGGGAGTGGTGCTACTTATAATTCTTTGATTGAAGATTTTACACTCTCAAATTTGTTGGCTGTAGTTGAATTAGTTTTGATTGCTTTGTGTATGTGTGGGCTGAACTACGTAGAAGTGAACATGAGTGAGGAAGAGATGAATGATAGCCAAGCAGGTCATCGAGATGGTATAGACAACATCAATAGTGTTTACAACCCAACTCAATATGGTGGAATGAGTGCAATTTGCATCCTACAAACTGATGAGAATGCGATGTTTGAAGTCACTAGCACAACTCTTCATCTACTCCAAATGATGGGACTATATGGAGGGCTAGATCACGAAGACCCGCATGAGCATGTGAGAAACTTTATAGAGGTTTGCAACCCTTTTTCCTTGAAAAATGTGTCACAAGAGTCAATTCGGCCGCGGTTATTTCCATTGTCCTTAATGGGAGAAGCTAATAAGTGGTTGGGCGAGTTACCAAACAATTCCATCACATCATGGGAGGAGGTGGTTATAGCATTGAACACAAGGTTCTTTCCTCCATCCAGGATTATGAAACATAGAGACGAAATTCAAAGTTTCAAGAGACAAGAGGGGGAACCCATCCATGAAACGTGGGTGAGATTCAAGAAGTTCCTACTTAAAATGCCCAATCATGGGCTACCAAATGATTTTCTACTTTAATATTTTTACTGGAGTCTTGATTCGGTTAATAAAGGAGTGGCTGATCAATTCGTACAAGGAGGAATAATGTTACAATCATTTGAGGTAGCTTCGTTTCTTCTGGATGACATGACTAGAATAAACCAAGCGTGGTACACCAAAGAGGATCAAGTCTCTCCATTTTGTTTTAGATTAATGTAAGAGCAACTTGATAAAGAGAGAAAGCGGGATGAAAACATCAAGAAGATGTTGACCCAAATGGAATTTCTACAAGAGCACGTGAAGGGGATATGTGGAGTGTTTAGAGTTGAGGAGGGTTCTTCTTCTGGTTACTCAAGGCCGGAGGAGAATCAAGGTTACAACTCCAAGAGATATGAGAAGGGTTTCCACCCACGCTATCTACAACGAGGTGGAAATCAAGGTTGGAACTATCATAAGGGAGAAGAACAAAGGAGATACTCTGAAGATTGGGCTGAGAAAATGATTATTGGAGAAGGGAAAATTATCATGAGGAGAACTATACTCACTCGAGTGAAAGCTTGAAATCAAAAGGGAGTGCAAACAGTCCCCGGGTGAATGACTTGTTGTCACGTATTCTTGATAAAGTTTAAGGTTCAGATGACTTGTTGAAAAGGATGAAAGATGACTTTTCATCATTGAAAAACAAAGTGAATTCTCATGCCGATGCCATCAAGATATTTGAAGGACAACTGAGTTTATTATCAGCTCAATTGAAACCAAAGATAACTATGAAAGATTACAATAGAGGGATGATTGTGGTTACTCGTAGCGGAAAGGTGGCAATAGGTAATGTGATGGGAAATGAAGATACTCAAAAACATGAAGATAGGTAAAGTTATGGAGGAACAAGAATTACTTATCCATCAAAACCTTGCCAAAGAACCACAAAAGGAAGTGGAACAACATGTTGAAATTCCAAAGGTCATGCAACCTTTACCCAAAATACCTCCACCATTTCCCCAACTCTTGAAGAAGAAGAATGAAGATGAGAAGTTCAAGAAGTTCTTGTCAGTGTTCAATAAACTATCAATCAACCTCCCCCTAGGGAGGCATTGTTGGAAATGCCGAGATATGCCAAGTTCATGAAAGAGCTAGTCACAAAGAAAAGGAGCTTGAATTTTAAGACAATTGAAGTTTCCCATAGTTGCAGTGCAATTATGACTAAGGAGTTGATCAAAAAGAGAGAAGATCCTAGGGCATTCATCATCCCTTGCACCATTGGCATTCTCCAATTCACTAAAGCTTTATGTGATTTGGGGGCAAGCATCAACTTCATGCCCTATGCAATATACAAGCAACTTGGGTTGGGTGAACCAAAAGCAACCACAATGAGACTCCTGATGGCGAACCGATCAATCAAACATCCTCTGGGGATACTCTATGACATCTTGGTAAAGGTCGATCGGTTCATTTTTCTAGCTGATTTTTTGTGATTTTAGATTGTAAGATAGATGCTGAAATTCCCATTATTTTGGGAAGGCCATTCTTGGCAACTGGGAGAGCATTGGTGGATGTTGAAAGTGGAGAATTAATGTTTTGGGTGAACGAAGATGAAGTAACCTTTAATATTTGTAAATCCATGAAACACCCAAGTAATATTCATATGGTGTCTACTGATGATGTTATTGATGAGGTGGTAGCTAGTGTATGCCATTTGATGTGCATGAATGAATCCCTTGAATCCGTACTTGCTAATTATGATAAATCCAAAGGTCAGGGCTATGAGGAAGTAGTAGATGCCTTGTTAGGATTAGGAGGATATTCAAAGACTCCAATCAAGTTGGGTACTAACCTAAAAAATAGAGAGAGTCCTCCCGCAAAGCCATCAACAGAGGAACCACCTAATCTGGAATAAAGAGACTCCTCTCGCAAAGCCATCAATAGTGTAAGCCATTTTTTATGCTTTATTGGGGGAAAATAACACTTCACCAGTGATTTTTGCAGCTGACTTGCTTGAATGGAAGGTGAAATTACTCCTTGAAGTGTTGCGAAAGCATATAAAAGTTGTAGGATGGACCATCACTGATATAGTGGGCATTCCTCTCAGAATTAGTACTCACAAAATTTAGCTTGATAATGAGTGTAAGCCTAGTGTTGAACATCAGAGGAGATTAAATCCACCAATGCAAGAAGTGGTAAAAAATGAGATCATCAAGTGGTTGGACGCAAGTGTGATCTACCATAATATGGGTAAGCTTAGTGCAATGTGTACCGAAAAAAGAAGGTATCATCATAGTCCCAAATGCAAATTAGGAGCTTGTACCGACTAGACCGATGATCGAGTGGAGAGTATGCATGTATTATTGAAAGCTCAATTCGTGAACTGAAAATGATCACTTTCCAATGCATTTTATGGATCAAATGCTCGATTAGCTATCAAAGAGGCGCTGGTACTGCTTTTTAGATGGGTACTCCGATTACAACCAAATCTCTATTGCACTGGAACACCAAGAGAAAACTACATTCACATGCCCTTATGGAGCGTTTGCATTTAAAAGAATGCCATTCGAGCTATGTAATGCCCTGTCAACATTTCAGCGTTGCATGCTATCCATTTTTGCGAACATAGTAGAAGACTCTATGAAGGTATTCATGGATGAATTCTCAGTCATAAAGGATAAGTTTGAAGAATGTTTGGCACACTTTGGGCAAGTACTCCAAATATGCATAGAAACAAACCTGGTAATGTGTAATGCTAGTGGCACAACATTGGGGGGGGGGGGTATTGGGGAAAAACACAATAAACTTTTTCACCCAATTTATTATACAAGCAATACCCTAAATAGTGCTAAACGTAACTATACCGTCACTAAAAAAGAGTTGCATGTGGTAGTCTATGAATTAAGAAATTCTAGGCATAGTTGTTAGGAACGAAAGTAGTCGTTCACACTGATCATGCTCCACTCCGTTACTTTATGGCAAAGAAGGATGTGAAACCAAGGTTGATAAGATGGGTGCTACTATTACAAGAATTTGACTTTGAGGTCAAAGATAGAAGAGGTTGCAAAAATCAGGTGGCTGACCACTTATCGAGGCTGGAGGGAAAGGAGAATAATGAGCCTGAGGTTGACATAGACGATTCCTTCCCCGATGAACAAGTGTTTGCAATATCTCTCAAACAAACTCCCTGGTATGCAAATTTGGCAAATTTCATTGTGTTTGGACTACTGCCGAATGAGCTGAATTTCTACTAACAAAAGAGGTTCATGTTCGATGTTAACAAGTACTTTTGGGATGAACCATACTTGTTTCGAGAGTGTGCAGATCATACCATTAGAAGGTGTGTTTCGGAAGAAGAAGTAGTAGAAGTTCTTCATGCTTGTCATGCGTCTCCAGTTGGAGGACACCATAGTGGTGTGTGCACAGCTGCTAAAGTTCTCCAAAGTGGATATTAATGGCCATCCCTTTAAAAGGATGCACATGAATTTGTGAAGAAATGCGCTCAATGTCAAAAGCAAGGTGGAGTGTCTAAAAGGCACGAGTTACCCCTTACTGCTATTTTAGAAGTTGAGCTATTTGATGTGTGGGGAATCAATTTCATGGGCCTATTTGTGAGCTCATTTGGAAATAAATATATCTTGGTGGCTGTAGATTATGTTTCCAAATGGGTGGAGGCTATTGCACTTCCAAACAGTGAAGGAAAAATCGTTGCCCAATTTCTGAAATGCTACATCTTTGCGAGATTTGGCACTCCTAAGATAATTATTAGTAATGGGGGATCTCACTTTTGCAACAAGTGATTCTCAGCTACGTTGAGCAAGTATGGGGACAACATGAAGTGGAAACCCCATATCATTCCCAAACAAGTGGCCAGGTCGAAGTGTCAAGCCGAGAGATCAAAAGGATCTTGGCGAAGATAGTGAATGCCAACATAACTGATTGGTCTCAAAAGATCGATGATGCAATATGGGCATATCAAACCGCTTACAAAATACCTATTGGGATGTCTCCATATCAACTATTTTTGGTAAATATTGCCATCTACCCGTTGAGTTGGAACACAAAGCTTTGTGGGCATTGAAAACTTTAAATCTGGAGTGGACAAAGACCTCAATGGGGAGAGTGGAGCAGTTAAATGAATTGGATAAATTCAAATTCAGAGCTTATGAAAGTTCATCTATTTACAAGGAAAAGATGAAGAAATGACATGATGCTAAAATACTTAAGCGAGAATTCAAGGTGGAAGATTTGGTGTTGCTATAAAACTCCCAACCTAGACTTTATTCCAAAAAGCTCAAGTCCAAATGGTCCAGACCATTTAGAGTGACACGAGTATTCACAAATGGTGCCATAGAAGTTGAAGGTTAAGAAGGACCTGCATTTAAGGTGAATAGGAAATGCTTGAAATTATATTTTGGAGAATGCTTGGAGATTTCTTCAATTGAGGTGGTGTACCTAGAAGATGCTTGAGAGCACTTCCACGTCGTGCCGTGACGTTAAATAAGGCACTTCTTTGGAGGCAACCCAAGTGTTAGTGTTTTAAATAATATGTGTTGATTTTGCAGTTGTGGGATCATGAGCGAGACAAAGGTGCTCTTGGCGAGTCACCGAACCAGTTCAACGAACACGATTTGGTTCACCTTATGGAACTCAAAAATGAGGCTAAGACTCTAGAGCATTCGGCGGGACACTTTCACCAGTCGGTGTATCACCGATGTGCTTATGCAACTCGATTTTCCTTGCACTTTATAATCAACACTGACCACGTCCCTCAAAGATCGATTGGTGATGTTCTGAGTTCATTATATGGGTCGTCGATCTATTCAGCGGCCCCTTACATCTTCACTAACCTGCCTTCTTTGGAAGTGCAGTCCACTGGAACTAAGGGCAATCTGAAGAACATTAGGCACATTGCCAAAAAATTTGGTGACCGTTTCACTCTGTCGCCAAATAGGCATTTAGTGAAGATTCCTCATTACCCTGCTCTACTTGTTTACACACTTGATTGTTGTCATTTCTTTTTATTCTTTATTTATTGTTTGTATTTTGTTTCATTTGCAGTAATGCCCTCTCTCTACCCACATTGAAGACAATGTTGAATGCTTTTGGTGGGGAGTGGAAATTGGTCAGTGAACTGAATGTACCTCCCTCTCTTTATGCCACCTCCCTTGTTTGTGAATGTGGTTGCTCTCTCGCAAATTTGAGTATTAGTTTTGATCAATACAGATGACTTAAATAGTGCTCATAATCAAAGAAAAATGAATGTGTGGCTACGATGAGGCCAAATGAAGTTGCATAAACAATTTGTGAACTCTTTGCATCTCATTGTGACTAGCCAAGTGTCAAATTGAGTCTCTTATGAAGAGCATTGCACACTAGAAGAAGAGTGGAGTCTTGTTTTAATATTGGTGTTGATACCGTGTGTGATGAGATTACCGTGAACAATGTATAATGTTCACCTAGAATTTGCCCCGTTAGTCCAGTTAACTAAGTGAGGCAATTTCTTGAGATGATCTTAGGCAACTTTAAAGAGTGTAAACAAATTTGACACTATACCTCTTTTTGTGGCCTACCTTGAGCGTGTGTGAACTCCTTTTGAGCACCCTTTGAGCCTTAACCATTTCTTGGAAGAAACTTGATAATATTGTGAACTTTTATTTATCCATTACCCATACTCCTCATGATTTGTTGTTTGTTCGAATAGCCAACTTAGGCTAAAAAGCCTAAGTTGGGGGTGTGGTGAAAAGAGAAGGTAAATAAAGAAAATGAAAATAAGTTGTTGTTGCCCTTGTTTTGAGAAAAATGGAATCCCTCCATATATATAAAACAAAAGGAGAAAAGAAAAAGTTGTGGAATAAAGTTCTGAAAATATAAAGAACATGGGGTTTCCAACAGTCCATGGAAGATGAATAAGAGGTGATGTAACACCTCGTAAAAAATAGTAAGACCTAGCTAGAGCTTAACAGAATCTAGTAGACCAAGCTGTGGGCAAAGTGCTAGGCATGAACTAGAGAATTGGGCCTTGGCACCCTCCACGAGAGCCCATAAGGGTCGTGAAGGGAACCAGGACTCGTGGTGGTACCCATGATGTCTAGGAAGTAGCTAAAGAAGACAACTTACCTACCACGAGAGCCTAGATGGCTCGTGGTATTCACCATGGATCGTGGGACCATTCGTGTAGGTGAGGCAGTAGCTTCACGAGGCTACCCAAAGTAGAGACCCTCCCTACGAGATGGCTCGTGAAGGCCACCACGGGCCATGAAAGCGGTCGTGGTTATGAGTTAGCTTTTTAGGGGTTAAGTGGTGGCAATCTATGCTATTGGTCAAGGGCCAAGGGCATCACAACGGTCCGTGAAGCCCCACACAAACCATGAATTCGTCCGTGAGGGGTTTTCATCATACTTACAGTGTAGGGTCAACTTCAAATTGTCTTATCTCAAAGCTCAAAATGAATTAGGTGTGCCATGACCTGTAGAATTAAAGGTCGATGAGTCCTTTTTCCAATGCCACCGAGTTTGCCCCACTCGAATCTCGGAGTAAAAAGTTATGCCTAAAATAGTGAAGCTTTATCAGACTGATAAATTCTTCACGACCTGCTTGACGGGCCGTGGTGATGATGACGGTTCGTGAAGGATTCAGTCATGCCATTTCGGCACCTTCCAACAAGTAACTTATTAGGTATTTTCCCAATTGTTTTAACTCAAGGATATATCATTTTACCCAAGCCTAGGACCCCAATATAAGTCATTCTAAACCCAAAACTCACCCAATTAAATCATTAATTCAAAGACCCGAAATAAAAACCCCAAAACCCTCTTCTTTCAATATTTCTCTCTCTAAATTCAAGGAAGAAGAAGAAGCCATTGGAGCTAGCGTTCGTAGATTTTCAACGTTATTTCCCTAATTTCTTGGAGATTCTTAATTGAAGTAGGGATGCTTTTCATTCTTGGTTAGTTATCACCAAGAAGTCCCTTCAACTATGTTTTCAAATCCCCCAATTCTATGGTTTTCAAATCTAGTCATGGGTCTTCTTCCAAAATGAAATCAGTTGTTAAATTATGATTTATTATGATTGTTTAAGATGATTTATGGTTGGATTAATGGATTATTGATGTAATTTGATGAAAATCTCCCTTAGTACCCATGATCTCCCTTTTTCCCAAATTATGAACTAGGGTTGGTTTGATTGATCATGTAAACTTGTCAATTGATATTTTGTATATTGAATTATGTCTGTTATTGATGATACTACTGATTTTAGATGATATTATTCCAAAGAATCCATGAGTTTCCCCCAATCCTAACTATGGCTATTCTCTACACTATAAAATGTTATTAGAAGTAGATTCAAATGATTGAATGTGAGTTGATTATAAGGAAATTACATGATCTAAGTTTGAATCTACCAATATTCTTGATTAACCTAAGATTCTAGGGTTATGTCTTGAAAGAGGAAAATTGAGGGTTAGACGTGAACCTCTAAGATTGATGAACTTGTTGATGAATTGACTTAGAATAGATCACTTAGAAATGTATTGCTTATGAATGAAGCTTGTAGACATAAACAAATTCTATTAAGTGTTATATGATGGATCATGGTTGATGTAGTATCGAGAGGTAGTTGGCTTGATTCTATAGGTCTATAAATGATCAAGAATGAAGCATGTGGTTACTTTACCTCGAGAATTAGGTTTACATGATGACCATGTGGGGTATTGCATGAGAGTAATGCTTGAAATGTGAAGATGACTGCTATGGCTTTAAGAGTAAAAGCTAAAATGAATGAACTATGAATGTAGAGTCTTTAAGAATGAAGCTATTATGCATGTTGAATTGTATGTGGCCAATTGTGGAAGGACTTCACCCATATGACGTATAATATGATCACATGAGTTTATGCGTGAAATGAATGGTTTACTTGAGTCATGGTTGTGTCTTTGTTATATGTGTTGAATGCTAGATGTTTTGACTCAGTATGATCCTTGAATGCAAAATATGTTAATTATGTGTGATTGTGCTATTATGTACATGCTTATGAACACTTGAGAAGGGAATTGTCTATGATGACAATGTATCTATGGTGTTTATTGAAAGGTTAGTTCTCACATACACCTTCACATACTATTATGCATGAAATGTACATGGTCATGTTGATCCACTTGAAAGGTGGAGGTGTTTAGTTATTGTGCATATGGTGGAATTGATGTAAGGTCCCTCTTCCTTATATCCCTATACATGACTATGTATGATATGATGTGCTATGACTAGAGTAGCATTGTTGTGTTGAATGAAATGTTATTCTCGTAAAATATAATATGTATCATGTGAAAGGTTTACTCACATGTTAATGATTCTAATGTTGAAAGCACATTTGCACCCTAGTGAATCTATGAGCTATTATGATATATGTTTGTTTGAGTGCCTAGTGCATTCTTTCATGAATCAAAACTCAAGTAAAGACTTAATGTAACTTTTAAAGGGAATTATGCTTAGCACTGAGTGGATATAAAAAGTGAGGTAAAGACCCTCTCGTTAATGCAATAGGCCAGGTCATCCAATGGAGTCTCATGAGATGGAAGCTCTCCCATTAATGCAATAGATAGGGTTTCTAGAAGAAATCTCCCTTTCCCTTAACTACGTGCCCATGTAGGTCTTTAGCTAATGGATCCTCCTAGATAGTTATACATGTAGTTCTACCTTAGGCAAATAGAATGCCTTTTTTCGGTGTGGGGTTATATGGCACAGGATTCCATATAGCTCACATGGTCTATGTCGGTTAAGGCTAATATTCCATAGAAGATATGAATATGAGCTATGATAAGGACATGGACTCTAATTATGACTTCTTAAGAGGTATTACTTAGTATGGGTGGTAGTATGGGATGCTATCTATACATTGCACAAGTGGACTTTTAGAGGGGTTTTGGTTAAGTTCTCTTATGTTATGAAGACTTATGAATCAAGTACGTATGATAGGTAAAAATGTTAAGGTTGACTTTACTTGTTACAAGTTATAATCATGAATATGCGGAATCTAATAAAGAATAACTCATACCGAAAACAGTAGGAGGAACTTTCTTATCCTCTTTTCCTCTAACCTGAAGCATTGGGAAATCTCTCATTTTCCAAGGGCAAAACCTATCAATAAGCCTATATCATCAATTTTGGTGGGATCTACCAACCAATCAAACCTAGGTATTATTAAAACACCCTACTCAAAATGGCCATACTTAGGATCAATCTTAAAAGAAACTAACCCTTTGAGGTTGGTCTACACTTACACTTCTTCTTCTTCCCCTTAACTAGGTGGTACATGCCACCCTCAAAAACATAATCCAAATTTATGGCATAGACTTTCCCCCTTCCACTCTCAGAAAGTTTATTTAGGGACTAACAATTTGACTATTCGGGTTCTAACATCACATAGGAGCATAACAATAACACTACCAATCCAACCTAAGGATGACATCTAGATCTAGCATATCAAGTCCTATCTAGTCACATAGCCAAAGTTGGCATTTCAACCAACACCTTCTCCATTGCTCCTTGAAACAAGAGCCATACGAGTAATCACATCTAGAAGACCACCAATTAGAGAGAAAGACCTTATAGAGTTAAACTCTATGGCACGACTAGAGAATGAAGAAGTGAAGTTTTCCTAATGTTTTATAGCCTCTCGCTCATAGATGTCTCGCGACTCACACCGATGAACAAGACTCTACTAGACGTTGTTTGAGACATCCTAATACCTTCCCAAAAACATATGCTTTGATACCATATTTTTCACAACCCGAGAGCACTCCCTAGTTGTAACCGGCGTACTTGACCTCGAAGGGGTCTCATACAAGCCTCATAGCATAATTTGAACATAAGAGCATAGGGAAAATGCAGAAAATTTAAAATTTTACTTTACAATCGAAGACTCTATAAATAAGGAAAATACTGTGACACTATGTCTCAAACCATCTATAACATTATAATAACAACTCTTTAAAACAATCTTAAGAACCCGGCCCATACATAAGTCATCCTAAGGACACGACCCTTACAAAAACTACAACATAAAAGAAAGTCATAAAAGACATGTGGTTAAGCCCTCGAATACTATGAGAACTCACCAATCTTCTTCTTTTTGATCTACTAGAGTCCTAGCCCAAGGATGGAATCTAATATATCCAAAGTCTACACTTACAGAAAATGTAGAAGAATGCAGTTAGCACAAAAGTACTTAGTATGGAAGCCATACAAGAAAATCCTTAAAACATGCATAAAAAAGGAAATTTTGTTTATAACCACGCTTTATGCCATTTTTGAACAATATCTTTGAAATAGTTGGAGAATGTAGTTCATAAGACAAACCAAGCACAAATTATCATAACATAAAGGATATCATCATATTTACAAGCATAGTCTCCAACACAATATAATGCATACACCAATATTCACAACACATAGTTCACATGCATAATTACATACCAAGATCATATCAACATAATAGAACTATCACATGAGCAACCCTAAGAGTTGGTATAGGCTCACTTCTAATGGGGAGATGGTGTGCCTAGCTAACATTGTTGTTATGTGCTTATGTGTTGCCATGACTTCCTTATATAGTGCATGTTCACGAAAACTTGTGTTTTGAAATGAAATAAGTTTATGTGAATTGATTTTCCTTATGTTGTGGTGCTTTGGTAAGAGGTGCCTATTGTACTTCATGAGAAGCATACATGAGCATGCTTTAGTTAGGAGTTAAGAAATTCCTCCTTGAATGAAATGCTTATTGAGAGTTAAATTGCATAATGTGCTTAATAATGTTATGATGAGCATGATTTGAGTTGGACAAGGTAATTCCTCCAATGGAATGAGAAATGTTGAAGTTTTCATGTATAATGAATTTGTAGATGTAGTTTCTACTTCCTTGTGTTGCATTGATTATGTTTGAGATGGAGTGGATGTTTCCTCCTAGCTTTGTCCATTGTTTATGATGGTGCATGCATGATGGGCTGCTAGTCATGAGTTGTTAATCCCTTAATGTGTTTTAAGTGTCATTCGAGGATGAATGTCCCTAAGGGGGAGATAATGTAACACCCAGTAAAAACTAGTAAGACCTAGCTAGAGCTTAACGAAATCTAGTAGACCAAGTTGGGGGCTAAGTTCTAGGCGTGAACTAGAGAATTGGGCCTTGGAACCCTCTACGAGTGCCCACACGGGTCATGAAGGGAACCATGACTTTTGGTGGTACCCATGATGTCTAGGCAGTAAATAAAAAAGACTACCTACCTCCCACGAGATCCTAGATGGATAGTGGGACCATTCTCGGAGGTGAGGTAGTAGCATCACGAGGCTACACAAAATAGAGACCCTACCCACGAGACAGCTCGTGAAGGCCACCACGGGCTATGGGAGTGGTCGTGATTATGAGTTAGATTTTTATGGGTTAAGGGGTGGTAATCTATGCTATTGGTCAAAGGCCAAGGGCATCACAACAGTCCATGAAGCCCTACACAGACCGTGAATTCGTTCGTGAAGGGTTTTCATCATTCTTAAAGTGTAGGGTCAACTTCAAATTGTCATATCTCATAGCTCAAACAAATTAGGTGTACCATGACCTGTAGAATTAAAGGTCTCTAAGTCCTTTTTCCAATGCCATCGAGTTGGGCCCACTCGGCTCTTGGACTAAAAAGTTATGCCCGATATATTGAAGCTCTATCAGACTGAAAATTCTTCACGACTTATTTGACGAGCCATGGTGATGATGACGATCCGTGAAGGCTTCAGTCATGCCATTTCGGCACCTTCCAACAAGTAACTTGTTATGTCTTTTCCCAATTATTTTAAATCAAGGATATCTCGTTTTACCCAAGCCTAGGACCCCTATATAAGCCATTTTAAACCCAAAACTCACCCAATTATATCATTTATTCAAAGACCCAAAATAAAAACCCCAAAATCCCCTTCTCTCAATATTTCTCTTTAAACTCAAGGAAGAAGAAGAAGCCATTTGAGCTAGGGTTTGTAGATTTTTGAGGTTTTCCCGCTAATTTCTTGGAGATTCTTAATTTAGGTATGAATGCTTTTCATTCTTGGTTAGTTATCACCAAGAAGCCCCTTCAACTATGTTTTCAAATCCCCCAATTCTATGGTTTTCAAATCTAGTCATAGGTCTTCTTCCAAAATGAAATCAATTGTTAAGTTATGATTTATTATTATTGTTTAAGATGGTTTATGGTTGGATTAATGGAGTATTGACGTAATTTGATGAAAATCTCCCTTAGGGCCCATGATCTCCCTCTTTCCCAAATTATGAACTAGGGTTGGTTTGATTGATCATGTAATCTTGTCAATTGATATTGTGTATATTGAATTATGTTTGTTATTGATGATACTACTGATTTTAGATGATATTAACTTGAATTCAAAAGAATCCATGAGTTTTCCCCAATCCTAACTATGGCTTTCTCTACACTATGAATGTTATTAGAAGTTGATTCAACTGATTGACTGTGAGTTGATTATGAGGAAATTACATGATCTAAGTTTGAATCTACCTATATTCTTGATTAACCTAAGATTCTAGGGTTATGTCTTGAAAGAGGAAAATTGAGGGTTAGACGTGAACCTCTAAGATTGATGAACTTATTGATGAATTGACTTAGAATAGATCACTTAGACATGTATTGCTTATGAATGAATCTTGTAGATATAAACTAATTCGATTAAGTCTTATACGATGGATCATGGTTGAAGTAGTATCGAGAGGTAGTTGGTTTGATTCTATAGGTCTATAATTGATTAAGAATGAAGCATGTGGTTACTTTACCTCGAGAGTTAGGTTTACATGATGACCATGTGAGGTATTTCTTGAGATTAATGCTTGAAATGTTAAGATGACTTCTAGGGCTTTAAGAGTAAAAGCTAAAATGAATGAACTATGAATGTAGAGGCTTTAAGAATGAAGCTATTATGCATGTTGAATTGTATGTGGCCAATCGTGGAAGGACTTCACCCATATGACCTATAATATGATCACATGAGTTTATGCATTAAATGAATGGATTACTTGAGTCATGGTTTTGTCTTTGCTGTATGTGTTGAATGCTAGATGTGTTGACTCAATATGATCCTTGAATGCAATAGATGTAAATTATGTGTGATTGTGCTAGTATGTACATACTTATGAACACTTGAGAAGGAAGTGTCTATGATGATAATGTATCTATGGTGTTGATTGAAAGGTTAGTTGTCATATACACCTTTACATACTATTATGCATGAAATGTACATGATCATGTTTCTCCACTTGAAAGGTGGAGATGTTTAGTTACTGTGCATATGGTGTCATTGATATAAGGTCCCTCTTCCTTATATCCCTATACATGACTATGTACGATATGATGTGCTATGACTAGAGTAGCATTGTTGTGTTAAATGAAAGGTTATTCTCATAAAATACTATATGTATCGTGTGAAAGGTTTACTCACATATTAATAATTCTAATGTTGAAAGCACATTCTCACCCTAATGAATCTATGAGCTATTATGATGAGTGCCTAGTTCATTCTTTCATGAACCAAAACTCAAATAAAGACTTAATGTAACTTCTAAAGGGAATTATGCTTAGCACCGAGTGGATATAAAATGTGAGGTAAAGACCCTCCCGTTAATGCAATAGGCCGGGTCATCCAAAAGAGTCTCATGAGATGGAAGCTCTCTCATTAATGCAATAGATATGGTTTCTAGAAGTAATCTCCCTATCCCTTAACTACGTGACCATGTAGGTCTTTAGCTAGTGGATCCACCTAGATAGCTGTACATGTAGTTCTACCTTAGGCAAGTAGAATGCCTTCTTTCGGTGTGGGGTTATATGACACCGAATTCTATGTAGCTCACATGGTCTATGTCGGTTAAGGCTAATATTCCCTAGAAGATATGAATATGAGCTATGATAAGAACTTGGACTCTAATTATGACTTCTTAAGAGATATTACTTAGTATGCGTGGTAGTATGGGGTGCTATCTATACATTGCACAAGTGGACTTTGAGATGGGTTATGGTTAGGTTTTCTTATGTTATGAAGACTTATGAATCAAGTACGTATGATAGGTATAAATGTTAAGGTTGACTTTACTTGTTACAAGTTATGATCATGAATGTCTCCTTACTTATGTATGTTGTTGGTAATCTAAATGTGGTACTTAGCATTTGGTAGGGGTATGGGACTTTACCTTTGCACTGCACTAGTCTGACTTTAGGTTGCTTATATGTTGGTATAAACTTATGTTATGTATGATTATGGTAGCCTACAAGTGAGACTTGGTATATGTAGGATTATGGGATCCTATCTATGCATTACACAAGTGTAGCTTAGGTTTGCTCATGTGAGAGTTCTATTATGTTGATATGATCTTGGTATGTACTTATGCATGTGAACTATGTGTGTGAATATTGGTGTATGCATTATGTGGTATTAAAGACTATGCTTGTAAATATGATGATATCCTTTATGTTATGATAAATTGTACTTTATTTCTCTTATGAACTACATTCTCCAACTATTTCAAAGATAATGTTAAAATATGGCATGAAGCATGGTTTTAAACAAAATGTCCCTTTTTATGCATGTTTTAAGGATTTTCTTGCATGCCTTTCATACCTAGTACTTTTTGTGCTAACCCCATTCTTCTACATTTTCTATAAGTGTAGGCTTTGGAGATATTGGATTCCATCCTCGGGCTAGGACTCTAGTAGATCAAGAAGAAGATGATTGGTCAGTCCTCATAATATTCGAAGGCTCAACCACATGTTCTTTATGACTTTCTTTTATGTTTTAGTTTTTGTAATGGCTGTGTCCCTAAGATTTATTATGTATGGGGCGTGTCCCTAAGATTGTATTAAAGAGTTGTTATTCTAATGTTATAGATGCTTTGAGACATAGTGTCACATTATTTCTCTTGTTTTATAAAGTCTTTGATCGTAATTTTTTTAAAAAATTTTTCGCATTTTTCCTATGCTCTTATGTTCAAGTTATGATATGAGGCTTGTATGAGACCCCTGCGGGGTCAAGTACTCCGGTTACAACTAGGGGGTGCTTTCGGGTTGTGACAAACATGGTGTCAAAGTATATGTTTTTGGAAAGTTATTAGGATGTCTCAAACCACGTCTAGTAGAGTCTTGTTCATTCGTGTGAGTCGCGCCACATCTATGAGCGAAAGGCTATAGGACGTTAGGAAAACTTCGCTTCTTCATTCTCTAGTCGTGCCATAGAGTTTAACTCTATAAGTTCTTTCTCTCTAATTGGTGGTCTTCTAGATGTGATTACTCGTATGGCTCTTGTTTCAAGGGAGAAGGTGTTGGTTGAAATGCCAATTTTGGCTATGTGACTAGATAGGACTTGATATGCTTAATCTAGATGTCATCCATAGGTTGGATTGGTAGTGTTATTGTTATGCTCCTATGTGATGTTAGAACCCGAATAGTCAAATTGTTAGTCCCTAAATGAACTTTATGAGAGTGGAAGGGGGAAAGATCTATGCCATAAATTTGGATTATGTCTTGTCTTAAATTTGACTTTGAGGGTGGCATGTACCACCTAGTTAAGGTAAAGAAGAAGAAGTGTAAGTGTAGACCAACTTAAAAGGGTTAGTTGTCTTTTAAGATTGATCCTAAATATGGTCATTTTGAGTAGGGCGTTTCAATGATACCTAGGTTTGATTGGTTGGTAGATCCCACCAAAAGTGATGATATGGGCTTATTGATAGATTTTGCCCTTGGAAAATGAGAGATTGCCCGGTGCTTAAGTTTAGAAGAAAAGAGGATAAGAAAGTTCCTCCTAATGATGCCGGTATAAGTTATACTTTATTATATTTCGGTATTACTTGTCTTTTGAGACTTCATAAGCTAGACCTTGATGTTGTCCTTAATGTGAATGGGCTTCATAGTTGTTTCATGATATTGAGGGTAGAACTCTACTTGACCATTTTGAGCTTTGGCAGGTTGTAAAGTTTGGTGAAAAAGGATAGTATTTGAGGTGTGAGTAAAAGAGCTTACTCCCAAAAAGGGAAGATCATGTGCTTAGATAGCAAAATTGATTGAGAGTTCTGATATCCTCATCTATTTCTTCTAATCCTATTCTAGCTTGAAACCAAGAGTTTCTTTTTGGACTTGTTCCATGTCTAGGTGTCATGAGTATTTTAGAGATTTCCATGATCTCCTTTTGATATGCATGTTTTTGAAAGAATCTTGTTGGTATAAAATGAGTTTTCATAATTTACATGTTCCTCATGTTATTGTGCATGTTAGTATGATGATGGCATATATGACTTCACGAGATTATTTGATGAACATGCTTTGTTATGCTTTTGATGAAATGACACATTGGTTTCCTATTGTTGTGATTGAAGATGTTAAAAGAGTTGGTATAGGCTCATTCCCAATGGGGAGATGGTGTGCCTAGCTAACATTTTAGTATGTGCATGTTCATGAAAACTTGTGTTTTGAAATGAAATAAGTTTATGTGAATTGATTTTCCTCATGTTGTGGTGCTTTGGGTAAGAGGTGCCTATTGTATTTCATGAGAAGAATACCTGAGCATGTTTTAGTTAGGAGTTAAGAAATTTCTCCTTGAATGAAATGCTTTTAGAGAGTTAAATTGCATAATGTGCTTAATGATGTTATGATGAGCACAATTTGAGTTGGAGAAGGTAATTCCTCTATTGAAATGAGAAATGTTGAAGTTTTCATGCATAATGAATTTGTAGATGTAGTTCCTACTTCCTTGTGTTGCATTGATTATGTGTGAGATAGAGTGGATGTTTCTTCCTAGCTTTGTGCATTGTTTATGATGGTGCATGCATGATGGGCTGCTAGTCATGAGTCGTTAATCCCTTAATGTGTTTTAAGTGTCATTCGAGGATGAATGTTCCTAAGGGGGAGATAATGTAATACCCCGTAAAAACTAGTAAGACCTAGCTAGAGCTTAACGAAATCTAATAGACCAAGTTGGGGGCAAAGTTCTAGGCGTGAACTAGAGAATTGGGCCTTGGCACCCTCCACGAGTGCCCACACGGGTCATGAAGGGAACCACGACTCGTGGTGGTACCCATGATTCCTAGGAAGTAGCTAAAGAAGACTACCTACCTCCCACAAGAGCTTATACGGCTCATGGTGGTGACCACGAATCGTGGGACCATTGATGGAGGTGAGGTTGTAACTTCACGAGGCTGCCAAAAATAGAGATCCTCCCAATGAGACGGCTCATGAAGGCCACCACGGGCCGTGGGAGGGGTCGTAGTTATGAGTTAGATTTTTAGGGGTTAAGGGGTGGCAATATAGGCTACTGGTCAAGGGTCAAGGGCATCACAACGATCCATGAAGCCCCACACACACCGTGAATTCGTCCATGAAGGGTTTTCATCATACTTAGAGTGTAGGGTCAACTTCAAATTGTCATATCTCATAGCTCAAAAAGAATTACGTGTGCCATGACCTTTAGAATTAAAGGTATCTGAGTCCTCTTTCCAATGCCATAGAGTTTACCGCATTCGGATCTCGGAGTAAAGAGTTATGCCCGAAATAGTGAAGCTCTATAAGACTGAAAATTCCTCACGACCCATTTGACGGGCCGAGGTGATGACGACGGTCCGTGAAGGCTTCAGTCATGCCATTTCGGCAATTTCCAGCAAGTAACTTATTAGGTTTTTTCCCAATTGTTTTAACTCAAGGATATCTCATTTTACCCATGCCTAGGACCCCTATATAAGTCATTTTAAACCCAAAACTCACCCAATTAAATCATTTATTTAAAGACCCAAAATCAAAAACCCCAAAACCCTCTTATCTCAGTATTTCTCTCTCTAAACTCAAGGAAGTAGAAGAAGCCATTGGAATTTCTTGGAGATTCTTAATTGAGGTATGGATGCTTTTCATTCTTGGTTAGTTATCACCAAGAAGCCCCTTCAACTATGTTTTCAAATCCCCCAATTCTATTGTTTTCAAATATAGTCATGGGTCTTCTTCCAAAACGAAATCAATTGTTAAATTATGATTTTTTATGATTGTTTAAGATGATTTATGGTTGGATTAATGGAGTATTGATGGAATTTGATGGAAATCTCCCTTAGGACCCATGATCTCCCTTTTTCCCAAATTATGAACTAGGGTTGGTTTGATTGATGATGTAAGCTTGTCAATTGATATTGTATATTGAACTATGTTTGTTATTGATGATACTACTCATTTTAGATGATATTAACTTGAATTCCAAAGAATCCATGAGTTTTCCCCATTCCTAACTATGTATCTTTTCTACACTACGAATGTTATTAGAAGTTGATTCAATTGAATGTATGTGAGCTGATTATGAGGAAATTACATGATCTAAGTTTGAATCTACCTATATTCTTGATTAACCTAAGATTCTAGGGTTATGTCTTGAAAGAGGAAAATTGAGGGTTAGACGTGAACCTCTAAGATTGATGAACTTATTGATGAATTGACTTAGAATAGATCACTTAGATATGGATTGCTTATGAATGAATCTTGTAGATATAAACTAATTCGATTAAGTCTTATACGATGGATCATGGTTGAAGTAGTATCGAGAGGTAGTTGGTTTGATTCTATAGGTCTATAATTGATCAAGTATGAAACATGTGGTTAGCTTACCTCATGAATTAGGTTTACATGATGACCATGTGAGGTATTTCTTGAGATTAATGCTTGAAATGTTAAGATGACTGCTAGGGCTTTAAGAGTAAAAGCTAAAATGAATGAACTATAAATGTAGATGCTTTAAGAATGAAGCTATGATCCATGTTGAATTGTATGTGGCCAATCGTGGAAGGACTTCACCCACATGACCTACAATATAATCACATGAGTTTATGCATTAAATGAATGGATTACTTGAGTCATGGTTTTGTCTATGTTATATGTGTTGAATGCTAGATGTGTTGACTCAATATGATCCTTGAATGCAATAGATGTAAATTATGTGTGATTGTGCTAGTATGTACATGCTTATGAACACTTGAGAAGGAAGTGTCTATGATGATAATATATCTATGGTGTTGATTGAAAGGTTAGTTCTCATATACATCTTTACATACTATTATGCATGAAATGTACATGATCTTGTTGATCTACTTGAAAGATGGAGGTGTTTAGTTATTGTACTTATGGTGGCATTGATATAAAGTCCCTTTTCCTTATACCCCTATACATGACTATGTACGATATGATGTGCTATGACTAGAGTAGCATTGTTGTGTTGAATGAAAGGTTATTCTCATAAAACATTATATGTATCATGTGAAAGGTTTATTCACATGTTAATGATTCTAAGGTTAAAAGGAAATTCTCACCCTAATGAATCAATGAGCTATTATGATATATGTTGGTTTGAGTGCCTAGTGCATTCTTTCATGAATCAAAGCTTAAGTAAAGACTAGATGTAACTTTTAAAGGGAATTATGCTTAGCACCAAGTTGATATGGAATGTGAGGTAAAGACCCTCCCATTAATGCAATAGGCTGGGTCATCCAAAGGACTCTCATGAGATGGAAGCTCTCCCGTTAATGCAATAGGCAAGGTTTCTAAAAGTAATCTCCCTATCCCTTAACTACGTTCCCACGTAGGTCTTTAGCTAGTGGATCCACCTAGATAGCTATACATGTAGTTCTACCTTAGGCAAGTAGAACGCCTTCTTTTGGTGTGGGGTTATATGACACCGGATTCCATGTAGCTCACATGGTCTATGTCAATTAAGGCTAATATTCCCTAAAAGATATTAATACGAACTATGAAAAGAACATGGACTCTAATTATGACTTCTTAAGAGGTACTACTTTGTATGGGTGGTAGTATGGGATGCTATCCATACATTGCACAAGTGAACTTTGAGAGGGGTTATGGTTAGGTTCTCTTATGATATGAAGACTTATGAATCAAGTACGTATGATAGGTATAAATGTTAAGGTTGACTTTACTTGTTACAAGTTGTGATCACGAATGTCTCCTTACTTATGTATGTTGTTGGTAATCTAAATATGGTACTTAGCATTTTGTAGGGGTATGGGATTTTACCTTTGCACTGCACTAGTATGACTTTAGGTTTCTTATATGTTGGTATGAACTTATGTTATGTATGATTATGGTAGCCTAAAAGTGAAACTTGGTGTAGGTAGGATTATGGGATCCTATCTATGCATTGCACAAGTGTAGCTTAGGGTTGCTCATGTCATAGTTCTGTTATGTTGATATGATCTTGGTATGTACTTATGGATGTGAACTATGTGTTGTGAATATTGGTGTATACATTATGTGGTGCTAGAGACTATGCTTGCAAATATGATGATATCCTTTATGTTATGATAAATTGTCCTTGGTTTGTCTTATGAACTACATTCTCCAACTATTTCAAATATAATGTTCAAAAATGGCATGAAGCATGGTTTTAAACAAAATGTTCTTTTTATGCATGTTTTAAGGATTTTCTTGCTTGGCTTCCATACTTAGTACTATTTGTGCTAACCCCATTCTTCTATATTTTCTATAAGTGTAGGCTTTGGAGATATTGGATTCCATCCTCAGGCTAGGACTCTAGTAGATCAAGAATAAGAAGATTGGAGAGTCCTCATAGTATTCGAGGGCTCAATCGCATGTCCTTTATGACTTTCTTTTATATCTTAGTATTTGTAAGGGTTGTGTCCCTAAGATTACTTATATATGGGCCATGTCCCTAAGATTGTATTAAAGAGTTGTTATTCTAATGTTATGGATGGTTTGAGACTTAGTGTCATCGTATTTCTCTCATTTTATAAAGTCTTCTATTGTAAAGAAAAGTTTTAAATTTTCCGCATTTTTCCTATGCTCTTATTTTTAAGTTATGTTATGAGTGTTGTATGAGATCCCTAGGGGGTTAAGTACTCCGGTTACAACTAGGGGGTGCTCTCAGGTCGTGACATGTGACTTTTGAGCTTGAATGAAAATGATGAAGAAAAGGAAAGAAGGTGTTGTTCACATCACATTTCTTGAGGACTTCAGCCTATTAGCCTAAATGGCCATACCTTTACACTAAGCCCTAGTAAATGCCTTGAATAGACCTTTTAGATCTTGAATGAGCTGAAACAAAAGTCGATTGGAAAATAAGGGCAAACCTATGGGTGAAATCATGCATTGTGTTTATCTTTGTCACTGTGAGTGTTAATCTTGATTCCAAATCTTTAAATGGTTGAACCATTGTGTCTTAATATGGAATCACTCTTTTTGTGAGGACATTCGAATACCTTTGTTGACCTTAAACTTGCATTTGAAGCAAGTATAGTGAGCTTGAGATTCTTTGATAATGGTGAGTCACAACTTGAATCTTTGAGTGCACAATTGATCCCTGCATGAGTAAGTTGAGTCTTTTTGTGTGCATTCATGATTGAGTCTTTTATAGCACTGTTTGAAACATCCCTTTTTTGTAACACCCCGTAAATTAGTGAGTTGAAATAGTGAGTTCTAGAGCCTTTGGAAAGAGTTTTGGAGTTTCATATGAGGGTTAAAACTTGTAAAAATGGATCCCATACTTAGAATAGGGGATCTAGGGGTTAAACATCTGGGTACGACTCCCCAAGGACCACTAAAGGGGTCCTTGAGGAGGACCCCCAAACAGTCCCAAAAATCTGTCAAATATAGTGACCTACGTTTGGCCATCTACGGCCAGTAGACCAAACCACGCCTCGTAGGCCTTGGGCGTAGGTCAAGGCCTGTACCAAGCTTGCAAATCTGAGGCTCAATCCCTAGCCACGGAGGCCATCTACGGCCAGTAGACCCATCCACAGTCCGTGGATGGATGGGCGTGGATGCCGCCAGATATTAGACTTTTAGTTTTAGTTAGGGGGTTTGGGAATTAATTAGTTACTTAATTAAAGGCATAGGGGGTTGGTTAAGTAGTTAAATAGCCACCTATAAATACCTAATAAGACCCTAAAACTAAGTCGTTAGTTCATTCATATTAGAACACCCAAATTACTCTTAAGAAATGCCCTCTCTAGAAATGAAGAAGAAGAAGAAGAAAGGAAGTTGGGGCAGCAGCATAGGGCGATTTTTACCATTGATTCAAGCTTCTTTTAGGGCTTTGATTAAAGGTATGTGAAGCTTATTCATCAATGGGTTCTTCCACCCATACAGCCCCCTTAGTTATCCCCCATTTGTGGATCAAAAAACCCAATTATAGCTAGAGTTGTTCTTACATTTTGGGTAAGGCTTGGGTATGATTACAATCTAGTGGATAATACCTAATTATGATTGTATTGACAGTGAATTATGATATTATGATAAATTCATGTGATTTCTATGGTAAACCTAATCTAATTTGATAAATGTGATGTTTATGGTTTATGCCATTAGAGGTGAAGTTGAAGGTTCTAAGGTGATCTTCCTAAATCAATGTATTGAATAGTAATTGATCAAAGTTAAGAGCATCTAATCATGAATTGAACTAGAGTTGATTGAATAGGAAGGATCTTGACATGTAAAGTTAGAATTTAACCTTTATGATCAATTTGACTAGAATAACCTAGTAATGAAGAATGTGATTGCAATACCTTGAAATATAGGTATAATGATAAGATCAAGGTAAAAAGCTTTAACTGTAAGGATTGTAGTCATGAATGTTGATCACTAGGGTTTGAAGGCAGATCTAATGAGATGATCTAGATATGTGCAGACTTTGCGAGTAAAGTATATATGTGATATTAGAATATTAAAGTATAGAATTGTGGTAGAAGGCCTATACCGATCTAATCTACATTATGAGTACTTCAGTGCACAAAGTGATAGAATAACTTGAGTTATGCTAGTATGCATGTCTAATGTAGAATTCTAGACATGACATTATGCATGAACATGATATGACATGAAAGGTTCTCTCACATAGAATGATTCTAACTTGACTAAGAACCTAAAATTAATCAAAGCATGTTAGTCTAGAATAGCATGAAGTTGTGACATATGTTCCCTTCATATATAGCTTGGCTTAGTAAAATAAGACCGAGATTGATAGCTTGGGATGGAGGATCTATGCTCTCCTAAGGTTAGCTTGAATTAGCATTTATAGGATGCTTTTCATGGTAGCTTGACATAGTATTAGTTATGGTAGCCTAGAATTGAGGAAATTTATACTCTCCTATGGATAGCTTGAACTAGCATTGAAGAATGCATTTCATAGTAGCTTGATTTGGTTTGCCAAGACCACTTCATGGTAGCTTTAGGATTGAGGAAATATACTCTCCTAATGGTAGCTTGGCTAGAAATAGTCATGGTAGCATGAGTTAGTAGTACTCATGGTAAATTGGGATTGAGATTCATACTCTGCTAAGGATAGCTTACATTAGCATCTTGGTGTGCTTGTAAGGTTAGCTTGAGTTAGTAGTACTCATTGTAGCTTGGGATTGCGAATCATACTCTCCTAAGGATAGCTTGCATTAACATCATAGGATGTATTGCATGGTAGCTAGGATGGGACACTTATACCCTTCCTTGGATAGCTTGGACTAGTATGATAGTATGTCTCCAGTGTAGCTTGACTTAGAATAGTAAGGTCATGTTAGTTAGATAATTTGCTTGGTCTAGCCTAGTAAGGGGCTATTCCTTGGTAGCCTTGGATTGATGTCTTATGCTCATGCACTTGTGATGACTTTCCTAGTACTAAATATTGAAGTACCTTATATGAATAAAGGCAAATAGTCAAGAGGGACAAGTCCCCAACTAGTGAACATTCATAATAGTCAAAAGGAGTACTTAGTGTGGGTAGTATTATGGGATGCTATTCATACATGGAAAAAGTATGACTTGGGGCTAGTTGTGAAGGGTTCTATTATGTAGTATGACTTAGCTTGGGTTGTGGCCATAGGTTGCCTTCCTAGATATGATTGACTAAGGAGGTAGTTCCCTTGTCTTTATGAAGTTAGCTAATAAGTAAGACCAAAGGAGGATGAATATGACTAGGATGACTTCAAGGTTATACTTAGTGAGAAGGATAGTATGGGATGCCTTTCATGCATTGCACAAGTGTGTCTTGAGGTTACTTAGAAATAGGGTGCCCTTATGATAGAAAGACTTATGACTTAACCATGCACTTAGACTATGATTAATATGACTAAAAAGGGATACTTGGCATGGGTAGTATTATGGGATGCTATTCTTGCTTTGCACTTGTATGCTTTTAAGGTTACTTGAGAATGGTGCTATTATGGTATAGATGATCAAGGGTCTTTTATGTTCACATGATTATGACTTCTCTCTTATGCTCATTTATTATGTCTTATGTTGATTTGTGTTCATATGATGCTTATGTTGGAGACCATGCTATGATTATGTTGATTATGTTATGACTATGCTATTATCTTTTATGCTTATGTCTTGTGTTGACTAACCATTTGAGATGCTCTTATGTTTTATGATAGCTTTCATACTTGATACATTTTGTACTAATGTATATTGCCTACATTCTAACCAAATGTAGGGTCTTGGAGATTTGAGTTTCTTTGGAGGCTAGGTTTCTAAGGTGCAAGAAGACTTGAAGATTTGGTGAGTCCTCATAGCTTTGAGGGTGAACCTATTTTTCCCGTGTGTTATTTCTTTATGTTTTAGACTTTGTATGGGCTGCGTCCCAAGACTTTTATTCGTGAGTTTAAGTAGATGGTTTGAGACAAAGATTTAGTAAAGACTTCTGCTTGTTTTTATAAGTTATGACTTCAATTGTAAAAGTTTTAAATTTTCCTGTATTTCCTATTTATTTTATGTTTAGGATATGCTAAGGGCTTGTATGCGACCCCTTTGGGCCCCTTGGTCGTGACAAACTTGGTATCACAGCATAAGGTTTTGGGATAAATTTTAGGATGTCTCAAACCACGTCTAGTAGATTCTTGTTCATGGGTGTGAATCGCGATACATTTTATGAATAAGAGGCTATTGGATGCTTAAGAAAAATCTCACTTTTTCATTCTCTTAGTCATGACACAGAGTTTGGCTTTAGTAGGCCCTTCTTCTAATCTGTGCCCATTGTTTTTCAAAGTATGTTGAACACAAGGGTAAATTCTAGGGGAGAGGAGGAAGACAATGTGGACCAAGAGGTTCCTCCCCAAGTTCCATATCAAGCTCCTCCTCAAGTTCCTAATGACCCTCCAATTGGGAATGCCACTTTTGCAAAGTTTTGGGCTTCTATGCAATTATTGGCTCAAGCCTTGACAACGCAAGTCAATAGAGAGGGGGTGGATCCAGCAAACCCTATAAGGGGGATGGGCCCTTGTAGAGTAAGAGAGTTTTTGAGGATGAACCCTTTGGAGTTTAGTGGCTCCAAAGTGGAAAAAGATCCAAGTGGGTTCATAGATAAGGTTTATAAGGTGCTAGAAATTATAGGGGTGACTTCTATTAAGAAAGCAGAACTAGCCGCCTATCAATTAAAGGACGTTGCCAAAATTTGGTATGAGCAATGGAAAGATAGTAGGCCGATAGGAGCGGGTTCTATAGAGTGGGAAGCTTTTAAGTTGGCATTTCTAGATAGGTTCTTTCCCCGAGAGTTGAGGCAAGCCAAATTAGGATAATTCATCAACCTTAAGCAAGGTAGTATGAGTCTTAAGGAGTGCTCTTTGAAATTCACCTTTTTGTCTAAGTATGTTCCAAGCTTGGTAGATAATCCAAGGGATTTGATAAATACGTTTATGACAGGGGTGTCCGATTTGGTAGAAAAAGAATACTGTATGACAATGTTTGTTGATGATATGCATATCTCACGCCTCATGGTGTTTTCCCAACAAATAGAAAGGTCAAAACTCAAGAAGGAGAGGGCTAGGGAGAAAAAGAGGTCTAGGTTGGAAGATGATAAGTCTTTTCATGATGGGTCCGATGGACATGGTCATTCTAGGAATTGACAAAAGTTTTCCGGATAAGGTTTTCTAATGCTCCTAAGCATAAGGATGAGAGGATGTCTATCCCTAGGCAACAAGGGATAGGTAATGAGTCCCTATGGCCCTTTTGTGATAGGTGTGGTAAGAGGCATGAGGGTTGGTGCTTGGCCGGTAGAGAGGGTTGTTTTAGTTATGGTGAGAGTGGCCACATGATGAAAGATTTCCCTAAGGCTAAGGTTACAAGAAGAGAGCATTAGCAAGTTGCATCTAGTAGTGGGTATGTGTAGCCTCAAAAGAAGAATATGTTTTATGCTATCCAATCTAGAGAAGACCAAGAGTGATCTCCTCATTTCCCTTCCGATTTGTGTTTCATGCCCTAGCAAAATTTCCAGATTTCTAGTCTCTTATGACTTGTTATGTTGGATTCTGAAGTTATTTTAGCATATATGATGTTTAGAAAAGTTTGTGTAGGCTTACTCCCAAGTGGTGGATAGTGTGCCTATCTAGTAGGGTTATTGTGCGCCTTATGTGTTGCCATGATTTCCTTATGTGCATGTTCTTGAAATTGTTTAGGTCTTGTTAGAAATTACATTTATGCATTGTTTTCTCATGTTGTGGTGCATTTGAGTAAAATTGCATATATGCTTCATAAGTTGAGTTATGAGCATACCTTCGTTTGGAGTTGAAAGATTTCCTCCTTGAATAAAGCCTTTATGAGAAGAATTTTGCATTTAGGCTCCATGAGTGTCTATTGAGCATATTTTAGCTAGGATATGTTAGTTCCTCCTTGAAAATGAATAGATATAGAGTTTAGTGCATTTTGGGTTGGTAGAAGTAGTTCCTACTCCCTTGTGTCACATTGAATGTGTTTAGCTCGGAATTGAAGTTTTCTTCCTTGGTAGTGTTCATTAGAGGTATTTCATGCATAATGGGCTGCTAAGTTAGATTTTTGACTTTGAGAAGTATTCAGAGTGTCATTCAAGGACAAATGTTCCCAAGTGGGGGATTTTGTAACACCCCATAAATTAGTGAGTTGAACTAGTGAGTTTTAGAGCCTTTGGAAAGAGTTTTGGAGTGTCGTATGAGGGTTAAAACTTGTAAAAATGGTTACCGTACTCAGAATAGGGGCTTTAGGGGTTAAATGTCCGAGTACGACTCCCCAAGGACCACCCAAGGGGTCTTTGAGGAGGACCCCAAAACAGTCCCAAAAATCTGTCAAATATAGTGACCTACGTTTGGCCATCTACGGCCAGTAGACCAAACCATGCCCCGTAGGTCTTGGGCATAGGTCAAGCCCTGCACCAAGCCTGCAAATCGGAGCCTTAGTCCCTAACCACGGAGGCCATCTACAGCCAGTAGACCCTTCCACGGTCCGTGGATGGGTGGGCGTGGATGCTGCCATATTTTAGATTTTTAGTTTTAGTTAGGGGGTTTGGGAATTAATTAGTTATTTAATTAAGAGCTTAGGGGGTCGGTTTAGTAGTTAAATAACCACCTATAAATACCAAATAAGACCCTAAAACTAAGTCATTAGCTCATTCATCTTAGAACACCCAAATTACTCTCAAGAAATTTAGAAGAAGAAGAAGAAGAAGAAGAAGAGGGAGGAAGAAGCGGAAGGAAGAAGAAGAAGAAGAAGGAGGAGGAGGAGGAGGAGGAGGAAGAGGAAGAGGAAGAGGAAGAAGAAAAGGAAGAAGAAGAGGAAGAAGAAGAAGAAGGAAGAAGAAGAAGAAGAAGAAGAAGAAGAGGAAGGAAGAACAAGAAGAGGAAGAAGAAGGGAAGTAGAAGAACAAGAAGGAGGAGGAGGAGGAAGAAGAAAAAGAAGAAGAAGAAGAAGAAGGGAAGTTGGGGCAACAACTTAGGGAGATTTTCACCATTGATTCAAGCTTTTTTTTAGGGCTTTGATTAAAGGTATGTGAAGCTTATTCGTCTATGGATTCTTCCACCCATAGAACCCCCTTAGTTATCCCCCAATTGTGGATCAAAAATCCAATTCTAACTAGGGTTGTTCTTACATTGTGGGTAGGGCTTGGGCATGATTCCAATCTAGTAGATAATACCTAATTATGATTGTATTGACATTGAATTATGATAGTATGATGAATTCATGTGATTTCTATGGTAAACCTTAATCTAAATTGATGAATGTGATCTTTATAGTTTATGCCATTAGAGGCAAAGTTGAAGGTTCTAAGGTGATCTTCCTCAATCAATGTCTTGAATACTACTTGATCAAAGTTAGGATCATCTAATCATGAATCGAACTAGACATGATTGAATAGGAAGGATCTTGACATGTAAAGTTAGAAATTAACCTTTATGATCAATTATGACTAAAATCACCTTGTAGTAAAGGATGTTATTGCAATACCTTGAAATCTAGGTATAATGATAAGATCAAGGTAGAAAGCTTTGAGTGTAAGACTTATAGTCATGAATGTTGATTGCTAGGGCTTGAAGGTAAATCCAATGTGGGCTTTGAGAGTAAAGTCTATATGTGAGATTAGAATATTAAAGTATTGAATTGTGGTAGAAGGACTACACCTACCTAATCTACATTATGAGTGCTTCAGTGCACGAAGTGATAGAATAACTTGAGTTATTCTAGTATGCATGTCTAATGTAGAATTCTAGACATGAAATTATGCATGAATATGGTATGACATGAAATGTTCTCTCATATAGAATGATTCTAGGTTGACTAAGAACCTAAAATGAATCAAAACAAGTTAGTCTAGAATAGCTTGAAGTTGTGACATATGTTCCCTTTATGTATAGCTTGGCTTAGTAGAATAAGACCGAGATTGATAGCTTGGGATGGAGGATCTATGCTCTCCTAAGGTTATCTTGAATTAGCATTGGTAGGATGCTTGTCATGGTAGCTTGACTTAGTAGTCATGGTAGCTTGACTTAGTAGTCATGGTAGCCTAGGATTGAGGAAATCTATTCTCCTATGGACAGCTTGAACTAGCATTGAAAACTGCATTTCATGGTAGCTTGATTTGGTTTAGCCAAGACCACTTTATGGTAGCTTTAGGATATAGGCAATATACTCTCCTAATGGTAGCTTGACTAGAAATAGTCATGGTAGCTAGACTATAAATAGTCATGGTAGCTTGAGTTAGTAGTATTCATGGTAGCTTGGGATTGAGATTCATACTCTCCAAAGGATAGCTTACATTAGCATCTTGGTGTGCTTGTACGGTTAGTTTGAGTTAGTAGTACTCATGGTAGCTTGGGATTGAGAATCATACTCTCATACGGATAGCTTGCATTAACATCATAGAATGTATTGCATGGTAGCTAGGATGGGACACTTATACCCTTCCTTGGATTGCTTGGACTAGTATGATAGTATGTCTCCATGGTAGATTGACTTAGAATAGTAAGGTCATTTTAGTTAGATTATTAGCTTGGTCTTGCCTAGCAGGATGCTATTCCTTGGTAGCCTTGAATTGATGTCTTGTGCTCATTCATGTGTGGTGACTTTCCTAGTACTAAATATTGAAGTAGCTTATATGAATAAAGGAAAATAGTCAAGAGGGACAAGTCCCCAACTAGTGAACATTCATGATAGTCTAAAGGAGTACTTAGTGTGGGTAGTAGTATGGTACGCTATCTATACATGTAAAAAGTATGACTTGGGGCTAGTTGTGAAGGGTTCTATTATGTAGTATGACTTAGCTTGGGTTGTGGCCATAAGTTGCCTTCTAAGATATGATTGACTAAGGTGGTAGTTCCCTTGTCTTTATGAAGTAAGCTAATAAGTAAGACCAAATGAGGGTGAATATGACTTGGATGACTTCAATGTTATGCTTAGTGTGAATGGTACTATGGGATGCCTTTCATGCATTGCACAAGTGTGCCTTGAGGTTACTTAGAAGTAGGGTGCCCTTATGGTAGAAAGACTAATGACTTAATCATGCATACAGACTATGATTAAGATGACTAAAAAGAGATACTTGGCTTGGGTAGTATTATGGGATGCTATTCTTGCTTTGCACTTGTATGCTTTGAAGGTTGCTTGAGAATGGTGCTATTATGGTATAGATTATCAAGGGTCAATTATGTTCACATGATTATGAATTATCTCCTATGCTCATTAATTATGTCTTATGTTGGCTTGTGTTCATATGATGCTTATGTTGGAGACTATGCTATGACTATGTTGATTATGTTATGCCTACATTAGTATCTCTTATGCTTATGCCTTATGCTAACTAACCATTTGAGGTGCTTTTATGTTGTATGCTAGCTTTCATACTTTGTACATTTTGTACTAACGCATATTGCCTACATTCTAACCAAATGTAGGGACTTGGAGATTTGAGTTGCTTTGGAGGCCAGGTTTCTAAGGTGTAAGAAGTCTTGAAGATTTGGTGAGTCCTCAGATCTTCTAGGACGAACCTATATTTCCCTTATGTTATTTCTTTATGTTTTAGACTTTGTATGGGCTGCATCCTAAGACTTTTATTCATGAGTTTAAGTAGATGATTTGAGACAAAAGTTTAGTAAAGTCTTCTACTTTTTTTGATGAGATATAACTTCGATGGTAAAAGTTTTACATTTCCCATATTTCCTATTTATCTTATGTTCAGGATATGCTAAGGGCTTGTATGCGACCCTTTCAGGGTTAAGTACACCGTGTTACGTCTAGGGGGTACCCCTGGGTCGTGACGTTTTTGAACTACTAAACTTGAGTTTACTTTAGGATAAGCAAAAGTTTAAGTTGGAGGTGTTGATGAGTCCATGATTTGGACTCATTTAGAGATTTATTTTAACAAGATTAGTGTCCTCAAAGGCCTATTTTGTGCCAATGAATGATGTAAATCCTTGAATTTCAGGCATTTGGATTTAGGAATGATGCATGGATACAATTGATCAAGAAGGGAACAAAGCAAGCTAAAAGAAGGAAGAAACAAAAACATGATGATTGCCGATGTCTTTTGGCGAATTGCCAAATTGCCAAGATATCACCCAATAGTTACAGAATGCTAGAGCTAAAACCGAAATGAGTTCCGCGAACAGCACCTCCATGCGGCGTGTCGCCGATCCATTCGGCGAAGGATAAACCTAGTTGCCAAAACTATGAGGAACATTCATGCAAGTGCTGATGGGCGAGTAGAAGGAAAGAGGGTGAATCGTGGAGTTACTCGATAATCACGACCTGAATCACCAAAAGTTACAGTGGTCAGACCAAGAAGAAGCGAAAAATGAAGGTGAGATAAAGAACAATCAGTGAGTCGCTGATCTATCGATGATGACCGACTTACTTCGCCGAGTGGTCTTAAAGCAGTGATACTTTAGACTTGTTAAAATTGATTTTTGGCTAGAGAGGGAGGGATATTCAAAAAAGTAGAAAAAGAAAAGATAGAGAGATAGAAAACCACCGAAACCTTTTTCTTGGTGATTCTAACAAGATTTTCAGAGAGATTTTATAAAAGAGAAGATTCTTAATAGATTTTCATCTATAATTCTCATTTGTACCCAACTATGGGAGTAATAATTGATTTCAATTTTTGTATTTTTGATATGACTGGCAAAATCCCCTTACATGGGGTTTTGATCATGAAGCAATTGTTGAATTTACTTAGTGGGTGTTTGTTAGTTACGAAGAATGGTGTTAATTTGAAGTAGGTCTAAGCTGTAGATGTGTTTCAAGGTTGAATTGCGCAACTTTGTGTATCAATTTCAGTGTTGTGTACTTTCGAGAGAGAGAGGTGTGGAACCAAGGTGGCAATCTTAGCATCCTTAGTAGTAGGTTTCCTTGGTTTCATCTAGAGAGAGTGAAACAAGTGATCCATCCTTTGTATTCAGCTCGAGAGAGTGGATTTGATGAGGGAAGAAAGCTGGGCATCTTTAGATTGGTGTTGAAGTTTGAGAGAATTCAACATAGAAAAGGTAATTGTTCTAGAAAAAGTTACTTTATATATAGTTCGACCTACCCACAAAAAATTATCCCATTGTGAACAGTAACATGCATTCACTTTGTTTAGATTTCATAATGTGCTGATTAAATCCCCAAGTTTTAATTCTACTATTTGATTGTTTATGTTGAAGTGTGAATTTGGAGTGATATTTAAAGTTTGTCGTTAGATATTTAAATACTAATTGTGCAAGAAGCATTTTCTTGTAGAGATTGTCGTTATACTTTTATTATTGAATTGGAAGGAAATACTACTCCCTGTGGGATCGACCCCAACTTATGTAGTTGGATTATTATACTAACGATCGATTTTTGGCACTTAGTATTGGATGAAGTGCCCTGATATGTTAATAATATCCTCACATAGTAAGGATTCTTAGGTTGAAACACTTTCTCACCTAATTGATTCAAAGAATAAAAGTGATCATGGATGGTGAATGGTTTTCTCATGCATGATCTAAGAAGCTATCTCAATGAAACTAGCTTGAATTGATTGTCTAAGGTTACCTTTTAATGAGTAATGAAGTAAAGTAAAAAAATGACAATTCCGTTAAAATTTATGCTTAGCCCTGAGTGGATATTGAATATGAGATGGAAGCTCTCACGTCAGTAGAGTTCGGGTTTCCAAAGTAATCTCATGAGATGGAAGCCCTCACGCCATTAGAGTTTGGGTTTCTAGTAGCAATCTACTTATCCCATAAATATGTTCCCATACCGGTTGATTAATTAGTGGATCCACTTAAGCTAAATGTTCTAGGTTCTACCTTAGGCAAGTAGAACCGCCCCTTTTGGTGTGGGAGACACCGGGGGATCATTTTATTGCTCACATTGTCTCTTGTTGGTTAAGGCTATTTCCCACAACAATATTAATAATAAACTAAGGCAATGCTTGAAGAAGTATCTCATAAGTGCTCAAAGGTTTTAAAGATGATGTTATGACTTATGTTCTCTAACTCTCTCTCATAGGATGTTTTAGCTTGTTAAATTGCATGTCATGAAATGAAATGCCCCTTTTAGCATGTTTTAAATGTTTTTATGCATACCTATCATACTTAGTGCATTTTTGTACTAACGCATACTCTTGCCTACATTTTTCCCAAATGTAGGGTCCGACAGTCAAGGACAACAGTTTTGTGGGTAAAGCTTGGGTTTGATTGTTTCTTTAGCTTGGTGAGTCCTCCTGGTTCAAGAATGGATTTCCTATGTTAGTTTATTTCATGTATTTCCACTTTTGAACATGATGTATAGGCTAGGCCCAATTTTATTTGATTGTAATAGATGGGTATGATGAGACAAAATGTCTAGACTTCCGCTTTTCTTTGTAAAAATTTTTAGACTTGAAATGTTGTTTTCCTCTTATAGTTCTATTTATTATGCTATGAGGACTAAGTGGCTTGTATGGAATCCTTCAGGGTTCTGTACACCATGTTACATTTAGGGGGTACTTGTGGATCGTGACAAACTTAGTAATCAGAGCACAAGGTTTAGAATGGTCCTAGGATGTCTCATAAGCCACGTCTAGTAGAGTCTTGTTCATGAATGTAAAGCGTGCCACATTTATGAATGAGAGGCTAAATGATGAATACGAAACTCTACTTCTTTCATTACTCTTAAGTCGTGCGATGGAGTTTAACTCTATAAGGTCTTTCTCCTAATCCTTATCCTATGTTCTTCAGGTTATGACTACTAGAAGAGCTTATGTTACAAGGAATGTGAGGGAGAATGAGGAACAAGAAGCTCCTCCCCAAGCTCCTCAAGTTCCGATCGATCCTTTAGCCGAACAAATGTCAAATGCATAGTTTAGGGCTACTTTTAAAGTATTATCCCAAGCTATGACGAGTGATGATTCCGAGATTTGGACTCATTTAAGGCTTTATTTACAATGATTTAGTATCCTCAAATGCTTAGTTTGTGATAATAACTGATGTGAAACCATTGATTTTCAGGTATATGGATTGAGGAACAAAGCGAGGACACTAATTGTCAAAGAGGAAAGAAGCAAGCTGAAATAATTAAGAAAAGCAAGCCTAGTGATCGCTGAGATCACTCGGCAAGTTGCCTAGTTGGTCCTCTATTACCTAAAGTTACAGAACTCTGAGACTGGATTAGGGGTAACTTCGGCGAGCAGCAGTTCCATTTGGCGTGTCTCCGAGCAGATCGGTAAAGAATGCCCTCGTCGCTAAAAGTCCTGATGGAAATCTAGATAGGTGATGATGGGCCAGTTAAAAGGCAAAAAGGTGAATCACAAAATGAAACTATGATCCCAATTTGAATCTCCTAAATGTACCGTGCCTGGACTAAGAAAATAGGAAGAATTAAGGAGAGACGAAGGATGATCGGCAAGTCATCGAACGGTCCACGAAACTCGACTTTCCTCACCGATTAGTCCCAAAAAGCCTCACATCAGACTTGTATAAATTGATTTCTGCAAGAGAGAAAGTATTCATAAATGTGAGGAACAAAAGGTTGAGAGCAAAAATACTACCGTGGTGAATTTCAAGTGATTTTAGCAAGGTTTTTCATTGGGATTTTGTAATAGAGAAGATTTTAGTTAATTTTAACTTTCGAATTTCATTTATCCAGCTATGAAAAATGTAGCAGGTATTGAATTTCATCTTTTCACAATGATTGGCTAAAACCCTAACCTTAGGGGTTTGACAATGTGACCAATTGTTGTATTTTACTAAATGGGTGTTATCGATTAGTGATTGTTGGTGTTAATCTGAAGCGGGTCTAAATTATTATAGTGGTTTAACTTCATTATTGCATATTTAGTGTGATAGATTTCAGAATTGCTTGCTCGAGAGATATGTACAGAACCAACGTAGTAATTTGGCATCCTTAGTAGTAGGCTTTGACGGTTTCAACTTGAGAAAGGGAACCAAGACCCAACCTTTGTATCTAGCTTGAAAGAGTGGATTTGATGAGAACGTGGGCTGGTTAGCTTATGCATACTGTTAAGGCTCGAGAGAACTCAACGGAAATAAGGCAATTGTTTGAGAGAAAATTGCTTTACCTATAGTCTATTCTACCCGCGAAGAATTAACATTATCGTTAATGTAGTACACCCATTAAGCTTAATTCGACAGTTGGTTAGTCAATTCCCTTAGTGTTTTCTAGTTATCTGATTGTTTCTTGCTAATAGTTTGAAGTGGGTTGGTAAAAACATCCTGAAATTTGATTGTTAAACTCTTAAGTGTATGTTGCTCAGCTGCCAAGGTCATCGTCATATTTTTGTATTTGAATTCAAAGAAAGATACTCTCAATGGGATCGACCCCAACTCAGTTTGTTGGGTCTTATACTAACTAGCTATCTTTGACACTTAGAATTGGATTAAGTGTACTTGATACGTTAATCAAATTGGCGCCGTAGCCTGGGAGTAGCATTATTTAGAGTTCTTTTATCGAAGATTTGACCTGTGAATTTAATGGCTTTAGTTGAATAGATTTAAACTGCATTGTGCATCATTGGTTGGACTAAATAGAAGTAAAAATAAGTGAGGAAGAGGTGAATGGTAGCCTAGCAAGCCCTCGAGATGGTATCAAGGATATTAACAGTTCATGCTACCCAACCCGGTCGGGTGAAATGGGTGCAATTTGCCTACCATCAGTTCATGAGAATGAAACATTTGAGGTCACAAACACAATTGGTCATCTCCTCAAAATGAAGGGACTTTATGGGGGGCTGGCACATGAAGATCCACATGATCATGAGAGGAATTTTATAGAGGTGTGCAGCCCGTTTTCAGTCAAGAATGTGCCACAAGAATCAATCCGGCTTAGATTATTTTCACTATCTCTGACGGGGGAGGCTAGCATGTGGTTGACTGAGTTACCAAAGAATTCCATTACATCGTGGGGTGAGCTTACCACGACATTTAATGCAAGATTCTTCCCTCCATCGAGGATGATGAAACTCAGGGATAGCATTCAAAGCTTTAAGCAATTAGAGGGTGAACCCATCCATGAAACGTGGGTGAGGTTTAAGAAGCTCCTACTTCAATACCCAACTCACAGGCAACCAAACTATTTGCTACTCTAATATTTTTACCGGAGTATTTATTCAATTATTAAAGGAGTAGTTGATCCATTGGTACGAGGGGGAATAATGTTGCATTCATTTGAGGTGGCTTCATTTCTTCTTGATGACATGACAAAAATAAATCAAACTTGGTACACTCAAGAGGATCAAGTATCTCCTTTTTGTTTTAGAATGACACAAGAACAATTTGATAAGGAACGAGAAAGGGATGATAACATCAAGAAGATGTTGACCCAAATGGAGCTACTACAAGAGCATATGTTGGGGAATGTGGGGAGTCCCAAGGGAGCGAGTGGAGTGTTTAGAGTTTAGGAGGATGCTTCCTCAGGTTATTCAAAGCCGGGGGAGAATCAAGGTTGGAATTCCAAGAGATACGAGAAGGGTTTCCACCAATGCTATTTACAGCATGGTGGGAATTAAGGTTGGAACTATCACAAGAGAGAAGAGCAAAGAAGATTCTCTCAAGAATGGGCTGAGCAAAGTGATTATTGGATAAAAGGGAGGATGACCATAAAGAGGACCACACTCAATCAAGTAAGAGCCAAAAGTCGAATGGGAGTGCAAGTAGTCCCTAGGTGAATGATTTGCTGTCATGCATCCTTGATAAGGTTAATGGTTCAGATGATTTGTTAAAAGGGATGAAAGTTGATTTTTCATCATTGAACAATAAAGTGAAATCTCACATTCATGCAATCAAGATACTTGAAGGTTAGTTGAGTTTGCTTTCAGCACAATTGAAACCAAAAATGACAAGTTGATGATGATAGCAGGCTAGTTGTGGTTACTTGTAGTGGGAAGATAGCAATAGGCGATATGACAGAAAATGAAGAAGCTCAAATGCGTGAAGAAGACAAAAGCATGGAGGAGGAAGAAATACTCATCCATCAAAGAATTGCCAAAGGACCAAAAAAAGATGTGGAGACACACAATCCAATCCCAAAAGTTATTCAACCTTTACCCAAAATATCCCCTCCATTTTCCCAATTCCTCAAGAAGAAGAATGAGGATGAGAAGTTCAAGAAGTTTTTATGGGTATTCATAACATTATCGATTAATCTCCCACTAGTGGAAGCCTTGTTGGAAATGCCAAATTATGCCATGTTTATTAAGGAGTTAGCCACAAAGAAAAGGAACTTGGATTTTGAGACAATCGAAGTTTCTCATAGTTGTAGTGCAATTATGACTAAGGAGCTGATCAAAAAGAGAGAAGATACTGGAGCGTTCACCATCCCTTGCCTCATTGGGATGCTCCAATAACTAAATCCCTATGTGATTTGGGAGCAAGCATCAACCTAATGCCATATGTAATCTACAAAAACTTGGATTGGATGAAATGAAAGTCACAACAATGACTTTTAACCTTAGAATAATTAACAAGTGAGTAAACCTTTCACGTCATATTCATAGTGTGTTCATGAGAATGACCTTTCAATCAGCACAACAAGCTTATCATAAACATACATACATACTTCATTCATAATCTAGTGTAAGGGTATAGGGAATAAGGATCTTGCATCAATACCACAATTACACAATAGTCATAGGATCATCACTATCTAAGTGAATCATGAGTTCATATACAATCTTCATCAACATATACAAACCCTATTTATTGCCCTTCAAGGCTAGGAATCAAGATCAACCCTAACTTCTAGAATTATCATATTAGATAGAGGGATTTCATGATTCAACAACTTAATACATGTAAACATAATCAATTGTCAAGCTTCCATGATCAATCAAGTCACACCTTAGTTCACAATTTTGGAAGAAGGGGAAATCATGGGTCCAAGGAAGATTTTCATCATAAAACATCAATACTCCATTAATCCAACCATAATCGACCATAACTAAACAATTGAAAATGTTTTAGAAGGAGACCCATGACAATAGATTGAAAATCCTAGGTTTGGGGGATTTGAAATCTTGAAAACATATTTTGAGGGGGCTTCTTGAGTGATAGCTACCCAAGGATGAAAATAATCCTTACCTTGACTAAGAACCTCCAAGAAATTTGGGGAAGAACCTTTGGAATCCACAAACCCTAGCTTCAATGACTCCTTTCTTTTTCTTTGTGTTTATAGAGAGAAATATTGAGAGAAGAGGAAGTTTTTGATTTCAATTGGGTGTTGTAGTATAATGACTTAGAATAATGGATTTTGACTTAAAAACATCTTATATACTTCCCCTAAAAAATACCCAAAACAACCCCACTTTTATTGGACTAAAAAGGAAATTACTTAGTTGACCCTCATTTATTGAACCCCATCAAGGCACAGGAGCCAATCCACGAACCGTGGTGAGGACCACCACCCGTGGTCCTGCCTGTGGAGTTTAAGGTAGTGGCAAGGAGGTGGTGCCATAGGCTCACAAGCCAAAGACATTACCACGAGGGGCTCCACAAGTCGTAGTCAAGACCATGAGTCGTGGTCAAGACCCCGAGCTGTGGTCCCTCTCGTGGTCCTTGAGGCAGTGGCCTTGCCACTAGGGACTGTTTGCTCAATGTCTAAGGCAACTCGACGAGGCCTCCTACGAGTCGTGGACATGACCATGGTCTGGTGTGATGGCAGTGGAAGTTGAGGCAGTATCTAGGATTTTTGGATGGCCCTTTTTCATGGCCAAGTAATCTTCACGAGCCGTGGTGAAGACCACAGTCCGTGGTCCCCCTCATGAAGGGTAAGGCAGTGTGTCTTGGCTAGGGGCAGCCTTGGCCTTTAGCTTTTGGCTTGCGCCCTTTGCCTTGGCACTTGCCTCATGACTTTGACCTTTCTAAATCTCATTTCATGACGTTCACCCTCACATGTAGGCTCTAGGTTAACCTACCATTTTCCAGGGTGTTACATTATCTCCCCCTTGGGAACATTCATCCTCGAATGACAATTTAGACAACTTATAGAGTTTAAGACTCAAGACTAGCAGCCCATTATGCATGACACATCAATAAAATGCACAATTTATTGGAGGAAACATCAAGTCCATTCTCAATACATAAACAATGCAACACAAGGAAGTAGGAACTACCGTGACAACCCATTATGCACAAATTCACCATTTCATATAAACATAGGAGGAACTACCTTCTCCAACTCAAAACAAGCTCAACACCACAATATGGAGCCATTATGCCATTTCATCACAAGCACACTAAGCATGTTCAACAAATTATCTCATGAAGTCAAATATGCCATCAACATAAAAAAAAAATACAAGTCAACATAAGTAAAATATAATTCATGAAAGCTCAATCTATACCAAACATGAATTTCATCAAGAACATGCCTAGCATCAAAAATCCATGGAAACATTCATACAACATGCAAAACTCCCTAAACACCAACACTCAAGAGAAACTACTTACCTCAAGTTTGATTAGGAGTAGAAGGAAAAATATGAGGATAATAGGACTTCATATCGGCCTCGACCTCAGCCTCCCATGTAGCACCCTCGACTAAGTGATTCCTCCACAAAACCTTAACGAAGGCTACTTTCATATTTCTCAACCTCTTCACTTGCCTATCCAAAATTTCCACTGAAGCATCCTCATAGGAAAGGCTCTCATCAACTCCTAAACCCTCCAAAGAAAGGATGGATATCAGATCACCAATGCACTTCTTAAGCATGGAAACATGAAACATCGGGTGAACCGGAGCCAACTCATTTGGTAAGTCTAATTCATATGCCACTTTCCCAACACGTTTCAAGATTTGAGATGGGCCCACATATCAGGGACTAAGCTTCCCCTTCTTATCAAACCTCATCACACCTTTCATAGGTGATATTTTCAAGTAGACCTAATCACTAATCTCAAATTCAAGATCCCTTCTTCTAATATCGGCATAAGATTTTTGCCCGACTTTAGGCCGTCTTCAACCTCTCTCTAATGAGTCAAACTTTTTCAATGGAATCATAAACTGTTTTGGGACCAATTAGAACAAATTCACCTACCTTAAACAAATCCACCGAAGATCTACACCTCCTACCATATAGTGCTTCAAACGGAGCCATGGCAATGCTTGAGTGGTAACTATTGTTGTAGGCAAACTCAATCAATGGGAGATGGTCATCCCAACTACCCTTGAAATCTATCACACATGCCCTCAACATGTCCTCTAAGGTTTTAATGGTCCTTTCTGCTTGACCATCCATTTGAGAGTGAAAAGCGGTACTAAGGTTAACATTGGTGCCAAGCCCTTTTTGGAATGCCTTCCAAAAATGAGAAGAAAATTGAGTACCCCAATCCGAAATGATAGATGAGGTGCCCTCATGCAACTTCACTATCTCATTGATGTACAACTTGGCATAGTCTTCCATCGAAAATGAAGTATTGACGGGAATAAAATGGGCGGATTTTGTCATTCTATCAACAATGACCCAAATAGAATCTTGTTGCCTTTGAGTATAAGGCAAACCCACAACAAAGTCCATATTCACATCCTCCCACTTTCAAGTAGGACTATCTAGATTTTGGTACAAACCTCCCGGCCTCTGATGCTCGACATTAACTTGTTGGAAATTCAGATACTTGGCTACAAAACCCACTATATCCTTCTTCATACCATTCCACCAATAGACTACCCTAGGTCATGGTACATCTTAGTGGCTCCAAGATGAATAGAATACTGCGAACTGTGAGCCTCTTCTAAAATGTTCTCTCTTAAGACATCAACATTCGGAACACATAATCTACCTTGGCACCTAAGCACCCCATCTCCCCCTTAGAAGAAAACTTTAACGGACTTGTCGAGTATCGATTATTTCAACTCCATTAATATGGGATCAATATGTTGCTTAGACTTCACATCAACTACAAAGGATGATTCAGAACTATGATGGACCATAACTCCACCCTTGGTGGAATCCACTAGTTGGACACCTAACCGAGCCAACCTATGCACATCACAAACCAATTCCTTCTTCTCATAGTCTACATGAGACACACTACCCATAGACTATCTGCTTAGGGCATCCGCAACTACATTAACTTTTTCGGGGTGGTAATGGAAACTCATGTCATAATCCCTCAAAAGTTCTAACCACTTTCTTTGTCGGAGATTCAAGTCCTTTTGGGTAAACGCATATTGAAGACTTTTGTGGTCGGTGAAAACATATACATGGACCCCATATGGGTAGTGTCTCCATATTTTAAAAGCACACACCAATGCCGCTAATTGAAGATCATGAGTCGGATAATTATTTTCATGTAACTTAAGTTCCTCGAAGCATAGGCAATCACTTTACCACGTTTCATAAGGATAAATCCCAAACCCACTCGAGAAGCGTCATAATATACCACAAACCCATCGGTACCCTCCGGTAATGTCTACATCGGAGCGAAAGTGAGTCTATCTTTCAACTCTTGGAAGCTTGTCTCACAAGTCTCCAACCATACAAATTTATCTTTATTTTGAGTCAAGGTCGTTAATGGAGAAGCAATAAAGGAGAAACACTCAACAAATCTCATATAATAACCAGCCAAACCCAAAAAGCTTTTAATATCGATAGGAGTTAGAGGTCTAGTCCAACTCTTGACCGCATTTGTCTTCTTAGGATCAACCTCAATACCCTTTCCCAACACAATATGACCAAGGAAAGCAACCGATCTTTGCCAAAACTCACAGTTACTAAATTTTACAAAAAATTGGTGATCTTTAATGACTTGAAATACAATCCTCAAATGATCCATATGTTCACCCTCACTACTTGAATAGATCAAAATATTGTCAATAAAAATGATCACAAACGAATCAAGATATTGCCTAAACACCCTATTCATTAGGTCCATGAATGCCGCCGGGGTATTTGTTAACCCAAAAGGCATAACCACAAATTTGTAGTGATCGTACCGGGTCCTAAAGTCCGTCTTAATAATTTCAACCCCTTTTACCCTTAGTTGATGGTAACCCGATCAAAGATCTATTTTAGAGAAATAGTTAGCCCCTTGGAATAGATCAAACAAATATCCAATTCTAGGGAAAGGGTACTTATTACTTACAATGAATTGGCGGTAATCAATACATATCCTAAGGTACCCATCTTTTTTATTTACGAATAGTACTGGAGCACCCCATGGAGATATGCTTGGTTGAATAAATCGTTTGTCTAACAAATCTTTGAGTTGTTCCTTCAACTCTTTCAATTCGGCCGGAGCCATCCAATAAGGGGGAATGGATATAGGTTGTGTATATGGAAAATGATCAATGTCGAAGTCTATTTCCTGTTCGGGAGGAATGCCGGGAAACTCATCGAGAAAGACTTCTAGATACTCACTCACCATGGGGACTCTAAAGAAGGAGTCTTGGACTCAACGTCCATAACCCTAACAATAAGGTAAATTCACCACATTGAGATCATTTTTATAGCTTTTAGACATGAAACAAAATGACCTCTAGGGATAGAATTTCCCCCCTTCCATTCTAAAGTAGGCTCATTTGGAAATTGAAACTTAACCTCTTAGGTTCTATAATAAATGGACACAAAAAATGCATACAAAAAATCCATCCCCAAGATGACATCAAAGTCCAACATGCCTAATACTAAATCAACCAAAGTGACTTTATGAAACAAAGAAATGGAACAACTCCTATAAACTCTTTTAGGTACAACTGAGTCACCAACCGGGGTAGAAACCGAAAAAGGTTCTAGTAACTCTTCGGGGAGCATTTCAAATTTAATAGCCACAAAAGGTGTAACAAATGACAAGGTGGCATTGGGGTCTAATTAACATCAATGGAAAAGACTTGCAACATACCCATTACCATGTCTGGGGAACTTTTTTGGTCACCTCGGGATTGAAGAACATAGAAGTGATTCTTCTTGGGAGCATCGAAATTTGAGCCACTTGGAGGGACTTGCTTGCCCTCTCTTCCTTGAACCTTTAGCATGGGACAATCTCTCATTATATGACCACTCTTCCCACAACTATAGCAACCATCCGTGCCAACTAGTCACTGACCACCATGCTTCTTACCAAACTTTGCACAATTAGGCCTATCAACATAAGAACCACCACTATTACCTCCTTGTGGCTTAGGGTTAGACACCCTATATTTGTTGACCTTTGGAGTATTAGAAGAGCCTTGGTTGGAGAACCTTCTCTTAAGCCTTGGTTTACCTTGAACCTCAAATTTACCCTTGGAAGAACTCCCATCATTAGTCCTTACCCTCTTCACATCTCTATTCACTTGCTTGAGCTTTTGTTCCTCAATTTGTTCGACATGAACCATAAGACATGAAATATTCATACTTGGGATGAGCATTGCCAAACGACATTCATTGACTACCAAGTTGGATATCCCTATAAAAAATTTGTTCATCTTGGCCCTTGAATCCGCCACCAAGGTTGGGGCATACTTAGACAATTGGGTGAACTTAAGGCTATACTCTTTCACACTCATACCTCCTTGGCGAAGGTTGATGGATTCTTGCATATTTCTCTCCCTTAACTTTAAAGGGAAAATCCTATCAAGGAAGACTGACTTGAACAATCCCCAATCAACCAGACCCACTCTCACGGGTCTCTCATCCTTCCATTGCTCATACCATACTTGAGCCACATCTTTCAATTGGTAGGCGACTAGTTCTGCCTTCTCTTGTGGAGACACACCCATAGCATGAAGTACCTTAAACATTTCATCATTAAACCCATGTGGGTATTCATCCACTTTAGAGTCATCAAATGTAGGGAGATTCATTCTTGTGAAATCCCTAATCCTTGAAGGTGTTGTACTTGTACAGAGGTTCACATGAGCTCTAGCATCCCTAGTGACTTGAGTCATTAAAGCATGAGTAAATATTAGAAGAGCCGCCTTTATTTCCACATTGGTCATAGCCCTCTCATCATTAGGAGCTTGAGGATCTTGAGGAGTTTGGGGAGGAACTCCCTCATTCACATTCTTCTCTACCATCCTCCTTGAATTCACCCTTCTTGTATTCATATCCTATATACAAAAGAAAAGGGTTAGGAATAAGGACTTCATAGAGTTAAAACTCTAAGTCACGACTAAAGAGTAATCAAATAAGTGAAAGCTCCTAAACATCTTATAGCCTCTCATTCATAAGTGTGGCACGCTTCACGCTCATGAACAAGACTCTACTAGACGTGGTTCATGAGACATCAAACTAGAATCATTATAAACCTTGTGCTCTGATTACCAAGTTTGTTGCAACTCAGGGGTACCCCTAGACGTAACATGGCGTACTTTACCCTGAAAGGGGTCTCATACAAGCCCCTAGCATAATCATAAACATAAAGTCATAGAAATGATATGGAAAATTTAAAACTTTTACAATTGAACTCAACTTCATTTTCACAAATGAAAATAAGAATATAGATGTGTATCAATCGCCATTTAGTACAATAGAGAGTACAAATAGGGTCAAACCCCTTTACATCAATAAAGTCTCAAAATATAAAAGTACAATAAAAGCTAGAAAATGATAATATCTTGTCCTCGAAATTGAGGACTCACCAAGTCTAGGGAATAGTTAACCCAAGTTCACTTGAAAGAAGCAGTACGTCTCACTGACTGAAACCTACACTCATAGAATGTTAAAAAATATGGGTTAGCACAAATAATGTACTAAGTATGGAAGCAATGCACAAAAATCCTTAAAACATGCATAAAAGGGACATTTAGTTGAAAATATGCCTTTATCAAGTTAAAAAGCCATTAAGCACATTTATGAAGAAACATAAGTCAAATCAACATATAAGCAATCCAAAGCCATACTAGTGCAATGCAAAGGCAAGATCCCATAACCCTAGCAAATGCTAAGTATCACATTTAGGCCACTAACAACCTACATATCTTACTTTTACCTCATCCATAACCAACATACATAATTAAGGAGCCATTCATATTCATAACTTGTAACAAGTAAAGTCAACCTTAATATTCATACATACCTTACATATATAATCCATAAGTCATCATAACATAAGAGAACCTCACCATGACCCCTCTTGACGTCTACTTGTGCCATGCATAAGTGAACTCCCATATCCCCACTCATACTAAGTAGTACCTCTTAAGAGGTCATAATTAAAGTCCATGTTCTTATCATAATTTATATTTATATCAATAGGGAAAATAACATTAACCAACATAGACCATGTGAGCTACATGGAATCCGATGTCTTACTCCCACACCGAAAAGTGATATCCTACTTACCTAAGGTAGAACAAACATAATAGCTTTTAGGTGGATCCACTAGCTAAAGACCTATGTGGACACATAGTTATGGGATAAGGAGATTGATACTAGAAACTCTGACTTTCTAACATAAAAGATTTCCATCTCATGAGACAACATACACTAGGAGGCCAGACTTTATAACATAAAATCTTCCATCTTATTATTCACATCCGCTCGATGCTAAGCATAATTCCCTCTAAAGGTCATATTAAGTCTTTACTTAAGTTCATATTCATGAAAGAATGCACCAGGAACTCAAACCAACATACATCATAATAGCTCATAGATTCATTAGGTGAGAATTTCCTTTCAACCTTAGAATCATCAACGTGTGAGTAAACCTTTCACATCATATTCATAGTGTGCTCATGAGAATGGTCTTTCAATCAACACAACAAGCTTATAATATACATACATACATACTTCATGCATAATCAAGTGTAAGGGTATAGGGAATAAGGATCTTGCATAAATACCACAATTACACAATAGTCACAGGATCATCACTATCTAAGTGAATCATAAGTTCATATACAATCTTCATCAACATATACAAACCCTAGTTATTTCCCTTCAAGGCTAGGAATCAAGATCAACCCTAACTTCTAGAATTATCACATTAGATAGAGGGATTTCATGATTCAACAACATAATACATGTAAACATAATCAATTGTCAAGTTTCCATGATCAATCAAGTCACACCTTAGTTCACAATTTAGGAAGAAGGAGAAATCATGGGTCCAAGAGAGATATTCATCATAAAATATCAATACTCCATTAATCCAACCATAATTCATCATAACCAACTATAATCAACCATAAATAAGCAATTGAAAACGTTTTAGAAGGAGACCCATGACAATATATTGAAAACCCTAGGTTTGGGGATTTGAAATCTTGAAACATATTTTGAAGGGGCTCCTTGAGTGATAGCTACCCAAGGATTAAAAGCAACCATACCTTGACTAAGAAACTCCAAGAAATTTGGGGACGAACCTTTGGAATCCACAAACCCTAGCTTCAATAGCTCCTTTCTTCTTTTTTGTGTTTAGAGAGAAAAATATTGAGAGAAGAGGAAGTTTTTGATTTCAATTTGGTGTTGTAGTATAATGACTTAGAATAATCGATTTTGACTTTAAAACATCTTATATATTTGCCCTAAAAAAATACCCAAAACAACCCCACTTTAATTTGACTAAAAAGGAAATTACTTAGTTGTCCCTCATTTATTGAACCCCATCCAGGCACCAAGAACCGTGGTGAGGACCACAACTGGTTGTCCTACCCGTGGAGTGTGAGGCAGTGGCTAGGAGGTGGTGTCTTAGGCTCAGAAGCCCAAGGCATTACCACGAGGGGATCCACGAGCCGTGGTTAAGACCACGAGCCATGGTCCCTCTCGTAGTCCTTGAGGCAGTGTCCTTGCCACTAGGGACCTTTTGCTCAACACCTAAGGCAACTCCACGAGGCCTCCCATAAGCCGTAGTCGTGAACACGGGCCGTGGTGATGGCCGTGGAAGTTGAGGCAGTAGCTAGGATTTTTGGGTGGCCATTTTGCATGGCCAAGTAATCTTCACAAACCCCCTTCACGAGCTGTGGTGAGGATCACGGTCCATGGTCCCCCTCGTGAAAGGTCAGGTAGTGTGCCTTGGCTAGGGGCAGCCTTAGCCTTTAGGTTTTGGTTTTGCCCCTTTGCCTTGGCACTTGCCTCTTGGCTTTGACCCTTCTAAACCTTATTTCATGGCATTCACCCTAACATTTAGGCTCTAGTTTAACCTACCATTTTACGGGGTGTTAGATCGACATAAATGATTCCTTTTTCGATGAACAGGTATTCACGGTAACTCTCAAACAGCCTCCTTGGTATGCTTATTTTTCTAATTACGTAATGTGTGGATTAATGCTGGAATAACTGAACTTCTACCAACAAAAGAGGTTCTTATTCAATGTTAAGAAGTACTTTTGGAATGAACCATATTTTTTCACAGAGTATGTAGACCATATAATAAGTATATTTTGGTGACCATAGATTATGTTTCTAAATGGGTGGAGGCTGTTGCACTTCCAAATAATGAAGGGAAAAGTGTTGTTCAATTCCTAAAACGCTACATCTTTGCTAGATTTGGTACTCCTTGGACTATTATTAGTGATGGGAGATACCATTTTTGCAACAAGTGTTTTTCATCCGTATTGAGCAAATATGGAGTGAGACACAAAGTGGTGACTCCGTGTCATCCCCAAATGAGTGGCCAAGTTGAAGTGTTGAATCAAGAAGTCAAGAGTATCCGAGCCAAGACGGTGAATACAAATAGGACTGATTGGTCTCGAAAGCTTGACGATACACTATGGGCGTATCACACTGCATACAAAACACTAATTCGTATGTCACCGTATCATCTAGTTTTTGGAATATCTTCCCATTTATCCATTGAATTGGAACACAAAGCATTATGAGCATTGAAAGTTATAAATCTGGACTGGACAAAGACATCAAAGGAGAGAGTAGATCAGCTAAATGAGATGGACGAATTCAGGTTCAGGGCGTATGAAAGTTTAGCTCTTTACAAGGAAAATATGAAAAAGTGGCATGATTCTAGAATACCTAAGAGGGAGTTCAGAGTAGGATATTGAGTTTGCTAAATAATTCTCGACTCAGGCTCTTTCCAGGAAAACTCAAATCAAAATGGTTAGGTCCATTCAGAGTAACACGGGTGTTCATAAATGATTCTATTAAAGTCGAAAGTAAAGAGGGACCTTCATTTAAAGTGAATGGGCAATGCTTAAAGTTGTATTTTGGCGAATGCCAAGAGATTTCTCTGATTGAAATGGTGTATCTGGAAAATGCTTGAGAGAATTTCCATGTCGTGCCATGAAGTTAAATAAGGTGCTTCTTGGGAGGCAACCCAAGTGTTAGTACTTCAAATAATGTGTGCTAATTTTGTAGGTGCAAGAGATTGTGCGAGGTGAGACACCATTCGCGGATCGCTGATCGGTTCAGCAAACCCGACCTAGTCCACCTTTTAAGCTTTGAAAATGGAGCTGCCTTATTGGAACTTTAGGCAGGAAACTTTATCACTCGGTAATTCAACGAAGTTATTGGGCAACCCAATTTTCTCCTCCCTTTTGCCCCAGCTCTAATAGCCTAACTTAATGGATCATTTGGTGAGAATACAAGTACATTATGCGAAGCGCCGACCGGTTCGGTGAACTCTTCCAAATCCGACACTTAGTCTCTTCTTGAATGTGGTCCACACTAGAAATAACGGCGGTATCCTAATCATTGGGCAAGTCATCGAGTAGTTTGGCGAATATTACAACTTCTCACCAAATGGGCGCCGAGTGAAGATTCCTTGTCACCTTGCTTTGCGTGTTTACATATAAGTAGTTTATTTGTATTTGTCAATTTTGGTATTGTTTGTTCTCTAATCACATTGAGGACAATGTTGAATGCTTTTTGTAAGGGTGTGTGTTTGGTTAGTGAGTCCATTGCTCGTTCGAAAAAACGTATCTATTTGAGTATCGATTATGGTCAATATCGATGACTTGAATAGTTCTTTTAGTCAAACAAAAATGAATGCACGGCTACGATGAGGCCAAATGAAGTTGTATAGACAATGTGTGAACTCTGTACATCTCGTTGTAACTAGCCAATCATCGAACGAGATTGTGATGAACATTACACACTAGCGAAAGTATGGAGTCTTGTTTGACATTAGTGCCTTGTCTGATAAGCTTACCGTGAGCCTTGTATGATGACACCTAGAATTTGCCCCGTTGGTCTGGTTGACTAAGTGAAATAATTTGACATTATACCTCTTTTATGGCCTACCTTGTGAGTGTAAACTTTTCTTGAACCCCCTTTTGAGCCTTATCCCTTTCTTAGAAGAAACTTGATGAAATTGCAACCTCTCTTTATCCATTCACCCATAATCCTCGTGAAGTGTGGTTTGTTTGAATAGTCAACTTAGGCCAAAATCCTAAATTAGGGGTGTGGTGAAAAGAGAAGGTAAATCAAGAAAGTGCAAAGAAATCCCCCTTAATCCATGATTTTGAAATGGATGGAACCCCTCCATATAAAAAAAAAAGAAAAAAAAGGAACAAAGTTGTGAAAGTTGCAAATAAAATGGGGTGTCAGGTATTCCATTAGAAGTGCATAATGAGGTGAATTTTGAGCATGAATGAGAATGTTGAAGAAAAGGAAAGAAAGTGATGTTCATACCACATTTCATGATGATAGAAGCCGCTGAGCCTAAATGACCATACCTTGACACTCAACCCCATTATAAGCATTGAAAAGACCTTTTTGATCTTGGGTAAGCTGAAACAAAAATTGGTTGGAAAATAAGGGAAAACTTATGGGTGAAGTCACGCATGCATTCATCTTTATAAGTGTAAGAGTTGTATGTGATTTCGGAGTTATAAATTGTTAAACAATTGTGTGTGAATATGGAATCACCTTTGTGTGAGGGCATTTGAGTACCTTTGTTGAGCTTGAACTTGCATTTGAAGCAAGTATTGTGAACTTGAGAATCTTTGATAATGGTGAGTGACAACTTGAATCTTTGAGTGCACAATTGATCCTTGCTTGAGTAAGTTGAGTCTTGTTGTGTGCATTTATGATTGAGTCTTGTGTAGCACTATTTAAGAAATCATTTTTGAACTGCTAAGCTTGAGTTTTACTTGAGGACAAGCAAAAGTTTAAGTTGGGGTGTTGATGAGTCCGGGATTTGGACTTATTTAGCGCTTTATTTACAATGATTTAGTGTCCTCAAATTCTTAGTTTGTGCTAATAACTTATGTAAAACCCTTGATTTCCAGGTATATGGATTGAGGAACAAAGCAAGGACACTAATTGGCAAAGAGGACAGAATAAAGCTGAAAAAATGAAGAAAAGCAAGTCTGGTGATCGCCGAGATCACTCAGTGAGTCGCCTAGCTACTTCTCTATCACCTAAAGTTATAGAACTCTAAGACTGGATTGGGGGCAACTTCGGCGTGCAGCAGTTCCATTTGTCATTTCACCAAGCACATCGGCGAAGGATGACCTTGTCGCTAAAAGTCTTGATGTAAATCCAGATAAGTGCTGATGGGTGAGTTAAAAGGCAAGAAGATGAATCACAAAATGAAATGGCAATCCTGATCTGGCTCGCCTAAATGTACAGTGGCTGGACTAAGAAGATTAGAAGAATTAAGGCGAAACAAAGGATGATCGGTGAGTCGGCGAACGGTCGGCGAAATCCAACTTTCCTCACCAATTAGTCCCCAAAATCCTCACATCAGACTTGTATAAATTGATTTTTGCAAGAGAGAGAAAGTATTCAGAAACATGAGGAACAAAATATTGAGAGCAAAAATACTACCATAGTGGATTTCAAGTGAATTTAGCAAGATTTTTCATTGGGATTTTGTAATAGGGAAGATTTTATTTAATTTTAACTTTCGAATTTCATTTACCCAGCTATAGAAAATGTGGAAGGTATTGAATTTCATCTTTTCACTATGATTAGCTAAAACCCTAACCTTGGGGGTTTGACAATGTGACCAATTGTTGCAATTTACTAAATGGGTGTTATCGATTAGTGATTGCTGGTGTTAATCTAAAGTAGGTCTAAATTATTACAGTGGTTTAACTTCCTTATTGCATAATTAGTGTGATAGATTTCAGAGTTTTGTGCTAGCTCGAGAGAGAAGTATAGAACTAACGTAGTAATTTGGCATCCTTAGTAATGGGTCTTGACAGTTTCAACTTGAGAAAATGAACCCCAAGAGCTTGCCTTTGTATCTAGCTTGAAAGTGTGGACTTGATGAAAAAGTGAGCTAATTAGCTTATAGATAGTGTTGAGGTTCAAGAGAACTCAGCAAAAATAAGGCAATTGTTCGAGAGAAAATTGCCTTACCTATAGTCCAATCTACCCACTATGAATTAAGATTATCGATAATGAAGTACACCCATTAAGTTGAATTCGGCAGTTGGTTAGTCAGTTACCTAAGTGTTTTCTAGTTATCTGATTGTTTCTTGCAAATAATTTGAAGTGGGTTGGTAACAACTTCCTGTTATTTGATTGTTAAACTCTTAAGTGTGTGCTGCTCAGCTACAAAGGTCATCATCATATTTTTGTATTTGAATTCAAAGAAAGTTACTCTTTGTGGGATCGACCCCAACTCAGTTGGTTGGGTTTTATACTAACTAGTGACCGTTGGCACTTAGAATTGGATTAAGTGTCCTTGATAAGTTAATCAACAACCCAAGAAAATAGGGAGGTAGTAGTGCTCATGAACCATAATATGAATTCGGTAGCTTCAAGAGTGAGAGACTTCACAAGATTGAACCCTTCCGAGTTCCATGGTTCCAGAGTGAAGGAAGATCCTCAAGAGTTTATCGAAGAGGTCTATAAGGTGCTGATGATCATGGGAGTTACACTGTTGGAAAAGGCGGAGTTGGCCGCTTATCAATTGAAAGGTGTTGCTCAAGTGTGGTAAAACCAATGGAAAGAAGGGAGACTGGAAGATGCGGGTCCTCTAGATTAGGAGAAATTCAAGGCCACGTTTCTTAATAGGTTCTTTTCCCTTGAGATGAGAGAAGCCAAGGTTCCAGTGTTCATTAACCTTTGAAAAGGAAGTTTGAGTGTGAGGGAGTATGCTCTAAAGATCACTCAATTTTCTAAGTATTCCCCATCTATGGTTCCAGATTCAAGGGCTAAGATGAGTAAGTTTGTATCGGGTGTTCGAAATGGTGGTTAAAGTATGTTGAACCACCATGCTCATTCATGATATGGACATGTCTCGTCTCATGGTTCATGCACAACAAATTGAGGAGGATAAACTCAACGAAAGGTCTAAGAAGGCAAAAGGGCTAATATCGGTGATGGTAATTTCTCTAACACAAGGTCTGATAGACAAAGTCGTCTAAGATTCCAACAGAGGGTTTTCGGTCAAGGTTCCTCCAATGCTTCTCCAAATTTCAACCAAGATAGGGCATCTAACCCTAAGCCTCAAAGAGGTATTGGTGGTGGATCTTCATTGCCTAGGCCTAATTGCACTAATTTCGAAAAGTAGCATGATGGTAAGTGCCTAGTCGGCATAGATGGTTGATTTAGTTTTGGTAAGAGTGGTTACAAAATGAGGAATTTCCCGATGCTTAGGGCAAAAGGAAGAGAGGGAAAACAAGCTACTCCTAGTGGTTCGGGTTCCAATGCTCCTAAGCAAAACCACTTTTATGCTCTTCAAAATAGAAGTGAACAAGAGAGTTCTCCATATGTGGTTACCAATATGTTAAAAGTTTTCCAAATTGATGTTTATGCTTTACTTGATCCCGGTGCTACCTTGTCTTTTGTGACACCATATGTGGCTATGAGGTTTGATGTGCTCCCCGATGTGTTGTTAGAACCTTTTTATGTCTCAACTCCTGTTGGTGATTCTACTGTGGCTAAGAGGGTTTATAAAAAAATGTCCCATAGAATTACTCTTGTTGACATGGTAGATCATGATATGTTAGACTTTAATGTTATCTTGGGTATGGACTGGATACACTCTTGTTATGCTTTTATAGACTGTAGAACCCGTGTAGTAAAGTTTCAGTTTCTGAATGGGCTTGTCCTAGAGTGGAAGGGGGGAAATTTTATGCCTAAGGGTCAATTTGTGTCTTATCTTAAGGCTAGCAAGATTATTGCTAAAGGTTGCTTTTACCTTCCAGTTAGGGTGAGGGATGTAGATTTTGGAACCCCTTCTCTTGATTCACTCCCCATTGTAAATGAGTTTCTGGAAGTATTCCCCAATGATTTACCCGGTATTCCTCCCGAGCAGGAAATTGACTTCGAAATTAACCTTCTCCCACATACGCAACATATCTCTATTCCTCCTTATCATATGGCTCTGGCAGAACTTAAGGAGTTGAAAGAACAATTGATGAATTTGTTGGATAAAGGTTTCATCCAACCGAGTATCTCTCCTGGGGTGCCCCAATTTTATTAGTGAAGAAGAAGGATGGGTCTCTTCGTATGTGTATTGATTATCGTCACTTGAACAAGTTAACCATTTAGAATAAGTATCCTCTCCTAAGGATAGATGATTTGTTTGACTAACTTCAAGGGGATAGTTTTATCTCTATGATTAATCTCCGATCGGGTTATCACCAATTGAGGGTGAAAGCTAATGACATCCTGAAGACAACTTTGCATACTCGGTTTGGTCACTATGAGTTTCTAGTAATTTTATTTAGGTTGACTAACGCTCCCACGACATTTATGGATTTGATAAATAGAATTTTAAGACAATATCTTGACATGTTTATGATTATGTTTGTCAATGCTATTTGGATTTATTCAAGAAGTGAGAATGATCATGTTGACCATTTGAGAATCCTGTTGCAATTTCTTAAGGACCAACAACATTTTACAAAGTTTAGCAAATGTGAATTTCGGTTAAGGTCCGTAGCTTTCCTTGGGCATATTATGTTAAACAAGGGTATTGAGGTAGATCCTAAGAGGATGGATCGGTCAACAGTTGTCCCAGACCTCTAAGTCCCTTGGACATTAGAAGCTTTGTGGGTTTGGTCGGCTACTATAGAAGGTTTGTTGAGGGTTTCTCTTCAATTGCCTCTTCTTTGACGACCTTGAATCAAAAGAAGGCTAAGTTCATATGGTCGGAAGCATGCGAGAAGAGTTTCTAAGAGTTGAAGGATCGAATAACTTCCACTCTGGTGTTGACCTTCCTGAATGTAACAGATGGTTTTGTGGTTTATTATGATGCCTCGAGAATTGGGCTTGGGTGTGTGCTAATGCAAAATGGGAAAGTCATTGCCTATGCCTCAAGGCAACTTAAAATCCATGAGAAGAATTATCCGACTCAAGACCTTGAGTTAGCGGCGGTCGTATTTACCTTAAAAATTTGGAGACACTATTTGTATGGAGTTCATGTCGATGTTTTTACCAATAACAAGAGTTTACAATATGTGTTTAATCAAAAAGATTTGAATCTTTGCCAAAGAAGATGGCCTGAGTTATTGAAAGATTATGACACGAGTGTCCATTATCACCCTGAAAAGCTAATGTGGTAGCAGATGCTCTTAGTCGGTTGTCCATGGGTAGTGTTGCTCATATAGGAGAAGAAAAGAAAGAGTTGGTTCGAGATGTTTATAAATTGGCTCGGTTAGGTGTTCAATTAATGGACTGCACCAAGGGTTATGGTTCACAATGGTTTTGAATCGTCTTTTGTGGCAGATGTGAAAGCCAAGTAATGTCTTGATCAAATTTTGGTAGAATTGAAAGAAGTGGTGGTTAAGAAATCAGTTGAAGCTTTCTCCCAAAGGGGAGATGTGGTACTTAAATACCAAAGTCGGCTGTGTGTCCAGAATATTAATGACTTGAGGGAGCATATCTTGACAGAAGCCCATAGTTTGCGGTATTCTATTCACCCAAGAGCCACCTAGATGTACCATGATTTATGGGAAGTCTATTGGTGGAATGTGATGAAGAAAGATATTGTGGGATTTGTGGCTAAGTGTCATAATTTTCAACAAGTGAAAGTTGAGCATCAAAAATCGAGAGGTTTGTCGTAAGATATTAGCATTCCCACTTGGAAGTGGGAAGACTCGAATATGGACTTTATAGCTGGTTTGCCTCGCACCCGGCGACAACATGACTCTATCTGGATTATAGTAGATCGGATGACGAAATTGGATCATTTCCTTCACATCAAGGTTTCTTATACAGTGGAGGACTATACCAAGATGCACTTGAGAAAAATGGTACAATTGCATGGAGTGCCTTTGTCCATTATTTCCGATCGTGGTACCCAATTCACTTCTTAGTTTTGGAAGTCATTCCAAAAAGGGCTTGGCACTAAGGTTAAGCTTAGCACGACTTTTCATCCCCAAACCGATGGGCAAGAGGAGCGTACTATCCAAACATTGGAATTTATGTTAAGGGCTTCTATGATTGATTTTAAGGGTAATTGGGATGACCATTTGTCATTGATAGAGTTTTTCGTTAATAATAGTTATCACTCAATTATTGATATGGCTCCATTTGATGCCTTGTATGGTAGAAGATGTAGATCTCCCATTGGTTGGTTTGAGGTGGGTGAAGTTGCCCTAATAGGTTCCAAAGTGACTTGCGAGAGGCTATCGGTGGAATGTGATGAAGAAGGATATTGCAAAATTTGTGGCTAAGTGTCATAATTGTCAACAAGTGAAAGTTGAGCATCAAAAGCCAGGAGTTTTATCCCAAGATATTAGCATTCCCACTTGGAAGTGGGAATATTTTAATATGAACTTTACTGTAGGTTTGCCACACACTTGGTGGCAACTTAAATCGATTTGGGTTATTGAGGATTGTACGATGAAATCAGCTCATTTAATTCTCCGTCAAGGTTTCTTATTCGGTGGAGGACGATGCTAAGATTTACTTGAGAGAAATGGTTAGGTTACATAGAGTGCCCCTATTCAGTATCTCCTATCGTGGTACCCAATTCACTTCTCATTTTTGGAAATCTTTCCAAAAGGGGCTTGGTACTCATGTAAATCTTAATACGACCTTTCATTCTTAAACCGATGGGCAAACGGAGCATACTATTCAAACCTTGGAAGATATGTATAGAGCTTGTGTAATTAACTTCAAGGATAATTGGGGTGATAATTTACCTTTGATTGAGTTTGCGTATAATAATAACTATCATTCAAGCATTGGTATGGCTCCATTTGAGGCTCTATATGGTAGGAGGTGTGGATGTCTTATAAATTGGTTTGAAGTGGGTGAAGATGCTTTGATAGGTCCAGAATTGGTACATGAGGCTATGAATAAAGTTTGACTTATTAGAGAAACGTTGAAAACTGCTCAAAGTCAACAAAAGTCCTAATGTTAGAAGGAGAGACCTTGGGTTTGATGTTCATAATTGGGTTTACTTGAAAATCTCACCCATTAAGGGTGTGTCGAGGTTTGGAAAAAAAGGGAAGCATAGTCCCCATTATGTGAGCCCGTATCAGATTTTGAAGAGTTTTGGTAAAGTTGCTTATGAACTTGATTTGCCTAATGATTTGGCATCGATACATCCGATTTCCCATGTCTCCTAGTTGAAGAAATCTGTTAGATATCTGACATCCATACTTCCCCCGAAAGTCTTAGGAGTTAAGGAGAATCTTTCTTATGAAGAACTTCCTATTGAGATTTCGGACCAACAAGTTAAGAATTTAAAAAATAAGGAAGTTACTTCTGTGAAGGTCTTTTGGAGGAATCAGTTAGTTAAGGGTGCAACTTGGGAGGCCGAGGCCGATATAAATTCTCATTACCCTCATCTCTTTCCCACCAACCCCACTCTAGCTTGAGGTATTCAGTTCCTCATGGTTCATCCTTATGTATTAGTCATTCCCATGTTTTTTTATGCATGCATGCTCATGAAAAAAATTGATTTTATCAAATATATGATTTAGCTTGATTGATTGCTTCATGATTATGATTTGCATGTATGTCTAATGAAATGATGTTTTAAATATGTTTTAGCTTGGAATCGAGGTTCCAACTTGGTTATGTTTATTTTGATGAAGTTGCATTAATGTTTGGTTGGTAGTTTCTCTCATACTCTATTTGTGATAGTTTGAGTTCCATTGAAGGATGAATGTTCCCAAGGGGGATATATTGTAACACCTAGGACTGCGAGAAATAGGTAAAAAGGACAAATAGACAAGTCCATGAACCCAAAATGGACCATGGACCCTTTACGGAACCCTAAACGGTCCGTTTAAGGGTCTACGACATGTCTTGGGCATTCTGAAGGATTCTCCAAGGCTGCCAAGGTAGGGGGTCACCTTCACAACACCTTAGACGGCTCATTTAGGGGTCCAAAACCCATCTTGGGCGTCGTGAAGGACCATTCAAGTCTTCCTAAGCAGGGGTCACCTAGACAATTAGTAGTGACTTGGACGACCTGTTAAGGGGTCCATATAAGTCACCCATCAGTTTTTAGTTTTGGATCAACTTCAAATGATGATATCTCTTAGCAAAAATTAATTAGGTCGGCCATGATCTATCAAATTAAAGATCTTTGAGTCATCTTTCCAATGCCACAAAGTTTGCCTTATTGCGAGTTTGGAGTAAAAAGTTATGCTCGTTTTAGTGAAGTCTTGTCGGGAAGGTGAAGTGTTTCACGGACCGTATCATACTAGACGGTACGTGAAGCCTCTCTTTTAAGACCCCACGTCAGTTCTTAAGTTAGTGCCATTTTAGTCTTTCCCCAAAGTGTTTTCTACCTAAACTACGCCGTTTAAACACTATTTCAAGACCTATATGAGTGAATTAAGTCCTAAAACTACCAAATTCAATTCAGTCTCCAAAATTCCCTAAACTTGACCAAATTCATCCTCTCTAAAGCATGACGAAGAAGTCAAGGGATTCAAGATCAAGTCTCCAAACTCATCATTGATTATGGACTTTTGACATCAAGGTATGATAGTATTCACCTATGGAGGTCTTTCCTCCATAGGTTTTCTAAATTCTTCAATTTTACAAGTTAGAATTCTCCAATTGAAGTTAGGGTTTTCTTCCATCTCAGGGGTTCATCTCAATTATCTTCCAATTGATTGTTTTATGTCTTTTTATGCATGAATTAAAGTAATTACATATTTTTAATTTGAATTCCCATGGACCTATGTGTAATCCATGATTTCTAGACTATGATCATATGATGGGGCTTTAAACAATGAAAGATGAAGTTATGAAGATATGCAAGTTTCTTTATGAAATTTATATAAATGATTTAAGGTTGCTTTGAGAGTGAAGCATTGATGTTGTTGTTGTTGTTGTGAAAGGATTTCTCACATACTACTCAAAACATGAATGTGAAAGGGTTTTCTTACATAAAGAACTCATAGGGTTGAAAGGTTTTCTTAACTAAACTTTGAATAATGAATTAGGAGCTATTCTAATGAGCTCTAGATTGGATTGACTACTTGATGTGCCCTTCCATGGATGATACAACAAGCGGCGACTACCCATGTCCCAAAATGATAAGATAAGTTAAGATTAATGACAAATCCAGGGGATTTATGCTTAGGACCGAGTGGATAAGTGACGATTACCCATGTCCCATAACTATGTGCCACCATAGGATTTTCTTAGATAGACATTAGCTAGTGGATCCACTTTAGCTCAAGATTTTTGGTCCTTACCTTGGCAAGTAGGACACCCCTTCTAGGTGTGGGGAAGACACTGGATTCCATGTTATAGCTTACATGGTCTATTGCGGTAAAATGTAAATATCCCACAATGATTAACTAAGGTTTCTTTCTAAGAGTATCTTAAATGTGTTTCAAATATGTCTAGCTTATCTTAAATGTGTTTCAAATATGTCTAGCTTGCATTGACCATGGTTATGACTTATGTTTTCTAACATGTTAATTCATGATTTAGCTTGGTCATTGTATGTCATATAAAGTCCTTTTAGCATGATTTCATAACTCTTATGCATTGTTATCATACTTGGTACATTTCATATACTAATTCTTACTTGTGCGTACGTTAGTTTACCTAATGTAGGATTCGACGCTCCTACCTCCCACACTCGTGGTTAGTGATTCCGTATAGACAGTTAAGATTGTTGAGTCCTCATGATCTGAGGGCCAAGATTCTTTTATTGCTTTCATATCTTTTCATTTTGGATGATGTATGTGATGTATGAGTTATGTCTCAATCACTCATTTGATATAATAGATGTCTTTGAGACTTATGTTAGACTTCCGCTACTTTTTTCAAACTCTTTTCAAATATGAAATGCTATCTTTTAAACTCTTTAATTCTATTATCTTGTATGATTTATGCTAAACAGAATATGTAGGGCCTCTTGGGGTCCTATACGCCATGTCATGTCACGTCTAGGTGTACTTCAGTTCATGACATAATCACCAAGTAATAAAAATTAATTATTTAATAAATATTTGTCAACTAAACAATCATAGTTACTGAATAGTCCAAAATACCCATTTAAAATCTATTGAAAAAGTTTTTTCTGGAACTTGTAATCAAAATGACCTAAAGATTTGTTATATCAAATACCAATTAGCCATTTTTCATCCTTGAACGACTAAAAAATAGTGAGGGTAAGAAAAGGTACTTGAATCGATAAAAAGGTCTGGATATGTTTTTTGCATATCATCCTCAGTCTCCCAAGTGGATTGTATGCTTTATACTCCAGCAATATGGGTGAGATGGTGTATCATCACGAGGCTTATAATGACGGTTGTCGGTTAGAGAAACTCCCCAATAAAGTAAAGAGTGTGTCTGTGCGTATATATATATATATATATATATATATATATATACACACACACACACACACACACATACATAATCCAGTTCAGTATTTACTATTATTGTATCCTAATAGAAAGAGTTTAAATGATTTTCATCATTATTTATACTATACTTCAGTTGAGTTACTTTCAGTCTTTCAACTCAGTTATTTGTTTATTCAACCCTATTACATACCGTACATTCAATGTATTCATGTCATTCAACCTGCATTGTTTCATGATGCAGATTCAGGTACTTAGAATCATCAATAGGCGTTTCATTGAGATCAGTTTATCCACTCGTCAGCTTTTAGGTGAGGCCTCCTTGCTTACAGAGGACTCCAGACATATGATTTGTTAGTAGTATCATGTTGAGGTGTCGTGGGTCTTGTCCGGACACCTATATTCAGATATTAGAGGTTTCATAGATAGACAGTTTTGGGTAGTTTTTATGTATTCAATTTTAGATGTTTTATTTAAAAGTTTATGTTTCATACTCAATATTTTCAAATAATTTTGAGATTCAGTAAACTGTTTTAAACAATTCTTTAGTTTTGATGCTTGAGTTAGTCTTCTTCCTAGTAGTCAGTCAGAACAAGAATTCGCTTGGGGACCAGCAATGTTTTCGAGTGCTAGCCACGTCTAGGGTTTAGGCTTGGGGCATGACATTATATGCCTCCTTATCTCTTGATACTGATGTAACCTTTCACATGTCTTCTACTGCAAGACTTAGTTATTCCTCATTGGTAGAATAGTTCAGATCTAACAAGTCAAGAAAATTATCATTAGCATTAGAGATGAAAAATGGTTCTCCCGAATTTGACATTTTGAGGTTCATCAAGACTCTAGTTATGACTCATAGTCAAAATCCATATAATTGCAGGGTCACTTTATAGGATTTGAGGAACCGAAATAGTAGAAACCCTCATTTGTTTATCCATTGAGATGAAAATGAACATTGATGTAATTCTATCTATGAAATATGGAAAAACATGAAGATCAAAGACAAGAAAGTTAAGATAGAAAGCAACCAAAGGGTATATTAATTAAGACCTAAAATTTTTAATCCTACATGAAGCATCTACCTTTTACGATGACTTCGAGAAAAATCGATTCACCGCGCAATCAATGTTTTTAAACAAAATTTTAACCAAAGCTTGTACCAAGCTCACAAACAGTCCTTCTTAAATTCTCTTTCTTATTTTCATTATTCTAAAAATATATATATTTATTTTATATTACTTATATTTCATTTCCTTCTTATTCTTAGCATTTACTTCTTATGATTCCGTGTGATTTTTTGTATTATCTATTTTATTTATTTATTCTATGTTTATTTTTTTTATTAGCATAATTTTTTAGTGTCCTAATTTTCAAATTGAAGGAAATTTTATTTTCATATAAGGTTACATATTTACATTTTCTTTTAAGATCACAATTATGTATATTATGTTAAACTTTGGCATATGAGTATTACATTAAATTTCTTTTCGAATTAAGAACTTATGTTATATTTTTAATTACATTAGTTTTAGTAGTATTGACTTGATGCTTAACATTGCAAGTCATTTATTTTTAGTTAGATTTGATAGATTGTATATTTGCCAAATATTTTCATAATTTGTGACATTATATTTATAATATAATCTTTCTGTAAACATTTATGTATGATGCTCGCAAAAATATTGTAATTTTAGTTTTTATTATTAATTTAATTAATATATACTAATTTGAAAAACATGAATCAAATATTTCTTTATAATATTAATTAAGAACCTATGTTTGTTGATTAATATATCTTCAAAAGACAGTATATATCTTCATTATTTAATTCAATATCATTTATAAAGTTTCTTATATATCTAATATAAATTTTTAATTGTAAATATTAACTTATATTCTTAAAATTTAATATAACCTTCTGATTGATATTGTTCAACCAATTGTACATTTGTAATTACATTATCGCAACAAACATATCAACACAATTACTAGATTGTGTAAACATTAGACTTATAATTACTTATCCTATAGTTACACCAATTTTAATTACCTGATGACTTTTCAAACAGACCCTTAGTAAATTTAATAGACTAAGGAGTCATCTAGTGTGAGATATAATGCATAATAATTCCAAGGGTAGAATGCAAGATTATTTATCCTGCATTTAATGGGAGATATTAGTCTGTCTTGAGATTATTTATCTCACCCTTTATACATTAATGATGCAATATATAATTGCAAGTCAAGAAAATTATCATTAGCATTAGAGATGAAAAATGGTTCTCCCGAATTTGACATTTTGAGGTTCATCAAGACTCTAGTTATGACTCATAGTTAAAATCCATATAATTGCAGGGTCACTTTATAGGATTTGAGGAACCGAAATAGAAGAAACCCTCATTTGTTTATCTATTGAGACGAAAATGAACATTGATGTAATTTTATCTACGAAATATGGAAAAAGGTGAAAATCAAAGAAAAGAAAGTTAAGATAGAAAGCAACCAAAAGGCATATTAATTAAGACCTAAAATCGCTAATCCTACATGAAGCATCTACCTCCTACGATGACTTCGAGAAAAATCGATTCACCTCGCAATCAATGTTTCTAAACAAATTTTTAACCAAAGCTTGTACCAAGCTCACAAACACTCTTTCTTAAATTTTCTTTGTTTTTTTCATTATTCTAAAAATATATATATTTATTTTATATTACTTATATTTCATTTCTTTCTTATTCTTAGCATTTACTTCTTATGATTCCATGTGATTTTTTGTATTATCTATTTTATTTATTTATTCTACGTTTAATTTTTTCATTAGCATAATTTAGTATTCTAATTTTCAAATTGAAGGAAATTTTATTGTCATATAAGGTTACATATTTACGTTTTCTTTTAAGATCACAGTTGTGTATATTATGTTGAAATTTGGCATATGAGTATTACATTAAATTTCTTTTCAAATTAAGAACTTATGTTATATTTTTAATTACATTTGTTTTAGTAGTATTGACTTGATGCGTAACATTGCAGGTCATTTATTTTTAGTTAGATTTGATAGATTGTCTTTTTGCCAAATATTTTCATAATTTGTGACATTATATTTATAATATAATGTTTTTGCAAATATTTATATATGCTGTTTGCAAAAATTTTGTAATTTTAGTTTTTATTATTAATTTAATTAATATATACTAATTTGAAAACATGAATTAAATATTTCTTTATAATATTAATTAAGAACCTATGTTTGTTGATTAATATATCTTCAAAAGACAGTATATATCTTCATATTTAATTCAATATCATTTATAAAGTCTCTTATATATCTAATATAAATTTTTAATTGTAGATATTAACTTATATTCTTAAAATTTAATATAACCTTCTGATTGATATTGTGCAACCAATTGTACATTTGTAATTACAATGTCGCAAACAAACATATCAACATAATTACTAGATTGTGTAAGCACTAGACTTATAATTACTTATCCTATAGTTAAACCAATTTTAATTACCTGATGACTTTTCAAACAGACCCTTAGTAAATTTAATAGACTAAGGAGTCATCTAGTATGAGATATAATGCATAATAATTCCACGGATAGAATGCAAGATTATTTATCCTGCATTTAATGGGAGATATTAGTCTGTCTTCAGATTATTTATCTCACCCTTTATACATTAATGATGCAATATATAATTGCAAGTCAAGAAAATTATCATTAGCATTAGAAATGAAAAATGGTTTTCCCGAATTTGACATTTTGAGGTTCATCAAGACTCTAGTTATGACTCATAGTTAAAATCCATATAATTGCAAGGTCACTTTATAGGATTTGAGGAACCGAAATAGAAGAAACCCTCATTTGTTTATCTATTGAGATGAAAATGAACGTTGATGTAATTTTATCTACGAAATATGGAAAAAGGTGAAAATCAAAGAAAAGAAAGTTAAGATAGAAAGCAACCACAAGGTATATTAATTAAGACCTAAAATCGCTAATCCTACATGAAGTATCTACCTCCTACGATGACTTCGAGAAAAATCGATTCACCTCGCAATCAATGTTTCTAAACAAATTTTTAACCAAAGCTTGTACCTAGCTCACAAACACTCTTTCTTAAATTCTCTTTTTTTTTTCATTATTCTAAAAATATATATTTTTATTTTATATTACTTATATTTCATTTCTTTCTTATTCTTAGCATTTACTTCTTATGATTCCATGTGATTTTTTGTATTATCTATTTTATTTATTTATTCTACGTTTAATTTTTTCATTAGCATAATTTAGTATTCTAATTTTCAAATTGAAGGAAATTTTATTGTCATATAAGGTTACATATTTACGTTTTCTTTTAAGATCACAGTTGTGTATATTATGTTGAAATTTGGCATATGAGTATTACATTAAATTTCTTTTCGAATTAAGAACTTATGTTATATTTTTAATTACATTTGTTTTAGTGGTATTGACTTGATGCGTAACATTGCAGGGCATTTATTTTTAGTTAGATTTGATAGATTGTCTTTTTGCCAAATATTTTCATAATTTGTGACATTATATTTATAATGTTTATAATATAATGTTTTTGCAAACATTTATGTATGCTGTTTGCAAAAAGTTTGTAATTTTAGTTTTTATTATTAATTTAATTAATATATACTAATTTGAAAAACATGAATCAAATATTTCTTTATAATATTAATTAAGAACCTATGTTTGTTGATTAATATATCATCAAAAGACAGTATATATCTTCATTATTTAATTCAATATCATTTATAAAGTCTCTTATATATCTAATATAAATTTTTAATTGTAGATATTAACTTATATTCTTAAAATTTAATATAACCTTCTGATTGATATTGTGCAACCAATTGTACATTTGTAATTACAATGTTGCAAACAAACATATCAACATAATTACTAGATTGTGTAAGCACTAGACTTATAATTACTTATCCTATAGTTAAACAAATTTTAATTACCTGATGACTTTTCAAACAGACCCTTAGTAAATTTAATAGACTAAGGAGTCATCTAGTGTGAGATATAATGCATAATAATTCCACGGATAAAATGCAAGATTATTTATCCTGCATTTAATGGGAGATATTAGTTTGTCTTGAGATTATTTATCTCACCCTTTATACATTAATGATGCAATATATAATTGCAAGTCAAGAAAATTATCATTAGAATTAGAAATGAAAAAAGGTTCTCCCGAATTTGACAATTTGAGGTTCATCAAGACTCTAGTTATGACTCATAGTTAAAATCCATATAATTGCAAGGTCATTTTATAGGATTTGAGGAACCGTAATAGTAGAAACCCTCATTTGTTTATCTATTGAGATGAAAATGAACATTGATGTAATTCTATCTACGAAATATGGAAAAAGGTGAAAATCAAAGAAAAGAAAGTTAAAATAGAAAGCAACCAAAAGGTATATTAATTAAGACCTAAAATCGCTAATCCTACATGAAGCATCTACCTCTTACGATGACTTCGAGAAAAATCGATTCACCTCGCAATCAATGTTTCTAAACAAATTTTTAACCAAAGCTTGTACCAAGCTCACAAACACTCTTTCTTAAATTCTCTTTGTTTTTTTCATTATTCTAAAAATATATATTTTTATTTTATAGTACTTATATTTCCTTTCCTTCTTATTCTTAGCATTTACTTCTTATGATTCCATGAGATTTTTTGTATTATCTATTTTATATATTTATTCTATGTTTATTTTTTTTCATTAGCATAATTTTTTAGTATTCTAATTTTCAAATTGAAGGAAAATTTATTGTCGTATACGGTTACATATTTACGTTTTCTTTTAAGATCACAGTTATGTATACTATGTTGAAATTTGGCATATGAGTATTACATTAAATTTCTTTTTGAATTGAGAACTTATGTTATATTTTTAATTACATTTGTTTTAGTAGTATTTACTTGATGCTTAACATTGCAAGTCATTTATTTTTAGTTAGATTTGATAGATTGTCTTTTTGCCAAATATTTTCATAATTTGTGACATTATATTTATAATATAATGTTTTTGTAAACATTTATGTATGATGTTAGCAAAAATTTTGTAATTTTAGTTTTTATTATTAATTTAATTAATATATACTAATTTGAAAACATGAATCAAGTAGTTCTTTATAATATTAATTAAGAACCTATGTTTGTTGATTAATATATCTCCAAAAGATAGTATATATCTTCATTATTTAATTCAATATCATTTATTAAGTCTCTTATATATCTAATATAAATTTTTTAATTGTAGATATTAACTTATATTCTTAAAATTTAATATAACCTTCTGATTGATATTGTGCAACCAATTGTACATTTGTAATTACATTGTCGCAAATAAACATATCCACATAATTACTAGATTGTGTAAGCACTAGACTTATAATTACTTATCCTACAGTTACACCAATTTTAATTACCTGATGACGTTTCAAACAGACCCTTAGTAAATTTAATAGACTAAGGAGTCATCTAGTGTGAGATATAATGCATAATAATTCCAAGGATAGAATGCAAGATTATTTATCCTGCATTTAATGGGAGATATTAGTCTGTCTTCAGATTATTTATCTCACCCTTTATACATTAATGATGGAATAAATTATTTCATATATATGATAGAATAATTATCTCAAAATAATTTATCCCAAGATAATTAATTTCAAAAATAACTTGTTGCCAACAAAACAACCCCAAGTTGCAAGTCAAAAGCTCAATGAATTAATGGGGTACTGTGAATGGAGCAGACAACAAATAGGAAGTTGCAACAATAAATACTCCCTCTGTCCCATTTTATATGTCATCTCTTTCTATAAATAGTTGAGTAATAATACTTGTCATTTCATAAAAGTAATGCATAAATTACCATATTATTTCTTTTTTACCCTTCTGAATTATTAGCATTGAAAATATACATTTGACCAAACTTAGAAAAGCTAAGTAAATAATTCATGTTCATTGGTTAAATAAATTAATCAAAATAAATTAATTCATAATCATTGATTGAAAATTTGAGTTCCAAAAAAATCAAATAAAGATGGAAGGGTAAAGTTACATAATTTCTTAATGCAAGTACAAAGTAAAAAGGTGACATATAAAATAGAACGGAGGGAGTACTTTTTATGCTAGTAACATTTTTTAAAATTTTGTCTAAAAAAATGTCACCTTATTATAATTAGAAATAATCAAACTTTAAAGTTCTCTATTTATCCTTAATGAAATACTCCATCTGTTTACTTTTACTTATCACTTATTCTTAAAATAGATTTTCATTTTTACTTATCACTTTTGACATATCAAGAAAAGATAATATTTTTTTTCCATGTGTTACTCTTAACATTAAATATTTATTTTCCAAATCATTTTTCAAGGCGTCATATAATAGGGACAGTTCGATAAAATATTTATATCAATAATTATTTTTTTAATGAGTATGCCAAAATTAAAATATGACAAGTAACATTAAACGAAAGAAGTAATTTACAGTCACATGAATATTTAAAAAATATTTTACTCTACAAAGCTATAAAATTTACATTAAATGAGATGGAGAGGAATAGTTAATGAATTAAATGGTAGCAATAGATTCTCCAGCAAATAGTGTTGTCCTTTTCTGTAAACATTCATAGTTAGTGTGAGGTCTACAAACAATTTAACTAGTCGAAGTCCAAAGTGTGAAGTGTGAACATAGAATATGGGGAGTTGGGACAAAGTGTGTAGTGTGAACACGTGACATTATTCCTTCCCTTCTTACTCTGTTCAAACCTAACCACCCTTCTTACTCTGTTCAAACCTAACCACCCTTCTAACTGCAGTTTAGTTTAGCAAACTCTTGAGTGTGAGTGTGAGTGTGAGTGTTAGGGCTGTTCAAAACCGAACTGAAACCGATAACCCGAACCGATAAAAAAGTTATTGGTTTATAGTATTAGGTTATTGGTTTAGCGGTTTTGATAATGGTTTTGATTTTTTTTGTTATTGGGTTATCGGTTCTTAACGGTTTGAAGTTTTTTCTTAACGGGTTAACCGATAACCCGATAGTATATTAAATAATTATATTTATACCAATTTGTATATAAAGTCCTCGACTTAGAGTTTGATTTCCTACTTTTATTTTTGGTCGTCTCAAACACTTGATTATTCTACAATGTAAAAGTGTTTGTTTTTGAGCAAGATATAACTTGTGAACTCATGTGCATGGTTTGTTTGGTTTGTCACCTTGTTTCTAAGTGATTTTCAATGTTTTATTTTTGTGTTAAATCTTAACGGTTAAACCGATAACCGAACCGATAACAATCAAAAACCGATAAATCAATAACCGATAAGTCAATATCTTAATGGTTCTATAACGGTTTAGCATCTCTACAAACCGATAACCAATAAGCCAATCCGATAAACTTCAAAACCGAACCGAACCGACCGATACGCAGCCCTAGTGAGTGTGAGTGTGAGTGTGAAACCTTCACTTGGGACGACATAGACATTCTCGAAGGTTCCTATTATACTGGACAATTTACTGGTTAATTTCTTAGCTTCAAAAAGAATAATGTACCTTTTTTACATTATTTTAAAAGAATCATTCATTTTCCATTTTTTATTATATTTTATTTTAATTTTTCATGTGGCGTGTTTAAAATTATAAAATTTAAATGATATTTTGAAGTATTTGATATGTATTTAATTTAGGACCACAAGATTGAATTTTTATTTATTTTCTAAAATTTTGTATCAAATCTAAAATGGAGCTAGTTGTTTTTCTTTCGACTTTTCACCACATTTGAAATTCGATTCGGGAGCCAAAAAAATTATACCGTATAATAAATAATAATTGAATTATTTTGGATTAAAAAAAAGGGTCAATTCAACAAATATCTTGCCTTACTTACACAACAGAAAACATCTAAACACTACGGCGACAAATCTAATGTTACGCTATTCAATTTATTTGAATACAATACTTTCAACATGGAAACATTAATTTATGTATATAAATTTACCTTTAATTGATAATAGATATGAACTTATAACTTTTAAACATAATAGATTCAATTTTAAATCTTTAACTTATAAATTTTAATTTTGAATCTGTCTCTACTCCAGTATGAATTTTAGTACTCCCATCAAGAAAAACATCATTTGTACGATTCGAATCCTAATTATATTTTGTTCTCAATGGTTTTAACATTTTGAACATTCATTTAGCCTCTCAACTAAAACATTAAAGAGAAAAGTTTGGACGAGGTAAAAAGAATATCTTAACAAGTTCAATTCAGCTGTTGTTTAGATATTATGATTCAAAATCTAATATTAGATGTTTAAACGTTTCCATCTATCACTTAATTAATTGTAAATATAGTCAAGTACAAATCTATGTAATAATCCACCTACTCTACTTTACTTATAGTAGTTGCCTTCTAATTTTTTAAATTTTTTTCCCGGTTTTAGAGGATGTAATCCATTTATTTTATAAACATTAAAAACTGTTTTTTGATTATAGAGATTGATGTCATGTGTACATATTCAACTAACAATAGTTTGTCTTATTTATTTTAAAATTTGTTTGAGACAAGAAGGGTCATTTTTGTCATTTGAATTAAAAGTTTTGTCTATCTGTAATCCCCAAGGGATAAGGACTACCACTTGCAGTTATGATAAAATTAAATAAATAAATCAATTGCACTTAATTAAGTATTAACAGAAATTAACATTTAATCTTGCCAGGTGGCACGTGGATGACGATATTAGGGTGACAACATTGAAAAACGTCATCAGTTAACGCCTAAAAGTATGTTGACGCTCTTTGTAGCGCGTTCCAGACCAATGCAAGCACTTCTTTGCTACGACTTTCTTGGAAAACAAATATATCGATTAAAATTAACTAACTTTTGGAATTTGTCAAATAATCTTTTTGTTTTTTTTTTTAAATTTATTCTTAATAATCAGTGAAATTTTCATTAAAAGGAACGGTAATTAATGCATTACAACGTGACCAACATTACGGATCTTAATATTCTAGTGCTCGAGTGAAGTTTGTTTTTTAGTTAAAATTTTAGATCATCTAATTCCAAGCATATAGCAAAATTACTTTTATACTCTTAAACTCCAAGTATCCATTATTCATTAAGTTGCTAACGACCCTGAACCATGGGTGAAATCACCTTAGGCGAAGGATGGTTCGATGCACACCCTTTGCCTGAAAAATTATGTTATGTACAAACAAAGATTAAAATGTTAGGTACTATGAGTATATATTTAATTTTGCAGATCCTTAGTATGAATGAATAAAAAAAAATTGCTTACTCTTAACAAAATTCCCGACTTCATCACTATCTGAACTCAACAACCATAGCATCATCGAAGCTCCAATAAAGCTTCACACGATCAACTCTTATTTCCATTTATACACCTGCCCTTAATCTAGTATAAATTTAACTTTACCATTTCTTTTGATATATATATTTATGCACGTCAAAATTGTTCATGACCCTGTTTGATAATTGTCATTATCACTTGAGAGGAAAGCAAAAGATTCGACTACTGCGCGTGGGGGTCGTTTTTTCCACAAGCTAAGGTAAGGGGGAATTTTCCTTGTAAGCTTCCATTAATTTACTAAGAACTCACCACTTCCAACTTTTCTTCCATATATATATATCCCCTCATCTTTCTTAACTTCTTGCTTACTTCTTACTAAACAGTTATAAAATACACATATGGATAACTCATCGACTGATCTAAACAGAGCAATCGAAGGGTTGATTCGTGGTCGAGAATTTACTCGACGACTAAAAGAGATTATTAAGAAACCTCTTGTTGTTGGTGGTGAAGTTGCAAACATTATGGCTGAGGAATTAGTTGCCAAAATTATGGAATCATTTTCTGAGACTCTCTCCGTTATAAACAATTCCGATGTCATCGTCGCTACGCCGGTTGAGGTCAAGTCGCCGGAAGATTATTCTAGTGGAAGTTGCAAGAGTTCAGATCGAAGAGGATGCTACAAGAGAAGGTGATTGTTTAATTTCATTACTTACTAATTTTTCATGGGGGTTATTTTAGTCTTTTTGACGTTGATGGTCACAAGTTTTGATTGGTTTGTTGGTTCTCTTTTACTTAATTATTGTAAGTTTGGTTGGTTGTTGATTGGTTATTGACTATTTTGTCCTTCCACAAATGCTAGAAATACTTCAGATTGGTCGGTTAGTTTGTCCCTATAAAGGATTGGTGATAATTAGATTGATTAAGATTTGTTCATATTGGATTCATGATGAGGGCCGTGGGGTTATCTATTTCTTATATAGTTAATTGTACTACTCATTAAATTACAATAATAATAGATCTCACTAGGGCGTGTAAAGTACCATTGCACCATTAGGAGTCCTTCGGTGTGAGGCCTATTTTATTGAGTTATTAGGCAGATCTAAAATTATTTATTTCATTATTTATACTTTAGTGATAAAATGATGAAATGAGTTATTTCTATGGAATAACTTATTTCAAAATAACTTTTTTCTAGATTAATAGTTTTAGGATAACTTGTTCCCTGACCTCTATAATTAGCTTTATTTTATAAACAATTTTCTCATAAATGGTTGGAAAATATACAGGAAAACTTCAGAATCAAACATAAAGGAATCCTCAGATTTGGTGGATGACGGTCATGCTTGGAGAAAATATGGACAAAAACAGATCCTTAATTCCACTTATCCAAGGTTTGAAATTTTAATAATTACGGAGTAGATGTGATAGATATATAGTTGATCTATATATTTTATATTTGTTTTTATCTATTTATTTATAATAATAATAAAATGAATATGTATGCAGACACTACTTTAGGTGCACACATAAATATGATCAGAAATGTCAAGCAAGCAAACAAGTACAAAAAGTCCAAGACAATCCACAACGATTTAGAACAACATACTATGGACATCACACTTGCAAAACTTTTCCTAGAGTTTCACAAATAATATTGGATTCTCCAATGGATGGAAATTCTAATTATATTAGTTTTGATCAAAACCATACATTTCCATCAATAAAACAGGAAACCAAAGATCAAGTAGTTTTCGGCTTCTATCCTAAAATTGAAGATCAAATTCAATCATCGAGCTCTGATTATTTTCTTCCCAGTGATCATGATCATGATAATCTCACTCCGGCAACATTTGAAGCCTCCGGCAACCGTATGACGTCGCCCGATGTTATGTCATCTGGGGTTTACTCTTCTTGTACTACTACTAGCAATGATAATCTTGAGATAGATATAGATTTTGAGGAGGGTATTTGGAATTTTGATCAAGAGTAGCTATAGCTTGATAGAGATGGTGTACAAATTTTGTATTATCTTGACTTAGACTTTGCATTAAAGCATTATTAGGTTTTATATGGAAGTATAAATTTGACTTCCACATTTTATTATTCCGCAATGATGGTAGCCTACTGTAGTTGTTTATTTTTTGTTTTTTTCCCTCTAAAGTTTAAATAGGTATATGTCAAAAAGTCATCGCCAACATAATTGTAATTTTAAGATAATTTCAAAAAAGAATCTAGAAGAATTGGGAGGAAAGTTTTAAAATGAGAATTCTAGAAGTGTAGTTCGAGATAAAGCAAAGAAGAAAAACCTAGAACTTCTAGAATGAATTAGTTGAGAAACAATTCACTAGATCCTTCTATTATCTACCTATAAATAAAGGTGGTTTATTTGAGATGTATGTATACTCAAATGTAAAGTGTGTGCTCAAGAGAAGAATGAATGCTAAAGCAAGCAACAAGTGAGTGATCGAGTGAAAAATAAGAAAGAGCAACAAAGAAAGTTGCTACAGCGTGAGCGCAGTAAAAATTGAGTATAAAATTGTATGACCAAAATTGGTTAAATTAAGTTGTGAATAATCTATTGTGCCCAATTTAGCAAGTGCTATCAAAGCCTAGTAGCTCAACAAATGTAGCAACTCTAAGGGCGATCCTACAAGCTACTATTAGAGGCACTAATCAATGGTTGATTTTGCAACGTGGAGCGCAATAATGAATATTATTTTCTCAGCAATGAATATGGGATATCGTTGGTGGATCAAACACTATACAACCAACATATGTTGAAGCAACAAGAACGTGAAATGTCATAGTTGGAAAGGCCTCCATGCAGTTGTATCACACAAGTGTACGTGATCACACATAGTGAGTGATCGAGTGAAAAATAAGAAAGAGCAACAAAGACAGTTGCTACAACGTGAGCGTAGTAAAAATTGAGTATAAAATTGTATGACCAAAATTGGTTAAATTAAGTTGTGAATAATCAACTTTGCCCAATTCAACAAAGTGTTATTAAAGCCTAGTAGCTCAACAAATGTAGCAACTCCAAGGGCGATCCTACAAGCTGCTATTAGAGGCACTAATCAATGGTTGATTTTGCAACGTGGAGTGCAATAATGAATATTATTTTCTCAGCAATGAATATGGGATATCGTTGGTGGATCAAACACTATACAACCAACATATGTTGAAGCAACAAGAACATGAAATGTCATAGTTGGAAAGGCCTCCATGCAGTTGTATCACACTAGTGTACATGATCACACATATTGAAGTGATTGTAAATAATTGAATATACCAATCACACAAGGACCTAGTTGCTGACACACCATTGATTTGACTATCATAATTAAGTCAACAAGTGTTTCCAAATTCAAGAGAGTTTGGTTGGCTGTTTACACTACTAATTATGACTAAAAGAAGACAAGTATATGTAACACCCCGAACATTTATAAGCTAAGGTCCAAATCATTCTTCATCTACGTGTAAGGTTATATCGGGCGATTCTTAAATTTTTCTTAGGTGTTAAGTTCAATTCTTTAGTGTAAGATGAATTTGGATATGAATTAAGGTCACAAGAATGCCCTATCAGAAAGTTGAGTTGCAAGCTTTCTTACCAATTAAGTTTTGACATAAGATTCTACTTAGGTCAACTTCAAATGATCATATCTCACAACAGAGAATGAATTAGTGACCCATTACTTATCAAATTGAAGGTATACAAGTCATCTTTCCAAAGCCACCAAATTTGCCTCATTTTGAGTTCGGCGTAAAAAGTTATGACTATTTTACCAGAGACTACCACAATAGAGTTTTCTGAGTTAGTTCCTATGAATCCCTTTATGGGACACAAAATTTTCTATGACCCGTACTTCCAACTCGTGGAAAAACATCAAAAAGTCAAATTTTGAGGTTCGATTCCTACAGACCCATGTACGAATCGTACAACCTTCTACATATCGTAGTTTTGACCCGTAGAATGAATTTTTGAGCCTTAATATTCAATATGAATTCCACAGATTGAATCTACAGTCTGTAGTTTGGACCCATATAATAAACTTTTGAGCCTTAAAATTCAATGAATTCAATATATGGTCTAAAGAAAAATCTATGGGTCGTAGTGAGGCTTAAAATTTAATATGAATTCCACGGATGAGATCTACGGTTCATAGATCAAACCACGAACCATAGATGGCCCCATGGAAGGTTTTCAACAATTTTTTAAAAGGGTAGTTCAGTCTTTTCCCACTTCTTCTAAGCCTAAATTTCAACGTTCTTACATCTGAATAAGGTTCTAAATAGTATTAATCGACCCTATAGCTCTCATTAATGCTTCCAAGTCTTAGAGAAAGGATCCAAGATGTGAAAGCTAGGATTTTCAATCTTTCTTCTAGTTTCGCCAATAATATTATTCTTCTAGGTATGTAAGGCTAATCATAATGATGTACTGCGTTTGACCTCACGCCCTACAATCTAAATTCAGTCAGTAAATGATTAATCTAGGGTTACAACCTTATTTTCGTGAATTCTTCATATGAGTTATATTATTGATTTTGAGTTCTAAATCCTTGATCATGAGTTGTTATATATTATACATTGAGATCTTTGAGTTGCTATTCATGTTTGTATTCCACATGAACCCTAATCTCTAAGTTTGATTGAGAGTCTTTTGAACAAACATCTTTTTGTCATAAATAAATTTTAAGAAGTTAAAAGCAACTTCAAGAGTAAAGTTTGAGTCTAATTTTGAGAAGAGTTTAACGGAACTATATGATTCCCAAATATGTCATTTTTACATAGAGAAATAGTACTATTTTGAGAAAAGTGAAGAGCTTTCAGAATTATTGAGTACAAAGTAGTTACCTCTTAAAGAAGTCCTTTTGAGAACTATCTCAACCATAGAGTATGAAGAGTTCAGACAACTCACATTCTCTATAAACCACATAGCTAGTGTGAGATAGGATAGTACGACATTTGGGTGACTCCTCACTACCTTTGAGAAGGCCTATTATATGGATCCATCAGTTGAGAATGTTCTATAGCCGACAAGGTATATGACAGTTCTGACAACGTGGGTGAGACATTGTATCATCACGAAACTCATACTGATGGCTCTCAGTTAGAGAATCTCCCAACTAGAGTAAACAATATTTCATTATCATAGTTATATATGTAAAGTTCATTGATTTATCATATTTCTATATAAAACTTTTAAATGATTTTATCTCTAAATATATTTCACATTCAGTTGAGTATCTTGCTTTAGCTTTTTCGGTTTAGTTATTTATATTTCTCAACTATATTACATACTCGCACATCTAATGTACTTATGTCATTCGACCTACATCTTTTCATGATGTAGATACATGTGTTTAGGATCATCAACAGACACTCTATTGAGATCACTTTACACTTCTTGCTAGTTTTAGTAAGCCTTCCTTGCATTTTGGAGGACTCCATTTTTGTCTTTCAGTTTAGTAGTTTGAGGTGTCGTAGGTTTTGTCTCGACATTCATGTTGAACTATAGAGGCTTCATTGATAGTTTGTGTTGAGTTTCTTTTAAATAGTTCCTTTAAACGATTTTGGCAAACTATTATTCTTACAAAGTATTTTTCAGATAGTTTTGAGTATAGTACTTTGATATAGTTTAGTTTTGAGAAGCTTTGAGATTTTTGAATTTAAATTCTATTTTAAATCTTAAATATATTTGAGTTAGTATTCCTCTAAGTAGCCATCTAGGCCAAAAGTTCGCTTAAGAATCAACAATGGTTCTCGACTGCCAGCCACATCCAGGGTGTAGGCTCGAAGTATGACAAACTTGGTATCATTTCATACAGTTCAAGCATCCTAGGGTTTCTACGAAATCCATGTCCAGTAGAGTCCTTCTTATCAATGTGAATCATGCCACATCTATAGTAAGAAAGCTACATGATATTAGGAATTATGTCTTTTCCTCCTACTAATGTTTGTGTGATAAAGTTTAAATTTATAAGAGTTTCTTCTAATTCGTGCTTACGCATATCTTTTCAGATTATGCCTCCACAAAGAAATTCTAGAGGGCATCCTGCTGGGAATAATGTGAATCCTTAAGAACCACTAGTTCAAGATGGACCAGAAGGTCCCAATGCACCTATAGTGCAACCTTCTCATGGTGACATCACAAATGGTAGATTTAGTAATGCAGTCCAAATCTTGACTCAAGTGATGACAAAACATATTGGCCACCAAGGAGCTGAACATAAAGATGTGAATGGTACGTCCAGATTCCAAGAGTTTCTAAGATTGAATCATCCAGAGTTCACTGGGTAAAAGGTTAGTGAGGATCTATAAAACTTTGTGGAAGAGTTTTCGAAGGTATTTAAGGTTATGTATGTTGTTGATGCAGAGCTGGTGAAGCTATTTTTTTATTAGCTTAAGGGTGTTTCGATGATTTGGTATGATGAGTGGAAGAAACCTAAGGGAGAGGATGCACCACCCTTAGGCAAGAAAAATTTGAGAATGCGTTCTTGGTGTGTTTCTTTCCCCAAGAGCTAAGGGAAACAAAAGTTAGGGAGTTATTCAATCTATAACGGGGGACTATAAGTGTGCAATGATATAGCCTTCAGTTCACTCATCTATCCTATTATGCTTTGGAGATTGTGGCGATATGAGGAGCAAGATTAGTTTGTTGTGTTTGGGCTATCTCGTTTATCGATCATGGAAGGTAAGACAATGTTTTGATAAGGAACACGAACATAGTTAGACTTATAATTCATGTGCAACAAGTAGATGAGGATAATTTGAAGGACAAAGAGGAGTTTAGCAATAAGAGGGCCAAGACAACAAATCATGAATTGGGCTAGTAGAAAACTTGGAACAGGAATGATCATCTTTTTAGCAGAGGTAATCTGGAACTACTCCATTGTCACGAGCCAAAGTATAACCTAGGTGTAACATGACGTATAGAATCCCAAAAGGACCCACACAATCCACTTAGCATACATCATATAAGATAATAGAAATAAAAATTTCAAAAGAAATAGTCTTATATCATAAAAGAGTTTGATAAAGCGGAAGTATAATATAGTATCAACAAGCCATCTATTACATCAAGAGTAAGTGGTTGGGATGCAACCCATACACCACATACAATATATGAAAACAGAAATTAAAGGAAAGCTATAAAAATGTCTTAGTCCTCGGAACATGAGGACTCACCAATAATCGAATCCAAGAGAGAGATCAACTAGCCACAAGTATGTGAGGTAGGAGCGTCGGGCCCTATATTAGTGAAGAAATGTTGGAACAAGTATACATTAGTACATGGAATGTATTAAGTATGATAGCTATGTATAAAAAAATATGAAATCATGCTAAAAAGGACTTTTAATGACATGCAATGACCAAGCTGAAACATAGGATAAAAAGGTTAGAAAATACAAGTCATGGTTAATGCATGCCTATCATATTTAAAACAATTTGTGAGATATTTGAAAGAAATATTAGTTCATTATTGTGGGATGTTTACCATAAACCGACATAGACTATGTTAGCTATAATATGGAATCTAATGGACTACTCCTACACCGAAATGATAATGTCCTACTTGCTAAGGTAAGGACCATGAGTCTGAGCTAAGGTGGATCAACTAGTTAATGTCTATCTAAGACAAAATTCTATACTGGCACATAGTTTTGTGACTTAGGGATTGCTAGTAAAGGTCCACGGATGCTAAAAGGAAGCCTTCATTCTAAAAGTCCACTCAGTGCTAAGTAAAATCCCATGGAATAGTCAGTAATCATATTCATATGATCATCCATGGAAAAGTACAATTAAGCTACTAATCCAAGCTAGAAACATCATAGAGTAGCTCCTTAAACCATGTGTAAGGAAACCTTTCACCATTCATGATCTTTTGAAAATAGCTTTATAAGACCCATAATTATTAGCTTCACACTAAAAGTTCCATACTACTAATGATATTAGTTTTAGAAACTTGATCTATGAACATTAATGACATATCCAGACATTATACTAATCAAGACCTAATATAGGAAAATAATCAAAAGGATTGATAGCAATTCTAGATGTCATTCATGTTATGTGGCCAAGCTTCATAGAACATATAGATACTTTCATCTATAAGCTTACTTAAGTCATACACATTACTTTCATAAAACATGAATTATTTTCATAAATCATACTTTATAAGCTTCATCATATATTCATACTCAAAAATCAAGGATCATACATGAAGTCATATGCATTCAACTCAAATCATGTAAATATTTCAATTCATGCATAATAATATAGAAAACAAACAATTGAGTCATAATTGAGAAGAACCCATGAAGATTGAATAAAATCCTAACTTTGAATTGAGAATTGAACTTGAAAAATTGGAAGATCTTAGAATCCCTATGTAGGAAAGGACTTCATAGTTGAATACTAACATACCTTAGTGATCAAGGCCTAATAGCCATGGTGAATTGAAGATCTTGAAAGTGAAACCCTAGATTTTTCTTCCTTGGCTTTAGAGAGAAATATGGTGATGAACTTTGAGGGAAATTTATGATTTAGGAGAATGATTTAGAACAAGTAGTTTTAGGACTTAAATTTCATATATAGGGCTTATAATAGGGGTTAAAATGACATATATTAGGTATTAAACACATAGGCAAAGACTAAACTAGCTTTTACTTAAAAAGTTGGTAGGTGACTTATATGGATGCCTTTACGAATCATTTAAATCTTCACTGTCCGTGAAGGGAACCACACAGATGACCTTCATTCTTGGTTACCTTTAATAACCAACCCCCCTCTTGAACAGGTCATGGACCCTTTCATGAGTCATTTAGGCTTCTGTGGAGGGTTCATGGTTGGTTTTAGCCCCATGGACTTACTCGTTAACCCATTTTAACCTTTTCCTAAGTGTGAGGTGTTACAATATCTCCCTCTTAGGAACATTAGTCCTTGAACATAACTCAAGCTAGCACAAAGAGAGTAAGAGAAAAACTATCAACCCCACATGAATGCAAATTCATCAAAATGCACATAACTAAGAAGAAAATCAACTCCAAGCTAAAACATACTTTAAAACTCCCTTTTATAAACGTACATGCAAATCATAGACATATGCATATCAACATCAAAGAATCAATCAAGCTAAATCATATAAAAAGAGAAATCAAATTTTCATGAGCATGAATGCATAAGGAAACATGAGAATGACTAAGAGTGCAAGAATCCTAAAGAGAGAACATGCGGGGGGCTAATGACTCAAGCTAGACCCAAAGATAGCATAAAAAGATAAGATTACTAAGACATCATATTTCTTATGGCCTTTCACATACCAAACCATACCAAGGAACCCTTCTAACAACTTAAATAGTTCTACAGCCATAAAGCACACTATCTCCATCTTGGGAGCAAACCTCTCTAGTCTTTTTGAATCCATCTCCCTCAACCCAAGCATAGCACCACAATCTTAACAACCATGGAACCACCGATACAAGTGATCACTTAAGGAATTTCCAAAATGATTTCAAGATCGACTTCAAACACAATAACCATACATGGAGTATTATCATAGAAAACGAAACACTCAATATCAAGCAATGCACAACCACCAGCTAAAAGACTATAACTTACCAATCGCCACATATGGGGAACCCTCGTGATCGTATCGAGTCGGAAAGGAATATAACCAATTTTGCTTTGGAGCACTCAAACTGGAACAACAAGGTTGAACTTGCCTAGCATACCTTCTCTTAGTAGTAAGCAATAGGCAATATCTTATATCGTGACCACTTTTTTCACACCCAAAGCATGCATTTGAACCAGCTAGACACTCACCCCTATGGTTTTTTCCACACCTCCGTCACCCGGACACCATTTTCTCACTACAAGCCTTAACCTTGATAATGATTACCTCCATCGGACCTTGAATGTGAGAAATCACCATCACCCATTCTTTTCTTCTTTGAATCCCTAATATTCTCTTTAAGTATTTTTTTTCTTTGATTTGTTGGGGATGAACCATCAAACGGGAGACATCCATACCCTTAACAAACATAGTGGTTAAGCATTCTTTGACCACCAAGTTGGAATCACCCGGCACAAACTTACTCATGCTTGCCCTTAGATCGGCAACCATAGTTGGAGCGTATTTGGACAATTGTATGAATTTCATATAATACTCTTTCGCACTCATATTTCCTTGAAGAAGGTTAATGAAATCAAGCACATTTGCCTCCATCATCTCAAGGGGAAATAACCCATAAAAAAAAGAAACCTTAAATTTCTCCCAATCAAGAAGACCTGCATCGATTGCTCTCTCTTTCTTCTATTGGTTAAACCAAACTTGAGCAAAACCTTTGAGATGGTAAGTGGTCAATTTCACATTTTCTACCAAAGTGATACCCATAATATGTACAATCTTACGAACCTCATCATGAACTCTTGAGGATATTTCTCAACCTTAGAACCATGGAATTTCGGAGGATTCATACTAGTAAAGTCCCTTACCCTTGTTGCTGCCATACCCACCCTTGGGTTTCCCAATTTACTTGAGCCGTCATATCTTGGGCCTATGCGTAAAATGCGACTCAAAACTCATCATCAGTCACTTGTTCAGACAAAGGGTCAGCCGAAACTTGAGGAGCTTCTTGTCTCACATTCTCACCGCATTCCCTCTAACATATGCTCTTTGAGGGTCCATATCTTGAAAATTATTGGATAAGGATTAGGGAGAAACATATAGAGTTACACTCTATCACATGAATTTAGAATGATGAAAGAAGTGGAGTTTCGTAAACATCTTATAGCTCTCTATTCATAAATGTGGCGCGCTTCACACTTACGAACAAGACTCTACTTGACGTGGCTTGTGAGACATCCTAGGACCTTTCTAAACCTTGTGCTCTGAATATCCAGTTTTTCATGACCTAAAATATACTCTAAGCGCAACATGACATACAAAATCCCAAGAAACTCCACACAAGGCACTTAGCATACATCATAGAAGATTATTGAAATAAAGATTTTAAAAGAAGCAATCTTATATCATAAAAGAGTTTGACAAAATGGAAGTCTACATAGCCTCAATAAGGCATCAATTATATCAAGAGGAGGTGGTTGGGACATAACCCTAAACCACATACAATGTCTAAAATGTGAAATTAAAGAAGAGTTATAACAATTTCTTGGTCTTCGAAACATGAGGACTCACAAATCTTCAAATTCGAGAAAGATCAACTAGCCACAAGTGTACGATGTAGGAGTGTTGGAACCTACATTAGTGAATTAATATAGGTAAATGTATTAATTAGAACATGGAGTGTACGATGTAGGAGTGTTGGAACCTACATTAGTGAATAAACTAATGTACTACGTATGATAGCAATGCATAAACGGTATGAAATCATGCTAAAAGGGTCATTTCATGACATGCAATGACCAAGATAAAACATAAGATAAAAGGGTTAGAAATCACAAGTCATAATCACAGTCAATGCAAACTTATCATATTTAAAACACTTTGTGAGATACTTCAAAAGTAACCTTAGTTCATTATTGTGGGATGTTTACCATCAACCGACATAGACTATGTGATCTATAACATGGAATCCAATTTACTACTCCTACACCAAGAAGAGAGTGTCCTGCTTGCCAAGGTAAGGACCATGAGTTTGAGCTAAGGTGGATCCTGTAACACCTCGAAGTACTAACCAAGAGTCGCATGTTGATTTACCGTTGCTTAATTACTACAATATATTTTATTCTCATTTTGGAAACTTAAAATTTTGTCATATTTGCAAACTTGCTTAACATAAATTGAGATGGTCATTTAAGGGATTATTTTGAGATATTTACACATTCTAGTTGGAATTATCTATACCTTAAAAGGAGGTGAAGAATATATATATATATATATATATATATATATATATATATAGGTGTATATGTATGCATTTTGGGCAGCACCCTTGAAGGACTGTTGTACTAGTGATAAACATCACTTTTGTGACTATATATTTTCACACCTCATTTAGTAAATTATTTTTCCTCAAGTCTTAGAACCTTAGAAACATATCTAAACAGATTGTTCTTCAAAATCACAAGAGGAAAACTTTGTCCTTTTGGCTGGGATTCGAGATACACCCTTATCTTTGGTAAGTGATGAAATAAGTTTCTAAGTTGGATAGTGTTTGGTAATATATGCTTATCTCGTTCTCTAGAACTTCGTTTACAGTGAATAAATATGATTTGGAAAGCTAGTTTGTATACCTACAACTCTTAGGTTTATGTAAAACTCCAGCTTAGCTGTTATGGATTTGGAATATGGGACGCAACATAGGGCAAGTTCTATCCAAATTTCAAAATTTGAAATCTTGTATAATCAACTGTTAGTGTTTTGAATTTATTTTTTTGTAAAAAATATATTTTGTGGTTATTCTTGTTTATTTTAAACCTTTAGAGATGTACCTACATCTATCATGAAGGATATAAAGTTCAGTTTTGTGTTTTTCCTTTGAAAATTTAAGTTGCGACTTGAGGTACCAGGCTGGACAGATTCACTGTTCTGGGAGTATAGTTGTGTTTGTACATGCTAGGCTTACTTGTGATGATGATCCTGTTTTACATCAACATTATTGATCTAATAGAAGTTAAAGAAATTATTTAATTGTATTTTTAAGGTTATGTATACTCGTGTAAAAGTTGAGAACCTTGATACGTTGGTCAGGTGACGCCTTGAATTCTTGTAGTTTTGTTGGACTGTTTCTATGCTAAAGCCCGAGGTTTGGGTATAAACTTGTGCTTGTACTCTTGTTATTTGCTTGTATATTTGAAGGGTTATCTCGATACCTTGGTTACTTCTTGTCATATTGTGTTGTCGTATTGACATTCTTTGAGACTTTCAAGACACTTGTGTAACTCGCCCACTTGTATGGATTGCTTGATCACTTGACATTCTTGTTGGGACTTTGTCCTTCTTATGGCTATGACTTTGTCACTATTGGTGTGCCTATTGATTCAAATTATTTGCCATCTTGACTCTGGATTTTTGGTTCGTCTTAAGTATGGAAGTTGTCCATTTTAAGTATGAACTAGGAAGCCATTTTTAATATGGTTCTTGATTCTCTTGATTATTGGGCTTTGACCCTTCTTGATACAGAGCTTCAGTCCTTCTCAATACAGGGCTTCGGTCCTTCTTGATACTTGGCTATGCTGGGTGTGATGGTATGAGGTATATATTGGGCGAGCCTTGGTATTGGATCTCTTGGGAAATGGTTCCTATAAGCGTTCTGGACACTTGGATCTTTAAATATAGAACTTGATACCCTTAATATATTGTTTACTTGATTTATTTATTATGTTTCAATTGTGCTGTCCATGACTTTTGAAAGGTAACTTAGTGAATCTAGCGGTTCCACGCATATGGCTTTTACACAAAGCTTAGCAATAGTTGTTTCTATCGTAGGGAACGTTTGAGGGGATACTTGAAGCTGGCCATTGGAGACGAAGATTTTGCGAGCTTTATGGGAAGATCACATTTGTATATAGGCATCTATAATTTGCATAAATCTTGGGACTTGTGCATGATCTATATGTTGTGCATTTACATGAAATTTTGAAGGCTAATTTGATCATGTCACCATGAGTTGTAGTATAAGTATGGCTATATGTTTTGTTCTTTTTGTGGCATATAAATCCAAGTTTTGTAATATACTAAATTTACTATTTGTTTTGAATGTTTGTGTAAAGCATGAACCGGCAAAGGTTTTTACTTGAAAGTTGGTAATATCTTGTTATATTATTTTGAGTGTGAGGATGAAATATGACGAAAACCCAGTAAGTTATTTGCTTAGATTATTTTGGAAGGGTTTTTCCGCCATAAGATAAAATGTTACGCAGTTTCAGTTTGACATCAAGTTAATGTGTAAATGGGTAGGTTTCACTTCTTTAACTATTTTTTTTTGAACCTAATTCCTCTACTAGACTAAAATAAATATGCCCTTTGTTAATCTCTTTTAAATGTCGCAGGTATTAAATTAGTTTTCTCCTTTAAGTGGTAGCATCCTTCAGAGTGGGTTGTTACAGATCCACTAGCTAATGTCTATCTGAGATAAAATTCTATTGTGGCACATAATTCAGTGACTTTGGGATTGCTACTAAAGGTCCACAGATGCTAAGCAAAAACCTTCATTCTCAAAGCCCACATGGTGCTAAGTAATATTCCATGGAATAGTCATTAATCATATTCATTTTATCATCCACGGAAATGTATAATTAAGTTACTAATTCAAGCTACAAGCATCATAGAGTAGCTCCTTAAACCATGTGTGAGAAAACCTTTCACCATTCATGATCTTTTTATAATAGCTTTAAAAAACCCATAGTCATTAACTTAATACTAAAAGTGTCATACTACTAATGATATTAGTTTTAGAAACTTGATCCATGATTATTGATGGCATATTGAGATACCGTACTAATCAAGATCTAATATAGGAAAATAATCAAAAGCATTGATCGCAAATCTAGATGTCAATAATGACATAAGACCAAACTTCGTAAACATATATATATTCTTTCATCTATAAGCTTACTTAAGTCATAAACATTGCTTTCATAAAACATGCATACTTTCCATAAATATAGTTCATAGTTCATAAGCTTCATCATATATTCATAGTAACAAATCATGGATCAAGCATGAATTTATATGAATTCAACTCAAAATCATTTAAATACTTCAATTCATGCATAAGAAGATAGAAAACAATCAATTGAATCATAACTAAGAAGAACCATGAACATTTAATAAAATTCCTAACTTTGAATTGAGAATTGAACTTGAAAAATTGGAAGATAATGGGAACCCTATGAAGGAAAAGACAACATTGGCGGATATTAACATACCTTAGTGATCAAGGCCCAATAGCTATGGTGAATTGAAGATCTTTAAAGTGAAACCCTAGCTTCTTCCTCCTTAGCTTTAGAGAGAACTTAGGGGATGAACTTGGAGGGAAATCTATGATTTAGGATAATGATTTAGACTGGGTAGTTTTAGGAATTAAATTACTTATATAGAGCTTAGAATAGAGGTAAGTATGACATAGCTTAGGTATTAAACATACAGTTAAAAACTTAAATAGCCTAAAAAGTTGATGAGTGGATTATATGGACACCTTCATAGAAAGTTTAACCCTCTACCGTCCGTGAAGGGAATCGTAAAGATGACATTCATTTTTGGTTGCCTTTAACGGCCAACCCCTCTCCCGTAAACAGGTTATGGACCCTTTCACAAGCCGTTTTGTCTTCCTTGGAGGGTTCATGGTTGTTTAAGCCTATGGTCCTGCCCGTTTACCAACTTTAACCTTTCTCAAAGTCCGAGAGATTACACTTATCATTAGCTAGTGCACCAGTACCAAGGAATATGAATGATCACAAAAATAAGAATTTTCAGAATTCCATAGCTCAAGGTACTCAATTCCAAGGCAGTGTGGCATTAGGATTTTATTTGATCCCCTCTTGAGCTAAATGTGGAAAAAACCACCCAGGAGAATGTTGATATGGCTCAAATGGTTGCATTAAGTGTGGTCAGATGAGTCATTTTATGAGAGGTTGACCAAGGGGAGGCAAGGTAATTGGGACAATAAGGCCCAGTCTTCCTCAGCGGCTCCAGTAGACTGCGCTGCTCAAAGGGAATCTACTTGAATAATAGATGGAGGTGCAAACCATTTGTATATGATGGTTAGTCGCCATTATAAGGAGAAATCATCGGATGTTGTCACTAGTATGGTCAAAGTCTTTTTCTCTTAATATGTATGCCTTACTTGATCTAGGTATGAGTTTATCCTTCATAATTCCTTATGTAGCCATGAGGTTCGGGAATTGCCCCGAACAACTTCTTTAGCCTTTCATCATTTCTACACCTGTTTGTGAGTCTATTCTAGCAGAAAGAGTCAGTATAAATTGTACCATATCTGTCTATCATAAAGACACCATGTGTAATTTAGTTGAATTAGAAATGCTGGATTTTGATGTCATTCTAGACTGACTTTTATGCTTGTTATGACTAAGTCCCATGTAGAACTCGAGTAGTCAAATTTCAGTTTCCTAATGATCTAGTTTTAAAGTGGAGGAGTAATTCAATAGTGCCGAAGAGTCATTGTATCGCATACCATAAGGCTAAAAAGTTAGTCTCTAGGAAGTGCATCTATCACTTAGTTTGAGTTAATGACTCAAGTACTGAGATACTACCTCTTCAGTCAGTCCCAATTGTGAATAAGTTCCCAAATGTCTTTTGAGAAGACCTAAATAGACTTTGGAATAGATATCCTTCCAGATACTAAACCCAACTCTATTCCACCATATAGAATGTTTTTACTTGAGTTAAAAGATTTAAAGAGAAATTGAGAGATCTTCTTAATAAGGGTTTAATCTGACCAAGTGTCTCACCTTGAGGCGCTCCAGTCTTATTAGTGAGAAAGAAAGATGGTTCTTTTAGGATTTGTATTGATTATCGTCAGTTGAATAATGTCACTATAAAGAATAAGTATCCCCTTCCTAGAATTGATGACCTTTTCGACTAACTTCAAGGTGGCACTTGCTGCTCTAAGGTAGACCTCAAATATGGCTATCATCTGTTGAAAGTGAGAGAAATGACATATTAAAGACAACATTTAGGACCCATTATGGTCATTATGAGTTCCTTGTTATGTCCTTTGGTTTTACTAATGGTCTATAACATTCATGATAAACAGAGTTTTAAGTAGTATGTGGATATGTTTTTTATCATATTCATCGACAAAATCCTCATCTACTCTAGCAATGAGGAGGATCATACTAGTCATCTTAGAATAGTCCTTCAAACTCTCAAATATCGAGATTTATATGTGTAACACCCCAGATTTGAAAGATGGAAGATTAGAAAAATTCAAAACTTATAGGTGCCATCCATACAAGCTAACTACGACTAGTGGGTTGAACCACGGACCGTAGGTTGGTCCATGGAAGAGGCCACCAGAAGTTGTCCAGGCCAAGGACCATGACTGGACTTACGGACCATAGGTGGGTCCACGTTCTATGGTCCAGGGGCCATAGATACAGGCAAAACTCTCTGACCACCAACCATAAGTGTGTGGTGGGTCGTGGTTCACTGCTGGCAGTTAATTTTTTGGGCAGTTGGGTCTTTTCCTAATTAATTAGTTCCTATACTATGTCGTTTTGCCTAAGTTTAGGACCCCTATATAAGTCTTTTACCCCCAAATTCACCCCATTTGATTCATTCTTCCAAATTCACAAAAAGAAAGCCAAAACTCCTCTCAAATATTCTCTCTCAAGAAACTTGAAAAAGAAGAAGATTCAACCTAGGGTTTCAAGCTAAGGTTCCAATTTCTCCATTAAAGTCTAGCATTTGTATTCAAGGTATGATAACTTTCATCCATGGTTCCTTCCATCCATGAAGTTCCCTCAAAATCTCCAACTTCAAAAAGGTAGAAATTCCCAATTGTTAGTGTTTTTTTCAATTACCATACGTTCCTTTCAAATTTGATTTAATTGATTGGTGTTATATTAAGCATGAATTGATGAATTACTATGTTTTTTTTATGATTTCCCCCATGAACCCATGTAATTCCCATATTTCTCAATTATGATGATATAATGTGGGTCTTTGTTGATGAAAGAGGAATTTTATGAATTAATTTATGAAGTGATAGAATCACATGAAGTTTTGATGAAATCCTATCTAATGCTTGAATTCTAGGAAGTTTTGATGAAATCCTATCTAATGCTTGAATTATATATTTGGTGATTGAAAGTAGACTTTGAGCCTTGAAAGGATAAAGTATGAGATTATGCATGTCTTTATTAAATCTATATAAATACTTTATGATGCTTTGAGAGTAAAGTGTTAATGATTACAATGTTTTTGTTGTGTTGTTGAAAAGACTTTCTCATAAACACATAATAAACATGATGTGAAAGGTTTTCTCACATAATGAAGATTCTAAGGTTGAAAGGCTTTTCTCACATAATTGAATCAAAGATTAAAAGTGATTATGGATGGTGAAAGGTTTTTCTCACGCATGGTCTAAAGAGCCATCCTAATGAACTAACTTGTATTGGTTGTCCAAGGACATCTTCTCATGAGACATGAGTTAAGTCAAGACTTAATAACTACTCTGTTGGATTTATGCTTAGCACCAAGTGGATATTGAATATGGGATGGAAGCTCTCACGTAGTAGAGTCTAGGCTTCCAAAATGGAAACTCTCATGTGGTAGAGTCATGGTTTCCAATGTAATCTCATGAGATGGGGAGCCCTCAGGTACTGGAGTCTAGGTTTCTATTAGCAATCTCCTTATCCCATGAACTACGTGCCCCCGTAGGGCGATTAGCTAGTGGATCCACCTAAGCTAAGAGTTAACGATTCTACCTTTAGGCAAGTAGACCACCCTTTTTTGGTGTGGGAGACACCGGGTGATCATGTTATAGCTCACATGGTCTCAATGTCGGTTAAGGTTTATTCACACAACAAGATTAATAAGGAACTACAACTACTTCAAGAAGTATCCCGTAAGTGTTCAAAGGTTTTAAAGATGATGCTTTCTCGCATTAAAGATGATGTTATGACTTATGTTTTCCCAACTCTCTCTTATGATTTTTTAACTTGGTAAATTGTATGTTATGAAATGAAATGTCCATTTTAGCATGCTTTAAGTGTTTTATGCATGACTATCATACTTGGTACATTGTTTTGTACTAGCACATAGGGCCCGACAATCAGGTTTCTGAGTTTCGTGGCTACTGTTGATTCTTGAGATTTTCAAGCTTTGGTGAGTCCTCATACTTCGAGGGCAGAGTTTATTGCTATTTTCTCTTTTGTACATGATGTATGGGCTAGGCCCAAATTTCATTCTATTGTATTAGATACCTATGATGAGTCATAGGTTTTAGAGTTTCGCTTTTCTTTATAAAATGTTTTGGACTTGGAATATTGTTTTTCTCTTATTGTTCTATTTCTTAAGTTATGAGTGCAAGTGGCTTGTATGGAGTCATTCGGGTTTCTATACGCACTAATAAAAAACTGCCAAAAGCGAAGCCAATTGCAACACCGTCCGTCGCTTTTAAATAAATAAAATTATTTTTAAAATTATTTTACAAAATGCGACGGACGGCATCTCGTAGTTCATCGCTTTTTTCACAGATTTTTGTGTCAATATATATATATATATATATATATATATATATATATATATATATATATATATATATATATATATATATATATATATATATATAAAATCAATAATTAATTATTTTATATAGGTAGCGACGCAGTCCGTCACTTTTTATTTAAAATAATTATTTATAAATTTAAAACTAACCACACCATCTGTCGCTTTTAATTAATTTTAATTGATTAATTGTTTTTTTAAAAGAGCAACGGACGACATCTCTAAGTGCGTCGTTCTTTGGTCAAAATGGCTAGGCAAACATTTAAGAAAAACGACGGACATCGTCTCTTAGTCTGTCGCTTTTTGGTCAAATATTTTATAAAAAAGTGACAGTCAAAGAGACACCGTCTGTCGCTTTTTTTAAATTATGTTGAACCAAAAAGCAAATTTTCCCCCCATTTTCCCATCTCTATTTCTCTCTCCTCTCCCTTCTGTCTAAAACTAAACTGTTGCGCCATTGCGCTACCACCCCATGCCATTGTTGCCCTTCTCTCCTTGAGTATTAGTCCTGTCGCCGCCTTGCCCCATCGGGACCACCACCCGTCGTCCCCACTGCCTCTTTTCCTTAGCTTGTTAAGGTTAGGTTTTAATTTTAGTTTTTTTTTTTTTTCAATTCTAGTAATATTTGATTTGTTATAAATTAATATATTGTTTTAGTTTGATGAATTGTGTTATTCAATTATTAATTTGTATATTTGATTATTGTTAGTTAGGAAGAGAATTGTGGATTTTTTATTTTAGAAGCTAGAAGTTAGAGATTAGTTGAATTTTTCAATTTTCCATTGTATTTGTGCTTATATGTATTATATTGTTGTTGAAAATTGTGTTACTTGAATTATATTCTTGAACTTAGAAATTCTTGAACTTGAAAATTCTTGAACTTAGAAATTCTTGAACTTGAAAATTCTTGAACTTAGATAGTCTAGAAATTATATATGAAATTGAATTTTTGTAGGATTTTAGAACTTTAATTAGGTTGTGAACTTTAGAAATCTTGAATTATTGTAGGATTTTAAACTTTAGTTTGTGAACTTTTGAAATCTTGAATTATTGTAGGATTTTAGAACTTCAGGTTGTGAACTTTAGAAATCTTGAATTATTGTAGGATTTTAGAACTTAAAGGGGTGAACTTTAGAGAACTTGAATTTTTGTACGATTTTAGAAATTCATAAGGTTTTGAATGTTAGAAATCTTGAAATATTGTAGGATTTTAGAACTTTAAGTTGTAAACCTTAGAGAACTTGAGTTTTGTAGGATTTTAGAACTTTAAGTTGTGAAACGTTAAAAATCTTAAATTATTCGAGAATTAGAACTTTAAGTTGTGAATATTAGAGAACTTTCATTTTTGTAGTACTTTAAAACTTTAAATTGTGAACTTTAGAGAACTTGAATTTTTGTAGGATTTTAGAACTTTAGGTTGTGAACTTTAGAGAACTTGAATTTTTGTAGAGTTTTAAAATTTTAGGTTGTGAACTTTAGAAATCTTGATTTATTGTAGGATTTTAGAACTTTAGGTTGTGAACTTTAGAAATCTTGAATTATTGTGGGATTTTAGAGTTTTAGGTTGTGAACTTTAGAAATATTGATTTATTGTAGGATTTTAGAACTTTATAAGATTGTAAACGTTAAAAATCTTGAATTATTGTAGGATTTTAAAACTTTAAGTTGTGAACTTTAGAAATCTTGAATTATTGTAGGATTTTAGAAATTAAAGTTGTGAAATTTAGAGAACTTGAATTTTTGTAGGATTTTAAAACTTTATAAGATTGTGAATATTAGAAATCTTGAATTATTATAGGATTTTAGAACTTTATGTTGTGAACTTTAAAGAATATGAAATTTTGTAGGATTTTAGAACCTTAGGTTGTGAAATGTTAGAAAATTTGAATTATTGTCAAATTTTAGAACTCAAAATTATGAATTTTAGAAAACTTGAATTTTTGTAGGATTTTAGAACTTTAAGTTGTGAACTATAGAGAACTTGAATTTTGTAGGATTTTAGAACTTTAGGTTGTGAACTTTAGAGATCTTGAATTATTTTAGGATTTTAGAACTTTAGGCTGTGAACTTTAGAAATCTTGAATTATTTTAGAATTTTAGAACTGTAGAAATGTTGAATAATTTTAGGATTTTAAAACTTTATGTTGTGAACTTTTGCAATCTTGAATTATTGTGGAATTTTAGAACTTTAAGTTGTGAACTTTAGAGAACATGAATTTTTGTAGGATTTTAGAACTTAGGTTGTGAACTTTTGAAATCTTGAATTATTTTATGATTTTAAAACTTTAGGTTGTGAACTTTAGAAATCTTGAATTATTTAGAATTTTAAAACTTTAGGTTGTGAACTATAGAAATCTTAAATTATTATGGGATTTTAGAACATTAAGTTGTGAACTTTAGAAATCTTGAATTATTGTAGGATTTTAAACTTTAGGTTGTGAACTTTAGAAATCTTGATTTATAGAATTTATGAACTAATTATTAGGTTGATCTTTAGAAATCTTGAAAAAATTTAGAAACACACTTGCAAATCATCAAAATTGAGCCTAAAAAAACTTCAAAGTCTATAATGGAACTCTAAAACTCAAAAGAAAAACTCTTCTCAAAGATAGCAAGATACTCAATTTACGGTTCGAAATCCAATTATAGTTGCCCAAAATATGGCCTGAAAGGCCACTAGGCCAGGTAAGTCGGGCTCACCGAGTGGATCGGCGATCCGCCGATTGTTCTCTTCCATTGCCACTTTGCATTGGCGTTCAACATCTCAGGTCTTATATTTTTGGGCGATCCATTTTGTCATCGCGAAAACGATCAGTGATTTGCCGACTGCCCATTCCTATCGCTTCCTAGATTTCTTCCCTCAGCCCACTAGCACAGTGGAACTTTAGGCTGTCTGAAGAGCAACTCAGCGAGTCACTGAGTGGTCTTGGCGATCTCCAGGATTGCCTATCTTCACTTCTTCCGCTTGTTATGCTCCTTTTTGCCTGTTAATGTCCTTACCTTGGTCCTTAGCTCACATACCTAAAAATCAAAGCTTTAACATCAGTTTATAGCATAAATTAGGCATTTGAGGACACTAAAACTATCAAAACAAAGCCCTTAAATGAGTCCAAATCTCGGACTCATCAACACCCCCAACTTATACTTTTGATTTTCCTCAAGTAAAACTCAAGATCAGCAGTTCAATAAGGATGTCTGAAGTAGTGCTGCATAAGACTCAACATGAATAGACACAAAAAGTTGAAACTAAACATATAATGTCCAATTGTGCACTCAAAGATTCAAATTGTGACTCACCATTATCAAAGATGCTCAAGCTTACAATACTTGCTTCAAATGCAAGTTCAAGCTAAACAAAGGTACTCAAATGCCTCACAAAAAAGATGATTCCATATTCACACAAAATTCTTAAACAATTTAAAGTCTTGGAATCATATGCAACTCTAACACTCACAAAGATGAACACATGAATGACTCCTCCCATAGGTTTGCCCTTATTTTCCAATCAACATTTGTTTCAACTCACTCAAGATACAAAGGTCTAAGGGGGCTGAGTGTAAAGGTATGATCATTTAGGCTTAGTGGCTTCTACCTTCATGGAGTATGGTCTGCACATCACTTTCTTCCATTTCTTTAACATTTCAAGCATGCTCATAATCCACCCCATTATTCAACTTCATATGAACAATCTGATAACCCATTTCTTTTGCATTTTTCACTACTTTATTTCATAACTTTTTCTATGTAACTTCGTTAGCCTCATCGTAGCCACACATTCATTTTGTTTGATTATGAGCACTATTCAAGTCATCAATATTGACCATAACTAACATTCAAATTTTCACAAGAATAGCCACAATCACACACAATAGAGGTGGCAAAATTTTAAAATTAGGTTCTAAACCATTTTAATTCAAAACAATGGGCCACACGTTAAAACATCCACAAAATAATTCAACAACCAAGATATATATCAAAACCACTAAGCTCAATATTCACAAAAATATCATCAAGATAAAACCAATATTCACAACACAACCCAAATAAAAAAGGTAGGTATGAAAATACCTCACCTATCTAACAAAGATAAGTAGTTGTCCTAAAATGCAACTAAAAAGACAGTGTATAAAAAGTAATAGAGAGGGAGGGGAAAAATCATCCTGCTAGGCTAACCTGGGTGAAGTCTGCATCTCGGCGGCTCCATTTGTTTGGGGATCAGTGCCTGGGGTCACATCAACCTTGGCTCTACAAGAGCCTACCATGGATATGTCCCGCATAGATGCCTGTTTAGCTGTCTCAAACATGGCACTGTCTAGGTCCGCCAGGTCCTCATAAACAGCCTCCTCATGCTCACCAAGCTGCTCCTCATCTGTCTCGGCCTCAAACTCAGGAACAACAACACCAGCCCTAATCTCATCTCCAAGTAGTTGGAGGCACCTCAAAATAGGCTAGAACATCTACACTCAGGTTATCTGAGATCTCCACCATCCCAAATAAAGAAGAAAAGTTTATGGACTTCAGATGGTCCACATCCTTCCTCAGCTTAAAAACATAGAATTTTAAAGCTGTCACTGCATCAGTAACACCCTACCCTCTCTCACAAACCTCTACTCTTGTTGTGAGGGTATCAATAACAGCCTTGAGAGATGTCAGTGCATTATAAATAACTCTCTTAATAATCTCGGGAACCTCATCCTCTAGCTGGGAAGCACGCACATCAGCAGAATGGGCCAGGTGCCCCATCTTGAGTAGTATGGCCTGGGTGATCGGAGGTCTGGAGGCTGTAGTATTAGCAGCAGATGTAGGGGACGGGGAAGCAACAAAAGAGCTAGGAATGTTGGAAGGAGCGGTTCTAGAAGTAGCTGAAGGCCTAGAGGCCGGAGTAGGCAAGATAGCCTCTGCAGGTAATGTATTGATATCAACCTTCAGGGATGTGTCCACCGGAGCTGCTTTCCTCCTATATGTCTGCTCCCATGTGTACTCAACCTCTATGCACCGGATGTCGGTTGAAGACGTAAGTGTAACCTCGACACCCCTCTTCTCATCACGAGGAACTCCGGCCCGACAACATAACTCTGTGATTAGTACTGGAAATGGGAGAGACATCTTGGCCCTTATGGACATCTCTTACCCTTAGTCTTGGAAGCAGCTGCTTTCTCATTAATGACAACTCCATGTTCTTGTTTTTGGGGCGTCATGCCACTATCATTCAAATTTGTTCTAGCTATTCCTACAAACCATATAGAAAAATGTTAGAAAAAGTTCAAGAAAAATGTAGAAAATTTAGTTGCAGAAAGACTCGCCAAACCGTTTGGCGAGTTGTCGAATTACTTTGGTGAGCTAGATCAGGCTCGCCGAAAGTACCAGTGCAAAAATTTTCAAAACTCAAGATAGGTCGGCGATGTTCAAGGCCATTAGGTGAATCGTTGACACCAATCGGTGAGTTAGAGGTGGCTCACCGAAAGTTAAAGTGTATTTTATGGGTTAGGGGCGTAGAAACTGCGATCAAGAAGGCTTTTCGGTGAGACACCGAGTGAACTCGATGAGCTTAAGAATCTCTCCAAAAGTTACAGAACGAACTCAACCAAAATTGGAAATTAAGGGCTATCTGTGGGGGACTTTGGCGAATCGCCGAACCACTCGGCAAGCTTGATTTAGCTTGTCAAACGGCCTAATGTGCCAATTTTCAACCCCAAATTTCAAAATCAAGCCCTCAGCCCCCAAATTCAATATCAAACACAAACACCATTCAATTATAGTTATACCCATACTACCTATGCCCTCGGGGTACTTAAACTTCCCCCGATTTGGCCAAAATTTGCCATTTGATGACTTTTTTCCCTTAAGAATGTCGTCAAACACTCCATCATTAGGAAAATTATGTCATTTAACACAGTTTGGGGTTACTTAGATTTCACCCCACTAGACCCAACACATTAACACCACAACCCAATAATTTATATTCGATTTTATAAGCAAGAACACAGGAATTGATCTATTTAAGCCAATTAGGCACACATTTTAATTTATTACAGGCAATCCAACAGTTAAACAAGATTATAATCAACTACCCAACTCAAAGTAAAAACAAATTTATCTATTGCATTTGATTTCAACCTCACAATTAAAGAACGGGGTTCGAAAAACCAATCTTAATGCTGAATTCAAAAGTTGTATAGCTAGGCGGCAAAGTTCCATAATTCTGAGCAATGATTTCAGAAAAAGAGTGGGTAAAACAATAAAATATAAAAGATCAAAAGTTGGGTAAGAGAGTACGAGAGTAAAAAATAAGAGAAGATGAAGGATTTTGAAATTTTAAACCGTTTGGCCTTTAAAACCTTTTAGTTCGCGGCACCTTCAACGGAGTAAGTCGTGCTCACCAAAACACTCGGTGATGCGCTTAGTGGTATTTTACCTCACCAAGTTTTACAGGACTTCCAACAATTTGGGGTTTTAAACGGCGGTCCAAGTTAGGGCTCACCAACCTATTCAGCGTGTTGCCAACTGGACTCTGGCTTGCCAAACTACCAATTTTCCAACATTTTTCACTTTTCATCCTGTACAATCAACACTCGTTATTCAAAATAAAAAACTAAAGCATTAAAAACTTGGGTTGCTTCCCCAAAAGCTCCTCAGTTAATGCTGTGGCACGACACAAATACCAATTTACAGATCATTCTTCGGGGTTTGCCAAGGTATCACTTGGAAGGCCCCCTTTTGGCCTTGGGTTCAAATGAGAAGAAATCTGACCTATTTGGGTCTCCAACTGCTTGATTGACACAGAATGGGAGGTGACCATCTGATTAAGTGTAGAGATATCCTCCTTCATCTCTTTAAACACTTTGTCTGACCCTTCAACTTTGTTGAGAATACGTGAGAGCATATCTTTTGTACGAACATTTTAAGAATCCTTGGGCTTTTGACGCTTATAGGATGGGACACATCTATCCTTGTCACCCTTTCTTTCCTTGTAAGTGTCATTACAATCACACCAATACCTGTCACAGTGTCTCCATCCCTCATCTTGATTCTAATTCGGGTTTCCACTCGGCCTTGGATAGTTTGCTCGATATCCACCTCCTTGATTAACTAGAAAGGTCACTTCCTCATTGTGAAGCACTTCAAAATGAGCTTCTTAAGGGTTTACTCCACTAACACCCACAACATTAACACTCTCCATACCTTTGACCATTACCTTTTTCGCCAAGATGTCCAACTGGGTCATCATTTTTGCCATGTTGTGGTCCTTCTCTTGATCTTTTTCGATCTGCTCTTTTATTATTCTAAAAGTGAGAGGAGAGACATGGTCTTCATGAGTATACCATGCTCTGTTTATCTTGGTCATGCCATCAAGGAGTTGAGACGCTACTTCATAGGGCTGTTGCATTATACCTTCGAGAACAAGTTGATCAGCAACTCTTTTGTTCACCGAGTCAAGGCTCCTACAGAATTATTATTGCAATATATGATTTGGCAGCCCTTGGATTGGACATTGAAGTACCAACTTCTTAAACATTAGCCACGTTTCATGGATAGGTTCACCTTCCAATCGTTTGAAACCTTTGATACTATCCCTAAGTGTTATCATCTTTGACGGGGGAAAAAAATCATACAATGAATGTTGTGTTAGGTTCATCCCAAAAGGTGATGGAATCCCTTGGCAACTCAGCCAACCATGTGCTAGCTTCACCCATCAAGGAGAAAGGAAACAACTCGAGACAGACTGATTCTTCAGACACGTTTTTGAATGAGAACGGGCCACAAACTTACAAGAAGTTCCAAATATGATCATGCGGGTCTTCGTGAGCCAATCCTCTATATAATCCCTTCATTTGGAGGAGTTGTAGCATTGTGCTAGCTACATGGAAGACGACATTCCCTTCAATTGGAGGTAGATGTATTGCACCAACACCACCCAATTGAATAGGGTCATTCACATCATTGAGGTTCCCAACATCATCTTGGTGGCCCACTTGGCTACTATTACTCCCATTTACGCTCATCTCTTTCTCTGATCAACACAAGCAACACAAAATAAAAACTAAAGTAAGTCGATTCAACTACAACCAAAAAGATCACAATTCAACTTCAATAAAAGAATTTCAGACAACACCACTCCCTGGTAGCGGCACCATTTTGATTAATGTTTCAAGCATATCTCATCCAATTCTAGGTGCAAATGTGATCTAAACAACTATAGGGATGGAAATTATCAAAAAAGACATAAAAACAAGTCTAAAGAGATGACAACGAATGTCAGATGGGGGGTTTTGGTTTGCAATTATCAGCTACAATGTGATCAAACAACAATGAAACAACAATAAAAAAAGGAATTCTCAGGATGTGATCGATTATGGGAAAATTTCACTATATGGTAATTGAAACTACTAATAAATAGCTAAGTATCAGTGGTTAGGTTGGACCATGATTGAAATAGTTTTCTCTCGAACAACTATCACGTTTCTAGCGATTTCTCTCGAATATCAACAAGCTTATCAAATAAGAACAACCCATAACCTTAATACATCCTCTCTCTCGAGCAAGATGCGTAGGATTAGGTTTAGGATTCACTCTCTCGAGATGGACCCATATCAACCCAATACCTACAAACCATTAATCAAAAACTTTGATTCAAGAACCTCTCTCTCAATCAAGCTAAGAACTCAAAACTAGAATTGCATTTCCAACTACAATTCATAGATTAAAATTTAGCTAATGATTAAACCCACTTTAATATAGCATTTAAATTAGTAATTAACAATACCCATAAACTAATTCAACCTATAATCACATAATCACAACCCAAGAATTTGGATTTTAGCAACACATCATAAAAATAGGGAAATAATTACCAAATACATTCGCCATAATCTGGGTAACTACTCCAGAGTCTTTACAATGGTTCAAATTGAAGAAATTTAGAAATCCACTTGCAAATCCTCAAAATTAAGCATCAAAAAGCATCAAAGTCTACAATGGAACTCTAAAACTCAAAAGAAAAACTCTTCTCAAAGATAGCAAGTTACTCAATTTACATTTCAAAATCCAATTTATAGTTGCCCAAAATATAGCCTGAAAGGCCATTAGGCGAGGTAAGTCGGGCTCGTCGAGTGGATCGGCGATCCGCCGATTGTCCTCTTCCATCACCACTTTGCATTGGCCTTCAGCATCTCAGGTCCTGTAACTTTAGGCGATCCATTTTGTCATCGCAGAACCAATCGGTGATTCACCGGCTACCCATTCCTGTTGCCGACTTGGTTTGTTCCCTCAAGGCTAGCACAGTGGAACTTTAGGCGGGATGAAGATCCACTCAGCGAGTCACCAAGTGGTTTTTGTGATCTCTAGGATCGCCTTTCTTCACTTCTTCAGCTTGTTATGCTTTTTTTTGCCTGTTAGTGTCCATACCTTGCTCCTTAGCTCACATACATAAAAATCAAGGCTTTAACATCAATTTATAGCATAAATTAGGCATTTGAGGACACCAAAACTATCAAAACAAAGCCCTAAATAAGTCAAAATCTCGAACTCATAAGTAGTAGAGTCTAGGTTTCCAAAGTAATCTCATGAGATGGGAGCCCTCACATAGTGGAGTCCAGGTTTCTAGTAGCAATCTCTTTATCTCATAAACTACGTGCCCGTGTAGGAAGATTATTTAGTGGATCCACCAAAGCAAAGAGTTAACGGTTTTACCTTAGGCAAGTGAACCACCCCTTTTTGGTATGGGAGACACCGGGTGATCATGTTATAGCTCACATGGTTTCAATGTTGGTTAAGGCTTATTCCCACAACAAGATTAATAAGGACTTACATCTTCTTTATAAAGTATCCCGTATCTGTTCAAAGGTTTTAAAGATGATTCTAGCTTGCATTGAAGATGATGTTATGAATTATGTTTTTCCAACTCTCTCATATGTTGTTTTAAGTTGGTAAATTGCATGTTATGAGATGAAATGTACCTTTTAGCATGTTTTAAGTGTTTTATGCATGGCAATCATACTTGGTACATTGTTTTGTACTAACGCATACTCTTACCCACATTTTCCCATAAATGTAGGGTTCGATAGTCATTTTTCTCAGTTTCATGGCTAGTGTTGATTCTTGAGATTTTCAAGCTTTGGTGAGTCCTCATGCTTCGAGGACGGAGTTTACTGATTCACTTTCTTTCCATGTATTTTCTCTTTTTGGACATGATGTATGGGCTACTACCAAATTTCATTCTATTGAATTAGATGGATATGATGAGACATTAGTTTTAGAGTTCTATTTTTCACTATAAAATGTTTTGGACTTGTACTATTTTTTTACTCTTATTGATCTATTTCTTATTTTATGAGAGTTAAGTCGCTCTTATAGAGTCCTTTGGGGTTCTATACTCAATATTACATCTAGGGTGTACCCCTAGGTCATGACAATATGCCAAATTTTTTGAGTGTGAGTTCTAGGTTGAATATGTGGCGCTCTGAGGCCACATTGTTTCTGGTGAAAGAATTTGAGTTGACACTCAATAGATTGAAGCAATGCAGAGTTAGCCTAGACCCAGATCCCTAACTGATAGGGAGTTTCTAGGTTACTACAAAATTTTATTGAGGTGTTTTCATCTATTTCATCCCTCATAACTAAGTTGACTTAGAAGACAACTAAGTATCAATGTTCTGAAACTTGTGGGAAAAAACTTTCAAGAATTAAAAACTCAGTTAACTACTACTCTAGTGTTGACCCTACTAGAGGAGGGTTTTGTCATCTATTGGGATGCATCCAGAGAGGTGCTTGGATTTGTGTTGATGTAGAATGATAAGGTTATAGCCTATGCCTCTAGGTAGCTTAAGATTCCTGAGAGGAACTACCCGACTCATGATCTTGAGGTGGTAGCAATAGTTTTTGCTCTTAAGCTATGGTTCACTATCTCTATGGCGTTTATGTGGATGTTTTCACCAACCACAAGATTCTCTAGTATGCTTTCGATATAAAGGAGCTTAATCTCAAACAAAAAAGATATGGTTAGAGTTACTCAAGAAATATGGCATGAGTATCCTATATCGCGTAAGTAAGGATAATGTTGTTGTTGATGCCTTGAGTAGGTTTTCCATGGGGAGTACTGCTCATGTCGAGGAAGAAAAGTTCACAGACTAGCATGTTTGAAAGTTTATTTGTTACATTCTAGTGAAAGTTGAGTTGTCTTGATAAATAAGGCTGAATCATCATTAGTGTCAGAAGTGAAGGACAAGCAAGACAAAGGCCCCATCTAACTTGAAATAAAGGAAAATGTTCATAAACCGAATGTGATGTCTTAACAAGGTGGAGATGATGTGGATATACTAAGGTAAATTGTGTATTCCAAAGGTGGATGAGCTCCACGAGAGGATTATGGTAGAACCTAATAGTTCTGGATATTCGATCCATCTAGGTTCCACAAGGATGTACCATGACTTGAGAGAACTCTATTGGTGGAATCATACAAAGAGGTGTATTGCAGATTTTGTTGCTAAGTATCCAAATTACTAGCTAGTCAAGGTTCAATATTAAAGACCATGTGGTGTGATTAAGATCATAACTCTTGTTAAATAGAAGTGGGAGATGATTAATATGAACTTTATTACTGGATTGCCGCGATCTCACATGTAGAATGATCCAATTTTGGTAATTGAAGATGGAGTGACTAAATTAGCCCATTTCTTTTCGACAAAGACTAAAAATTTAGCAAAAGATTGTGCCAGTTTATAAATCCATGATATAGTCCAACTTGATGGAGTTCTTTTGTCCATCGTTTTTCATATGGGAGTGCGCAATTCACTGCTCAATTTTGGAAGTCATTAAGAAAAGTTTGGGTTCAAAGGTAAACCTTAGAACTACTTTCATCCTCAGACTGATGGTCGAGCAGAGTGCACAATTCGAACCTTAAAGGATATGTTTAGATTAGGTGTTATGGATTTAGATGGTAATTGGGATGATCACTTGCTTCACATATAGTATACCTACGATAACAGTTATCCCTTCAACATCCAGATGGCTCATTATGAGGCTCTTATGGGCGAAGATGTAGATTCCCACTGGATGGTGTGAGATTGGTGAAGCTGAATTGATCGGGCCAAACTTGGTTCACCAACCATGGAGAAGGTGAAGACTATTCGAGAAAGGTTAAAAACAACATAGAGTCGTCAGAAATTCTATACATATGTTAGAAGGAGAGATTTAGAGTTTGAGGTTAATGATTGGTCTATTTGAAAGTTTCACCCATGAAGGGTGTTATGAGCTTTAGTAAGAAAGGGAAGCTCAATCCCCGATATATTGGTCCTTACAGGATATTAAAGAGGATTGGTAATGTAGCTTATGATATCGATCGACCACCAAAGTTAATGATTGTCCATCTGGTATTCCACATCTCCATGCTAAAGAAATGCTTGAGCGTTCCTTATCTTGTTATGCCAACAAAAAGTATTAGTGTGAAAGATTGTTTATTCTATAAAGAAGTTCTGATTTAGATCCTTTATTAGATTTGAAAGTTGTGAACAAAAGAGGTGGAAGAAGTCAAAGTGTTGTAGAGGAATCAGTTTGTTGAAGAGGCTACATAGGAAGTCGAAGAGAATATGGAAGATAGATACTGTCATCTCTTTTCCTCCGATTCATTTCCATTCCAATGTATTTACTCTTGCTAAAGTAGTCATTCAATTTAGTCCCTCCTTCAGTGTTTTGAGTTCATGAGTTTTCATGTGTATTTTACAGTAAATTGGGCTGTTAAATATTTCCCTACCCCCTTCCATGATCAGTTAAACTATCATTTGAGGACGAATGATTCCTGGGGGGAGATTTTGTTGAACACCAAAAATTTCTAAGCTAAGGTTCGAACCATTCTTTGTTTGTGTGTAAGCTCGTGTTGGGTGAATCTTGAATTGTTCTTAGGTGTTAAGTTATATTCTTTAGTGTAGGAATGAATTCTTATATAATTTAATGTCACAAGAATCCCCTAGCACAAAGTTGAGTTGAAAACTTCCTTATCGATTAAGTTTTGACATAATATTTTACTTAGGTCAACTTCAAACAATCATATCTCTCAGCACATAATGTATTATTTGGTTCATGACCTATAATTAAAGGTATATGATCCCTCTTTCCAACGCCACCAAGTTTGCCTCATTTGTGTTTGGAGTAAAAGGTTATGATTGTCTTAAGAGAGACTACAACAACAGAGTCTCCTGGGTCAGCTCCTACAAATCCCTTCTGCAGGCAGTATGAGTTTCTATGACTCGTATAGTCAACTTGTGGAAAAACATTAGAGAGTCAAATTTTGAGGTACAATTCCTACAGACCCATCTTCGGGTCGTAGAAACTTCAATGGGCAATAGTTTGGATCCATAGAATGAAATGTTTAGCCTTAAAGTTCAATATAAATCTACAAATTGGATCTATGGTACCTAGATACTTCTAAGGGTTGTAATTTGGACCAATAGAATGATCTTTTGAGCCTTAAAATTCAATATAAGTTCTATGGATTGGACCTATGATTCGTTGGAACTTCTACAGGTTGTGGTTTGGACCCGTTGAATGAAATTCCTAGGATTAAAATTCAATATGAATTCCACGGATAGAACCTACGACCCATAGTTTGAACCTCCACACAGTTCAGTATTTTTACAACACTTCTATGTTTTTACACCTAAATAAGGTTCTAAATAGTATTAATTGACCTATTACTCTCATTAACGTTTCCAAGTCTTAGAGCAATGATTCAAGAGGTGAAAGCTAGGGTTTTCAAGCATTCTTCTAGTTTCACCAAGAAATTTGTTCTTCTAGATATGTAAGGCTAATCATAGTTATGAACGGAGTTCTTCCTTGACTAACGTTTCAAATACACTTATCCAATTCTAGGTGTAAACAATCATTAAGCAGTATAAAACCCAACGATTTAGTTGGGGTCAAAACCCACAGGGAGCAGTACACGTTTGAATTCAAATATGAAGTTGTAAGTGTGATTCAAATGATTGTAAGATTGGAAATTATCAAAAGTTTTTAATTAAATCAAGAGATTGACATAAAATGTTAGGAGAGGGATTTGTATGTCAATCAACAATCACAACAACAATAATCAACAAGACTAATCAAATGAGTAAGAGGGACTTGGAGGAATGACCAACCAATTGCCAAATTCTTGCTAAATGGGTTCTAGGTGATTAATAATAGTTACTAAATCTTCATGGGTAGGTTGGGCCCTAAATGAGATAATTTTCTCTCGAACAACTACCTCGCTTCAATTGAGTTCTTTCGAACCTCAAAGGGTTAACTACGAAAATCAACCCACAATCTCACTACATCCACTCTCTCAAGCTAGATAGGTAGAACGAAACTTAAGATTCACTTTCTCGAGCTGAATCCACAATAGCACAGTTGCTTCAAATGCTAACTTATCACCTTGGTTTCACACCCCTCTCTCGAGCAAGAATAAAACACTAAATCATATTGAAATATACATTCAATATAGCAATTCAACAACATCAATAAATCAGACCCACTTCGAATTAGCTCTATAATCAATAATTTCTAACACCAACTTAACTAAATTAAGCAATTGGTCTCATGGTCAAACCCCCAATAATGGGATTTTAGATAGTCATCATAAAAAGTAAAAATTCAATACCTATTACATGCTTCATAGCAGGGTATGGATTTCCAAAATCTAAAAATGAACAAATTTTCCTTCAAAATGCAATTCCCAACTCAAAATCCACTTCAAAAATTCTTCAAAACCAACAAGAATGGTGTTTTTTTTTATCTTCAAAATCTCTGTTTTTACAATGTTTGATACCTTCTCTCTCTTAAAAATATCAATTTATACTGATCCAAGATTTGACCTTTTGGAGCCAATTGGTGAGGAAAGTCAGGCTTTGCCGATTGGTCGGCGATTCTCCAATCGCCTCTGTCCATCGCCTTCTTGCTTCATGTTTTTATCCGCTATATAGTGTTACTTTAGGGGGTCTACATTGGGATCGCGCAATGCATTCTTTGTTCCTTGGATTGCCAATTTGCTTGAATTTTCACTGCTTATTGAGTACCTTCGGTTGTATAGCTTCTCTTCGTATATCCATTCGGCGAATCATCGACATGGAATACAGTTCGCTCAAATTTCTCTCATCTCAAACGTGATGTACTGTAAAATTGGGCTGGCTGAGGGGCCACTTGGTGAACTGCCAAGTGGTCTTGGTGATCACTAGGATCGCTCTTATCGCCTCCTTTGGCTTGTTAGTTCATTTTTGTCTAGTAGTGTCCTTGCCTTGCTTCTTAGCCTTAAATGCTGCAAATAAAAAATTTTAACATCAGTTTAGAGCATAAATTACGCATTTGAGGACACTAACACTATCAAAACAAAGCCCTTAATGAGTCCAAATTTCGGACTCATCAACACCCCCAACTTAAACTTTTGTTTGTCCTTAAGTAAAACTCAAGATCAATAGTTCAATAAGGGTGTCTCAAATAGTGATGCATAAGACATTGCCTGAATGCACACAGAAGGTTCAAACTACACATACAATGCTCAATTATGCAACTTAGAAATTCAAATTGTGACTCACCATTATCAATGATACTCAAGTTCATATTACTTTCATCAAATGCAAGTTCAAGTGCAATAAAGGTACTCAACTACCCTCACAACAAAGATGGTTCCATAGTCACACAAAATATCTGAAGAATTGAAAGTCCCAGAACCACATAAAACCCTTACACTCACAAATATGAACACATGCACGACTTCACTCATAGGTTTGCCCTTATTTTCCAATCAACATTTACTTCAGCTAACTCAAGATCACAAAGGTCTTTTCAAGGCTTGTAATGGGAGGAGTGTAAAGGTACAATCATTTAGGCTTAGTGGTTTCTACCTTCATGAAGTATGGTTTGAACATCACTTTCCTCCTTTTCTTTAACATTTCAAACATGCTCATAATTCTCCATTATTCAACTTCATATGAAACACCGAATGCCCTATTTCTTTTGCAATTTTTACTTACTTTATTTCACCACGTTTTTTGGTCTTTTTCCTCTTTTTTTTACATGGAGGGGGTTCCATCTTTTTCAAAGCAATCACACAAAAGATTTTTCGCACTTCTTAACTTTCCTTCTCTTTTAACCACACCCCAACTTAGGCTTTTGGCCTAAGTTAGCTATTCAAACAAACCATACTTCATGAAAGTTATGGGTGAATGGATAAAGAGAGGTCACACTTTCTCAAGTTTGTTCCAAGAAAAGGGTTAAGGCTCAAAAGGTGCCAAGCAAGGTTCAAACATCTCACAAGTTTGCCACAAAATAGGTATATTGTCAAGTTGGTTCACCCTTTAAAATTCTTGCCTAAGATCATTTAAATTTCTTGCATCACTCAATCAATCGGACCAACGGGGCAAATTCTAGGTGTCATCACACACAATGTTCAAAGTAATCTCATCACACAAGGAATTGGTACCAATATCAAACAAGACTCCACACTTTCTAGCTAGCGTGCAATGTTCATCACAAGAGATTCATTCGACAACCGGTTAGTCACAACAAGTTGCTAAAAGTTCACATATTGCCTATGTAACTTCGTTTGCCTCATCATAGCCGCACATTCATTTTTTTCAATTAGGAACATTATCTAAGTCAACGGTATTGACCACAACCGACATTTGAAAATGCAAGAGAATAACAAGCCACCACCCCACCAAAAGCAACCAACATTATCCTCAATGTGATCAGAGAAAAAACACGACTCACAATAAACAAAAGACAACAAAATTAAAATAGAAATGAAAAGTAATGGTGCTAAACAAAAAGAGTGGTGTTAGAAGGAATCTTCACTAGGTGGCCCTTTGGTGAAATGCTATAGAGTTTATCGAATTGATCGGGGAATCGCCCAAATGCATGCATTCGCCTAAATATCTAGACTACTACCACTCTAATTTGGGATGAAGAGCGATCGAGATCGAGTACACTGAGTCGCAATGAAGCATCGCCTAGTGGGCATGTACATATTCAAAATTTCCAAAACTCTGACCCACCAGAAAGGTGCAAACGGTGGAGAAAGCTAGGCTCGCCCAATCTGTTCGGTGTATCTCTGAATGGTCAACATACATCACCAAAATATTCCAGTATCTCAGCTCACCTTTGATGCCACAAAAGCGATCAAAGTCGCGATGGCCAAATCCACTCGACAGTTCACCGAAATTGTCCTGGCTTCGCTGAATCACCCATACCTACACATTCTACACACACATTATTCAAAAACTAATAACACTTGGGTTGCCTCCCAAGAAGTGCCCTATTTAACATCGTGGCACGACATGGAAATGCTTTCAAGCGTCTTCCAAATACACCATTTTGATCAATGCAATCTTATGGCATTCCCGAAAATACAACCTCAGGCGTTGCCCATTTACCTTGAAGTCTGGACCTTCTTTACCTTTGACTTCAATGGCCCCATTCTTGAATACGCGTGCCACTTTAAAAGGACCGGACCACTTTGACTTAAGCTTTCCCAGGAAGAGTCTCAGTCGAGAATCGTACATCAACATAAAGTTTCCAACTCAAAATTCTCTTCTAAGGATCTTAGATTCATACCATTTCTTCATTTTTCCTTGTAAAGAGATGAATTTTCATATGCTCTTAAATTCATCCATTTCGTTTAGCTGACTACTCTCCCTTCCGAAGCATTGGCCCAATCCAGGTTTAATACCTTTAGTTCCCATAGTGCGTTGTGTTCAAGTTCAATCGGTAGGTGACAAGACTTCTCAAAAACCAGCTGATATGGGGACATGCCAATTGGTGTCTTGTACGCAGTGCGATATGCCCAAAGAGCATCATCTAACTTTTGAGACCAGCCAGTTCTATTTGCATTCACTGTCTTAGCTAAGATACTCTTAATCTACCAATTCTAAACTTCAACTTGGCCACTTGTTTTGGGATGATAAGGCGTTGCCACTTTGTGTTTCAGTCCATATTTACTCAATGTTGTTGCAAACAATCGGTTGCAAAAATGTGAACCTCAATGACTTATGATAGCCCGAGGGGTGCCAAATCCTGCAAAGATGTAGTGCTTTAGAAATTGGACAACACTCTTCCCTTCATTTTTAGGTAGTGCTACAACCTTCACCATTTAGAAACATAGTCCACAACCACCAAAATATACTTGTCAGCAAATGAGCTCACAAATGGACCCATAAAATCTATTCCCCAAACATCGAATAACTCAACCTCCCGAATGGCTGAAGAGGCAACTCATGCCTTCTTGATACTCCTCCTTGTTTTTGGCATTGTATGTATTTAATGACAAATTCATGGGCATCTTCGTAGAGGGATGGCCACTAGTAACCAATTTGAAGAATTTTAGCGGTTGTTCGAACACCGCTATGATGACCACCCACAGGTGAAGCATAACAAGCATTTAGAATTTCATTAGCTTCCTCCTCCCGCACACATCGTCGAATAATATGGTCTTCACATTCTCTAAATAGATATGGTTCATCCCAAAAATATATTTTGACATCAAACAAGACTCGCTTTTGTTGATTGAAGTTCAGATCCTCTGGTATTAGCCTACATACCATATAGTTAGCAAAATTGGCATACATGGAATGATCACAAGAGTGGCCGTGAATACCTGGGAATGAGTCATTTATGTCTAACACAAGCTTATCTTTCTCTTTACCCTCTAACCTAGATAGGTGATTGGTCGCCTGATTTTCATAAACTCTTTTATCGTTGACTTCATAATCGAATTCTTGCAATAGCAATAACCATCTAATCAACTGTGGTTTAGCATCTTTCTTTGTAATTAAGTACCACAGGGCTCCATGATCGATGTGAATTACCACTTTGGTGCCTAGCATGTATGCCCAGAATTTCTCAAATGCATATACCACCGCAAGTAACTCTTGCTCCGTAATGGTGAAGTTACATTGAGACCCATTCAATGTTTTGCTTGCGTAAAAGATTGGATGAAATAGTTTGTTTCACTTTTGTCCTAAAAAAGACCCAATGCAGTCCCACTTGCATCGCACATCACTTCAAATGGTTCCGACCAATCTGGGCTAATAATAATCACCGGGGTAGAGATTAATTTCTCTTTCAAGAATTTAAAGGTTGCCATATATGCATAGCCAAAGTCAAATTTAGCCTCATTCTTCAACAGTTTGCATAATGGGAGTGCAATTTTTGAGAAGTCTTTGGTGAATCTCCGGTAGAATCTGGCATGCTCCAAGAAACTCCGAATGCTTTTTACCAAAATTGGTGGTGGTAGCTTCTCAATTACCTCAATATTTTCCTTGTAACCCTCTAGCTCCTTTTGAGATAATTTGTGACCCAAAATATACCTTCCCTAGCCATGAAATGATATTTCTCCTAATTTAAGACTATATTGGTTTCCACATATCTTTGAAGAGACTGCCCAAGGTGTGCCAAACATGTTTCAAAAGAATTGCCCACAACTGAGAAGTCATGAAGACTTCCATTGATTCCTTTACCGTGTTAGCAAATATAGACAACATGCAACATAGAAACGTCACCAGAGCATTACACAATCCGAACGACATCTTTTTGGAAGCGAAAGTACCATAGGGGCAAGTGAAAGTGGTTTTCTCTTGATCCTCCGGTGCAATAGAGATTTGATTATACCCGAAATAGCCATCCAAAAAGTAATACCATCCATGCTCTGAAAATCGATCGAGTATTTGATCCATGACGGGCATGGGAAAGTGATCTTTTTCTGTCCATGAATTTAGCTTTCGATAATCCATGCATACCCTCCATCCAGTTAACGGTCTCATAGAAACAAGTTCCCCTTTCTCATTTGGGACTACCGTGATACCACCCTTTTTGGGTACACATTGTACCGGACTCACTCATTTGCTATTCGTGATGGGGTAGATCACACCTGTATCCATCCATTTTATTACCTCCTTTTTAACCACCTCTTGCATCGGTGGGTTCAATTTCCTTTAATGTTCGACACTTGACTTGCACTCACTATTAAGTTGAATCTTATGAGTGAAAATGCCAGGTTGAATACCCATAATGTTAGTGATAGTCAACCCAATAGCTTTAATGTACCTTCTCAACACCTCAAGAAGAAATTTTACTTTCCATTTAAGCAAATCAACTGCAATGATTACATGTAAAGTGTTATTTGAGTATTCTCCTAATCCTGAAAGAGCGGCAACCACTTCATCATAACCTTGAACTTCGGACTCTTCATAGTTTGCAAGAACAACCTCAAGAGGTTCACTTATACACATCAAATGGCTCACACTAGCCACCACTTCATCAATTACATCATCTTTCGAAACCACATGAATATCACTCGGGTGTTTCATTGACTTGAACACATTGAAGGTGACCTTATCTGCATTCACCCGAAACATCAGTTCTCTGCTTTCAACATCCACTAGCACTCTCTCAGTTTCTAAAAATAGTTTTCCCAGAATAATGGGAATTTCTGCATTAATCTTACAATCTAGAATAACAAAATCAGCCGAAAAGATGAATCAATCAACCTTCACCAATATATCATAGAGTATCCCAACGGGCTATTTGATTGACCTGTCCGCCACAAGAAGTCGCATTGTTGTGGATTTTGGTTCGCCCAGCCCAAGTTGCTTATAGTATGCATAGGGCATTAAATTTATACTTGCTCCCAAATAACATAGAGCTTTAGCAAATTGAAGCATACTGATAGTGCATGGAATGGTGAATGCTCCCTGGTCTTCCTTATTTATAATCATCTCGCTAGTCATAATGTCACTACAATTGTCTGAAAATCCATGCTTCTCTTGTTGGTGACTAACTCCTTCATGAATTTGGCATAACCCGGCATCTCCAACAATGGTTCTACTAATGGTAGATTTATAGAGAGTGTCTTGAACACGGATAGGAACTTCTTGAACTTCCCATCCTCATTTTTCTTCTTGAGACGATGAGGAAAAGGGGGAGCTGTTTTGGGAAGAGGTTGCACTATCTTTGGGATTGAAGTAGCCTTTTCTTTAGATTTTTGCAAATCTTCATCGTGGCTTTGTTTATGACTCTTTGGCGCTTGAATGGGATTCTCTTCTTCATGATCTTGTACCTCATCATTACCCTTCATAGTACCAACCACTACCTTTCCACTTTGAGTCACCACAACCAAATTTTTGTCATTATCAACCCTCAAAGTTGTTGTGTATACAACTTCCACCTTTTCATTTTCTTTAGGTCTCAATTGTGCTAAATGTGGACTTAACTGACCACCCTCAGGTTGTTTGATTGCATCAGCGTGAAAATTTACTCTACTATTCAATGACGAGAAATCATCTTTCAGTCATTTGAACCCTCAACTTTGTCTAAGACGTGAGATAACAAATCATCCACTCGTAGACTACTTGAACTACCCTTTGATTTTGGGCTATCACTCAATTGTGTGTGTCCTCTTCATGATTATCTTCTCTTCTCCAATGATCATTTTGTTCAGCCCATTCTTGATAGTGTCGCTTCCGTTATTTGTCCATATGAGAGTTCCAACCTTGATTCCCACCCTACTTTAAGTAGCTTGGGTGGAAAACCTCCTCAACCTTGTGTAAGTTCCAACCTTGATTCCCTCCCGGCTTTGAGTTGACGAGTGAGAACCCTCCTCAACTCTAGACACTTTTCTTGCTTTTTTGGGTTCACCCATATTCTCTAGAACTTGTTTTTGTAGTAGTTCCATCTGGGACAACATTTTGCTAATATTCTCATCCCTTTTTTTCTCCTTGTCAAGTTGTTCTTGTGTCATCCTAAAACAAAAAGGTGAAACTCGATCTTCTTGAGTGTACAACTCTTGGTTTATCTTTGTTATTTCATCAAGAAGGTACGAGGTTACCTCAAATGATTGCAACATTATTCCTCCTCGAACTGATTGGTCAGCCACTAATTTATTCACCGAGTCAAGACTTTTGTAGAAGTATTGTAGTAGCACTGTGCTTGGAAGTCCGTGAGTTGGGAATTGAAGTACAAACTTCGTAAACCTTAGCCACATCTTATGGATTGGCTCACCTTCTAAGCATTTGAAACCTTGGATGTTGTCTCTGAGTATCTTTATTCTAGGCAAGGGAAAGAATCTAACATTGAACGTAGTGGTAAGCTCATCCCAAGAGGTGATGGAATCCCTTGGTAACTCATCCGATCATTTGCTAGCTTTACCCATCAAAGAGAATGGAAACAACCTGAGGCGCACTAATTCTTGTGATGTTCTTGAATGAGAACGAGCCACAAATGTCCAAGCTTAATCCTCCATATAGACCATTCATTTGGAGTAGCTGGAGGATTGTGCTAGTAACATGCAATTCACTTCGATTGAAGGTAGACGAATTGCACCCAATCCATCCAATTACATCGGGTCATTCACATTATTAAGATTGTCGATATCATCTTGGTGGCCTACTTGGCTACCCATACTCCCATTCACACTCATCTCTTGTTCTGTTCAACACAAACAACAAAAACACAAAACAAATTAAATCGATTTAACTACAACCAAAGAGATCACAATTTAAACTTTGATAAAAATTCTAAACAACACCACTCCCCGGTAGCAACACCATTTTGATTAATGTTTCAAATACACCTCATTTGATTCTAGGTGTAAACGATCGTTAAGCAGTTAAAACCCAACGATTGAGTTGGGGTATCACCACTTTTAACTGCATTAACAATATTTCATGAAGCCTTCATTATTCAAGGCATCACTTCGATAGAGAAGGTTCAAGATTATAAATTTCACGGTCTCAGGATTTCAGACCAATCACAAACAACACATAGATTATTCAAACCACATAACCAAGTACATAGAGGAATTCACAATATCACTCAATGACTATCAATCACTATTAAGAGTCTATCTATCACATAGAATAAACCATAACCTACCTCTATCGAAGAACTGAAGTGAAACAAGCTACTTCTCCAATACTTTTTCTTTCCGCAATATCTCTGAACCTTTCCAATCTAACAAGTATATATGCATAATTTGTAAGTTAACAAGTCTATAAACACTCATATAATTCTATGTCTAGCCTAGACCCAAAAACTCACCTAATTCTATAATCAATTTTCTAAAATTCAAACCTAAGAGTAAATCTTAATTCCTCCAATTAGCATAACTTTCATGAAGTTTAAATAATTCGATACATCTACTATTTAATTACCTATCTCAATATATCAAAATATAATTTATAATGTGAGAACACAATATTAATAAATAAAGATGGAAGCCACTAGTCCCAAAGCCAGTGGCAGACGGACTAGCATCAACCCAAACCCAATTCCTATACATCACTGTTTTTGCCACAAACTTTCACGGAAATCAACTCCTCAACAAGACAAAATCCAAACCTTACATTTAAAATGGAACCTGGCAACTTCTTCTGCCAACACCTCATTAAATAATGACTTGTCAACTTTTCAACAATTAACTCTCTTAAATCATAATGTAATCACTTTTTGCTCAAACTCAAACTTCACAATGAAACCCACTACAATGCATTAAATTTTGTTTACCCCCAATTAATATAAACCTATCTACTGCATATGAGGAATTTCCAATTTCCACCTCTTTCCAATTTGATGTCTCTTTCCCAACCAATAACAATGCAACATACTAATGATAAATAGAACCCATTACATATTACTTAAAGAAATCAAAGAGTTGAAGCATTACCTGGATGGCAGTCGCTTTTGGTTGACGCCGCAGGTAGTGTTTCTCTCGTTTAGTCTTTTTAATTATCCAGGGTAACTAATTATGAACTAATAAATATTAAATCTTACTAATTTTAATGTTATCTTCTTTAACAACCAATTAAATTAATTATTAAAACTACCCCCATTAATTCCATATTGTAGTTACGAATAGTCCAAATGTCATGACCCAGACCGTCGTGATTGACACCCACACAAACCCTCCAGTGGAAAAACCATTACTACAACCCAAACAAACAAGATTTTATGAAAACTAAGGCATATAAAGATAAAAACAAAAGCAGGTTTAAATGACTATAAAAATGGAGTCTCCATAAATTCCAAGGTTTTAAAAAAAACTAACCAACTAATGTGGAAGAACAACTCTTAGAACCTGAAAGTCATTGTACCAAAACTCTACTAACGACAAGTCTAAGAACAAGGGATACAACCCCAAATCTAAACAACACCTTAAACAAAAGTCGGAGTTCGAAAAGAGTGGACTTAAACAAGAAAGATCCATGGCAGCCTGAAAGAACTAGCTCACCCTTGAATCCGGTCACACTCAATAGTCACCTAGCTGAGGTCTATCAATAGCCACTTGAAGATGTCCTGTACTCAACAAAGAAAGAGCAAGTGCAGTATCAGAACACAACCACAATGTACTGGTAGGATCATGCAGCTATACCATTAAGTGCCACATACATAAGTCATTACAACAATATAATGCCATGCATACACCGAATATACACAATTACAATATCATTTAAGAACAACGAACAATTTCACATTTATCAAAATATACAGTTATGTCAAATCAATGGTCCTCTCATGGAACCCACAGCCAAACTGTTAGAGTATTGAAACGTGGTATCCGATCCAATGTTTATGCCGGAACGTGGCAACTGATCCCATGTTTATGCCAGAACGTGGAAACTGATCCAATGTTTATGTCGGAACGTGGAAATCGATCCAAGTTAGTCTGTCGGAACGTAACACCCGATCCATTCAACAAGCCACAATCACAATCACAAGTATATTCTCAAAATCATGCAATCAAGTCATGATTCATGACATTCATCATTCATTTATCCTCATCCACAAGTAGTGTAATCAATAGTGCAACATTCACATACATACACATATTATAATGAAGCAAGAGCAAACATATATCACACCATCATGAAATAACAATCATCACCTACCTTGAATCCAAGCTTGAATCCCCTAAGGCATTTGAATCTTCCCTTTACGGATTCTTCCCGCTTGTTCGTGGTTTAAAAACAAACAATTAACGCAAGGATCAATAAATGAGGCCTAATTAATGGGATTATAATCAACCTTATCAACCCTAGGCCAAACCCTTGATCTCCATACCCAGTTTAGGGTTTCTTCCACCATAAATCACAGTTCAAAACCCTCCCCTATTGATAATTACCTAAGAAACTAAGTTCTATAGATCGAAACATGGATTCGGGGAGTAAGAACCTTACCTTTAGCCTCAAGAATGGTGAAAAATCGTCAAGAAAACCCTTGGGGTCATTCCTTAGCTCTCAAAGTTGAAAAGTGCATAATAAAACATTTTTGGAGTTTTATTTCCGACTTAAGTCGGGTCTATCTCGCTATGATGGGACCTATCCCGCTACAGCGGCAGCCATCCCGCTACGACGACATGTACGGAGACAGAATGCTGGAATTTGAATTCCAAGCCCCCATTTCACAACACACCTTCGACCCCTGACATGTAAAAATCACTCGTTCACCCTAAGATCATTTTTGGGAGTTCTACTCGCCCGAATTTAATTTCGTAAAGTCATACGGGTCCCTTAACGTCTTAGCTATCTATTCAGATTATCAAAATCATAATTAAATCAACCAGTTGTTACTAGATTTCCCTAGATTTTACTAACTCTGATTTCGTCCAAATCTGGACTAGGTTAGGAAATTCCAAGTTACTACCAAAAGTTTTCTGATGCCAATTCTTTCTCCATTGGCTTTTCCCTAACGACGGAATCAGGTCGTTACAATAGATACCAATTTACCCATCACTTATCCCTAAGTGATCAACTAGGGAAGACTGGCTAAAGTAAGGGTAGAGTAGTATCTAAAACATCGAATTACTCAAGATACTTGTCTCGTATGTCCTTATCTTTTGGACATCGTGATCAAGAATTTCAATCGGTTCTTCCTCACACTGAAGGTCTTGTTTAACAACACTGAGTCTCACTTTATGATATAATTCTCGTCCCCAGCCAGCCAATTGAATACCTATACATCCTCCCATACAATGCCTAAATTAAGTCATCACAATACTCGAGTGATAATTATTGATGTATGTATACTTAGCTAACCACAAAGCTATTCCCAATAACCACCAAAGTTGATCATACATATGTGTGCAACATGTTATCAAGGACTTTGACACAAACATCAGGACAAATACTTTCTCACATAACCATGATAAAATCATAAATCAAAATCGCCACAATTAAAGGTGAACCTAAACCAACCAACACACAATCACAATACCCAACCAATCATAGTTCTTATCAACATCTCCATCTCACAACCCAATTTTCCATGAGCTTAAGTTATAAACATTTGGTCTTTAAACATCAAATGCTTATCGAAGGATATGTACAAGCATACAAGCCCTCCAACCACACCATCGAATGCTAGATTTAGTAATTGTAGATTACCTCTAAAGAACAGTAGAATTTGACCCAATAATCCCCACATTCAACCACATACAATAAATACATGACCTCGATAACTAGATGAATGTTAAGATTGTCAAACAACCATAAATATGAATGGTAGCTCTTCTATAAACTTTGATAAGCAAGGTGGTACATGTAAAACCACTGAAATACTTTAATAACTCCAAGACAACACCAATTATGTCATTCGAAGTAACCAAATATTTCCAATCTTCCCACTCAACCAAGAGAACATTGCAAGATTTGGTACCCCTGTTCCACCACAAGGGATCCACCCATAAAAGCAAAAACACACGACAGTATAGCTAGTGAATCATATTCATAATACTAACAACCATCATAAATACTCCGATCAATTACTTTACTATAAACTAACACTTTTAAATGAAACCTTTCTTAGGTATTTAACAATCAATAGTAATAAACTTTACGATCCAACCCAAGTGTAAGTCCTTTCAAAAGCTCAATACCAGATACAATTGATCATTTCTCACCTTAACAATTCATACCTTGACAAAATATATCACCATGAATGTAAACTTACAATGAAAATTTTGAATTGTAAATTCAGCCATATAACACGTCCCCTTATCTATCAACATTAGCTTATATCTTGAAGATTCTTATGAATTCATGGATCTTCCCTTATTATGGATCGCCTCTCCATCGATCTTAGAATACCTTCTCTAAAATTTCCATCGTAATCATTAATAAACTCAAAAGCAAAACCCAACCACTTATCATCACCCTCGAGCTAATATCTGTACACTCCTTTCTCAAGTCTTTTTCAATAGTTTTTAACCAATATGATGGACCCGTGACACTATTACCATAGCCACAACAAAACGAATGAAATCATGCATCTTTGAACCCAATTATCTACCCATCTGAAGATATATCATCAGCCCTTGCAATCAAATAAAATATTCTTGCTTTTGCCTCTCTCTCAAGGCTATACTACATCCCATTATTTTTCTTCACTATGATTCTAGCACTTTAATTTCTATTCGAATGGTGTCCCACCATCTCTTAAAACTTTCCATACAACCACGTTACTCACCAAATATTAGCAAACCACAATCTTAGATACTCGTAAGTCGTAATTACTATACAAAATTTTGCTTAAACAATAATTTTATTATATAGTTGCATCCCGTTACAATCCATCACGAACTCTTATTACCATTATGCTCGGTCAGCCTATACTATCACTACGAAGCAAACCTTTCATCAACACAACACCTCAAACTTAGGTATACTCATCAAATTCAAAGGACTAACCCAAATGCTATACACACTTTCTTACTAAAATCTTCAAATTCCTTCACCCAAGTATACTCAATGGGACTTTCTTCATCCGTAAGCTTTTTATTCCGATATCAATCAAACCTTTATGGCTTAAGGCAAAATCAATAGTCCTCATATTACCATCCTTCTTCATAACAAACAAGACAGGAACACCCCACGGGAAAGCACTAGGAGGGATGAAACCTTAATCAAAAAGCTCCTGGATTTGAGCTTTAAGCTCTCTCAATTCTGACACCACAGGAATAGACTCAATAAAGGGAGATTCAACCTCAATATTTTGAATATGAGCCAATCACGCCAAAAAATCCCCCCCCCCCCCATTTGCTAGCCCGAATTAAGGATATGATCTTTGCTAGCTTAGGCTTGTAAACCCCTTCCCACTCTAATTTTTCCCTACCGAGGATCTCTAGAGTTACCAACTTATTATTACAATTAAGACTGGGGACAACCAAGTCATGCCTAAGATTATATCAAGTCAGTCACATCCAACATAACCAAATCAACCCAAATATGAAAATCCAAAAACACAATAGGACAACACGATATACATGGGTGACTATGACCGACTCTTCAACTGGGGTAGAAACACGGATGGGGGCATCAAGTATATCACAAACCACATCAAATCCCAAGGAAATTGAACTGACATATACGAATAAGTAAAACCCAGATAAAAAAAATAATAGCCATCCGGGCATAGGTAGGAGTAGCTCTTGTGACCACTGCATCACACCCTCAAACTCGGTCTACCCAAAAAAAACATAAAACTAAGCCCAATCCTCTTGATGGGCAACCTCCTTACCTAGATACACTACTCCTCTACCTGCATTACCATTTCCCCGGCCTCCACAGTCTCGCTGATTTCCTCCTCATATGACCAAGTTCTCCATAGTTTTAACACACCTTATAACTTATATTCGATTGTTAACACTAAATTAGATCGCGGGGTTAGTTCGGGTACAATTTGGAGTCCATAATTGTGACTAGGTGAAAATTGGGGAGACCGGGCTGAGATTCTGTCTCACCCTATCCAGCTCTGGTGGGAGAAATCCCGCACTGGCGGTCTCGCTGTGGAGGGGAAAATCCTACCCCAGCAGCCCTGAAAGAAACAGAACCCCTGCCAACAATATCTGGGGTTCCTCTCTTTTCTATATTTCCCCTAGATTTCCCTACTATAACTAGGCATTACGAAAATCCCTTTAGCTAGGACAATTGTTGTCTACCCCCGGGTCAACCCAACGAAGTACACACTTTAGAATCCTTTTACATCGTTTCAATACTACCACACACATATCCCTAGGATATACCTAGACTCTCACATGGTTATCAGTTGGTCGCACTGCACTTCCAGATTTCTCGCTTACAAACCACATCGTAATTTATCTAGACCTTGCACCTAATCTCGTGATGAATTTATTTTCACAACAAGTTTCACGACACTCAAGCAATTATAACTTGTAGATAAGTCCAAATTATTTAATTAGTTCGTTCCATGGATGACCGTTACTGATCATCTATGCCTTATACGGCCCTTAAGGCTAGATACCAATTGGAACCTTCTTTGTTCCAATTAACTTGCTTGTGTCCCTTTAGTCAGGACTACAACTTCTAGTTCACTTTGTTGAGATACCAATTGGAATCAGGAGATATCAGTTGGACTCAACTCATACCATAAGAGACAATAGTAGCTAGCGAGGCCCATAAAACTACTACTTTCAATCATAGAATTTGGTCGAACTTAATTCTTAACTGCCTCAATCTTTAATTGATGGCAACCGGACCTTAAATCAATCTTAGATAAAACCGATGCACCTTGAAATAGGTAAAAAAAGTCATTTATCCGAGGCAATAGATACTTGTTCTGAATGGTGACCCTATTCAACTATCGGTAGTCTATACATGTCCTTTCTTGCTAGTGATGGTGTTACCACTTTTGTTGCTCTAGTACGGACCATAGAGTGAAGGATGAAAGATACCAATTTGTATCACCCAGATACCAATTTGGATTCAAGTCATAGCACGAATGAGTAGAAAGAAGTGAGTTTTTCCTAAAGTCCTATAGTCTCTCGAAGAAAAGTACGGACGTGATCGTACTGTTCCGCATGACTCTACCAGACTCATTTTGGTACAATGAGATGCTTTGATACCAACTTTGTCACGACCCAGACCGTCATGATTGGCACCTACACAAATCCTCTGATGGGAGAACCATTACTACAACCCAAACAAGATTTTATGAAAACTAAGGCATTTAAAGATACGAAAGCAGGTTTAAATGACTATAAAATAGAGTCCCCATAAGCTCCAAGGTTTTAACAAACAACTAACAAACTAATGTGGAAGAAAAACTACTAGAACCTAAAGTCATTGTACCAAAACTCTACTAACGACAAGTCTAAGAACAAGGGGTACAAGCCCGAACCTAAACAACACCTTAAACAAAAGTCGGAGTCTGAAAGGAGTGGACTTAAACAAGAAAGATCCATGGCAGCCTGAAAGAACTGGCTCACTCTTGAATCTGATCACGCTCAATAATCACCTAGCTGAGGTCTATCAATAGCCACCTAAAGATGCCCTGTACTCAACAAAGAAAAAGCAAGTACAATATCAGTACACAACCACAGTGTACTGGTAGGATCACGCGGCTATCCTATTAAGTGTCACATATAAAAGTCATAACAACAATATAATAACATGCACACACCAAATATACACAATATCGATATCATTTACGAACAACCAACAAATTCACATTTATCAAGATATACATTTATGTCAAATCAATGGTCCTCTCATGGAATCCGCACCCAAACATTTAGCATACCGGAACATGGTACCTTATCCAATGTTTATGCCGAAACGTGGCAACCAATCCCATGTTTATGCCAGAACGTGGAACTGATCTAATGTTTATGCCAGAACGTGGCAACCGATCCAAGTTAGTATGTCGGAATGCAACACCCGATCCATTCAACAAGTTACAATCACAATCACAAGTATATTCTCAAAATCATACAATCAAGTCATGATTCATGACATTCATCATTCATCTATCCTTATCCATAAGTAGTGTAATCAATAGTGCAACATTCACATACATACACATATTATAATGAAGAAAGAACAAACATATATCACACAATCATGAAATCACAACCATTACCTACCTCGAATTCAAGCTTAAATCCCATAAGGCACTTGAATCTTCCCTTTTCTGATTCCTCCCGCTTGTTCGTGGTCTAAAAACATACAATTAACGCAAGGATCAATAAATGAGGCCTAATTAACTGGGTTATAATCAACCTTATCAACCATAGGCCAAACCCCTGATCCTTATACCTAGGTTAGGCCTTCTTCCACCATAAATCACACCTTAAAACCCTCCCGCATCGATAATTATCCAAGAAACTAAGTTCTACGGATCGAAACATGGATTCAGAGTGTAAAAACCTTATCTTTAGCCTCAAAAATGGTGGAAAATTGTCAAGAAAACCCCTGGGTCGTTCCTTAGCTCTCAAAGTAGAAAAGTGCAGAATAAAACATTTTTGGGGTTTTTTTCCAACTTAAGTCGCGTCTATCCCGCTACAGTTATCCCGCTATAGCGGCAGCCATCCCGCTACGACAGCATGCAGGGAGGCAGAATGCTGGAATTTGAATTCCAAGCGACCATTTCACAACACACATTCAACCCTTGACATTCAAAAACCACCAGTTCACGCTTAGATCATTTAATGGATTTCTACTCGCCCGAATTCAATTTCATAAAGTCGTATGAGTCCCTTAACATCTTAGTTATCTATTCATGTAATCAAAATCATAATTAAATCACCAAGCTGTTACCAGATTTTTCTAGACTTTATCGACTCCGATTTCGTCCAAATCTGAACTTGGTTAGGAAATTCCAAGTTACTATCAAAAGTTTTCTGACTCCAGTTCTTTCTCCATTGGCTTTTCCCTAATGACGGAATCTGGTCGTTACACCAAAATACCCATTTAAAATCTATCGGAAAGTGTTTTATGAAATAAAAATCTCTAGTACTCAAAACGACCTTAAGGGTCATTACATTATTTCATTAAAAAATACTTATAACTAACTATTAATTTTCATAGGTCCAAAGATAATTATAAAGTATAATTTGTTAAGATCTACAAAAGTGATCCAAGTAATGTTTTTTTATTAAGATATTATAATCTATACGCTTGATTGGCGTGATATATTATTTGAAGTAATCCTCCTTTATATTATAATGTAAAGATCTTATTATCAAGTCATATATAAATACTTATAACCATTTTTTCATAAACTGTCAGATTTATAAATTTTCTTAATAAAATAAATTGCATATTACGATAAGTAATGTAGTATAAAATTTCTTTACACTAATATGTATATGACATAAACTTATTTAAATATATAGCTTGTTCTCCATTTTTTATAAGTAAATTTCAATTATGAATAAGTTATATTTTATAATTTTTATGTTGTTTCAATATGACGGTTAATATATGACATATCTGTATAAAGCAAAATAGTTCTTAGTTTCTTAAAATACATTACGTTAGTTATATGTGTGTGTATATATATATAAAAGATTATCCATTTTCTTAGAAAATATTTAAAATATGTAGAATTTATGTAGATTTATATTCACATATTTACTAATTTATCACCAGTTAATGTCATTTAATTAAAACGAGTGATATATAATAATAATCTTAAACTTTACCAAATTACTATAATTTCTATCACGTAAATCTTTTGTAATGCTTTTTTATTTTCTTTTTTTAATTGTAATACATTGTTTAGCATGTTTGTAAATTCCCTTGAAGCACTCTTTGTTGTTAAATGTTCTACCAATTTTGTAGTATATAAGATGAAGTAAAGCAGTCTTTTTCTACCCATCTTTTGTTATTTCCTTAGTTCTAATTTATCTGACACCATTTAATCTGACATAAAGTTTTTAAAATATATATTTTTTAAAAATTTGTAGTCTAATATTCCTTGGTCATTTGTATGATTAAATAACATTTCATTTGCAGTAAAGAGAGTAAAGAGAGTATTATAAAGTTAAATTGTTTTCTATTATAAAAAGGTAACATTCTTTTTGGGACATATAGAAAGAAAAACGTTCCACATAAATTGGATCTGAAAGAGTATGTTAGAATAATATGATCAGTTTTAACTTTTATCAAAAAGGTGATAAGGACCATCCTATCTCTTCACTCTTCTACGTAACAAAGTCTTGCTAATACATTAAATTCTTCTACATAATAGCTTTTTAATACATTAAACTCATCTACATAATAAAAACTTGCTAATACAAATAATACTTATTATTTTAATTTATTTTATAGTAGATTTTTTAAATACAATATGACAAAATACCAATATTATTAGTTATTTGATTCGACGTATATTTTATATATAATATTAAAATGAATATGAGAGATATATTTTAAAATGTTAACTAATTAAACTTCAAAAATTTATATGTTTTATTTTAATTTTGTAGAATTAATTTATTATAAAGTGCAATTCATTTTATATCATGTTATAAAATCTTCATGAATAATTTTTAAAAAAATAATTCAATACATATAATATAATTTAATATTATAATATTGAGTCCGTAAACAGGCCTTTAAATATCTAATAATAAATAAAAGGGAAAATTATACATAATAGCAAATATTTAAAGGAAAATAGATCCTATAGCTATATTTGTATTTCTCAGCAAACGTGCAACTAATGTTACACCATTTTTGCCATTCAGTTGGGACCCACGAATTTTTTAAAAAAATGGAAGATTTATTTTATACAAATTCCTTCACTATTTTTTCTCTCCCACTTTCTTTCAAATTCTCCTAAAATCTCTCCCCAAATCATTTTTATTTTAATCGATTCGGCCACGCATTTCAAAAAATGGAAGATTTATTTTTATACAAATCTCTTCGCTATCTTTTCTCTCCCAATTTTTTTCAGTTTCTCCTAAACTCTCTCCCCAACTCAGTTTTTTTAAATACATATGTTTTCGTCTTATACACTTAAAATTATACAAATATAGATCTTCCCCTACCAGTTCTCTTTTGCATTTTCTCTCTTTCTCGCTTTATACAAACACAAAATATACAAATTACAATGTATAATATGTGTTTTATAAAGCGAGAGCGAGAGAGATTTGATATACAAATATTTTATTTCGATTCAATTGTATATAAATTTACATTTTATGTAGATATACAAACATAATTATTGGTACATATACATAGTAGTTACATATATAGTCACGACCCGAAGCTACTCCTAGGACGCAGACACGGAACCTAGAATCACGAGTGACCCCAAGTTAACCCTGCTGACAAATCATAAGCATACTAAATAAACTGAAGTAAGGAAATACTATACGGAAGCTAATCATAAAATAATCTGAAATGATGGGGACCCATACTAAATCTGAATATATCAAAACTGAGAGTTAAACAACAATTGAAAAGTCAAACTCGAATACTAAAGCTAATTCTAACTATATCTGAAATAAAGCATCTAATGATTAGAAATGCTGGGACATGCCCAACTAAGTCTAGCAAATACTGAAACTAGAACTAAAAGCAAAGGAAAATAGTCATGTCAATCATCCTCGAAGAATGAGGACTCATTGCTAATGCTGTTGAACTGAAGATTGGGAACAAATCTATACGTGATTAGGAAGCTAAGAACCTGAACCTATATCACGAGAAGATGTAGCATAGAGTATGCGTCAGTACTTGAAGGGTACTGAGCATGCATGATAGAGTAAAGCTGAAAAATAATCATAACTGAACCAAAACATATATTTGAGCAATGATAAGAGATAAGCATGATACTAAATTCAGAATATTGAACATGAAATAATTGAATGCAATGACCAAATCTATAACATGCTGAGACTGAAATCTGACTGTAATTGATGACATGATCAATACAATAGAATCTGTCTGTAAGGGAGCTACTAATAACTGACATAAAACCACATAAGCTAAATGCGGAGTCCAATGTATACGCCCTATCAAGAAGACCCAATATACCCTGCCAGAGGTATAGAGGCATGACTAGCGTGATCACTAAAATGAAGCCCATAGAGAGGACTTACAACCTACGGGGCACGTAGTTCTGGGACTTGAGGATGACTGACCCTACTCTGCTTGGTATGAAGCTTCTCCCAATTGATTATGGAGTTAACAATTTATGACTGAATTTCAGTAATACTGGATAGCTCAAATCTGACATGCTAACTGAAAATGCAACATTAATATACTGATAATTAAACATTCAAATCTGAGGCATATCAGAAATAATTGACCTAGCATGTGTAATTCATGAAATAAAAAAGACTACATAGCTAGGGTTATAAATTTATGAAAGGATCTACACAAAACAATGCTAAAATCCTGATGATATGATTAGGAACATTAAAGTAACTAGTTCATAATAATCTACTGAAATCCTAGAAACCCTAGGTCTAGATAATCTGAAGGGCATCAAGAATTTGACTGAATTCTAGGGACCTAATGGGTGAAAGGAACCCACTAGTGAAATCCCACATACCTGGTGATGAATTCCACGAAAAAATCTTTAGATTTAGGGCTGAAACTGAAGGAAACCTTATTGTGTTCTTGGAAAGCTTTGGTCGACTCTTTCTACTTTCTAGTTCTAAGTTTGAAGGATTATTTTAAGAAAGAATTCACTAGGGTAGGTTCTAATTAAATATATTTTCTAAAACTGACCAAAATTACATACTTTAGTGGTTAAACGACACAGTTTATAGGTCCAACGCTAGGGAAAATACCAAACGACCCCTCTGCCAAAGTCGACCACGAGTGACTAACGATTCGTGGACTGACCCACGGTCCGTCCTATCAACCGTGGATTGGCTTTCAGAGACTTGGTTCTGGGGCTTCGATCCACGGGCTAGGATCACGGGCCATGGTCTGACCTACGGTCCGTGAGTCCAACCATGGGTCAAAACTTAGCCATTTTCGTGAGCTGATTCTGGAAAGGCACTTTACGAGCAGTACCACAGCTCGTCGTCAGGACCTCGGCCTGTGAAGGGTCCCGTGGTCTGACGTTTGGGCCAGGTGGTCTCTGTCTGGTGACCAAAACTTGCCAGCATGGTCAGTGAGGTGGTCCACAACACATGAAGGATCCTGTGGTGCACCACTTCTGGACCAATGTGACTCCATGGACAGGTCAACGGATCATGGTCTCTTTCACAGTCCGTGAACCGTGACGTGGTTTACCTGCTACTGCTGGTTTTCTATTGTATTTTCTAAATCTAGGTTTCGAGGTGTTACAATATCTCTCCCTTGGGAACTTTTGTCCTAAAATGAAGTCTAAACAGTTGGATGGGGTGGGAAAGAGATACAAACCCTACCACTAATTACTATTTCTGACTGAATTAAGTTCCAAGAGCATAAAAATACACTGAAAATGCAAGTACAAACTGAAGGAACATGATACTAAGACTGAAACTACGCATGAATGACTGAAAAACTGAAGAGGAACTATTACCTCAAGCTGGAATAGAATCGAAAGGAAAGAGATGAGGATACTTAGCCTTCATGGCTACTTCTGCTTTCAAAGTAGCTCCATCTACGGACTGACTCCTCCACAAAACCTTTACTGAAGCAACATTTTTGTTTCTCAGCCTTCGAACATGGCGATCAAGGATTTCAACTAGTTCCTCTTCATAAGTGAGACTATCCTTCACAACCACACTTTCTAAAGGTACAATAGATGCTGGATCACCCACACACTTTTTCAACAACGAAATGTGAAAAACCAGATGCATTGCTGCTAGTTTTATTGGCAACTCTAACTCATAAGCCACTTTACCAAACCTGCTTAAGATCTTGTAAGGGCCTACATATCTAGGACTGAGTTTTCCTTTCTTGCCAAATCTCATCACCCCCTTTATAGGTGACACTTTCAGGAAAACCCAATCATTAACTTGGAACTCTAATTCCCTTTTTTTTACATCTGTATAGGACTTTTGGTGACTCTTGTCTCTCTTAAGTCTATCTCTAATGAGTTGCACTTTCTCCATAGCGTCATGAAATGAATCTGACTCTATCAAGGCCGCTTCACCTACTTCATACCAACCAACTGGAGATCTACATCTACGCCCATATAATGCCTCAAAAGGGGTCATCTGAATGCTGGAATGATAATTATTATGGTAGGCAAACTCTATAAGAGGAAGGTGATCATCCCAACTACCCTTAAAATCGATCACAGAAGCTCTCAACATGTCCTCTAAGTTCTGAATGGTAAGGTCTGCGTGACCATCTATCTGTGGATGAAATGTTGTGCTAAGATTAACCTAAGTGCCAAGACCTTTCTAAAATGACTTCTAGAAATGAGAGGTAAACTAAGGACCTCTATCTAAGATAATAGACAAAGTAACTCCATGCAACCTAACTATCTCATTAATGTAAAGCTTGGTGTAGTCCTCCGCCAAATCTATAGTCTTAACTGCCAAAAAGCGAACAGACCTAGTAACTCTGCCAACTTTAATCCAAATGGAGTCATGTTGTCTCCAAGTATGAGGTAACCCTGTAATGAAGTCCATGTTGATCACTTCCCACTTTTAAGTAGAAATGTGATCTCTTGAGTCATACCTCCTGGTTTCTAATGTTGTACCTTCACTTGCTAGCAATTTGGGCACTTAGCCATAAAATCCGCTATATCTCTTTTCATACCATTCCACCAAAATACTTTCATCAGATCACGGTACATCTTAGTGGCGCCTGGATAAATAAAATGTCTGGAGTTATGGGCTTCTGCAAGAATTTGTTGTCTTAACTCACCACCTTAGGAACACATAATCAACCTTGATAGCGAAGCACACTATCTCCCCCTTAGGAGAAGACCTCAACTCTCTATTGATGGACTACACCCTTTAGTTGAAGCAATATCATATCACTATCTTGCTTTTCCTTAACCTCCGCTACCAATAAAGATTCTGCCCCATTCTGAACTGTTACACCGCCATCTGATATACTCATAAAACGAACTCCTAAGTGACCAAGTCTGTGAACATCCTTTGCTACTTCCTTTCTTTCTTCCTCAACATGTGCTACACTACCTATAGATAGTCTATTAAGAGCATCTGCTACTATGTTGGCCTTACCAGGATGGTAATGCACACTCATATCATAATCCTTGAGGAATTCAAGCCATCTCCTTTGGCGAAGATTCAACTTTTTCTGGGTGAACACACACTGAAGGCTTTTATGGTCTGTGAACACATCTACGTGATCACCATACAAGTAATGTCTCCAAATCTTAAGTGCAAACACCACTGCTGTAAGCTCAAGGTAATGAGTTAGATAATTCTTCTCATGCACCTTAAGTTGTCTAGAAGCATAAGCTATAACCTTACCTTACTGCATCAACTCACAACCTATTCCGACTCTAGATGTGTCACAATAGATGACATAGCCGTCTGAACCCTCTAGTAGAGACAAAGCATGAGTTGTAGTCAACCTAGTTTTCAGTTTTGCGAAGCTTTTCTCACAAACATCTAACTAGTCAAACTCAACCTTTTTCTTAGTTAACTTAGTCAATGGAGAGGCTATGGATGAAAATCCTTCCACAAACCTTTTGTAATAACCAGCCAAACCCAAGAAACTTCTGATATTTATAGGTGAGCTAGGTCTGGGCCATTATTTCACGGCTTCAATTTTCTGAGAATCCACTCGGATCTCTTCGCTAGACACAATGTGACCAAGGAAAGCAATGGATTGCAGCCAAAACTCATATTTGATAATTTAGCATATAACTGGTGATATTTGAGAGTTTACAGGACAACCTTCAAATGATTCTCATGTTCTTTCTCATTCCTAGAGTAAGTGAGGATATCATCAATAAAGACAATAATGAACAAGTCCAAATATTGCTTGAACACTTTGTTCATCAAATCCATGAAAGCTTCAGAAGCATTGGTTAGTCCAAATAACATAACTACAAATTAATAATGACTAAACTGAGTTTTGAAGGCTATTTTTGGGATGTCAATATCTCTGAGCTGATGATAATCGGATTTGAGGTCTATCTTTGAGAGATGACTAGCACCCTGAAGTTGGTCAGACAAGTCATCAATGCTGGGGATAAGATACTTATTCTTGATTGTGACCTTGTTCAACTACCTGTATTTAATGCACATTATGAGAGAACAATCTTTCTTTTTCACGAACTACACAAGTGCACCCCATGGGGAAATACTAGGTCTGATGAAGCCCTTATCTAGAAGGTCTTTCAACTACTCTTTCAATTCCTTAAGCTTAGCTGGAGCCATTCTATAAGAAGGAATAGAAATAGGCTGGGTATTTTGAAGGAGATCAATTCCAAAGTTTATTTCTCGTTAGGGAAGAACTCTTGGAATATCATCTGGAAATACTTTTGGGAACTCATTAACTACTGGAACTGACTCAAGAGTTGGTGTTTTAGAGCTTGAATCCTTAACCCGAACTAGATGATAGAGATAACCCTTAGAGATCATCTTTCTGGCCTTAAGGTAAGAAATAAATCAACCCGTAGACGCTAAGCTATTACCCTTCCATTCTAAGATTGGTTCATCTGGAAACTAAAAATGTACAATCCTAGTTCTATAATCGATGGAGGCATAACAAGAATGTAACCAATCCATGCCTAGAATGATATCGAAATCTACCATTTCTAGCTCTACAAGATCTGCTGAGGTGACTTTCTGGGAGGCTGTGACAGGGAAATTTTTGTATACCCATCTAGCTATAACTAGGTCAACAACTGGAGTAGAGACTGAGAAGGGTTCTAAGAGAGTTTCTAAACTAACATCAATGTTTACTGCTATATAAGGAGTTACGAAGAAAAGAGTGGCCCCAGAAACTAACAAAGCATAAACATCTAAGTTAAAGACTCGTAACGTACTAGTGACTACAACAGGAGAATCTTCCTGATCTTGGCGAGCCTGAAGAGCATACAACATGTTTTGGCATTGTCCACGACCTGTACAAGATGATTTACCCTACTGAGTTGGGCGACCTGTTGGTGTTGCTGAAGTGTGGACTGAATTATACTATTATTTCCCTTTGACCTTGTTTAGTAGAAGGACAATCTCTCAACCAGTGACCATACTGGCTGCACCCTAAGCATCCTTCCTTTCCTACAATACACTCGCCAAGATGGTTCTTACCACACTTTGGACAAGTTAGGTAGGTTCTAGTTCCTGAAATACTCCCCTTAGACTTAGATCTTAATACGCTACCTTTCTGATCATGTTGGAACTTGTAGGATGGAACATTAGCTGATGAAGGTGCTGGAGCTAAAGACTTTTCTTGAAACTAAGAGTGATTTCCACCATCCAATTTCTGTTGAGAATACTCATAGTTGCGTGTTCTAGCCTTCTTATTATCATTAGTATGTTCCCTAAGATTATCTCCCTCAACCTACTGAGTATGAGTCATGAGCCTAGAGATGCTCATATTTTCCAGAAACATAGCATTTCTACTATGTTTTCACTAAGTTGGATACCCTATATTGAAAGTTCTTCATTTGAGCCCTGGAATCGGCCACCATGTGAGGAGCATACCTTGAGAGTTGGGTGAACTTAAGCCCATACTCTTGGATTGTCATGTTACCTTGCCTCAAATTCATGAATTCTTGAGCTTTTGCTTCCCCCAACCCTCTTGGGAAAAACCTGTCTAGAAAGCTCTCACTAAAGCATTCCCAAGTGATAGGATTTGCATCTGTACCCCTGTTCTCTTTCTATTAAGTATACCAGATATGAGCTACATCATTAAGCTGATAGTATTCCAACTCTACCCTATCATTACCTATCAGTTGCATACTTCCAAAGATCTTCTTGACCACATCTATGAAGTTTTGGGGATCCTCACCAACCTGCAATCCTAAGAACTCTGGCAGATTCAACCTAATAAAATCACGAACCTTGGCTGTCACTAATCCACCACTAGCATTTGCAGGAACTGGAACTTGCTGGCTGTTCTGATTAGTCACACTCTGAGCCAAAAGTTGAATGGCGTTTCGAAACTTAACATTCAAAACTTTCTGATCTGAGAATAGATGAGATGTGCTAGCATTGCGTACATTCACATTTTTCCATAAGTTCTACGAGGAGGAATGATCTAAAAGCTTATAATGTCAAGTTAGAATAGAGGAGTTATATTATACTTTAAGCACAATAAGATTAACAAGAAAGTGAAGTTTTTCCTAAAACACCTTGCAACCTCCATCTCATTAGATGTGGTGCACTTCACACCCATGAAAATGACTCTACTTAGTGCAGCTTTTCAAACATCCTAGGATTCTTAAACCTAATGCTCTGATATGAAGGTTGTTATGCCCCGAAGCTACCCCAGGACGCGGACACGGACCTAGGATCACAAGTGACCCCAAGCTAACCCTGTTGGCATATCATAAGCATATTAAATAAACTAAAGTAAAGAAATACTATGCAGAAGCTAATCATAAGATAATCTAAAATGATGGGGAATACCTATACTAAATTTGAATATATCGAAACTAAGAGTTTAATAACAATTGGAAAGTCAAACTCGAATACTAAAGCTAATTCTAACTATATCTGAAATAACGTCTCTAATGACTAGAAATGATGGGACATGCCCCAATTAAGTCTAGCAAATACTGAAACTAGAACTAAAAGCAAAGGAAAATAGTCATGTCAATCGTCCTCTAAGAATGAGGATTCACCGCTAATGTTACTGAACTAAAGATCGAGAATCGATATATGCGTGATCTGGAAGCTGAGAACCTGAAACTACATCACGAGAAGATGTAGAACAGAGTATACGTCAGTACTTGAACGTGTAACATCTCACAATTTGAAATAACTGGGAAGAACCTAAGAACTAGAAATAGTCATTTTTGCAAATAATGAAAATCTGGAAATTTGTTCAAGTTAGGAAAAGTTGATTTTTGGCCAACTTCAAATGAACACAACTTCTAGCTCAGGATTAGTTATAGGTACTTCCAGATATGGTAGGAAAGATCTTGGAATTATCTTTCCAACACCGCTGAGTTTACGCGATTCCTTGTTTGTATGAGTGAGATATGCCTATTGGAATTTGGGCTATTCAAATAAGGAAATGCCCAATCTGGATTTTTGAAGGGTATTTCAGTCCTTTCCTTATCCAATTAATTAAATTTATTTTAGTGAATTGATTAAGGGTCTAAACTACAATAGGTCAGTTTTATGCTTTTGGAAAAGAGCTAGGGTTTTATAGAAGAGGAAAGAAGAGGAAAAAAGAAGAGAAGCAAGGAAATCGTCACGTTTGTCGAGTTTAGCTTGTGTGTTTCATCGGGGGTGATCCCTACAACGTATGTGAGATCACATAGCATTGGGTAAGTTCACCCACGCACCAATCATGACTAAATTTCAGCGAACTTATTAGATTTGAAAGTAAATCCTTGAGTTCTTGATAAATTTCATTTGGATTCTTGTGGGTTGTGTTGATTGGAGTTTCTTGAGATTGATTCACGTTTTTAGTCATGTTTTTTAGTAGAATCTGATGTACTTTGAACATATAATTGATTCTAAGTGTTTTGGGAAAGAACCTATGGAGTTTAGAGGGTTTAGAGCTGAAAGATGAAGAAGAAATTTCGTCGGTCGAAATCTGGACATGCCTCCACATCGCAGACCCACTCTCTAGAACTGAGAAAAATTGTTTTGCATCACAGAGCGGTCACGGACCTTTCTTCCTCAAAAGTTGTTTTCGAAACCAAAAATTAAATATGTCTCCGCGTCGTAGACTCACCCTCAAATATTGATATTTGGTCTTCTCTCATGTTTAGCCATCCAAAATCATTCCTAGACATCATGAGATTTTTCCAATCACAAATCATAGTCCTTGAATCCATAATCCAATTCAAGGACCAATTAAGAGTCAAGTCAAAAGAAGTTAAGAACAAAGTAAAGAGTAGTTCTTAGAGTCTTCCAAAAGTCTTTTCCAAATGTTTTAGCTTTGTTTTAAGACTTAAAGTTCAAGTTGAGTAACGAGTAAGGATTAAAGTTGAAGCTTATTTCTTGAAAAGAATATGGGAACTATGTAATCCCAAGGAGTTTAAAATGTTCTCACATTTAAACAAGAAAGGAAAGCTTGATTTCCAAAGAGCCTACGGGCTACTTTTCATAAAAGTGTAATCGCTTTCTAAATAATAGAACAGAAATATTGATTTCCAAGATAGCCTTTAGACTAAGTTTATTAGCACTAACCTCAAATCATAGAAAGAAATATGTTTTTAAACATAAAGAGCTAGTATCATATTTTGGGAGTACTACTGAGCACCGTTATGGGGGAGCATTCAGAGAACCCATAGCCCCCCACAAACCATGTAGTCATCATGGGTAGAAAAGGGTCATACTTTTTAGATGAATCCTTTAATGATTTTTAGTATAGACTAGTGGATCCAGTTAGTGAGTTACATCCTATACCCCCGACATGGTTTTGGATGGTCCTTGGCAGCGTGAGGTTAAGTGTTGTATCATCACTATAGCTGTTAAGTGATGGTTGTCGGTTAGATAAACTCCCACAACAATATTTTGCATTTTTATATACATCAATTTATTTGTATTTTTACATACATCTCAGAGTTATACGTATCTTTGCATACACAGAGAGTTGACATCATGTTTTAAATAGTTTTCTTTATATTGTACTTTTTTTTAAACTACTTAATATTGAAATGAGTTCAGTTATGTTGAGTTGAGTTGAGCCATGTAGGTTCTTCAGTTTCTTTCTGATTCATTTCAAGCTTATGTTGTGTTTAGCATTCCAACTCGCCAACTCGTACATTCAATGTACTGATGCCAGACACAGGTAACCAAGATCAACATCCGGCGCATCATTGATCCAGTTGATCTTCAGAGTTGTTGGTTAGCATCCTTGCTTTCGGAGGATCCCCCTTTTCATTACATTATCATTTTAGTTCATTAGAATGTCCTGCACTTGTCCCGACATCCATCTAAATTGTTTTAAAGGCTTCATAGATAGTCAGTTAGATGTTAGTTTATTCATCATCATTTTGTTATTAGCTTATATTCAGATTTGAGTTGTCATTTTGGCTAAGTTAAATGTTTATTTTTAAAATATTATGAGTTCAGTTTGAGATAATTGAGTTATTTAGCATATGAATCCTTTTCGTAATGCTTAAAGACTTCTGCTGAGTAAGTAAGCCAGACCAAGGGTTCACTTCGGGTCAGTAATGGTTCTCAAGTGCTAGTCTCTCCCAGTGTGTAGGCTCGTGGTGTGACAAACTTAGTATCAGAGCACAAAGTTCAAAATTCCTAGGGAGTCTATGAAGCCGTGTCTGTAGAGTCCTAGTTATCGGTTTGAAGCGCACCACATCTATAATTAGAAGGCTGCAATACATAGGAAAATTCTCACCTCTTTCACACTCATTTCATGCATTAGAGTTTGGTCTATAAAAAGTTTCCCTCTAATTAGTGCTTGCGCATGTTTTTAGATAATCATGCCTCCACGAAGAGTTGTCTGAGGTCGTCCTTCTAGGAGAAACGTCGAGGACAAGGGATACCTAATACACTAGAAGTGCAATCCCAAGAAGAGGTCACTAATGTTGAAATCTATGAAACTATCCGTATATTAAGTCAAGTTGTGACCCATCCCATCAAGATGGACATAGATATAATCAATAGGAAGTGGTTAATACTTCAAGGATCTGTGAGATTTTAAGGATGAACCCACCAAGCTTCACAGGTTTAGTGTCAGAGAGGATCCAAAGAACTTTGTTGAAGAGCTTCAGAAAATTTTTGAGATTATGCATGCTGTAGATGCTGAGAAGTGGAACTAGCTGCATACCAAATGAAAGGTGTCTCTAGAGCCTGGTTCAACCAAAGGAAAGAGAATAGAGCTGAGGATAGACCAATAGTGAGTTGGATTGTGTTTGAGAGTGCTCTCATGGGACACTTCTTTCCCTATGAGTTGTGAGAGGCAAAGATAAGAGAGCTTCTCATCCTTAATCCGGAGTCTGAGTGTTCATGAGTACAGTCTAAAGTTCGCACAACTTTCCCGTTATGCCCCCGACATGGTTGCTGACATGAGGAACAAGATCAGTTTATTTGTTGTTGGGTTGTCTCGTCAGTCAAGCAAGGAAGGCAAGGCAATGATGTTGATAAGGGATATGGACATAGCAAGGCTAATTATCCATGCATAACAAGTTGACGAGGATAAGCTAAAGGATAGAGAAGAGTTTAAGAATAAAAGGGCTAAGACATTAGGGAACAAGTTCAGGCAGCAAAAGAGTAGTGTGAACTAGTCTTCCTTCCAATAGAAACAGAAGGGACCTGCCTTATCATCTACTAGTGCACCTGCACCGAAGAACAAATGAGAATACAATAGTCAGAATTCCAAAAGTTTCAGAGCTAAACCTATTTATTCTCAAGGAAGTATGGCACAAAGGGGTAGTAAGCCTCCTGCATGTGCTAAGTGTGGCATAAATCACTTAGGTATTTGTCGTGAGGGCTCTACTAGTTGTTTCAAGTATGGTTAGAACAGTCATTTTATGAGGGAGGGTCTTGAGAACATGCAAGGTAATGGTAATAGGGGCAATATGGCCAAGCTTTCTTTAGTTGCTCCACCAGACAAAGCTGCACCCCGAGGAGCTCCTTTAGGTACTGGTGGGGAAACAAACTGCTTATATGCTATCAATAGTCGCCAAGAGCAAGAGAATTCACCAGATGTAGTCACTAGTATGATAAGTCTTTGACTTTACTATTTATGCTTTGCTAGATCCATGAGCGAGTTTGTATTTTGTAACTCCTTATGTTGCTATGAATTTTGATGTTATTCTTGAGCAACTTAGTGAACCATTCAGTGTTTCTACACCTGTTGGTGAGTCTATTCTAGTAGAGAGTTTATCATGATTGTCCCATTTTCGTTAGTCATAAGAGTACCATGGTTGATTTAATTAAGTTAGACATGGTAGATTTTGATTTCATTCTTGGTAAGGATTGGCTTCATGCCTGTTATGGCTCAGTTTATTGTAGAACTCAAGTTTTCAAGTTTTAGTTTACAAATGAGCCAGTCTTAGAGTGGAAGAATAGTTCAGCAGTGCCTAAGGGCCGTTTCATTTTGTACCTTAAGGCAAGGAAGTTAGTTTCTAAGGGGTGTTTCTATCACTTGGTCATAGTTAATGAATCTAGTGTTGAGATACCTCCTATTCAATTAGTTTCAGTAGTAAAAGAGTTTTCAGAAGTCTTTCCAGATGATCTACCCGGAGTCCCTCCTGAGAGAGAAATAGACTTCGATATAGATGTTATTCCAAATACTTGTCTTATATATATTCCACCGTACAAAATGGCACCAGCGGAGTTGAAATAGTTAAAAGAGTAGTTGAAAGATCTTTTAGAGAAAGGTTTTGTTCGACCAAGTGTCTCACCTTGGGGCGCTCCAGTCTTAATTGTGAGAAAGAAGGATGGTTCCCTTAGGATGTGTATAGATTACTGCTAGTTGAATAAGGTTACCATCAAGAACAAATATCCTCTTCCAAAGATTGATGATCTTTTCGATCAACTTTAGGGTGCCACCTATTTCTCAAAGATAGATCTTAGATTTGGTTAACATCAGTTAAGAGTAAGGGAATGTGATATTCCAAAGACAACATTCAGGACCCGTTATAGTCATTATGAGTTCCTAGTTATGTCTTTTGGTTTGACCAATGCGCCTGCAATGTTCATGGACCTTGTGAATAGAGTCTTTAAACCTTATTTAGATATGTTTGTTATCTTTTTCATTGATGACATACTAATCTATTCAAGGAATGAAGAAGATCATGCTAGCCATCTCAGAATAATTCTTTAGACTTTGAAAGATAGAGAGTTGTATACCAAGTTGTCTAAGTGTGAGTTTTGGCTTGAGTCTGTGGCATTCTTAGGCCACATAGTTCTAGTGATGGAATTGAAGTTGATACTCAAAAGATTAAGGTAGTGCAAAATTGGCCTAGACCCACATCTCCAACCGATATTAAGAGTTTCTTGGATTTGGCTGAATATTATACGAGGGAATTTTATCTATTTCATATCCTTTGACCAAGTTAACTCAAAAGACAGTGAAATTTCAATGGCTTGAGGCTTGTGAGAAAAGCTTTTGGGAATTGAAAAAGAGGTTGACTACCCCAGTGTTAACTTTACCAAAGGCTATGCAAGGTTTTATGGTGTAGTGTGAGGCATCTAGAGTTGGTTTGGGTTGTGTGTTAATGCAAAATGGCAAGGTTATAACTTATGCCTCTAGATAGTTGAAAGTTCATGAGAAGAATTACCCAACCCATGACTTAGAGTTGGTTGCAGTAGTATTTGCTTTGAAAATATGGCGCCATTATCTTTTTGGTGTTCATGTGGATGTGTTCACCGGCCACAAGAGTCTTCAATATGTGTTTAGTCAGAAAGAGCTTAGCCTCAGACAGAGGAGGTGGTTAGAATTACTCAAGTATTGTGACATGAGTATTCTTTATCACCAAGGTAAGGCTAATGTTGTTGATGATGCCTTGAGTAGGTTATCTTGGGTAGTACCACCCATTTTGAAGAAGGTAAGAAAGAGTTAGCAAAAAAATGTGCATAGACCTGCACGATTAGGAGTTCGATTAATGGATTCCACAAAAGGAGGAATAGTGGTGATGAATGGGGTTGAATCATCATTAGTGTCAGAAGTAAAAGGTGAGCAAGACCAAGACCCTATCTTGATTGAATTGAAGGCAAATGTTCAGAAGCAAAAAGTATTAGCTTTTGAACAAGGGGGATATGGTGTGTTGAGACATCAAAGTAGGTTGTGTGTACCAATGGTGTATGGAACCCAAGAGAGGATCATGGAGGAAGCTCATAGCTCCAGATATTCCATTCATCCGAGTTCCACCAAGATGTACCGTGACTTGAGAGAAGTCTATTGGTGGAATAGTATGAAGAAAAGATATCCACATCTCTTCGAACTTAGAGAAATTTCAATTCAAGGTACTAATCCTTTCTTAGTATGTATTTACAAGGTGACACGTTGTTTTGCATTTGCTTGTGGGTGTTTGAATTGAATGTTGCATGTTACACCCTTAGCCTATTAAGAAAAATCTTATTCGAGGATGAATATTCCCAAGGGGGAGATATTGTAACATCTTGCAATTTGAAATAGCTAGGAAGAAGCTAAGAACTGGAAATAGTCATTTTGGAAATAATTAAAATCTGGAAATTTGTTTAAGTTAGAAAAAGTTGAGTTTTGGCCAACTTCAAACGGCCATAACTTGTAGCCCAGGATGAGTTAGAGGTACTTTCATATATGGTAGGAAATATATTTAAACGATCTTTTCAACGCCGCTGAGTTTGCACGATTCCGAGTTTGTATGAGTGAGATATGCCCATTCAAAGTTGGGTTTTTCAAATAAGGAAATGTCCAATCCGAATTTTTGAAGGGTATTTCAGTCTTTTCCTTATCCAATTAATTAAATTCATTTTAGTGAATTAATTAAGGGTATAAACTTAACTTGGTCAGTTTTACGCTTTTGGAAAAGAATTAGGGTTTTATAGAAGAGGAAAGAAGAGGAGAAAAAAGAAGGAGGAGCGAAGAAGTCGTCAAGTTCGTCAAGTTTAGCTTGTGGATTTCGTCGGGGGTGATCCCTACAAGGTATGTGAGATCACATAGTGTTGGGTTAGTTCACCCATGCACCAATAATGATTAAATTTGAGCGAAGTTTTTAGATTTGAAAGTAAATCCTTGAGTTCTTGATAAATCTCGTTCGAATTCGTGTGGGTTGTGTTTATTAGAGTTTCTTGAGATTGATTCATGTTTTTAGGCGTGTTTTCGAGTAGAATTTGATGTACTTTGAACATATAATCGATTCTAAGAGTTTGGGAAAGAACCTATGGAGTTTAGAGGGTTTAGAGCTGAAAGACAAAGAAGAAATTTCGTCGGTTGAAATATGGACATGCCTCCGCGTCGCAGACCCACTCCCGAGAACTGAGAAAATAGTTTCACATCGCGTAGCAATCACAGACCGTTCTGCCTCAAAAGTTATTTTTGAAACAAAAAATTCAATATGTCTCCGCATCGCGGACCCTCCCTTAAATATTGATTTTTTGTCTTTTCTCATGTTTAGCCATCTAAAATCAATTCCTAAACATCATGAGATCTTTCCACACACAAATCACAATCCTTGAATCCATAATTCAATTCAAAGACCAGTTAAGAGTCAAGTCAAGGGCAGTTAAGATCAAAGTCAAGAGAAGTTCTTAGAGTCTTCCAAAAGTATTTTCCAAATGTTTCAACTTTGTTTTAAGACTTAAAGTTCAAGTTGAGTAAAGAGTAAAGATTAAAGTTGAAGTTCATTTCTCGAAAAGTATATGGGGACTATGTATTTTCAAGGAGTTTAAAATGTTTTCACATTTAAACAAGAAAGGAAACCTCGATTTCCAAAGAGCCTTCGGGCTAGTTTTCAAAAAAGAGTAATCGCTTTCTAAATGAAGCAAGAGAGGGAATTTTGATTTCCAAGATAGCCTTTGAGCTGTGTTTTTTAGCACTAACCTTAAATCATAGAAAGAAATATGTTTTTAAACATAAAGAGCTAGTATCATACTTTGGGAGTAGTATTGAGCACCAATATGGGGGAGCGTTCAGAGAACCTACAACCCCTATAAACCAAGTAGCCATCATGGGTAGAAAAGGGCCATACTTTTTAGATGAATCCTTTAATGCTTTTTAGTATAGACTGGTGGATCCACTTAGTGAGTTAGGTCCTATACCCCTGGCAAGGTATAGAATGGTCCTTGGCAGTGTGAGGTAATATGTAGTGTCATCACTATAGCTCTTAAGTGATGCTTGTCGGCTAGAGAAACTCCCACAACAATATTTTGTATTTTTATATGCATCATTTTATTTGTATTTTTACATACATCTCAAAGTTATATATATATTTGCATACAGACAGAGTGGACATCATGTTTTAAACAGCTTTTCTTTATATTGCACTTGTTTCTAAACTGCTTTATATTGAATGAGTTTAGTTATGTTGAGTTGAGTTGAGCGAGGTAAGTTCTTCAGTTCCTTTCAGATTCTTTTCAAGCTTAAGTTGTGTTTAGCATTCCAACTCGCATACTTGTACATTCAATGTACTAATGACAGTTGGCATGCATCATCTTATGATGCAGACAGGTAACAAGGATCAGCATCTAATGCATCGTTGATCTAGTTGAGCTTCAGAGTTGTTGGTGAGCCTCCTTGCTTTTGGAGGATCCCCCTTTTCATTACTTTATCCTTTTAGTTCATTAGAATGTCGTGGGCCTGTCCAGACAACCATCTCAGTTGTTTTAGAGGCTTCATAGATAGTCAGTCAGATGTTAGTTCATTCGTCATCATTTTGTTATTGGCATATGTTCAGATTTGAGTTGTCATTTTGGCAAAGTTAAATGTTTATTTTTAAAACATTATGAGTTCAGTTTGAGACAGTTGAGTTACTTAGCATATGAATCCTTTTCTTAATGCTTAAAGTCTTCTTCTAAGTAAGTAAGTTGAGTAAGTAAGCCAGGCCAAGGGTTTTCTTGGGGCCAGCAATGGTTCTCGAGTGCCAATCTCGCTTAGGGTGTAGGCTCGGGGCATGATAGAAGGGTACTAAGTATGTATGATAGAGTAAAGCTGAACAATAATCTTAATTGACCAAAGCATATATCTGAGCAATTATAAGAGATAAGCATGATACTAAATTGAGAATATTGAACATGAAATAACTGAGTGCAATGACCAAGTCCATAACATGTTAAGAATGACATCTGACTGTAACTGATGACATGGTCAATACAATAGAATCTGTCTGTAAGGGAGCTACTAATAATCGATATAAAACCACATGAGATAAATGTGGAGTCTGATATATACGCCCCATCGAGAGGACCCAATATACCCTGCAAGAGGTATAGAGGCATGATTGGCGTGATCACTAAATTAATGCCCACATAGGGGACTTACAACCTATGGGGCATGTAGTTCTGGGACTTGAGGGTGACTGACCCTAGTCCGCTCGGTATTAAGATTCTCCCAATTGATTATGAAATTAACAATTTGTATTACAGGACAGCTCAAAGCTGACATGCTAAATGAAAATGCAACATTAATATACTGATAATGAAACATTTAAATCTGAAGCATCTATATCTTAAATAACTGACCTAGCGTGTGTAATTCATGAACTAAAAGAACTACATAGCTAGGGTTCTGAATTTATGAAAGGATCTACGCAGAACAATGCTAAAATCATGAATACTGATTAGAAACATTAAAGTAACTAATTCACAATAATCTACTGAAATTCTAGAAACCCTAGGTCTAGATAATCTGAAGGGAATCAAGAATCTAACTGAATTCTAGTGACCTAATGGGTGAAAGGAACCCACTAGTGAAATCCCACATACCTGGTGAAGAACTCTACAGAGAAATCTTTTGATTTTGAGCTGGAACTGAAGGAAACCTTGATAAATTCTTGGAAAGATTTGGTCGACTCTTTCTCCTATCTAGTTCTAAGTTTGATTGATTATTTTGAGAAAGAATTGACTAGGGTAGGTTCTAATTAAGTTGCTAGGCTAAAACTGACAAAAACTATGTAGTTTTGGAGTTAACAACATAGTTTAGGGATCCAACGCATAGGGAAAAGACCAAACGACCCCAAGTCTGCCGAAGCCGACCACGGGCTGACTGACGGTCCGTAGACTAACCCACGGTCCGTCCTGCTAACCATGGATTGGCTTCTAGAGACTTGGTTTTGGGGCTTCGATCCATAGGTGGTGGTGTGACCTACAGTCCGTGAGTCTAACCGTGGGTCAACACCTAGCCGTTTTCCTGAGCTAATTCTAGGAAGGCACTTCATAGGCACTACCACGGCCCATAGTCAGGACCACGGCCCATGAAGGGTCCTGTGGTCTGACCTCTGGGCAAGGTGGTCTCTGCCTAGTGACCACGACTTGCCATCACTGTCCATGAGGTTGTACACGACCCATGCAGGGTCCCGTGGTCCACCACTTCTGGACAAGTGTGAGTCCACGGACAGGTCAACGGACCATGGTCCCTTTCACAGTCCGTGAACCCTATCGTGGTTCACCTGTTGCTGTTGGTTTTCTGCTGCATTTTCTAAGCCTAGGTTCTTAGGTGTTACATATATACAATTGAATTGAGAGGCTGCCATCGATTCATACAAATGAGAGGTTGCTGATGATTTATAGAAATGAGAGGCTGCCAATGATTTATACAAATGAGAGGCTGAGAGCGATTTATACAAATCTAATGCTCCATAGCAAACATAAAGTTTGCTATGGAGCGCAATTATACAAACTATAACTATAGCATACAAATATGAATTTTTTGTCTGCTGAACCTAAAATTTAAATTCAAATGGTGAACAACCGCCCAACAATATTTATCAACAAAATATATACCATATAGATCAGGGGAAAGTTGAGCTAACCTTATAAATAAACAATAAGCCATCTAAGAGAAAAGAACATTGAAGTGCTTACCATAGAGAATATGCTCCAAATTAAGATGCAACACATGAGACATTTAAATTTTGATTATGTTAGTAAAGTCAATGGGTCGATTCAATGTTTTCTGTTTACTACTTTCAAATACGCGCTAACTCATATTGAGTGAATTGATGTGATTTTTTAAATAGATCAAAATAAGTGAATTGCTCAAAGTATAAGAGAATTAATGAGACTTTTTTTTTTTTTATATTCATCCTTTATTTAATTATGCTTTTGATCAACTACTTTATATTTTATAGTAGAATAATTTAAAAACAATCAAAAAGGCAATAATGACAAGTAGATTATAATTTATATCCTTAAAAAAAATTTAAAGTGTACCAAATTCAAACGATTTGGCTCATCTCCATTACACCTTCTCTCCATTTCCTAAGTGCATATTTACATGACTGACCCCTATCATATTCAAAATTTAAAAATCTAGATAAATTTAATTTAACATGCCCCTTAATCATGAACAAATTAGGAAAAAGCTAACCGACTTTGGACAGAAAATTTTCATCTTCCAATTTCTTTTTGATATAATTTTAATTTTATTTAAAAATTTAATAAAATCAAATCATGAATATCCATAAAAAAAAATACATAGAAGATACAAAATACACCAAAATAACTCAAAATAATCTCTTAAAATTTAGTGTTAAAAAAAAAATTTCAAATCATGTTTTCTAAATTACTTTAACATATAACATTATATTTTTCATTCACATCTTGTAAACTATCTTTGACCCAAAAAAATAACAATCTATTTTTGTGGAGTAAAAAAAGAAAAGTATTTGGCAAATAAAATTATGTCAAAATAAACGCAGAGGAAAAAGATATTGTATAATAGTATTTCTAAAATGTTTTAGAGTATTATCTGTTTAAAAATAAAGTTGGTCTCTATGTTTTCTTAATTATGTTGCTGGTTTTTTTTTTTGGTTAGATATAAAAAAAATAAAAAATTCTTGCCTTTGGATCAAGGAAAAGATATTAATGGTGATGCAAAACCTGTATCATGAAAGTAAAGATATTAATGAAGAGTTGAAATTAGTTAAAAGATGAGACTTTTCTTATTAAACTTGTGTGAGTTTTTTTTTTCTTCATTCATATTATAAGGGGAAAAAGACTTAAATATGTCGTTGAATTTTGAGAAAACAGTAATTTATATCATCTATTAAAAGTTTTGTTAATCTATGCCATTTTCGCTTTAGAAAAGGTTCATCCACGTCCTTATTTATTAACTGAAAATAGTTTTGATTCCTTGCAAAATTATTTTTTACATGTGGTCAATTATGATTCAGTCACACCATTAATTAAATAATTTTTTAAAGAAACAAACTCAATTATGCCACAAACTTTGAGAAAAGGGCTAATCTATGTTATTTCAATTAATCAATAATAGCATGAATGAACCTTTTTCTCAAACGAAAATGGCATAGGTGGACCAAACTTTTAATGGATGACATCGATGAACCTTATCTCAAAGTTTGATGACATATTTGTGTCATTTCCCATTTTTTTAATTATGATTAAGAGGTCTATTAAATAAATTTAATCTAGACCTTTAAATTTTTTGATAAGGCACAAGTACCCCTCTAGACTATGGCTGAAATCTCGCAAACACACCTTAACTAAACTAAAGTCCTATTACCCCCCCCCCCCCCCCTCCTGAACTCATTTTTTTTGTAATTTTAAACATCTTTTTGACCTACATGACCTCCATATCTCCTACACGCCTCACCTAAGTGGAATCACGGAGTGTGCCATATAAGTCAAAATGTGTACAAAATTATAAAAAAAAAATAAAAGAGTTCGGGGGATAATATTATCTTAGTTTAGTTAAGATGTGTCTCATAGTCTACTTATACATTATCCCTTTAAAATATAACAAATATCAATCATTTAAATATGCACTCATCTAAGTGATTAGTGATAATTTTATAATTATCATGATTGTGAGTTGTACTCTTATTATTGTTCACTCACAGAGGAAAACAACGTGAATCATGGTGGCATTTATGTGGACAAATGGGAAAAGATAAAGATTAATTAATTAGAATAAAGACATCTTATCTCAAAAGAGGAGAATGAAAGAAACAAGACAAGACTCACAATGTCGGAAAAAATATTTTTGAAGAAATAAAGGAGATGCAACGTGGTATAAATTCTGCATTAGGAATCCAATTTTATGATGGGTAAGTGACGCAAAGGAGAACAATGAAAACAAACGTATTCCTCTTTAGCTTGGAGAAATAAAATTCAAGTACTAAAAAAATGCTCAAATATATTAAGAATCTGGTTGGCATTGCTGTTGAGAGCTTAGACACATTTATTTTAATTTTTTTTGTTTTTGAAAAAATAGGTGTTTGGCAAACCTGTAAAATTGCGACCAGTTTTTCTGTTGTTAGGAAGAAACTAAAAATTTCTTCTTTTTAAAAAAAAACAGAAGCAAAAATTTGTTTTTTTCAAGACAAAAACTGTCGTCAATGGAAACAGTCGTATCTATCTCGTAGACTTCAACTTCTTCAACTTGGGATGAAACATTCAATTCTGAAACTCTCGTCTCTTCCTCATTAGGTAATTCAACAACATTTCGAGGTTTGACCTTCAATAAAACAGCCCAATCATCCCTATCCTTTTTCTTGCTGGGATAAGGCACATAGCACACTTGAGTTGCTTGCATTGCAAGAATAAAAGGTTCATATTTTTATATCAACAACGATGGTTAATATCAACTAATTTGTACTGATTTTTCTTTTTAACACCAACATTCATAGTTGTGTCAAACCATTCACATTTGAATAATACCGTTTGCTTTGAAGGTGCTTCACGATATTCCACTTGTATAATATAATCACCAAAATTTGGATCAGAGATACAAACTCCACTATTCATTGTTGATCTTGCACTACCATGACATTCTATGTGAAATTTGTATCCATTAAAAAAAATAAAATGGAATGACATGCAGCGCTTATTAATGGTCCACGAGCAAGACAAGGCAAGAATTCATTCTCAATGGAATTGCATCAAACCTATTTTAAAAAATTGCAAGACTTAGTAATATTTAAAAAGTCAATTTAAGTCATCACCATATTAAAGAGAATAAATTTTCAAAATCTTACAAATTCCTTGAACCATGTAGAGAATTTTCTTCAAGACTTTCGTCTATTTGGCCCTGAGAGAGATTCGAAAATTCTTCTTGCAAACATTGTATGAACATACTTCATTACAACAAAATAATTTAAATTGAAAAGTCTTGATATAACGATATGTTTATATTATTAAGAAAATATAACAAATTTTTGTTACCTCACAAATGGCTCAACCTCCTTATAATTTAGTAAGATATAAGTTTGGGCGGCCCTGATTTCTTCAAGGGATAAATCCCTTTTTTGCTTCTCCCCCTAGTCGACCAGGATGGGAAAATATTGATAAATTTCCTTCATGATCATTCATATCACCACCGTCATCGTTACGATCCACATTATGATTACGTGTCATGACATGAGGTTCAAAATAATGAGAAAGCAGTTGTGTTGACTCAGTCATCAAGTACGCTTCACAAATGGAACCCTCAACACTAGCTTTATTCCCAATCATTCTTTTAAGATTTCCCAGATACCTAGATAAAACGGATTGACCATTACATTAGAACAGGAATATTTAGCCTACTAGTCACAAGTTTAACATAAATTTCACATTTATCTTTCAAAAGGATGCATCCATCAGTACTGCACAGGTCCAGCTATGCTTTCTTCTTATGGAAGGTGCACAGGAAGATGTTCCATTGACTCAAAGAACCCAGGAGGAAATATTCGTCCTAACTTGCACAAGATTTGTGGGATATCTCCCTCTAATCTCTCCATGTCCTCCACTCGAAGAGTGGTTGAAATAAGATCTTTAAAAAACAAGCTCAATTTTGTAAGTGCTTGCCACACATTACTAGGAAGTAGCTCACGAAAAGCAATAGGCATTAGTCGTTACATGAACACATGCCAATAGTGACTTTTCATGCCAAAAATCATTTTCGCATTTGTGTCTGGACATCTACCCAAATTTGAAACATACCCATCCAGAAACTTTAACCCTTTCACCCAATTGAACAAGATAGCTCGTGCTTCCTTGTCTATTGTATATACAACTTTGGGATACTTTTCACTACTATCCTTTGCCGATTGAGGTCGATTACAATAGTCTACCATATCTTGACGTGATTGTGGATTGTCTTTGGTTTTGCTATAAAAATTAAGAACTGTGTTAAACACATTATCGAAGGCATTTTTTTCAATATGCATGACATCAATATTATATTGAATCATGTTCAAACTCCAATAAGGAAAATCCCAAAAGATGCTTCGCTTTTTCCATCCACAAGACTTACATATTCTTTTATTAACTTCTTCTGCATCTAAGTCTCTAAGTCTATTACTTTTCTTATGCCCAAATCACAAATTTGGTTCAATAATTCCTTTCCTATTCTATAGGGTAGCGGTGATCATTGGACAGTCTTGCCTTTAGGAAAATTCTTACGATCTCTCCTAAATGGGTGATGTTGATCAAGAAACATCCTATGACATTCAAACCATGATGTTTTCCTACCATGTTTCAATCTAAAGGATCGTCTTTCCTCCATACATTATGGGCATGCTAACTTACCTACAGTGTTGTAGTGCTCCATACCGATAATATAGAATATGCTGGAAAGTAACTGATTGTCCACATCAAAGCTACCCTTAGTTGAAAGTTTTACTTTTTTGACATGTCAAATGCTTCAACACTTGTCTCCCACAATAATGTTAATTTTTTAGAGGTTGTAGATAACATCAATTTTATGTTTGGGGTTGTTTGGCCCCAGAACAATGACTGTTAAGAACATATAAGCTTCCTTCATACACATCCCTAGAGTTAAATTGTATGGATTAAAAATCACAGTCCACAAAGAGTATTTGCTCCCAAATTGACTAAATGGTTGAAAACCATCAGTACATAATCCCAATCTTATATTTCTTGGTTCAGTAGCAAAAAAAGGATGAGTTTCATTAACATTCTTCCAAGCCTCGGAGTCTGATGGATAATGCATTACACCATCCTATTTTGTATGCTCATGATGCCATATCATGTCTGAAGTTGTAGCATGTGATGCATATAATCTTCGCAATCTAGGAATCAAAGGAAAATAATAGATTTTTTTTATATGGAACCAATTTCCTCTTACGAGAGCCAACACAACTCTTGTATCTCTCATGGCCACAAAATGTGCAAGAAGTAATGTGTTCATCATCATCCCAATACAACATATACCCAGATTCACAATAATCAATTTTTTCAACCGGTAAACCCAAGATACACACTAGTTTCTTTGTATGATAATAGCTATCAAGCACTATGTTATCTTCTCGTAAAGCATCTTTTAAGAATTGCATCATTTGGTTATACCCTCTTTGTGACATTTTGTTCTCCATTTTAATATTAACATCTGAGAGACAACTGCAAGTTAAGAGAGGGAAGAACCGAGATACAATTTTGCATCGGCTGCCTGTAGCAAATCATAAATTTTTGGGACGTAGGATTATGATCTTCTTCCATGAAAGGTTTACAAGAAGGAGATGACACATTTTCATTATTTTTAAAATATTGTGAACTCGAACCCTGGGAAATTTAGGTACAACTGCATCCAAAATCATTTGACGATATGGATTATCGTATCCTAATTCAGATTGAGCCCACCATGCAAATCATGACAAGAAGAATTCTCATTGATCACATATTTTTCCCTCGATGCTTCCAAACCAAATAGTTATCAACAAATCCAAACTTATAAAGGTGATGTTTAATGGTTTCGACATCCATATATCTAAAGTTATGACATTTTTTACATGGACATCTCACTTTTTCACCACTCATGCGATTTTGTTGCGAACATGCAAATTCAATAAAGTTATCCACACCGATTACAAAACTAGAGTTTATATCTCCTCGGCCATCGAATCTCTCATACATCCAACCACGCTCTAGATTATTCATATTCTAATTTATGTTTAAATTGACAAAACATGTAAAAACAAAAGCAAATAGATTCGCCAAAAGATACTCTCTACCTAATTTAAGCAGATAGACAAAAAAAATAGTTGTGTAATGACCTGATTCTGTCGTTAGGGAAAATTCAACAGGGAAAGAATTGGGGCTAGAAAACTTTTGCGTAGTAACTTGAGATTTCCTAGCCTAATCCAGATTTGAATGAAATCAGAGTCAATGAGGTGTAGGGAAATCTGGTAAAAACTGGGTGAGTTAATTATGATTTTGATTATATGAGTAGTTAGATAACTCGTTAAGGAATTTGTATGACTTTACGAAATTAAATTTGTGCTAGTAGAACTCTCGAAATCGATCTTAGCGTAAAGGTTATTTTTTGAGCATCGTTGGTTAGAGGTATGTTGTGAAATGGGTATTTTGGAATTCTTTAAATTGCTCATTGGTTTGTGCAAGCTGCCTTGGCGGTGCTTTTTTGTCGCTTTGGCGGTGCCGTTGTAGCGGGGTGGTGGCTACTGTGGCGGGATTGACACGACTTAAGGTCGTTAATAAACCCCTAAGAGACCTTATTATGAACTTTTCATTTTTAAGAGATAAGGAACGAACCCTAGGTGACTCCTACTCATTTTTCACCATTCTTGAGGCTAAATGTAAGCTTTTCACTCCCCGAATCCATTTTTTGATCCGTAGAACGTAATAGAATGGATAAATATTGATGGGGGAGGGTTTTGTTCTAGATTTTAAGGTGGAAACAACCCTAAATTGGATAATTGGGATCATGGGTTTGATCTAAGGTTCATAGAATTGTTAGTAACCTGGGTAATTAGTGATTGTTTATGATTTTCGTATTATATTGATTGTTTGTAGACCAAGAACGGATTATAACATTCGTCGCTACCAAATAAATATATTTATTTAAAATAAATTTTAATGACGGATCCGTCACTATATAATGTAATTTTATAAAAATATATTTAAAAGTCTAGCGACCTTTGTTTCGTCACTAATTCCATTGCGAAATATTAATTGAATTTATCACAACTAATTTGTTGCTAAATCTCTATGAAAAATTTGGGTGCGATAATTTCACGCTATTATTTAGCGACAAATTAAATATTCCATCGTCAATCCGTCACTATATCATAACTCGAAAAATTATTTGTTATTCTAGCAACAAAATGGTAATTCCCTTCACTACTAAAAAATTGTCAAAAAAAATGGCAAAAAGCAACTGACTATGTTGCTTTTCTGGTCAAAATCGACGAAAAAGCGACGCAGTCACTTCCTTCGCTTTTTAGCTCGATGATTTTCAAAAAGCGATGGACTGCATCGCTTTTTGCCTTTTTTTTATTTTTTTTCATAAAAGCGATGGACAGAGTGGTTTTGTCCGTCGCTTTTCTGGATTTTAATTTTTTAAAATTTCCAAAAAAGCGACGGACAGCGTGGTTTTGTCCGTCGCTTTTCTAGGATTTTTAAAAAAATAAAACCTTGAAAATCGACAGACAAAACCACGTTGTCCGTCGCTTTTTTGGGAATTTTAAAAAATTAAAATCCAGAAAAGCGACGGACAAAACCACTATGTCCGTCGCTTTTTCTGCAATATTTTTGCCAGCCCAAACTGGCAGTTTCTGCTCCACACCTTCAAACACAATTCAATTCAATTCTACACTATTCAGCCCAATCAAACACACAATTATAAACAATCTAAACAAAACATAAAATAACATTTAAAAGTGTCTAAATCATAAATGTAAAGTCTTTCAAAATTCGTTTTAAAAAGTTCATAAATGTCCAGAGATCTAAACTAAGGAGTGAGATCTACATAATCATCTTCATCACTCTCGTCGTCGGTGTCATCGAGAGCTGAAGTAGTAAGTCGACGAGCGAGGTTCATCACTTGTTCTTTGATTTGCTGAACGGTCTCATTCATGTTTTCTTGTTCAGCTACTCTTCTCCGCTCCGATTCTGCTAGCGCCGCTGTAATTTTAGATATTTGATCCGACATAGCAGCAATTTGAACACTGTCAAGTGCCTCGGCTTGACGTGACGATCTAATACCTTCTAAGCCTGACTGGAGTTGTCTAACATCATTTCGAGAGCCTAGACCATGGCATCTACCCTTGTGTGTCTCCCCTACTATTTTTTCTTTCCAAATCTGGATAGACAGTTCAGGTGTCAATTGGACCGAACTATCTAGATTCTCAGCAACGTAGTGTTGAAAGTCATTCTGTATATTAAATATAAAAATTGACATTAAAATATATACATATCATATATTCACTATTAATATATATTATTCATATTAAATAACTTACAAAAGTTCGTTTAGCCCTTTCCTCCACCCATACATCTGGATCCGACTCATTTTCTTTCTTCCTTACATGAGTCTTCTTGAAAACCTCTAGTTCAATGGGAGTGCGTCCCAATTCTTTTTCCTGTAAAAAAAAAACTAAAATTTATAATGATATATTTGAATCAACTAATTATTTATTTAAAAGTTTGAATAAGAACTTACCATCTCTCGTGCAATTGTTCCAACCGTCTTTGCACCTTTGGTGTACAACGAGCCACCTTTAAGACTGCCTCTAGCCTTTGTGTCTTGATCTGATATTGCCTTAAACTTGTCTATTTTTCAATACAGACCCAATTCATCAAAAACATAAGGCAACATCCAATCGGGACGTACACCACTATCCCAAACATTCTTTAGCCAGCTAGACAGTTTGGCGGATGTCTTCCTCTCAAATGTGGTCGCAATGACCAAATTGTACCTCGACTCCCAACTACACATAGTCTTAAAAAAAAATTTAATAATGTTAATTAGATCGATAGTAAAGAAAAGTAAAGTATACTAAACTTGACTAAAACATATATACCTTAATGTTATTAAACATCGCTTGACGTATACTATTTGGAATATCGCTCCAAGAGTGATAAGCCTATGTATAGAGTCTTCTAACACATTCTTTTAAAGCCCGGCTAGCATCCTTTGCAGGATACCACCTGCAAAACACATAATGAATATGTTAGTTCATGAATAATATATTAAAGTATAAGAAATAAATAAAATAAACTAACAAATAGATAACAAAACAAACTTACGATGATCTATCCGGCTCAATCATGACTCTACTAAGTCTGTCATTCTGGCCAGGAGCTAGAGCAGACATCGTATCATGTGGTGTAGCACTAGGTGTAGCTGTAGACGAAGGTGGTACGTCATGATGCACAAAACTCTGAGTCAATGGAGGGTTACCGGCCATAACATCTAACTGCTCGCTACTAGAATCTCCAAGCCTCATGGTAGACAACTGAGGAGATGTACATGTAGGAGATGGAGTACCTGCCGATAAGGGTCTCGCTCGACGAATAGCCTGTAAAGGTAAGTCCTCGTAGTGTCGTGTAGGCAATGGCTGTGAAGTAGATGAAGTACCGAGTGGTCAATAATAATTAGGATAATATTGCCAAGGATCCGTCGTACCAAATGGAACAACAAATAAATGAGTATCATGGTTAATGTGCTCTGGCGCAGAAGAAATAGATCCTACAGTATCCTCAAGATCTATCGGTCTTCTAGACTTCTTCTTCTTAGCCTGTTTAGTCTGGCTAACTCCAAGATTCTCGCGATGTCTATCACCATCACCGCCTAATGATATCTGTATGCAAATTTACATGTATAATATATATAAAAATCATAAATTAAATAAAATTAGCAAAATACACTTACATATATACTAGCTAGCTATCATTCTACACTATTCCTCCTCACTTGTTTCAATTCCATCATTCTCCCATTCTTCATCCTCATTTGTTTCATTTTCATTATCGTCCCAATCTTCGTCATCAAATGATTAATTTTCCTTCTTCGTCATCAAATGATTAATTTTCCTCATTCTCGGATATTTCTTCCTCAATATTTAGTATGTCATCATCATATACTTCTTCTAATATGTGTTGAGGATGTTGTAGTGTGGTTTCCAATTCAACATCAACTTCTTGTTGAACAATTTCAACATAATTTTGATACGCCACATCTAAGATATTTTCAATTTCAATTCTTCCCACAGCTTACTTTTTAAAACAACTCACCAATCAGCTTTGTCTCTACGCAATAGATATGAAGTGTAATACACTTGTTTAGCACTTTGTGCAATAATAAAAGGATCATAACTTCTGTATTTTCTAGTGTGCTTAACTTCAATTATACTATGTTGAAGGTCCATCTTTGTGCCTCTATGTGATGGGTCAAAGCACTCACACCGAAACAATACAATCTTCTTCTTAGGCCAACCTGAATACTTTACTTCAATAATCTTTTGAATGATACCATAATATTCAATAGTTTGATCAGTACCATCAACATCACCTTGTATGTAGACACCGCTATTATTTGTTTTCTTGTTTCTAGAAACTTTTTCAGTTTGAAACTTAAAACCATTGACACAATACTTATTCATTGTCAGTACTTGAGATTTAGGTCCAAGTGCTGCTTTTTTCACTAATTGCAAATGTTGGACACTTGAGTATTCATCGTAAACCTATGCGATTGTTATTTCAAGTAATATAATTTAGTATAACATGAATATATTTTTAAATACTTAGTGATTGCACACTTACATAGGTCCTCAGCCATTTGGAAAATTCTATATAGATGGCTTCATTACCCAGTGTGTTTACGAACAAGTTGATCATTTTACATTTAGGTATTTCATTAGTTAATGATCACTTATTAGTATGCAATTTAATAACATATTTTTAACACTTACTTGACATATGATTGAATCTTTGGACAATTAAGCAAAACATGTGTCACAGTTGATTGCATTTCCATATCAGTGAAGTCTCACTTTCCACGCATTTTAGATCCTCGACCATTTTGATTAAAAATTGATATCGGTGGAAATAAAGGATCACTATCACCTTCATCATTGTGATTGGGCCTGTTTCTCCTACATAACACATCATGACCAAAGTAATAAGAATAAAAATCACTAGTTTCTCTCCAATATGACCTTGAACAAATGATCCTTCGATCCTTCCCCTTTGCTTAATCGTTTGCTTCGAACTACCAATTTTTCTGCATGTATATATGTATATATAGCTTAATATATAAAATACTTGACGAATATATATGACTTAGTGAATATTTCAAATGGATACCTCTCAAATGGATATATCCATCTTGTTTGAATTGGACCTCCGAGGCGAGCCTCTTGTACAAGGTGAATTGGAAGATGCTCCATCACATCAAAGATACCACATGGAAATATCTTCTCCAACTTAGTAGTAGTAACAAGAATATTTTCCTTCATCCTGTCTAAACTACTCTCCAACAACTTTCCAGAACACAAATCTTTAAAACAAGAGTTATCTCTGTGATTGGTTTCCATATCCTTTTGGGTAGATGGCTAAAAACGATAGGAATTAAAGTTTCCATGAACACATGACAATTATGACTTTTCATACCTATCAATTTTCCTTCACTCATATCTGCACCCTTTCCTAAATTCGAAGCATAGCCCTCTGGCATCCTCCAATCTTTAACCCACTCAATAATTTCACGTTTCTCATCCAATGTGAATGAAAAACTAGCTTTGGGCTTAACTATTTTACCATTCTGTAATTCTTGCAGCCATAACTCTTTTCTCCTACAATATTCCTTTATGTCCATTCTAGCTTTTGAATTGTCTTTTATCTTACCCTTAACATCCATTACCGTGTTAAACAAATTGTCAAAGTAATTTTTTTCAATGTGCATCACATTTAGATTATGTCATAGCAGATTGTCCTTTCAATACAGCAACTCTCAAAATATGCTTTGTTTGGTCCAATTATGTTCAACACCATATCCAAGAAGTCTAGAAGGTGAAGCTTCTGTAACTTTAGGTAATTGAGAAACTCTTTCCTAAATTTGATGCCCTGTGAGTAATGGAGGTGGGGGGTCACTTTCAACCTTATTCTTCCTAAATGCATTTTTCATCTTTCTAAACTCATGATCCATTAGCAAGAACTGACGATCACAATCAAACCATGTATTTTTTCTGCCATGCTTTAAAGTGAATTCCTTACTATTTTTCATGCAATACGGACATGCTAGCTTTCCAGTTGTTATCCAACCAGACAGCATCCCGTATGCAGGAAAATCATTAATAGTCCACATTAAAGAAGCACGCATAACGAAATTCTGCTTAGTTGATATATCATAAATCAAAACGCCTTCAAACCACAATTATTTGAGCTCATCTATCAATGGTTGTAGATAGACATCAATCAAACTTTTTGGATTACGAGAACCTATAATAACACAACTTAGAAAGATGTAGGGACTGGTCATGTAAATTTCAGGAGGAAGATTATACGGAGTAAGAAATACTGGCCAGCATGAATAAGGTGAAGCATTATTAGAGAATAGTGTGAAGCCATCTGAACACAACCCTAATCTAACATTTCTTGGTTCACTAGCAAAATCAGAATATACATTATCAAAATGCTTCCATGGTTCACCATCAGATGGATGAGACAAGACACCCGATGGCCTTCTATATTCACGATGACATCTCATATGTGGGGAAGACCTCATCGATGCATACAACATCTTTAACCTAGGAATGAGAGGTAGATAATGCATCGTCTGAACTGGGACCATCTTTCCAACCGGAGTCCTTTTATAACGAGCATATCCACAAAACTTACAATTTTCTAATTCATTATCAGTCTTGTAAAACAACATGTAGCCATTAACACAACAATGAATTCTATCATACGTCAATACTAACTTGGACACCAAACGTTTTGCCTGATAGAAGTTCTTTGGTATGTTAAACTCCGTATTAACTTGTTCACCCAAAAGATCAACCATTGAGTCCATAGTAGCATTAGGAACATTCCAATTTGATTTAATATTCATTAATCTAACCGCAACTGACAAAGTAGAATGCAGACTCTCTTCGCATTGTGGATGACTAGACTCTTCTAATTGATCATAAAAACGTCTTGCTTCTTCATTAGGAGCTTCATCAAAATATTGTTCCGGTTCCATCCCACCTTGAACCCTGAAAGCATCATTGATCATTTCATCAACCCTATCATGTTCAACACTATCGTGTTCAACCTTAACCTGTTCAACCCTAATTTGGCCATGTGGTGCAATCATATTATATACATCCACAGGCATCGAATTATAAAACATACCATTCAATACATCACTTTCTCCATGATCAATCCATACAAAATATCTAGGCTTAAATCCATTACGGTACAAATGAACCATAACTATATCTGGTTTAAAAAATTTTAAGAACTTACATGCACTACAAGGACACCTAACTAATCCATTATTCTTGAAAATGCCAAGTGTCATTGTATGTTCAATAAAATTTCTAACACCGTCAATAAACTCAGGTTTCAAACCAACATCAATTTCATAATACATATTATACATCCACAAATGATGAACCATCTACAAAAATATAGATATTCAATTATATTATAAATAATTATTTAGTTTAACTTATTTAAACAATATAACAATTTAAATTAGTTTAGTTTTGACTTAATACAACAACTAAATCCACCAACTAAACAATATTATTTATTTTAACTTATTTAAACAACTTTTTAACTTGAACTAGTTTAGTTTTGACTTAATAAAACAACTAAATCCACCAACTAAATCACATTATTTATTTTAACTTATTTAAACAACTTAACAACTTTAACTATTTTAGTTTTGACTTAATACAACAACTAAATCCACCAACTAAACTACTTTATTTATTTTAACTTATTTAAACAACTTAACAACTTTAACTAGTTTAGTTTTAACTTAATACAACAACCAAATCTACCAACTAGACCACATTATTTATTTTAACTTATTTAAACAACTTAATAACTTTTTAACTTGAACTGGTTTAGTTTTGACTTAATTCCAACGACTAAATTCATCAACAAAACCACATTATTTATTTTACCTTATTTAAATAACTTAAAAACTTTTTAACTTGAACTAGTTTAGTATTGGTACTTATGCTTAACAAGCACATTATTTCTAAATTAAAGGTAAGTGTCAACACTAGATGGACACAAATCGATCTTGCAAGAAAATCAATTTTGTCATCAGTAGGATCAACTGTTGGTACTTAAGCTTAACAAACACATTATTCCTAAATTAAAGCTAAGTGTCAACACTATATGAACACAAATCGATCTTGCAAGAAAATCAATTTTGTCATCAATAGGATCAACTAGTATTGATACTTAAGCTTAAAAAACACATTATTCCTAAATTAAAGCTAAGTGTCAACACTAGATGGATACAAATCGATCTTGCAAAAAAATAAATTTTGTCATCAATAGGATCAACTAGTGTTGGTACTTACGCTTAACAAACACATTATTCCTAAATTAAAGCTAAGTGTCAACACTAGATGGATATAATTCGATCTTGGAAGAAAATAAAGTTTGTCATCAATAGGATCAACTAGTGTTGGTACTTAAGCTTAACAAACACATTATTCCTAAATTAAAGCTAAGTGTCAACACTAGATGGACACAAATCGATCTTGCAAGAAAATCAATTTTGTCATCAATAGGATCAACTAGTGTTGGTACTTAAGCTTAACAAACACATTATTCCTAAATTAAAACTAAGTGTCAACACTAGATGAACACAAATCGATCTTGCAAGAAAATCAATTTTGTCATCAATAGGATCAACTAGTGTTGGTAGTTATGCTTAACAAATATATTATTCGTAAAATTAAAGGTAAGTATTAATACTAGATGGACACAAACACATTATTGAAAACAATTGTACTTGAACTTAAGAAATTTAGAAGCACCAACCTTATCTCCAACTTTGATGAAAGAAGTAATATAGTCTTGTATCAACTTTTTTAGATGTTGAGCTTCCTCAGTTGCCTAGCACGAAAAGTTCTTAAATTAGTTAAATATAAACTTCAAATCTAAGAATATTTGTTATATATATATATATATTCAAGTTTTAATAAGTTCAAGTTTCAATTCAAGTTCATATCTAATTTCTAAATTTAATTAGTTATATATTCATGCTAATTAGTTCCAACTTCAAGTTCATATTCCTAATTAAGTTCAATTTATAGTAATTTCAAGTTATAATTAATTATGAGTTCTAATTAAGTTGTAATTCAAATTCCTAAAATTTCAAATTCAAACTAGCTAGATAGTGTCCCAAATTCAAACTATTAATTAGCCTAAAATATCAAATATAATTCAAACTATTAGTCCTAAATTCCAAATTCAAACTAGTCTTAAAATCACAAATTGGAAGTACTCCTAGAATTCAAAAACCAAGCTATAGTGCTAAAATCCCAAATTCAAACTATTGGTAGACCTAAAATCTTAATAATAATTCAAACTAGTCCTAAATTCAAAATTCAAACTAATCTTAAAATCACAAATTCAAACTAGTCCTAAAATCCCAAAATCTAACTAGTGCTAAAATCCTAAATTCAAACAAGCAAGCTATTCCTTATCCCAAATTCAAACTATTAGTCCTAAAATCTCAATAATAATTCAAACTAACTCAAATAATACCCAAATTCAAAAAACTCCTTAAATACCCTAATTCAATCTAATTTTACAATTCCAAAATCAAACTAATTAACTCAAGAAATACCAAGTTTCAAACAAATCCTAAGATACCCTAATTCAAACTAACCCTAACATTAAAATTTTCAATTCACAATCAACAAACACAAACTAACAATCAAATAATCCCAAATTCAAACTAACAATCAAATAATCCCAAATTCAAACTAACAATCAAAAACCCTAAATCATTCACTTACTAATTAACTAACAATCACTAAAAAACTAATTCAATACACTAATTAACAAATTCAACACTCAAATTGAAAGACATTAAAAATAATATCATGAAACCCTAACCTTGAATTAAAGGAGAAGGGCAGTGGGTCGGGATGGATGCGGCGCTGGTCGGGATGGAGGCAGCGCCGGGCGTGACCTCGATCTACTGCTGGTGCGACCTGCCAGTCGGGGATGGGTGGGGATCGCGGATGAGAGAGGAGTGAGAGAGATTGATTTTATTAATTAAAATTACACACACACACACATAATTTTAATTTATAAAATTAACTTGATCGATAAAATAAATTTATTAAATTGAACTTCTGTTGATGTGTAGTTAAATTTTATATACACATCAACAGAAGTTTAATTTAATAAATTTAATTTATCGATCAGGTTAATATATATATATATATATATATATATATATATATATATATATCTAATTTAACTACACATCAACAGAAGTTTAATTTAACATAGGTATTTCTTTAATTGATAATGTATTTCATATCTGAACCACTAGTATATAAGACTTGATTTGTTAAACTATTCGAGGAGTATATAATTAATCAACGTATATCATACTCCGATGAAGTATCCTTTACATGTCATCATAATTAAGAGGTGATCACTACACTTGACATCTTTTCAAGATTGAACGTATATAATAATACTATCTCGCATTTCATACTTGAATGGATTATATATACCTCTTCACCTCTACATCATGAGATATTAAGTTCATGATTAGACAACAGACTAATAAAATTTGTACATTACTCTAGAAATATAAGTATATATAATTTTCTCCTAATTCATATCATCGTAGTTTCATACTCTAAATATGAATTATAGATATTTTTTTATTTATTCCTTGAATTCTAACTTTTTATTTATAAAAGTATACAAAATTGTTACACTTTTTGAACAATTAATTGTAGGTGTAAATGAAATTTTAGTATTATGCACAATAGCAAAATTATGATTAATAGGAATATTTTAAATAAACCGACCTCCGGATGTTACTTTTATTAAAAGTAATTATATTTAATAAAAAATACCGACCTCATGAGGTCAGTATCACATTAAATTTTAAGATAAATAAAAAGCAATCATGTTATTTAATTAGTATTGACATCGGGAGGTCGGTATTTTATATTAAATTATTTTCTAACTTATATAAAACCGTCATTCGGAGGACAATTTATTTAAAGTTAATTGAAAATATTAATTTATTACATACTATTTAATTTGACCGACATCCGAAAGTCGGTATTATAATTTTTTTGTTTTTTATTTTATACAAAACCATCCTCAGGATGATGATTTAAATAAAATTAAATCAAAATATTTCTCAAAGCGACTGACAGAGTCTCTATGTCTGTCGCTTTTTTAAAAAAAAGTTTGACCAGCCCTTTGACCAAAAAAAGCAACGGACAAAGAGACATTGACTGTCACTTTTTAAAAATATTTGACCAGATATTTTGACTAAGAAGCGACGGATATAAATATGCTATCAGTCGCTAATTTAAAAAATAATTAAACAATTAAAATTAATAAAAAACGACGGACGGGGTGGCTTTTTAAAATTAATAAATAATTATTTCTAATAAAAAGTGACGGACTGTGTCTCTATCGATATAAAATAATTAATTATTTATTATACATATTGATGGTGCAAAATTCAGCGAAAAAAAAGCGATGGACTAGGCGATGCAGTCCGTCGCTTTATAAAAAAATAAAACTAACAAGCGACGGACTTGGCGATGCAGTCCGTCACTTTTAAAAAAATATATTTTAATTAAAAAGCGACGGACGGCACCGCTTAGTCCATCGCTTTAGGGAGCGATGTCGTCTCTTGCTTTTACTTCTGTCGTTTTTTAGCAGTTTTTTAGTAGTGCTTGCAAATCCGTTGTTATTTAGTGACGAAATATTATTCGTCGCTAAAATTGGTCTCTAAAAATTGTTATTTTTGTAGTGATATATATATATATATATATATATATATATATATATATATACACACACATACATATACATACATACATAAAATTCAGATTTTCAAATCATTAAATAAAGTATTTGTGTTTGTTTCAAAAGTTCTTATAAGCTCATCACTTTCACATATGGGTTATAGCCTTCAATATAGTAGTAAGTCAATTAGAGAGTTCACTTAGGACCAATAGTAGTTTTATGTCACACTATTTTCACTGGCTTATCTTGTAGATATATATGTCATGGGTTTGATTAATAGGGGTTGTTGTTGGATTCAAGGATATTGTTGCATATTTTAAGGGTTGGGATGTTATGGATCCCGACTAAGTTATGATTGTCTGGAGAAGCTGAACAACCTCTCGAGGGGGCTGTCTAGTTGCCTGAACGTCATGATTGTCACTGAATATGCAGGAAAATCTAGAGTTATGGTGCTAAAGATAGAAAATAATTATAGAGAGGCAAGAAAAACATTGTAAATCAAGGTTTCAGAATAAGTAATTCTAGCCTTTAATATTTTTCTGGTACATACTATATTGTTGCAAATTTTAACCACCAACAAGTTTCCTAATACAATTTTCTTTGCTTGCAAGTTGCAACAAATTTTCTAAGTATGAAAATATACTGATTCGAGGACCGTTAGTTGCATATTTTTCGAATTAAGGATGATTTGGACTTGATCTCCATGTAAGGAGGATTTTGTGGATCTTCTTGAAATATTTGGTTATCAAGAAGAGTGTAACATATTTTTATCTCACTGTGAATATCCCAAGAGTTCAAGGAATATTCTAAATATATAATACCCTTTATATATAAGCTAGGGTTTAGGATAGAGTAGTAGAGTTCAAGCTAGAATTAAACACGTCTTGTAAAATTCAAAAAATTTTAATGTCTACAAATGCCCCCTACTTCATGTCTTGTTAGAGTGTAAGACTCAACGATGAGACATGAAATACGCATAAAAATGAAGCTTCCACCTTTATGATTTTGTAGCTTCATATTTGCCTATTTCATTTGTGAGAGATGAGATGAAGGACATATTTGGTCTCACTAGGCGTGTCAATTTGTTTCCAACATAGTTTAATATGATGGAAAATAAATTGCAATCTAAAGAAACAAGAATGTTTTATTGATAAATAATTGAGTACAATTATGTTCTTTTTTGATTCTTCTCTCTAAATCTCTCCATGATTTGAGGGCTGTTAGTAGTGTATTTCTCGAAGTAGGAGGCCACATATTTAGCTCTTTATGAATATCTAATGAATTTATGAAATTTTTGAGATGTCTCTACTAGGGAATATATTACCCTTTATATAGAAGGAATATATTACCCTTTATATAGACATGAGTTGGGGTTTAGGATAGAGTAGTCTCCAAAAATCCAAACTAAAATAGAACTCGTCTTGTAGAGTCCTACAAATTTTGATGCCTACAATTTTCAAAGGTTTAAATTAAGTATAATATACATAAATCTCATAGTGTTAAAAGCTAATTATATTATTTCCCTTCTCTTTTTCAAATTATAAAAATCCCTAAGAATTTATGGATTTTGGATACATCACTGGACATCTGGATACATAGGTGAGAGATGTATCCGAGAGGGGAGGAATGTATCAGAGAGGGGATAGGACATCAGGATACATGAGCAGACATCTGGATATATAGGTGAGGGATGTACCAGAGAGGGGAGGGATGTATCTGAGAAGGGTCTATGGATGTATCAGCGAGATGAGAGTGATATATTGGAGAGGGAATTTTTGAATTTTTTTAAATTGTTGGAAGTTTTAGAGATTATGGTAAAATAAGATATGTATTTAGGTGATTTTTCTTGATATTAAATGTAGAACTTATTCGTTTTATCGTCTTCTTTTAATTGTATTAATGAACAATAATTGATATGTCTTCAAATAGTTTGAATTAATTATTTAGTCATTTTGTCTTATTATTTTATTTGAGCAACAATAATTATGAGGATTAATTTGTAAGATAATATCATCAATCAAATTTTAATGAACTTTTTCGTAATTCAACTTAATTTAGTTATGAGATTTGCCCACTTTAAGTAAAGTATCATACTGATATAAATATAGCACTGTTGATCAACATACTTACATTTTCTATGATATGAATAACATTTTTTTATAATGTCATTTAAGCTAATAAGAAATTATCGTGATTCCATTTTACACCACACAAACAACAATTTTTTTTTTAGTTCAATCTATAAATTTAGAGCCTGTTTGACATTGCTGCTAAAAACTACTTATTTTCAAAAGCACTTTTTTAAAATTGCTTTTCAGAAAAATGATTTAAAAAAAAAAAAAAACAATTTGTGTTTGGCTAATTCTTTTGAATAGTATTTTTTATAAGAAAATTGTGTTTGGTTAATCTTTTTTAAAAAGTGTTTTTAGTGTCAAATTCGATTAAGGGCAAGTATTAATGTAATTCTAATATTAAAATTATTTTATAGAGAAAAACTAGTTTAAGCATCTATTACAAGAAATTAAATAAATTTTTTATATTTATTAAATTAAAATGTTCATATTCAAAGTTTTAATCAATATTATGCATTTTATGGAGGGTTTAAATCTTTAATTGTTATTTTTTTCTTTTTCTTTTTTTTTTTGTAATCTTACAACAATATTATTGTTACCTTCTTCTTTTTTCTCTTTTGTAAAATAATAAATAAAATAATAATACATACACGTAAAATAAAATATAAAATTTATTATATAAAATTAAAAAATAAAATTATTAAATGGAACTTAGCCAATCATATGAGATATGTTAATTAATTAATAAGATATATATATATATATATAATGTTGAAAGTTATAACTAGATTGACATGTCTATGAAGCCTCTATCATACTAAAGATAGGATACTGAGACAAGATCAAACTACCTAAATACGAGTAACAACAAATGCCAACTACTAATATTCTAAACAAATGGGAGAACTCTAAAAGCAAGAGGTCTTACGAAAGCTGAATGAAAGGGGCCATAATGATGAGTTAGTTGTCTTAAGTACCTGAGTCTGTATCATAAAATGATGCAACGCCAAATTAGGTTAGTACATGAAATGTATGGTATGTATAATAGCCAAATAAAGCAACTGGCTAAACTGAATATACTAAACTAAAAGAGTAAATCTGAAGGTAGACAGTAAAAAGTTAATTGATAAGTAAAGTATGCACGTATACATTAACAACCAACATTTACAACTAAATGTGCATGTAATAGTAGCAAATACTGAAAATAATATATTTTTACTTTTCTTGGGGATTTTTTCTAACCAACTACAATAACGTGAGCCTCATGATGATAAAATTCCTTGCCCACGTTGCCAGAGCCATGCAATACCTTGCCAAGGTAAAGAACGAACTAAACTACTAGATCCAATCTTTGAGCCCTTATTAGGGGCTTTTTCAGGAGTCATCCGAACCAACGATGCGATCTTATCCTATGTTGGTGGTGTAGTTTTTGGTGGTTTTGAATTATCTTAACCCTTACCCAACTCGATGCTTAGTACTACTCTCAAAATAATGCAATGATGCTCAATAGCTATAAAAATATCCTACTTTAGGGGCAAAACAACAAATCTATTACGTTGAGCCCATACTCAATAATACTTCTTTAGCATTAAACTAAACTCAAGTGAACTTTATTTTAAAACTTGACTATGCTTTTATGAAAAGTGCAAGACTATGCTTTTCTGAAAACATAAGACTATGCTTTCTCAAAAATGACGTATGCTTCTTTATAGCTAAACATGCTTACTTTCTAAAAATCTATCTATGCTTTCTCAAATCTGAGATATATTAAGATTATGAAAAACTTGACATGCCATGAGTGGTAACCACACTAACCCAACGGTGGAAGAATGTAACGACCACCACCGTCATTATTTAAGAAAAGCAAAAATTTAGAAATTACTGGGCAACTGTACCACCAGGGCAGGCCAGATGCCACTAGGGCGGTGGTGCCATGGTGGGGTTAGCTAGCGCCAGAGTGAGATAAGTGAGACGCAATATAAATAATGCAAAATCTTATTTTCTCCTTCTTTCTAAAATACCTAATTTAGACGTAAACCACCCTAGAAACACTCAAAAAGATGCTCTAAGCTTGTGAAGGAAGGAGAAGGAGATTTCTAGAATAAATAGAGCGGGGTTTGGCGGATTTTCACTCAAGATCACCATCACGAAGTCAGGAAAAACAAGAATCGAAGCCAAAAGTCTGTGTAGCTACTTGGCGCCCAGGTAGGCTAGGTTTTATTAATTGAGTAGTTATAAATCTATGCTCATTGCATAATATAATGTAAATCAATGGTAGGATTTATGCGTAGGCCTTCTTGCACCAAACAAAAGATGATTAATCATGGGAAGAAGCCTTACGTGCTGAACTAGAGCTAAGTTGGTCAACTTATTATTATGTGATACATGTCGATGCATACTTCATTATGATGGTTGTGATTTCATGATTAGGATATATATGTTGTTCTTGCTTTATGATAATACGTGTATGTATGCAATGTTGCATTATTGGCCACATTATTTGTAATGAGATAGATGAATGATAAATGCCATGAATCATGACTTGATTTTATGATTATGAGAATGTACTTGTGATTGTGATTGTGGCTTATTGAATGTATTGGGTGTTGTGTTCTGACACACTAACTTGGATCGGTTGTCATGTTCCGGCATAAAAATGGAATCAATTTCCACGTTCTGGCATAAATATTGGATCGGGTACACATTTCGGTATGCTAACAGTTTGGGTTTGGGTTTGGATTCCATGAGAGGACTAATGACTTGATATATTACGTATCTAGAGGATTATGAAATTGAACGTAGTTCGTAATGAGAAATGATATTATAATTCTCCAAAGTGGTTATATGGTTATGAGGAATCAAATCTTATTGTTCTTTTGTATTGAGTGAACTTGTTGCGTATCATGTAGTCGAATGAATTGGGAAGGCCAAGGGTTCAAGGGTTGCAATAATTGAGAGCAAGGGCTATCCATGTGTTGTAAGGGAGAGAAGTGGGGGTAGTGTACATGATGTAATTAATTAGGTGGATTTCACCTTGGAGGAAGAAATTTGTGGTTGGTAGTTAGAAAGCTTGATGTAATGTGCCATGTGGCAAGGGCAGGGTGACATAGAAGAGAAAGTAATGGTATGTCATGGGTGGTTAGTCGGAATTCTTGTAGTTGTATTTGTGGACTCTCTTATGCGTTTAAATAGTTAGGCTAAGATCAAGAACCTAGTAAGTAGGTTGACTGAGAAGGTGGTTAGTAGTAAGGGTGCTAGTGTAATTCTAGGGTATTCTAGAGGGGGTAAAGGTGGGGAAGTGAGTGGTTTATTGCACATTCTTGCTAGTTGATTTATTATGTTTTGCGGTGGGTGTCGAGCTGACAGATGATACCTACCAGTACGTGTGGTTTTGTGCTGATACTACTCTTGCTATGCCTTCTTGTTATCCCAATAGAACATCTAAACAAAGAGGCTTTTCAACTTTTCCCAACCATTTTGGCACCGATTTACCTGTATATTTATGAAATCCTTATGCCCAGGATATTGTGGAAATGTCAGGGACGTAAGGGGAGTGACCATGCTACGATTTTCTATCAAACTAGCAACCTATGCCAACTTTCTGAATAACTACTTGAAAACCATTTCTAAATCAATAATTTATCATCATGCATTCCTAGTTATGTAAGTAATAAAGTAAAGAGTGTAAGAAACAGGATTGTTACCATGATTTTGACGTACGAAAATAAAGTAATCGAAAGGTTTTGAAAGAGTTTGAGTAAGGAAAAAGGGAGAAATGAGGAAAACATTCCTCATTCCCCCTTTACTATTTTTCGATATCCCAATTTAGCAGGAGTATCCTCACCACAGCTGCCCTGCCCCAGCGGAAGGGCTGTCGTCTTGGCTGGGTCAGGCTGTGTAAGTTGAACGTGTTCGTTTCTTCGGGTGTTTCCTTTAAATTTCAAAACCGACCCCTTTTGAGGATATCATCCATTGTGTTTCAATCAAAAGAGTCACCATCTGTCGTGGCTTTTGATATGGACCAATTCTTTAGTTTAAAAGTAAACCAAAATAAGGCGTGTGACGATCTGTGCACTAGTTTTTCGGGGAAGAATGAGGGGTAAATTGGTATCTATTGTAACGACCCGAATCGTCGTTATTTAAGAAAAGTAAAAGTTTAGAAATTACTAGGCCACTATTCTGCCAAGGCAGGCCAGATACTGCTAGGGTGGAGGCGCCATGGCAGGGTAAACTGGAGCTAGAGCTGGATAAGCGAGACAGAATGTAAATAACGCGAAATCTTATTTTCTCCTTCTTCCTAAAATACCTAATGTAGACGTAAACCACTCTAGAAACCCCCAAAAAGCTGCTCTATGTTTGGGAAGGAGAGAGATGGATATTTCTAGCGTAAAGAGTACGGGGGATGGCGGATTTCCAATCAAGATCACCATCACGAAGTCAGGAAAAACAAGCATCAAATCCAAAACTCCCTGCAATTACTTGGCGCCCAGGTAGGCTAGGTTTTATTAATTGAGTAGTTATAAATTGGTGCTCACTCATTATAATGTAAATCAATGGTAAGATTTATGTGTAGGCCTTCGTGCACCAACAAAATATGGTTAATCATGAGAAGAAGCCTTAGGTGCTGAACTAGGGCTGAGTTTGTCGAATTATTGTTAAGTGATATATCTCGATGAATAATTCATTATGATGGTTGTGATTTCATGATTAGGAGATATATGTTGTTCTTGATTCATGATAATACTTGTATGTATGGAATGTTGCATTATTGGCCACACTATTTATAATAAGATAGACGGATGATAAATGCCTTGAATCATGACTTGATTTTATGATTATGAGAATGTATTTTGGATTATGATTGTGGCTTGTTGAATGGATTGGGTGTTGCGTTCTAACACACTAACTTGGATTAGCTGCCACGTTCCGGCATAAAGATGGGATCAATTGCCACATTCTGGCATAAAGATGGGATCGGTTGTCACATTCTGGCATAAACATTAGATCGGGTACCACATTCCGGTTTGCTAACAGTTTGGGTTTGGGTTCCATGAGAGGACCAATGACTTGACATAATTGTATATTTAGAGGATTGTGAAATTAAACATAGTTCGTAATGATAAATGATATTGTAATTCCCCAAAGTGGTTATAAGGTTATGAGGACTTATATCTAATTGTTCTTTTGTGTTGAGTGAACTTGTTACGTATCGTGTTGTCAAAAGAATTGGGAAGGCCAAGGGTTCAACAGTCGTAATAATTGAGAGCAAGGGCTATTCGTGTGTTGTAAGGGCGAGAAGTTGGGGTAGTGTACGTGATGAAATTACTTAGGTGGATTTCACCTTGGAGGAAGGAATTTGTGGTTGGTAGTTATAAATCTTGATATAATGTGCTATGTGGCAAGGATAGGGTAACATAGAAAAGAAAGTAAGGGTATGTCATGGGTGGTTAGTCAGAATGTTTGTAGTTGTATTTGTGGACTCTCCTATGCGTTTAAATGATTAGGCTAAGATCAAGAACCTAGTAAGAGGTTTACTGAGAAGGTGGTTAGTAGTAAGGGTGCTAGTGTAATTATAAAGTATTCCAGAGGGGGTAAAGGTGAAGAAGCGAGTGGTTTATTGCACATTCTTGCTTGTTGATTTCTTATGTTATGTGGTGGGTGTCGGGTTGACCAATTATGCCTACTAGTACGTGTGGTTTTGTAATGATACTACTCTGCTATGCCCTTTTGGGCATAGACTGGATGCAAGTCAGTGATGTTTCATTAGATGAAGATGAAGAAATCTCCAGCAACTTCTATTTTTCCTTCCACATTGTGGGAGATGTGTCATTTATTATTATGTCGAGTTTGTACTCTTAATAGCACTTGTACCTGTTTAGATTAGATCCTTAGAGGTTTTAATTAATTTACAAGTCTTAACCCGAATTTGTTAAAGAAGGTTTTCATTTATAAAAACACTATGATTTCATGTATCTCCATTTTTCGTTAATTTTCCGCATGTTTAATTATTAGGATATGAGGGTTCTCCTACTTAGGAGTTAGTGTAGGTGCTCGCACTGCCCGGTGGGTTGGGTCATGACAAAGAATCAACTACCAACCTAAATTTAATCCATCAAACCATTTAAGAACCAAGCCATGATAAAAAGTACTAAGAAACCATTTAAAAACAACTAAAAGATTGAGTTTCCATAAAATCCTCCAGTCAACAGAAACAAATGTGGATTTTAACTCTGTAGAACCTAAAAGTTAGAGTACCAATACTCTAAAGTGTCTATAATAAGAGGATTACACTGCAAGAAGATAAGGAAAAATCTAAAATATCTGAGTCTGAGAAGATGGACAACGAGATAAGGAAGAACCCATGGCAGCCCAGAAGAAGTGGCTCTCTCTTGATTTCAAATGTCTTGTTTCTCACAACAAGGGTCTTGAAGCACTTGGAAAATTTAGCATACAACTTTTATTTCCCCAAGATGCCTAGAACAATATAAAGGTGATATATATGATCCTGCATTCCCTTGAGGTAGATCAAGATATCATTTTTATAAAAACGTTCACAGAGAAATCCAAGAATGGTTAAAAAACCCCAGTTATCAAGTTCAAAAAGGTTGGTAGCACATTAGTCAACCCAAAAGATATTACCAATAACTCATCGTATCCATATTGAGTTCTAAAGGCAATTTTAGGTATGTCCTCAGGCCTAATCTTTAACTGGTTGTAGCCTGACCTTAAGTCAATCTTATAGAAGACTGAATCTCCCTACAACTGGTCAAATAGATCATCTATAGGAGGTAAGAGGCACTTGTTCTACATTGTGACCTTATTTAACTGCCGTTAATCTATGCACATTCTCATACTACCATCATTTTTCTTCACAAACACAATTGGAGCACCTTAGGGAGAAGCACTATGATGAATGAACCCCTTTTCACGAAGTTCCTACAATTGACTCTTGAGTTCTCTCAATGCTATCGGAGCCATGCAATAGGGAGGAATAAAATTTGGACGAGTGCCTGACTCCAAGTCAATATCCCTATTCGAGGGCATACCAGGCAAATTTTTAGGAAATACCTCTTGAAATTATGAAACCATGGGGATAGACTCAATAGAAGGGGATTCTACAAAACATCTCAAATATGAGCCAAAAAGGCGAAAAAACCCTGCCTACTAGATTACTAGCCCAAAGGAAGGATATGATCTTTATTGGCTTTAAGCTTCTTCACCCCTTCCCCCTCTAATATTTTCAGGCTTAGGCTTCTTCACCCCTTCCCCCTCTAATATTTCCCTACCTGAGATCTCTATAGTACTGTCTTAGCACTATAGGTTAGCACAATAAAATAAGGGAACAACCCAGTCATACCTTCTCAATCTACATTAGTGGGGATCTATATACATAACAAGCCTATGAGCCAATATGTACACTTGAATTCATTTGTGAGAGTGAGTATTTTTGCATCATCTATAATCCTTTGAATTTACATTCTTAATTGTGTATGATATTCTCTGTTGTGTGAATGACATTGCATCCTTAATATGAATCGTGATGTCTTGATTTCAATTGAGTGCCATGAATACGATACATTCATGTGAATCTTAAGGAAAACCGAGAATGTTGATGCCATTGAATTGAGATATCTTAAAATTGTTCTGGAATGAAAAAATTGTCTTGCAATTGGGAGTAAAAATGTTTTGTTTGAAAAGAAGAAAAACCTTTTCCTAACGATTGATGGTGGAACCTCATGTGAGTTGTGCTTGTGTAGAGTCCTTTTATTTTAAATCTATTATTTTTAATGATTTTGAGTCAAATATGTAATTAGGTGAATCGTATATTGGGTATAGCCGAGCTTAAGTCCTATATTTGTTAAATATTGCCATATTTTAATGCTAAGTAAAGGGATTTAGGATCTAGTCCTCTTGTATGTAGGCATTCCTTAGAAAAAGCAAGTTTGATGGATTTGAAGCTGAAAATCATTGAAGCATATTGGTGAAAAAACTGACATCCCGCAGGAACCAACATGCATCTCATCAGCTAAACACTGACTTGGATGAAGCAAGGCTACCTCAGTACCAAAGTTTTAATTGGCATGGTACAGTGATTGATTGGAAATTCATTGGTTCTAATGCAGATGTTCCTATGAGAACCGAAGGTAGAACTGAGGAAGTCACTGATGCTTCACAATTTTGGGTTGGAGTTTTATGGGTCCAAACGCAAGTATGAAAGCTAAAGGGAAAAATACAATTATGGAAACTAGTGCTTCCTTTGGAAGGTTTCAAGGATATAATAGAGATTTATGTAATTATGTATCATTATCATTTCAAAATTAGGGATAATGGGGAGAGACCTCTTTTGTGAAAAAAGATTTTCATAGAGGATAGTGAAGAAATTCTTAGCTTGTAGAGGAAGAAACCTCAGATTTGTGTCACTATAATCTTGGATTTTAGATTTCATTAATCAACATTACTTGGAATGGAGATTTCCTATATGGATATTGACTCGATTTCTTCTTTTTTATAAGCAACTAAATCCTTAGTTAGGGGTGTGTCTGCTAGATAGGGGCTTAAAACCCTTATTGGGAATTTATTGATCAACTCTAAAATTGATTGATCATCTCTAAAATTGATTGTATGACGTGAATCTATTGTTGCATTGAAGTTTTAATCTAAAAAATGGTTGTTGCAAATATTGATTGAACTCTGTAGTAGTGTTTTAGCTTCAAAGACCAACATAGAGATGGGTAAGACTCAATAGTGAGGTCTTGTTGAAATTAATCTATGGGTTTGAGCCAAGGATGGGATAATACAAGTAGTTTCACATGTAATGATATGAGCTAGGGTTAGTCTACCTACTCAAGCAATGTTGGTGTTTTGTTTGAAAGGGTCTTGGAGTTTCAGAGAATCAAGGGACATACATTTGATAGTTTGGGAGAATATCAAAGCATAGCCTAGATCAAATACTATCCATGTACCAATCGGTTTTATTACGGTTAAATCTTTACCTATTCGAATTGAAACCCCAATTGTTATGCGGACACCCCTAGTGTTTTCCAAATTTGGTAAACCATATTCATGTTGATTTCTTGTTTTATTACTTGATATTGATGAATTTAATTTGTTACTAAACCCCCCTTTATTTATATCTATAAACATGGATGTTAAAGATTCAATTTGCTAATTTTTTTCAAGTTGTGAAATCAATTCTAGGTGATCCCATATTCCAATCCGTGGTTCAACTCAGATCTCTAAAGTTGGGTAATTTATTTTGCATACAAACGCCTATGCCCTAAGAATGGAACATAGTTGAGCATTCTTGACCTATAGGTCCTGACATATAGGTACACAAGTCTCCTCAGTAGAGTAGTCGAGTTCCAGCATATTGGCCAACTCAGCTTCTTCCAAAATGTATAAATCCAGAGGTTTGTTAGTTTTTTTTTATGCATTACTGATGGTTAGTTCGGGGACTTGTCTCGGTCAAGTATACTACTCTTAGAGACTTTTCGACTTTGGGTTGTATAGCTGTGGATTGTCAGCTATATTGACCTTGTTGTTTTTTTGTTTTAAAACAAGGACTTGTACAAATTCATCATATATGAGCACCGTGACGGCGGGACTCTTGTCATTGCCTCTATAGGCCTCACAAAATATCCACTCAAAAATATATGCATAATCCATAACTTAGAGAAATGAAGAACCAGATGCTACTAGTTTCTCTATTGTCAAATGAGGAGTAAAGCTAATCCTTTGATAAACCAGCTAATTTGCTAGTGCTTTGTTCGCATAATCATAACAACATACCTCGCTAACTTGTGGAACTGCGTCTCATACTCAAAAAGGCATCGATCTCTATGGAAGATCCTTATTCTCATCCCAAAACCTCTCTCTTATATTATGGGGCACATGCTTCTCTAAGAAAGCCTTGAATTATCAATCCTAATTCATCGAAGGTGACCTGGTTGGCCTATACTCGAGGTAAGACCTCCACTACTCCTTCACTGGCCCCTTCTTATGAAACATAGTATAATCAACCATATGTGACTCTACTATGACAAGGTTATTCAACCTCTCCTAACAACTTACCATAAATTTATGTTTGTCCTGGTCACGGTACCTGAAAACCTCATAGGACCCAATATGATGAACCAACCCAACATCTTCTGCTTTTAAGAAGCCATAACTAGTATGGCTTCAATTGACTAAGCAATAACTAGTAACGGTAGAACTGCTAGACAATAAGTTGTTGTAGGAGGCTGTCGTTTTGGAACCTGAACACCCTGAGATGTTGCATTCACTAAAGTCTGAGCCTTGTTTCAAACCCGAGAACCCACCATAGTTCCAAGAAAACTTCTTACTCGAGACAAGAAGCTGAGGATATTAACCAAAATGTGTTGAATAACTGATGTAGCTTCAAATCTTGTCAGAGGTTGGGCTAGTCTTACACCATACGACTGATGTTGAACATGCTCTATCTCAATATAAAGCTTTGGTGAAAGTTCCCTATCCTGACCTTGAGTTGGTGTGAGAATTCAAGACTTACCTCAACTTCTAGGTTTTCCTCGGCCTCGACTCCTAGCTTGGGCTGTATATGCAGGCACAAGAATCTCATGCCTATTAGCAAATGACCTTGTCCTAACTATTTGAGAAATAATGAAACAAACAAAGTTTAGAATTCGATAGAGTCAAGAACACATGCTAAGGAGCAAATAAAGTGAAATATTCCTAAGAATAGCCTATAGACTCCCAAAGATATGATATGGACGTCATTATACCAATCCATAAGACTCTAGAAGGCACGAGCTCTTGTATTACTAAGGCTAAGAAACGTAAGTCTCTAAAACCAAATTGTCATAACCCAAAATAGGATCATAAGACGTCTATCATAAATCCCTTGTAGGAAAGATAAATGTACATACGATAGAGAAATTAAGAAATAACTAACAAAGAATCAATAATAATAATATAAGAATGGGCCCCTATCATAGATATATACAAAATCTATATCTATACTACCTTAAAAGCATTCACTCCCAAACATGAATGTTGAATTACTATAATACCCCAAATTAAAAAAACTCAATTTATTTTATTTATTAATTTAATTATTTTATTATATTGAAAGTAGATACCTTTTCAAATTAAAGGATTGTGACTTTTTCAATCAATTGTGACTTTTCCAATTAAAGGGTTGTGACTCTTTTGGCGGGTTGTGACTTTTTCATTGAGTTGTGACTTTTTCGAAGGATTGTGACTTTTCTAAAGGGTTGTGCCTTTTCTGATGAGTTGTACCTTTTCGGATAAGACACAATTAACACCTATTCATATTACTATTTGGTAGCTATAAATAGAGGGGTTACCTCACACTTTTAAACTACAATTACTTGAAGTTCTCTTCTCTTGTTTTTCTTCTTCTTCTTAAAACATCTCAAGTTTTCTTTGCAAAAATTGTTTAAGTTCGAAATTCAACAAAATTCGAGGTACCTCATAAGAAAGAGTTGGTGAAAAAATGTAGCAAATCATTCATCAATTCACACTCGTATTTTTTTCTTACCATTTTATGAGTTAATAGTGACGGAAAGTTATGGTAAAGACAATAATATTAAACAGATATGAAAAAAAGCATATGATTTGGGTAAGATATTTCTTCTTTGTTTTTTTATTTTTTATGCTTTTCCTTCAAACGAAGGAGTTTCTTCCTACTTTTGCTGAAACAATGGGTATCAATGTAGTCCATTGAATTATTAGTTTTGATGTTAAATTCACTATTTCAAAAATAGATTTTTACTTTTACTTATAATATGATGACATAACCATTTTAATAATTATTTTTTAATGGATATGTATGTAAAAATGATTGGAGAAAGTAAAGTATTGGTGAAAAGAGATTTAAATCAAATGGAACACTAGGGTGAATATAACATGAACATATATTTTCATTTTCCTTCTTTATTGGCTATGTATTTTTCCTTGTCATTTTTCTCTATGTCACAAGATACATTCCTTACTAGCTATGTAAAAATAGATTAAAAAATAGTGATTGATCATAAGATGATCTTAAATAAAATTAATGATTCTATAAATAATACTTTAAATTTTATTCATCTATTAATTTTTATCATTGAAAAATTTAAATATTTTATATCATGATACAAGTTCTATAAGATACGAAATACTTTCATTAGACAACAACTATATATTACATGTATTCGACAGAAAAAAGGAGAAGACTACAATTCCACAACGATAAGGTAGAAACTTAATGAAATAAAATATTTTTCACCATAGGTGATGTTATTCATATATTAAAATTAAATTATTCTACTTTTTTTTAGTAAAATTACCTCTCTATGATAGACTTACTCAAATATTAATTGAGTAACAATATTTTATAAACGGCGAAGGGACGGATTTACACCCAAACTTTAATAAATGGTACGTATATGCACTCCGTTATACTTTCCGTCCACATAAGCCCCTGCCGTCCAATTATAGGTACACATATACCCCTCTCACTAAAGGATCCCTAATTTTTTACACATGTCTTAATCCTATTGAACTATCCGTTTGACTCTTTTTTTAACCCATAACCCAATACCCACCCAATTTCTCTAAAAGGAATCCTAATTCAAACACCAAAACTTGAACTTGTAAAATTTGCTGAAGAACTCAATGCATTTGATGATCAATATTTTATTGAAACGTTCTAAGAAAAACAAGTTTTTGCTTAAATTCTGCTACAACTTGTAATTTTATGAACCAACTTAATTAGTTTTATTCAAAAATAAATAAATATTTTTCCCATTTGTATCGTTTTTATCAATTAATAGAGTCAAAGTCAAATGGCTATTGGTTGACTGTTGAGCCATTCTCATCAAAGGCAGCCGATTTTTTGGATTTTCTTTGTTTTTGTTTTTTTGTTTGACTTTTGCTTTTTCTTCACACTAACTAGTTCATATAATATATATATATATATATATATATATATATATGAAATTGGTTGGGTATTGGGTTATGGGGCGGATAATTGGGTTATGGGTTAAAAAAAAGGGTCAAACGGGTAGTTCAATAGGATTACGACACATGTAATAAATTAGGGGTCCGTTAGTGAGAGGGGTATATGTGTACCTATAATTGGACGACAGGGGCTTATATGGATGGAAAGTATAATGGAGGGCATATATGTACCATTTATTAAAGTTCGAGGGTAACTCTGTCCCTTTGCCGTTTTATAAATGATATGTTACATATAAAGATAAAATATTGAAATACTTATGGTAATTCTTATTAGTGTCATGCACATACTAAATTTCTAGTATGCATATTTAAGATAAAATTTCTACTTACGAGGAAAGACTATTGGTGACATTTTTTGAATGCATATTTTTTTCCTATTTTTTTGGTTAGATTTGTTTACAAAATTAAGTGATGTAAGAAATAATATTATTAAAGAAATATCACGTTCTCTCATATTTAAACTTCGAATGTATTTTGAAATGTTTTAATGATATCTGGTCATTTTGATCTCAAAATACAAGCAACTATGTGACAATATGTATTAATAATTTAAACACACTTTTCCTATGTTTGTTCAATTATAATTATTTACTAAAAATCTTTAATTTAGTACTATTAATTCTATTTTACAATATATATATATATATATATATATATATATATACACACACACACACACATACACACACACACACACGTGCAGCGCACGCACCGTAAAACTGGTATACAAAAAGGGCCCAAAAGAGATCAGAAAAGATGAATACACAAAGGAACCAAATCCTATACTTGGTGTCACTGATACAAGTGCATCCAAAGTGCATGAATAGAGCTAAACAGAACATCACTATCCATCAAAATACAAAAATAAAGAAAACATATAGAGAAGGAAAAAGTAGCAATCCTTTTAATGCTAAGAGCTCAGCACTATATGAACAACATGATGTCCTCAAATGAGAAGAACACATGATTAGGAGCAAATAAGGTGAAATATTCCAAAGAATGACCTATAGCCTCCCAAAGATAGGGTATAAATGTCATTGTATCGATCCATAAGACTCTAGAAGGAACATGCTCAAGTAATAGTAAGACAGATACACTGTCACGACCCAAAGTTGGATCATAATGATGCCTATCATAAATCTCCCGTAGGCAAGATAAAAATACATACAATAGAGAAATCTAGAAATAACTAACACAAAAGAAATAATAATATAAGAATGGACCCTATCATAGATACATACAAAATATATAGAAAGGGCACAAAAGAGACCGGAAAAAACGAATATACAAAAGAACCAAATCCCGTACCTCGTGTCATCGGTACAAGAACATCTAAAGTACATGAATCGAGCTATACATAAAATCACTATCCATCAAAATAAAAAAATTAATACAACATATAGAGAACGAAAAGTAGCAATCCTTTAAACGCTAAGGCCTTTCCCCTATCCGAACAACAGGATGTCCTCGAACGAGAAGAACATATGATAAGGATCAAATAAGGTGAAATATTCCTAAGAATGGCCTATAGCATCCTGAAGATAGGATATCAACGTCATTTTACCGATCCAAAAGAATCTAAAAGGAACTTTCTCTTGTAATAGTATGACTGATAAACCTAAGGTTCTAATACCGCACTGTCACAACCCAAAATCAGATCATTATGACACCTATCATAAATCCCCTGTAGCCAAGATAAACATACATACAATAGAGAAATCTAGAAACAACTAACACAAAAGCAATTATAATATAAGAATGGACCCCTATCATAGATATATAAAAAATATATAAAAAGGGCCCAAAAAAGACTCGAAAAGATGAATATACAAAGAAACCAAATCCCGTACGTGGTGTCACTGGTACAAGTGCATCTAATGTACATGAATAGAGCTACACATAACATCACTATCAATCAAAATACAAAAATAAAGACAACATATAGAGAACGAAACGTAGCAATCCTCTAAAGGCCAATCCTCGAATGAGAATAACACAAGATAAGGAGAAAATAAGGTGAAATATTTCGAAGAATGACGTATAGCCTCCCAAAGATACGATATTAACTTCATTGTGCTGATCCACAAGAATCTAGAGAACACTTTCTCTTGTATTAGTAAGACCGATAAACCTAAGGCTCTAAAACCACACTATCACGAACAAAACTCAGATTATAATGAAGTCTTTCATAAATCACCTGTAGGCAAGATAAACGTACATATAATAGAGAAATATAGAAACAACTAATACAAAAACAACAAATAATATAAGAGTGGACCTCTATCATAATATATATATATTATATATATATATATATATATATATATATACACACACACAAAATATACAAAAAAGGCCCAGAAGAGACCGGAAAAGATGAATATACAAAGTAACCAAATCCCCTACCTCGTGTCACCGATACAAGAACATCTAAAGTTCATGAATAGAGCTATACAAAACACCACTATCGATCAAAATACAAAAGTAAAGACAACATAACCAGAGTGAAAAGTAGCAATCCTTTGAATGCTAAGAGCTCACAACTATCCAAAAAAAAGATGTCCTCGAATTAGAAAAGATCAGCATGAATGACTCGTACTATGCGTTGTGCCAAAAAAAAGATGCAAAAGTATAGTATTCCTACCAATATAGGGTACTCCATAGGCATTATAGGCCAACCAAGCTCAAAAATATATTATATATTATAAGAAGCGGAATAGTGCGAACACTATAAGTAAAAAACTACACTAGAAGGACATACTCACAAGCAGTGATGCTGAAGATAATAACAATAAGAGAAATCACACTCTATGTATGCATATCAGAGAAATGATGTATAAAATGAGATGGTGGAATGCATATGTGGCCAATGCACAAAGTAAAAATCCTCGACACATATCACAAGCCCGCTGGAGCTCAACTACATATGCAACAAAAGTAAAAAAAAATTCTGAAATTACCTTGCTGGCTACTTCATAGGCTCCCTGAGTGCATTTTGAAGCCCATTGGATCTCAACAACACATGCAATAAAATTAAAACCTGGAATGATCCCTTGGTCCATTTGGAATAATCCCTCAGACTCATAACAGTAGGTAACGTTCGGAATGATCCCTCGAGCTATCCAGAATGCGCCTCAGACTCATAACAAAAAATAAACAATGAAACAGTTAGAGGAGCATCACCGCGGACCATAAGTAGTAGTAGTACATCTTTCAAAATCAGAAAACTAGCTGTTTTAAGTGTAAAATTTCTTCAAAACTGAAAACCCACAAAAAAATAGTTACTTTTATGATTATTCAATTTCCATCGGTAAACTAGAAGTATGCTCCCACGGAACCCTAATCAAGTAAACATTGAGGTAGATTAATTTAAAAACCATAAACTAGTATCTCTTTTCCCTCTATGTCATGCTATAACCTAATGCAAATACAATACACATGAGTTATTATCAATCATAGATATATAAATACATACACATATCAATCACATAAAATGGTATAAAACACCTTCCACAGAATAATCATAATAACCTAGAATTTTTTTCATTCCATATCCAAGGCCTTAGGCCCATAATCTTAATAAAAGAGATAAAAACAACCATTCAAAGTAAGATAACATAAACCACTAAACGAGCAAGAAAACTTCTATGACTAAGTTTGAATTCCCTAAAACACTCTAAGGACTCTATTCTAATAAAGTCAAGACTACAAACAACCTAAACTAAGGCTTAAGGCAAAAGAACAATTCTAAATTCTCAAAATTGGTCAATTCACACATAAGAATCATACAAGCTTAAATCTACTCTAAAATCCTTCTTAATGATCATGAAACTCATAATACATAGAATCTAACTAAGCAAAGTCTAAAGGGAGGAAGTTGTAACTCACCTCAAAGCTGAACCGCAATCACAAACTATCAGTCCGAATATTTTTCCTACCAAAAAGCTTTGGATCGCTTCCAATATCAAAAATACGATCTACAGATCAATATATGACTAATGATACCCATATCAATGATAGAAAATTTGAACAAAAATATGGGTCCAAAAATGACCCGCAGAGCTTGACAATAGAACATAAAACTAACTTTGTCATTATGTTCTCCTCAAGGTAAGGTCAGATGCCCTAAAATTGGACAAAGATGGGTGACTTCAGACCTCAAAAGGTCCGAAGAACTTTCTTTAAAGAAGTGAGATTAAATTGAGAATTGGAGACCCAAAACAAGAATCAAATGCGGAATTTAAGCTCAAAAGTGATAGAGAAAATAAAAGGGAAGAATTTTACCTTAGAATCACAAGAAATGAGCATGAAGTAGGGGTTTTCCATAGTATTTGAGCTTTCTTCAATGATCTCTAAGTATTCTATAAACTTACAAATATAATGGAGAAGAGACTTAAAACACTCAGTGATCGTCGCTCCCACGAAACATTCATCGCAAGTGCGATGTCACAAGAGCAAAGGAGAACTTTGTAGGAGCGACGACAAAATATTTTCTCCAATTTATCTGGATTGGCCACGAGCCACATCAACAAATATTGTTAACATCTCCAGTCGTCGTTGGTGTGGTTCTTCTCTAACCAGAAATGACTTTGCAGACTCAACAAAAATGGACAAAACAACTAAGGGAGGTCATCTCGATGAAATATTGGCAGAAGTCAACACTACAATTAAAACAACTAAAATAATTTAATAACTAGTCCCAAATCAAATCAAAAACCATGGGATCCGAACTGATGTTTCTACTAGACTAAAATCAATGTTTTGAAGTAACAATGCAGATGAAGATCTCATCTGACTATTTACCAAGAATATTGACCAAAGTCAAGTAATGAAATCACCTTACAATATACTAACAATAAAATGTTGATACTTCAAAATATTATATAAGATGAATTAAGCCTATATATGTTGATTTTAACTTATTTGAAATCTGCGTCTGGGTTATTTACCTGAGACAATTGAAGTTTATTGTTATATTCTGCTCGAGCTCGATTTTCATCTTGTTTGTATCGTATATCTACCCAATTACTAGAATTTATCTTATATTACTTAGAAACGTCCCTTTAAAACAATTGTTATTGATCCCAACTTCTATAGTTCTTCTAACTATAATTTACTTTCTTTTTGGTAATTTTATAACTCCAATGTATACAAAAACATGATATTTAAATAAAAATTTATTATTTCTTTACATGCACTATTTCGTTTGTATTCTTTATTGACCTTTTAGCTGTTAATTATATCATTTTGGTAAATTATAGCTCAAGGGTGTGTTTGCTACAAAGGAAAATGTTTTCCTAGTAAATATTTTCTTGGAAAACAAGTGGATTTCTAACTTATTTTCTCATGTTTGGTTGGTCAATGAAAACATTTTACATAAAATATATTTTATTTTTGACTTGATACAAAAAAATAGTCTTTAGGAAAATAATTATTAAACCAAAAATCAACCCCGATGATCGATCTAGGACTCAACCCTAACACCCAAACTAAGACATGACCCCGTTGACCGTTCCAAAATCTGACCCTAAGATCTGACCCAGTTTCCTGTAACACCCCAAAATTTTTTTGAACTAAGACTCGAACCATTATTCATTGTGAGTAGGATTTAACCAAGGAAATTAAAATTTCTTAAGTATTAAGGTCAGGTCACTAGATTTAACACCTTGAGTTTCAAAAAGAATTAAAGAGAATTCATTCAAGTCATTCCTTAGTTCTTTTAAGTTTTCGGTCAATTTTAAACGACCATAACTTTCAATGAGTTAGGAGACCTAAGAGATATCAAATGAAAGATCTCTAAGTCCTCTTTCCAACACCATCAAGTTTGCAAATTTTTGAGCTTGTATGAGGGAGATATGCTCGTTTGAAGTCATGTTGTCTATTTGTTGAAAGTTACCTAGATTAACAAGGGGTATTTTGGTCTTTTCCTTACCCTATTGGATTTAATCCATTTTTAGTAATTAATTAGAGGTCTAAACTGATTTGGTTCATTTTACACAATCATAATTCACGGTAGGGTTTTAGAAAAAGAGTTCAAGAAGAGAAAAGAAGAGAAAAGAGGAGAAAAGTCAAGGTTTCGTCAAATTCTTGAGGTTTCGTTGCGGATTTTGCCAAGGGTTTGATCCCTAAGAGGTATGTGAGTTCACATAGTGTTGAGTTTGTTCACCCACGCACCAATCATGATTTATTCAGTGTACGTTATTTCATTCTTGAAATTTAAGGATTTAAGTTCTTGATGAGTTCTTGAAGTTTCATCCTAAATCCTTTTTTTTTTTTTTTTTTTTTTTTTTTTTGGATTTTGATGAGTTCTTGAGATGAAAGTTAGGATTTGGAGAGTTGTTTTTGGGTAGATTTTGGATACTTTGGTTAGGTATTTGAATCAAAATAAGTTGAGAAGAAACCATTCGATTCTAGGTGAATTAGAGCCAAAAAGCAACGAAGAAAATTCGACGGAAAGTTCTGGAAGTGCACCAAGAAATGTTCTTTGAAATGTTTAGAGGCTAGCGCCCCGCCAGCAGTGCGCTAAGGTTGCCTGCCCCCACCCTTTTTATGTCGTTTAGCCTATCTAAGTTCTCTTAAAGTGTACCTTCACTCCCTATTGATTCTAACTACTCTAAACTACTTATAAACATTGAGAAATCATTAATAATATGAATCATCACCTTGAATTCATAATTCAAATTCAAGGTAGAGTTAAGAGTCAAGTCTTGAGAGTTCTTTCTAGTCTTTTTAGAAAGTCCATTTGAGTCTTTTGAGGAGTCTTCTACAATTTCTAATAACTTGTTTAAAGACTCAAGTATGTGAGCATGAGAGTGAGGAGAATGTATTCATGAGTCTACACTATCATCAAGATCCTTCATATCATGAATCATAACTCTTGAATTCATAATTTAAATTCAAGAAAGAGTTAAGAGTAGAGTTCAAGAAAGTCTTTGAGTTCAATTGTGAATCCTTTGAGGTCAATTATCAATTTGAGATAAGTTTTGAGGAAGTAAGTATGATAAGGAGAAGATTCGTATAGATGACTTTCATATTGTTATTTAGACCCTCGAGTCGAGTTGTTCATGCCCATAATTCCGCATGAACTCCATAAATTGAGTATCTTTGAGAGGAATAGTATGTTCAAGTTCTAAGTCTTGAGTACTGAGTTCCTAATCATTTTGGGATTATATTCCTAATCATGGGGCTACAACATGTTCCCATGAAGGTCCTTGAGTTGAGTAGTTCATGCACATGATTCCGCATGAACCCTATGAGTCGAACAATCTTGAGATGGGAAGTATAATTAAGCCCTTGAGTTGAGTAGTTCATGCCCATAATTCCGCATGAACCCTCCGAGTCGAGCATTCTTGATATGAGTAGTATCATTGACTCCTTAAGTTCTGGAGTTGTTGAGTTTCAAGTAGTGAGTTCTATGCATGGTTATTTAAAACCTTGAATTGAGTTGTTCACGTCAATAATTTGGCATGAACCTATTTGAAGAAGTCATTTACAAATTGTTTTAAAACTTTTTTTAAGACTTGAGCATTTGAGTTTTAGTAAGAGTAGAGATGAGTTCATTTTCTTTAAAATGATATATGGGAACTAAAAAGTTTCCAAGAGTAAACGTTTTCACCTTTAAGATGAGAGGAAACACTAATTTCTACAAGAGTTTTCTTGAGTAGTTTAAAACCATCTCTTTTAAGAGAAAGATTTTTGAGTAATAATCTCAAACTACGGAAAGAGCTATGTTTTTAAACATATGAGCTAGTAACATTTTGGGAGTAGTATTGAGAATCGATATAGGGACGAGTTCAGCTAACTCAAAGTCTTCATAAACCATGTAGCCAACGTGAGTAGAAAATACTTTTTAGATGATTCCTTAATGTTTTTTAGCATAGACTAGTAGATCCACTTAGTAGTAGGTTCTATACCCCGACAAAGTATAGGACAGTTCTGGTAGCGTGGGCTAGACGTTGTATCATCACATAACTCATAGTGATGGTTGTCGGTTAGAGAATCTCCCACATAGTTATATTGTATTTTTATACATACAACCTGAGTTATTATTGTATTCTTCAATACACTGAGTTGTTATCTGTTGTTTTAGTAGCTTTTCAAATATTGCATCTTTTATTGTTGCTTTATCTTGAGTTGAGTATCCAGAGTTGAGTATCCTTAGTTGAGTATCTTACTATTTAGTTGAACCCTATTTTCTCTGAGTTGAGTTGAACTATGTTTCATTGAGTTGAGTTGAGAAGAGATAAGTATGTTTCCTTTTTATCAAGTTCAAGCTTATCTTTATTCCTTAGAATTCCCCTTACATGCTTGTACATTCCATGTACTGAGCCATTTGTCCTGCATCATTTCATGATTTAGATACAGGTATTCAGGATCATCAACAGGCATTTCGTTGCGATCATGTGATATTCCAGTAAGCTTTTGTGAGCATTTTCATATTTCGAAGGACTTCACCTTCATCATACAGTTAATAGTTTTGAGATGTCGTGGGTCTTGTCCCGATATCCTTTTGTAATAGTAGAGGCTTCATAGATAGACAAACTTGAGTAGTTTTCAGTATGTATCTTCTTTGAGTTATCTTTACAAACTCTGAGTTATCTATTGAGTATTTTCAGATTATTTTAAAGATTGAGTATTTGAGTTATTGAACTTAATTCCATTTTTAAGCTTTGTATGATTCAGTTAGTCTTATGCTTGTAGTCAGCCAGGATGAGGGTTCGCTTGGGGACCATCAATGGTTCTTGAGTGCTTGCCACATCCAGGGTGTAGGCTCGGGTCGTGATACTTCCGACCCTGAAATATTTTTCAAATATTTTTTTAAAAGATTGACGTGGTGGTGGAGGGGGGGGGGCATAGCGGGGAGATAGGGTGGTGTAAAAATGAAAATTTAAAAATTTGAAATATTTTTCAAAAAATATTTTTTTTAAAAAATTGATGGGGGGTGGGTGGGCGGCAGGGCTGGGGTAGGGGGTGCTGTAAAACATGAATATTTTCAAAAACAACTATTTTTAAAAAAAAATTGAAAGGGGGACGCCTCTAGGGGTAGGAGGGGCATAGAAATGAAAATTTTAAAATTTGGAATATTTATCAAAATCATTTTTTAAGAGAAAAATTGCCGAGGGGAGGGTGGACTAGGTGGTGGTGGTGTAAATTTTTTTTTTTAAAAATTTTAAGAATTTAAAAAAACAATAGTTTTTTTTTTTTGAAAAAATTTATTGGGAGGGGGGGGGGGAGGGAGGAGAGTTGCGGGGTAAGGGTATGGAGTAGGGTAAAAAAAAAATGTAATTTTAATAATTTGAAATATTTTTCAAAAATAATTTTTTGTGTGTGTGTGTGGGGGGAGGGGGTTGGGGGTTGTAGGGGTTGGTGATGTAAAAAATCCTTAAATTTGAGGAAAATAACTTGATTTGAAAAATATTTTCCTTAATTTTTGAAGGAAGTCATTTTTTTTTAAAATTTGAGAAAATAAGCTGGTTTGGATAACATTTCAAAATCATTTAAGACAACTGCAGAAAATGTTTTCCTTCATACCAAACACACCTCAACTGTTCATTTTTATTTAGAAATTAAAAAAATGGTATTTATATGTAACAATGTTATTATTTCTGTAACATACATTATTTTATTGAGTAAAAGGTCTGAAATATATATGAACTTTGACCAAAATTGCTGCAACAAAACCTAACTTTGGAAAGTACCTTTTACCCCTATACTATTGAATATTATATTTTAAAGGTATATATATGCCCACGTGAACATCATAAATATTGCATCATTATAAATAATAGCGTGTCCATGTGGGAACATATTTACCTTTAAAATACATTATTAAATAGTGCAGAGAGTAAAAAAGTCATCCCTATTTAAAAGTTTGGTATCGTAACAACAATTTTGGCCAAAATTGGAGTGTTTTTCAGATCATTTCCCTGTTTATTTGTATTGTTTATTCTTATACTAGGTAAAGAAGACATTGTTTTTTTCTTAAAAAGAAGCTCAGGATATGTATAATTATTTATATTAATTTACTATTAAATATTTTTTATACTATTCCAAATTAATGTCATTGTAGACACGTTTTGAAGTTTTAGTTGCTACATTGAGTTGCAATTTGTATGATGATACCTTTGTTCGACAACTATTCACATATGTGATAAAATTTTAAGATGATATAAAATCATTTTACATGTCCTTTTTTACAATAAAATGTTAAAATACTCTCAAATTATATAGAAAGTCTTTGTAATAAATCACAGCAAAATCGATGTATTGTGTACATTATACTTACTTCGAATGTCCTTAATTTTGCTACCAAAACGAATTGCTCCATAGTCACTCTTCGAAACACTTAGAAACAAAGGTTACGTTTTACAAACTATATGTCAATTTATTTGTTGATGTTCTTATGAAGGAAGAAATTGTTTCCTTGTTTTTTAGTCTTTTGTTCTCTATTCTTTTCTATCTCTTAATTCTCAGATAAGCGTAAAATAAACCAATTTAAAACGGGGTATCTTTATATAGGAGCAGTTACTTTGTAACTGTACCCACCCCTTTTTATTGTGTTGTTATCTTTTTATTTTGGAAAACAACTTTGGGTCAGTGGGGTCAAATCAAATTAGGTCGGTCCACATGGGCAACCTGATAACGCTCAACTACACTTCATCCAATACTAAGTGTAGTTGATTGCAATCTAGTATAAACCCAATGAAGAGTTGGGGTTGATCCCACAGGGAATGATACGGTAGAGAATTCAATTACGAAGTGAAAGACATGTTCTAATCGATTGTAGGAATAGAAATTATCAAAATCATTAGATAAAATCTTGGGGGTTGACAAAAAGTGTCAAGTGGGGGGATAAGGTTTGTCAATTAACAGCTATGAAAAAAGGGGAGCAATCAAGTAGAAAGGGATACTTGGGGATGTGATTGATTAATTCCCAATTTTGCTATATGGGTGATTACTAAAACTCGTTGGATCTTAGCGGGTAGCATAGGCTTTAGATGTAATATCTATCTCTCGATCAACTATCATGAATCAAGTGAGTTCTCTCGAACAAGCATCATAAAATAAAAAACCCAAAATCTCAATTTATCTACTCTCTCGAGCTAACATAGATAGGATCCAATTAAGACTCACTCTCTTGAGTTGAACCCACAACAACCCAATCACAACAATTATCAATTAATAACCTTAATTCTAAAATCTCTTTCTCAAGCAAACATAGAATACTAGACTAGAACTGCATTTGCAACTACAATTCATGAGTTACAACCCAATTATCAATCAAACCCACTTCAAAACAACAATTAAATGAGTAATTACTAACACCCATAAGCTAATTGAGACAATTAATCACATAATCACACCGCCAAGAATGGGGGTTTTAGCCACACATTATAAAAAGTAGTTAAATATTACCAACTATTTTGGGACCGGCTTGAATGAGGTAGCTTCTTCTTTCCTTTTGGGACCAGTTTCCCATACTCAACATAAAACTCCCAGACCCAAGTAGGAATATAAGGGCCTCGAGGCTTCATGAAAATCTCGAACTTGTGAAACTTAAAAATGTTCCACACCTCTAGGTACCGTTCTACAACACCATGTGTAGAAATCCATTTTTCTTCTAATATTGTCCTCAAGCCATCCTTCAATCTATTTAGTGGCTGGGGAGGAGGAGCTTGAACTGGTGGTACCTGCTTTATTACCTGTGCTGAAGGTGGAGGAGGCGTAGGAGGCACCAGGATTCAAGCTGGATCATGCATCGCCTTGGAGCGTAGCTCCGTTCTCCTAGCCTAGAGGAGTTGATCGTCTTCCGGCTCAAATGCGGAGACCAGAGAACTCTCACCCAAATGACCGTCACTTTCAGAGGTAGTAAGGTGGGTGACATATATGCCCTCACTGTCGAAGCTCTCCACCACTGGTGTTGGAACTACTGGTCCCTTGCCTTTTCCTTTCCCCCAGTCAGAGGAAGTTTAGTCGGTGCATTTTGGGAGGATGCAACCCCCTCATTTATTACAATACCTCTTACCCATTTTCAGGGCGGTTGATTTCTTCCAGGTACTTTTGGTCTTGCCATACTTGCAAAACAAAGTCGAATACGTTAGACTTAGTTCACAAAGAATCTCAAAGTGAAAAAATTACAGGAAAGCTCGCCGAGTTATTTGGAGAGTCGCCGAACCCATTTGGCGAGCCAATTTGGGCTCACCGAATGTTGTAGAAACAATATTACTCAGAAATCAACATAAGTCGGTGATATTTAGGGCCTTTTGGTGGATGAACGACACCATTAGGTAAACTAAAAGTAGCTCACCGAATGTGTAACACCTTGGAAATTAGTAGGTTAAACTAGAGACTAAACGTGAGAATTAACCTCAAGGGTTAAGGGCAAGGGCCAAGGATTTTAGGTGAAGGCCATGGCTAGGGGGACCAAGGTTGCCTAAAACATGCCTAGCCATTGCCCACCATGACCACGAGGGTCTCCACGATCCGTGGTGGACACCATGAGTCGTGGTGCCACCCGTGGTAGGTGAGGCAGTAGCTTGGTGAAACTACCCAAGCAAAGGCTTTCCTTCATAAGCCACTTTACAGTTCGTGGTAAAGACCACAGACCGTGGGCAGGCTCGTGGGATTTTCTTAGCCTCGTGAGGGCCTGTCAAGATTGGGACAGCTATTGTTCAAGGGACCACGGGCCGTGGTGCCCTTGAAGAACCGTTAAGTTGGTCGTAGTCCCTGGGAAGGGGCTGCCTAGACGAGGGTCTTTTGGTAAATTCCAAATTAATTAGTTAATTTATGGGGTCAATTTATATTGTTTTATTTCACATATATAAATTATTTTAAGTCATTAAACACCTCATTTTACTTTATCATTCCCAAAAACCCAAATCAAACCAAAAGTTCATCTCCCTCACAATATTTATGTCTCTAGAAGTTCCCAAAGAAGAAGAAGAAGAAGAAGAAGAAGAAGAAGTGGACGCTAGGGCTTTAAGAACCAAGGTATTTCTTGTCAAATTAAGTTCATCTATGGTTAGCTTTCACCCATAAAGTCCCTTCAAAACTAGATTTCAAAGCTTTTAAGTTCCCCAAAAAGCTAGGGTTTCACTTCAAGTCATAGGTTCCTTCGTAAAATGTTTTCAATGGTTGATTTATGATGGATTATAATTGAATTGATGATTAATTGTTGATTTATGATGAAATTCTCCCAAGAACCCATGAATTCCCGATATTGCTAAATTGTGACTTCATCATGTGGGTTGATTGATTATAGAAGCATGTTAATAGATTACGTCTATATTGATTGAGTTTATTGAATTATGATATTCTCCCTATCTAACGTAGTAATTGTAGATGTTGGGTTGAATGTGATTCATGGTCCTTGAAGGGCAAATTATGAGGGTTTGTACATGTTTATGAGAATTTTGTATGAACTTATGATTCACTTAGAAAGTGAAGATCCTATGACTATGGTGTAATTGTGTTATTGTTGAAAGATAATTCTCCCCATACCCTTACACATGACTATGCATGAAATGTCTATGACTATGATCATCTTGTTGTGTTGATTGAAAGGCTATCTCAATGATACACTTGTGAATGATGATTTTATGTTGTGAAGATTTTCTCAATGTATTATGTACCTTGAATTAGCAGGCTTAGGGAATCCTTTTCATATAATGTAATGATGAACTATGAATCGTTAGGCCAATGTCATTCCTTTCATAAATGGATAGTGAGGTAATCTAAGGCTTTGTCTTAAACCGATAGGCAAAAGGCATTCATTTCATGAGTGTTTTATGATCAACCTTGAATTGATAGGCCAAAGGCATTACCTTCATGATGAGTCAATGAACTAATGTAATGATGAATCATGAATCGATAGGCCAATGACATTCTTTTCATGAGGATTCAATGAGCTATCCTAATAATGTACCTTGAATCAATAGGTCAATGGCATTCCTTTCTTGCATGTAATAATGTACCTTGAGTCGATAGATCGATGGCATTCCTCTCATGTGTAGTAATGTTAAAAGAGAATGAACTACGCTATGGGAATATAAAGCTTAGCACCGAGTGGATATTGTTATGTGGAAGCTCTCCCCACGTTAGGTCGGGTTTCTATGAGCACTATCCTTATCCCATAACTATGTGCCCACATAGTTTATAGCTAGTGGATCAACCTAAGATAAATTACCGATTCTACCTTAGGGAAGTAGACCAACTATTTTCGGTGTGGGACATGACACCGGATTCCATGGTTTTCTCACATAGTCTATGTCGTGTAGGGATTATTGCCATCGTGTGAGATATGTTATATGGTTACTCAAGAGGTTCTATGAAGTGTGGGTGGTAGTATGGGATGCCATTCATGCATTGTGTGAGTATGCTTTGAAAGTAGCTATGGTGTGTGCTCGAATGTTATAATGTCTAATGAAATGAATGTGTTTATAATAATACTAATGAGAATGTTGACTTAAAGGCTTAAGGTGATGATGAGTGCTTAACTTGGATTGTTATTTATGAGATGCTTTCCTTGTCATGTCTTATTGAGTATGAATGTTGTTATAGGATGCCATTCATACATTGCACAAGTATAATTTAGGGTTGCCTAAGATGATGGTTCTAGTATGTTATAATAATTTATATCATGAATATGCTTGTGACTTGTGTTTACACTAAAAGTACATGAAGACTCTCAAACTTGTCGAATACATTGTTTTAACTAAAATGTCGCTTTTAAGCATGATTTTTTCATGGCAATCATAGCATTCTTGTACTAACCCATATTTTTTACATTTTTCACATGTATGTTTGTTCTGGTTCTGAAGGTGATCTTCCTTCTTGACTAAGCTTGGATTGACTATTCTCCAAAGTTAGTGGTGAGTCCTCACGTTTCAAGGACATACGAGTCTTTGTTAGTTTCCTTTATTGTCACTTTATCTTTCAAACTATGTTGAAGGGTTGTGACCCTATTTTTTATTCAAAGTTGTATTAGATTGCCATGTGAGACAAAGTTAGACTTACGCTGTTTTTAAGTAAACACTTTGATTTTATGGATAAAAGTTTTTAAATTCTGTGCCACTTTCTTATGTCTTATGTTATGAATGCTATGAGGCTTGTATGAGGCTCTTCAGAGTCTTGTACATTGAGTCGCGTTCGGGGTGTAGGTGCGAGTCATGACAAATATGGTATTAATGCACAAGATGTTGGGATGGTTTTTAGGATGATGTCTCAAGCCACGTCGAGTAGAGACTTGTTCATGATGTGCATTACGCCACATTTATGAATGAGATGCTATAAGATGTTAGGAAACTACAATTCTTTCATTACTCTTTAGTGGTGCCATAGAGTTTTAACTTTACAAAGTCCATCTCCTAATCTGTCTTTTTTGTCTTTAGGATATGAATACACAAAGGGATAACGCAAGGAGAATGGTGGACAACAATGTCAATGAAGAAACTCCTTAAGTGAACCAAGTTCCTAATGATGCGGGGATTATGTCAAATGTTGAAATAAGGTTGGATCTCCAAGTAATGACCCAAGCTATGACAGCCCAAGCCAATAGGGTTGGTGGGACTCATGTGAACCCTAATATGAGCACTACGACTTCTAGGTTGAGGGATTTTGTTAGGATGAACCCTCCAGTGTTTCTTGGTTCTAAGGTGGGAGAGGATCCCCAAGAATTTGTGGATGAGGTGTATAAGGTAGTTGATGCTATGGGGGCGACTTCAGTATAAAAAGTGAAACTAGCCGCTTATTAATTGTAGGATGTTGCTTTAGTTTGGTTTACTCAATGGAAGAGAAATAGGCCGGTAGGAGCGGGTCCCATTGATTGGGAAGTGTTTTTATCAAAGAATTCATTGACAGGTTCTTTACCCGTGAGATGAGGGAGGCCAAGGTAGAGGAATTCATAAACCATAGACAAGGTAGCATGAGTGTCCAAGAGTATGCTTTGAAATTTACCTAACTCTCCAAGTATGCTCCATATATGGTGGCAAAGCTGAGGGATGAGATGAGTAGATTTGTGATGCATGTGTTCGACCTAGTTGAGGAATAATGTCGTATGACAATGCTCCATGATGACATGAATATCTCTAGGCTTATGGTGTTTTCCCAACACGTAGAGGAGTCAAAGATTAAGAAGACGAATAGGGAGATGTAAAGGGCAAGGTCCGATGAACAAGGTCAACCAAGGTTCAAAAAGTGATTTTCCAACCAAGCTTCTTCAAACATTCCTATGGTTAACCAAGATAAGGGTAGTGGGTCTCCATTTCCTAAACCTACTTGCACCAATTGTGGGAAAAATCATCATGGGAAGTGACTAGCAAGTACGAATGGGTGTTATGGTTATGGAAAGAGTGATCATCAAGAGAAAAATTTCCCTACACTCATGGCCAAAATAAGAGAGGACAAACAAGCTTCTCTTAATGGTATGGTTCCCATTCCTCCAAATCATGGTCATTTCTATGCACTCCGATCTAGAGAGGACAAAGTATTCCTTCCTGATAAAGGAACCGGTATGTTGATAATTTCTTATAGATATAAATGTTTTATTATGGTCCCTATGCTATTTTCTAGATTTCCATGTTAGCCTTAGTATGGGTTTACTCCCAAGGGGGAGATAGTATGTTTGGGAAGCAAGGTTGTTGAGAGTTTCGATATTCTTGTCTCTTTCTTCTATTCCTATTCAAGCTTGGGACCAAGAGTTCCTTGTGGCTTGTTTCATGTTTTGGAATCATGTGTGATTTATGTGTTTCCATGATTTCTTTATGTTATGCATGTTCTTAATTGAACTCATGTTTCATAACAAAAGGAGTTTTCATGATTTATGTGTTCCTCTTATTGACGTGTATTTAGTATGAGTTGCCTATATGCTTCATGAGATGAATTGTTGAACATGATTAAATGTGCTTTTTAGAGTAATTGCATAATTTACTTCATGATGTTATAAAGAGCATGCTTTGAGTTGGGGAATGTAATTCCTCCAATGATATGAGAAACGTTGAAGTTTTCATGCATAATGGGTTGTTGATGTAGTTCCTACTTCCTTATGTTGCATTGGGTATATTGGGATGGTGTTGATGTTTCCTCCTATGATTGTGCATTATTTTGATGTGTCATGCATGATGGGCTGCTAGTCTTGAGTCTTAATTTCGTAAGGTGTCTAGATTGTCATTCGAGGATGAATGTTCCCAAGGGGGAGATAATGTAACACCTCAGAAATTAGTAGGTTAAACTAGATCCTAAACGTGAGGGTTAACGTCAAGGGTTAAGGGCTAGGGCCAATGATTTTGGGTGAAGGCTATGGCTAGGGGCCAAGGTTTCCTAAAACATGCCTAGCCACTGCCCACCATGAACAAAAGGGTCTTCACGACCCATGGTGGCCACCACGAGTCATGGTGCTACCCGTGGTAGGGGAGGCAGTAGCTTGGTGAAACTGCCTAATCAAAGGCTTCCCTTCACAAGCCATTTCATGGCTCGTGGTGCAGACCACGAACCATGGGAAGCCTCTTTGGGTTGCCTTAGCCTCATGGGGGCTTGTCAAGGTTTGGTAGGCTACTGGTCAAGGGACCACGGGCACCACCATGGGCCGTAGTGCGCTTGGCGAACCGTTAAGTTGTCCATAGACCCTAGGAAGGGGTTTCCTAGATGAGGGTCTTTTGGTAAATTTCAAATTAGTTAGTTAATTAATGAGGTCAACTTAAATTGTTTTATTTCACATGTATAAATTATTTTAAGTCATTAAACACCTCATTTTACTTTATTATTCCCTAAAACCCAAATCAAACCAAAAGTTTATCTCCCTCACAATATTTCTCTCTCTAGAAGTTCCCAAAGAAGAAGAAGAAGAAATGAAGGTAGGGCTTGAAGAACCAAGGTCTTTCTTCTCAAATTAAGGGGAAAACTCTATGAAGGTATGGTATCTTTTCAACTATGGGTAGCTTTCACCCATAGAGTTCCTTCAGAACTAGATTTCAATGCTTTTAAGTTCCCCAAAAAGCTAGGGTTTCACTCTATGTAATGGAATCCTTCCTAAAAATTTTTTATGGTTTATTTAGGATGTATTATGATTGAATTGATTATTAATTGTTGATATATGATGAAATCCCCCCAAGAACCCATGAATTCACTATATTGCTAAATTATGACTTCATGATGTGGTTGATTGATTATAGATGCACGTTAATAGATTATGTCTAAATTGATTGGGTTAATTGAATCATGATATTCTCGTTATCTAATGTAGTAATTGTAGATGTTGGGTTAAATGTGATTCATGATCCTTGAAGGGTAAATTATGATTGTTTGTACATGTTTATGAGAATTGTGTATGAACTTATGGTTCACTTAGAAAGTCAAGATCGTATGACTATGGTATAATTGTGGTATTGTTGAAAGATCATTCTACCCATACCCTTACACATGACTATGCATGAAATGTTTATGACCATGATCATCTTGTTGTGTTGATTGAAAGGTTATTCTCAATGATACACTTGTGAATGATGATTACATGTTGTGAAGGTTCTCAGTTTATTATGTACCTTGAATTGGTACGCTTAGGGAATCCTTTTCATATAATGTAATGATGAACTATGAATCGATAGGCCAATGGCATTCCTTTCATAAATGAATAATGAGGTAATCTAAGGCTTCGTCTTGAAAGGCCAAATGCATTCCTTTCATGAGTGATTGATGATCAACCTTGAATTGATAGGCCAAAGGCATTCCCTTCATGATGAGTCAATGAACTAATGTAATGATGAATCATGAATCGATAGGCCAATGGCATTCCTTTCATGAGGATTCAATGAGCTATCCTAATAATGTACCTTGAATCGATAGGACAATGACATTTCTTTCATGTGTGTTTTAATATACCTTGTGTCGATAGGCCGATGGCATTCCTCTCATGTGTAGTAATGTTAAAAGAGAATGAACTACTCTATGAGAATGTAAAGCTTAGCACCGAGTCGATATTGTAACGTGGAAGCTCTCCCCACGTTAGGCTGGGTTTCTATGAACACCTTCCTTATCCCATAACTATGCGCCCACATAGGTTATAGATAGTGGATCCACCTAAGCTAAATTATCGGTTGTACCTTAGGCAAATAGACCAACTATTTTTGGTGTGGGACATGACACCGGATTCCATGGTTTGATCACATGGTCTATGTCGGTTAGGATTTATTCCTATCATGTGAGTTATGTGCTATGTTTACTCAAGAGGTTATATGAAGTGTGGGTGTTAGTATGGGATGTCATGCATGCATTGCACGAGTAGGCTTTGAAAGTGGCTATGTTGTATGCATGAATGTTATAGTGTCTAACGAAATGAATATGCTTATATTGATGCTAATGAGAATGTTGATATAAAGGCTTAATGTTATGATGAATGCTTAACTTGAATTGTTATTATGAGTTGCGTTCCTTGTCATGATTTATTGAATATGAATGTTCCTTGTCTATGGTGGCCTCAAAGGGGTACTTTGTATGGTATTATGGGATGCCATTCATACATTGCACAAGTATAACTTAGGGTTGCTTAAGATGATGGTTCTAGTATGTTATAATGATTTATATCATGAATATGCTTGTGACTTGTGTTTACACTAAAAGTACATGATGACTCTCAAACTTATCAAATGCATAGTTTTCAACTAAAATGTCCTTTTTTAAGCATGGTTTTTGCATAGCTATCATACTTAGTACATTCTTGTACTAACCCATATTTTTTACATTTTTCACATGAATGTAGGTTTCGGTTCTTAAGGTGATCTTCCTTCTTGACTAAGCTTGGATTGACTTTTTTCCAAAGCTAGTGGTGAGTCCTCAAGTTTCGAGGACATACGAGTCTTTAGTAGTTTCCTTTATTGTCACTTTATGTTTTGAACTATGTTGAAGGACTGTGACCCTATTTTTGATTAAAAGTTGTATTAGATTGCCATGTGAGACAAAGTTAGATTTCTACTGTTTTTAAGTAAAGACTTTGATTGTATGGATAAAAGTTTTTAACTTTTGTACCATTTTCTTATGTCTTATGCTATGAATGCTATGAGACTTGTATGAGGCTCTTCGGAGTCTTGTATGCCAAGTCGCGTCTGGGGTGTAGGCTCAGGTCAAGACAGAATGTTACTATTACGACCTAGGGGTATACCCTAGAAGTAACACAGCGTAGTTGACCCATCTGGGGTCTTAGACAAGCCCTTAACATATGATGAACATAAGATAATAGAAATGTGCGGAAAATTTAAAACTTTTTACAATCGTAGTCATTTTCATAAAAGCAAGCAGAAGTGTTTCAATACTTTGTCTCAAACAATCTAATGCAACTCTAGAATAAACTCTTGGGACATAACCCATTTAATAGTCTCAAAAACATGAAATAAGAGACATTAAGAAACAATGGGTTTGTCCTCGAAGCTATGAGGACTCACCAAGTCTTCAACTCCTTTGCTCCTTAGAAACCTATCTTTAAGAATGAAACTCAATCTCCGAAACCCTACATTTTATTAGAATGTAGGCAAAATATGCTTTAGTACAAAATGTACTAAATATGTTAGCTAGCATAATCATAAGAGCATAAGACAAGGGTAAGTCAGTATAAGAAATAATCCACAATCATAAGAAATACTTCATGAAACATCATAATAAGCATAAGAGACAATATCATCATAATAAACAAAGTCTGCAACATAAGCATCATATAAACATTCTTTCACTCTTAGTCATCTATACAATACTAAAACTTTTCTTAAGTAACCTCAAGAGCATACATTTTCAAAGCATGAATAGCATCCCTTAACACCATCCAAGCCAAGTAGCCCTTTCTGGTCATCTTAATCATAGCCTAAATACATGGTCAAGTCTTAAGCTTTTCTACCATAAGGGAACCATACTACTAAGTAACCTCAAAGCACACTTGTGCAATGTATGAAAGGCATCCCATACTACCCTTCACACTAAGCATAACCTAGAAGTCATCATAGTCATATTTACCTTAATTTGGTCACATTATTAGCTTACTTCATATAGACAAGGGAACTATCACCTTTAGTCAATCATATCTTGTCGAGGAAGGAAACTATAATACAATCCTATCTAAGCATACATCATTTAAGAGAAGCACCTCATGAGTCACCTTAAGGCAAGCTTGTGCCATGCATGAACAAGACCCCATAATCCAACCCATGCTAAGCTAGACACATTAGGTTCATCATTCATGTACATCATCTCTTAACATCATAAACACAAGGGGAGTCACCACTAGTCATGTATGAATTGGAGAGGCCTCTAAATCTACAATCCAAACTAAATGTGCTCATGTTCATAAATTCGAGGGGGAGTCACCTCAAGGCATAAATGTTTAGTTCATCATGAAATACAAGGGGAATCACCTCAAACCATATATATCATGGAATCATACAAATAAGGGTAATCACCTCTATTCACACATACTAGTGAATTACAAGGACAATAGGAGTCTCCGAAAGCCATACAAGTTAATGAATCATAGGTATTCGACTCCATGTCCATTTTAAGGTGATATAGGTATTCGCCTCCATATCAATTTTAATGTGTAATATAGGTATTCGCCTCCACATCATCACATAAGGATCATAGGTAATCGCCTCCATGATCAAACTAAAGGCTAATGGGTATTCACCGCTTGCCTTGGGAGTCACACATATATTGTGGGTAATCACCTCACACTCCCCATGCCTAACTAATTAGGAGTAAGGGAACTCACCACATGTTCCTATCATGTAAAGGTCATTTAGGGGAATCACCACAAGCCTCATCACATTTTATAATTGTGGGACTTAGATTCATTTTAGGTGAGAAAACCTTTCAACCTAGAATCATTCTATGTGAGATAACCTTTCATGTCATGCTATATTCATGCATAATACCACATCTAGAATTCTACATTAGGCATTGGTATCCTCATGACTCAAGTAAATCAATCACTACACATATTCAAGCATTTATTAGGTAGATTAGGTTGGTAAAGATCTTCCACCATAACTCTATCTATCAAGTTTATTTTCTCATTTAGACTTTGCTCTCAAAGACTTAGCACACATAGATAATCACATTGGCTTTACTCTCAAAAGCCTAATGATCAACATGAATATCTACAAGCCTTATACTCAAAGCTTTACTTCTTAATATCATCATTCATACCTAAATTCAAGGTATTTTAAACACATTCTTTGTTACTAGGTGATTCTAGTCACAATTTATCAAAATGGTTCAATTTCATCTTTATAAGTCATGATCCTTCATATTCAATATAGTCTAGTTCAATTCATGATTATATGTTCTCAACCTTGAACAATTACTACACATGACATTGATTTAAGAAGATCACATATAAACCTTCAATTTCACCTTTAGTGGCATAAACCCACAAAATATCACATTCATCAAATAGACTAGGGTTAACCATAGAAATCACATGAATTCATCATAATATCATAATTCAATGGTCATACAATCATAATTAGGTATTATCCGCTAGATGGGAATCATACCTAAGCCCTACCCACAATGTAGAAGGAAACCCTAGCTAGAATTGGGTTCTTTACTTCACAATTGGGGGAATACTTAGGGTGATCTATTGGTGGAAGTACCCATAGATGCATAAGCTAACATAACTTAACTCAAAACCCTAATCAAGCTTGCATCAATTGAGGAAAATCTGCCCTACTCTAGTCTCTTCTTCTTCTTTTTCTTCAGTTCTAGTGGGAGAATTATTTGGAGAGAATTTGGGTGCTTTGAAGAATGAGTTAATTGATTTAGTTTAGGGGTATATTAGGCTTATATAGGTGGTTTAATAACTAAATAATCGACCTCCCTTAACCCATAATTAATTAATGACTTAACCCCTAAGCCCCTAACATAAAACAAAACTTGAAACACCTGCCCCACCTACGACTCCCCCATCCATTGACCATGGGTGGGTCCACGGATAGTGCTGCACCCTCGTGGGTGTGGTACTGTAGCTAAAATGTGCAGGCCAACTCAGGCCTTTACCCATGACCCCAACCTACAGGGCGTGGGTCCACCTATTGCCAATAGGTGGCAAACGTAGGTTGCTGAAATTTGATAGCTTTTACAGGCTGTTTTGAGGTTCTCCTCAAGGACACCTTGGGTGGTCTTTGGGGGGTCGTACCTTGATGCCCTAACCCTAAAACCCTCTTTCTAAGTACGGGAATCATTTTTATGAGTTTTAATCGTCCTACCACACTCCAAAACTCTTCTGAAAAGCTCTAGAATCTCTAGTTCAACTTACTAGTTTCCGAGGCGTAACAATATCTCCCCCTTGGGATCATTCGTCCTCAAATAACGATTCTAAACACTTCTTAAAGTCACAACTCTAGACTAGCAGCCCATAATGGATGCAACATATCTAAATGCACACAACTAAGGAAGAAAACTTCAAGTCCTAGATAAACACATTCAATGCAACACAAGGGAGTAGGAACTACATCTACCAACCCAAAATGCGTGAAATTATTTATTTACTCATTCTCAAGGAGGAACTAACATCTCCTAACTAAAGCATGCTCTATATACACTCATGGAGCCTAAATGCAATTTACTCTCAAAAAGCATTTATTCAAGGAGGAATCCTTCAACTCCAAACAAAGGCATGCTCATATATTCATCTCATGAAGTCTATATGCACTCTACTCAATGCACTACAATCATGAAGAAAACAATGCATATAATTCATTTCTAACAAGACCTAAGCATTTTATGAACATGTATCACATAAGAAGATCATGAACACATACAATTCACACATGACTTCATATATAAGCAAATCAAGTGGAACCTATCATCTCAAGCTAGAATAGGAATAAAAGGAAAAAGATGAGGACATCGGGACATCTCATTAGCCCTTGGCCTCCCAAGTAGCACTGTTAATCAAATTCCTTACTAAAGAACACTCCTTACCACTTTATGGAACAACTTCCTTGTTTTTCTATTTATTAACTTGCCGGTCTAAGACCTCTACCGGCATTTCTAAATTAGAGAGGTTATTACTAGCAACTCTAGCTCACAGGCTACCCTAGTAACACCCCTCAAGATCTCATAGGAGTCTACCAAACCGGGACTAAACTTCTCATACTCATTACACCTCTCAAGGTGAGAATTTCAAGCAAACCTAACTCATAAATATCAAGGATACTCAATGACCTTGCTATCTAAGCACTTTATCACCCCCTTGGGAGAAAGCCTATTCAAACTTTTTTAAGCATCATTTCTTTCAATTCTAAGGTCAGAGTAAGTCAACACTAAGCTTTCACATCCATCACACAAGATGATTCTAAACCATGGTGAATTACACTTCTACCCTCCTTAGAGGAGTCTACTCACTTAACCCATCTAGGCATTATTTAAACACCCTATTCAACCAATCTATCAACATACCTCAAAACTCATCATGACTAAGTCTACCATCAACTAAATATAACCACATTGAAAACCTTGCTAGATAGGCACACTATCTCCCCATTGGGAGTAGGCCTACACAAATTCTTCTAACCATCTTTGATAACATAAAGGTAACAATGAAGCATCATTCATACTAAAGACAACATCAAAGTCTATCATTTCAAATCTATCAAGTCATAAATGACAAAAAATACCAGAATCTTAATAAAGAATGAAAACACATACCAGTAGCAACATAAGGAGGTCACTCTTGATCATCTCTAGATTGGAGAGCTTATGATCTATTCTTCTTTGGAGCCTTCCCACCCAAACCAATTGGACCGGAGGAAGGGTAGGGTTGGGATCTACGATGACTATCCTCTTCATTTCTAGCAACCTTAGGGAAATGCCTTATCTTGTGGCCCAACTCACCACACCCAAAACAAACATTAGAGCCTGCTAAGCATTCACCCTCATGCCTTTTATCACACTTACTACACTCCGGTAATAGAATATCACTACCATTTTCTTGAGACTTAGGGTTAGACACCCTCTTTTGGTTAAACTTAGAAGTACTTGAGGGACCTTGCTCGTGGAACTTTTGTCTAAACCTAGGGTGACCATATCCATCAGACTCATCATCATTAACTCTAGACCTCTTTTTCTCCCTAGATACTTCCTCAAGTTTGGACTCCTTAATTTGTTAGGAAAAAACCATAAGACGTGAGATACCCATATCATCAATAAGAATTGCCATACGACATTCTTTTTTTACTAATTCGAAAACTCCCATCATGAAATGGTTCATCTTAGCCCTTGAATTCTCCACTAAGGTTGGAGTATAATTAGAGATTTGATTAAACTTTAGGAAGTACTCTTGAACACTCATACTACTTATCTCAAGGTTAATAAACGTTTGCATCTTAGCCTCCATCAACTCTATGGGAAAGAACCTATCAAGGATTGCCTTGTCAAATACCTCCCACTCTGTGGGACCTACTTCTACCGGTCTACTCCAGTTTCATTGAACATACCATATTTAATCGACCCCTTTCAATTGGTAAGTGGCTAACTCCATTTTCTCTACCAAATTCAGCCCCATGATATCAAGAATCTTACACAACACATCTACAAACTCCTTAGGGTTTTCCTCCACCTTGGAGCCATAAAACTATGGAGGTTTCATCTTAATAAACTCTCTCACTCTTACGGCTGTGGGATTCACATTAGGGTTCATATGGGGCCCAACATCCCTATTGGCTTGAGCCGTCATAGCTTGAGCCAGCAATTGCATAGAGGACCTAAATTCTGCATGGGTCACATTCTCCACTATAGGGTCAATTGGAGCTTGAGGAGGAGCATGGGGTGGAACTTGGAGAGGAACCTCTTGATCCACATTTCCTTCCTCATTTCTCCTAACATTAGCCCTTGTATTAGCCATACCCTGAAAATCATAGGGCACAGATTAGGAGAAGGACCTACTAAATCTAAACTTTATGGCACGACTTAATGAATGAAGAAGTGAGATTTCCTAAACATCCAATAGCCTTCTATTCATAAATGTGGCGTGATTCACATTTGTAAACAAGACTCTACTAGACGTGCTTTGAGACAATCCTAGAATCATTCTCAACCTTTTTGCTCTGATACTAAGTTTGTTACGACCTAGGGGTATACCCTAGAAGTAACACGACATACTTGACCCTGAAGGGGTCTCACACAAGCCTTTAGCATATCATGAACATAAGATAATAAAAAAGTGCAAAAAATTTAAAACTTTTTACAATTAAAGTTTTCATAAAAGCAATCGGAAGTCTTTATATACTCTGTCTCAAACCATCTAATACAACTTTTGAATAAACTCTTGGGACAAAGCCCATACAATAGTCTAAAAAATATGAAATAAAAGACATAAAGGAACAATGGGTTTGTCCTCGAAGCTATGATGACTCACCAAGTCTTCAACTCCTTTTCTCCTTAGAAACCTATCTTCAAGAATTGAACTCAATCTTTGAAACCCTACATTTGATTAGAATGTAGGCAAAGTATGCATTAGTACAAAATGTACTAGATATGTTAGCTAGCATAATCATAAGAGTATAAGAGAAGGGTTAGTTAATATAAGACATAATCTAAAATCATATGAAATACTTCATGAAACATCATAATAAGCATACGAGATAATATCATCATTATAAGCAAAGTCTCTAAAATAAGCATCATATAAACATTCTTTGACTCTAAGTCATCTATACCATAATAAAACTTTTATTAAGTAACCTCAAAAGCATACATGTGCAAAGTATGAATAGCATCCCATAACACCATCCAAGCTAAGTATCCTTTTTTGGTCATTTTAATCATAGCCTATATACATGGTCAAGTCTTAAGATATTCTACCATAAGGGAACCATAATCCTAAGTAACCTCAAAGAACACTTGTGCAATGTATGAAAGTCATCCCATACAACCCTTCACACTAAGCATAACCTTGAAGTTGTCATAGTCATATTTATCCTACTTTGGTCTCATTATTAGCATACTTCATAGAGACAAGGGAACTATCATCTTTAGTCAATCATATCTTGTCAAGGAAGGCAACTATAGCACAATCCTATGTAAGCATACATCATATAAGAGAAGCACCTCATGAGACACCTTAAGGCAAGCTTGTGCCATGCATGAACATGACCCCATAATCCTACCCATGCTAAGCTAGACACTTTAAGTTCATCATTCATGTTCATCATCTCTTAACATCATAAAGACAAGGGGAGGCACCACTAGTCATTCATGTATTGGAGAGGCCTCTAAAGCTAAAATCCAAACTAATTATGCTCATGTTCATAAATGAAAGGGAGAGTCACCTCAAGGTGTAAATGTTTAGTTCATCATGAAAGACAAGGGGAATCCATATATATCATGGAATCATACAAATAAGGGTAATCACCTCTAGTCACACATACTAGTGAATTATAAGGACAAGGGGAGTCTTCATTAGTAATACAAGTTAATGAATCATAGGTATTCGCCACCATGTCCATTTTAAGGTGATATAGCCATATCAATTTTAATGTGTAATGTAGGTATTCGCCTCCACATCATCACATAAGGATCATAGGTAATCACCTCCATGATCAAACTAAAGGCTAATGGGTATTTACCGCATGCGTTGGGAGTCAAACATATATGAAGTGTAATCACCTCACACTCCCCATGACTAAATAATTAGGAGTAAAGAAACTCACCACATGTTCATATAATGTAAAGGTCATTTAGGGGAATCACCACAAACCTCATCACATTTTATAGTCCTAGGACTTAGATTCATTTTAGATGAGAAAACCTTTCAACCTAGAATCATTCTATGTGAGAGAACCTTTCATGTCATGTTATCTTCATGCATAATACCATATCTAGAATTCTACATTAGACATTGGTATCCTCATGACTCAAGTGAATCTATCACTTCACATATTCAAGCATATATCAGCTAGATTAGGTAGGCAAAGATCTTCCTCCATAACTCTATCTATCAAGCTATATTCGCATTTAGACTTTACTCTCAAAGCCTTAGCACATCTAGATCATCACATTAGCTTTACTCTCAAAACCCTAATGATCAACATTCATGGCTACAAATCTTATAATAAAGCTTTACGTCTTATTATAATCATTCATACCTAAATTAAAGGTATTTTAATCATATTCTTCATTACAAGGCGATTCTAGTCACAATTTATCATAATGGTTACAAGCCATGATTCTTCAAATTCAATAAAGTCTAGTTCAATTCATGATTATATGTTCTCAACCTTGAACAATTACTACACATGACATTGATTTAAGAAGATCACCTATAAACCTTCAATTTCACCTCTAATGGCATAAACCCACAAAATATTACAATCATCAAATAGACTAGGATTAACCATAGAAATCACATGAATTCATCATAATATCATATTTAAATGTTAATACAATAATAATTAGGTATTATCCACTATATGAGAAACATACCTACGCCCTACCCACAATATAGAAGGAAACCCTAGCTAGAATTGGGTTTTTAACTTCACAATTGTGGGAAAACCTAGGGGGTTCTATGGGTGGAAGAACCCATAGATGAATGAACTAACTTAACTTAATTCAAAGCACTAATCAAGCTTGCATCAATGGAGGAAAATATGTCCTATTCTCTTATCTTCTTCTTCTTCTTCTTTTTCTTCACTTCTAGAGAGAGAATTATTTGGAGAGAATTTGGGTGCTTTGAAGAATGAGTTAATTGATTTAGTTTAGGGGTCTATTAAGCTTATATAGGTGGTTTAATAACTAACTACCTGACCTCCCTTAACCCCTAACTAATTAATGACTTAATCCCTAAGCCCCTAACTTAAAACAAAATTTGAAAAATCTTCCCCACCTATGACTCCCCCACCCACGGACCGTGGGGGGGTCCATGGATCGTGCTTCACCTTCGTAGGTGTGGTACTACAGCTAAAATTTGCAGGCCAACTCAGGCCTTGACCCACAACTCCAACCTAGGGGGCGTGGTTCCACCTATGGCCAGTAGATGGCAAACGTAGGTTGCTGAAATTTGATAGCTTTTAGGGGCTATTTGTAGGTCCTCTTAAAGGACCCCTTGGGTGGTCCTTGGGGGGTCGTACCTTGATGCCCTACTAAAACCCTCGTTCTAAGTACGGGAATTATTTTTATGAGTTTTAATCCTCCTACCACACTCCAAAACTCTTTTCAAAAGCTCTAGAACTCTGTAGTTCAACTTACTAGTTTCTGACCCATAACAATTACAAAATATTTTTGAAAAATGGGATGCAGAAGGGCAATCAGAAGGGGCATTCGATGAGTTATCGAGTGAACTCAGTGACCTGAGGTGTATCACCAAAAGATACAGAACAAAATTAACAAAAGTGAATGATAAAAAGGCAATCCAAGGGTTTTTATGCGAACCGCCAAAACACTCGGTGAGCTTGACCTAGTTCGCCGAATAGTCCAACGTGCCATATTTTGACTCCGTCCTTCAAATTCTAACCCGCATCCCATGAAAAAAAATTAAACACCTATTCTACGCAATGAAGTTCAGACCCATACTACCCATGACTTTATGGTACTTAGATTTCCCCTGTTTTGGGTAAAATTGGTCAGTCAACTGATTTTGCCCTTAAGAATGACGTCAACCGCTCAATCATCTAGCAAAATTGGATGAATGGCACAATCGGGGTTACTCAGACTTCACCCTCACTAGACCTAATAATCAAAATCAACACAACCAATAAATTTTATAAATGAAGCACATGAGATTTCATAATTTAAAGGATAACAACTCAAAATGAAACAAAATAAGGGCATGCACTACCAACAACCATTCAAACAATTAATAACATAAAATATAATGACAATGCCATGATCATGCATTTGAAATTACCAAAATATAAAGGCGGGGTTGGATAACCAACCTCAAACGTAGATATTTAGATGCTAGGCAAGCAAAGTACACCAAAGTCCCCCCTTTCCCCCCTCCCCCCACTTGAGCAATTGATCCAACACGAAATGCAAGAAATGCGAGTACAGAAATATAAAAATATGCGGTTGTAAAAGTGTAGAAGTAGAGAAGTATGAAATGAAGGAGATTTTGAATTTAAAAATGGTTTTTGCCTTTTGACCCTTCAGTTCGCGCGCCAGTCGATGAAACTAACTTATGTCACCGACCCATTTGGCGATGCGCCAAATGGCTCTTTTGCTCGTTGAGTTTTATAGAACCACTAGCCAACTAGTTTGTCCAAACGTTGATGCAGATCGGGCTCGCTGACCTATTTGGTAAGTCGCCGACTCATACTTGGCTCGCTTAATTGCTCATTTTCCCAAAATTTCAAATTTTCAACCTGAACATTCAACACCTGTTATTCAAACAATAGTAATAAAAGCTTAAAAGCATGGGTTGCCACCCAAGAAATGCCTTATTTAATTTCGTGGCATGACGTGGATATACTTTCAAGGTTCATTATTTGGGTTAACCAAGGTATCACTTAGTAAACCTCCTTTTGGCTTTGGGTTTAAATAAGATGAAATCTGACTCATTTGCGTTTCTAGCTATTTAATTGACACCAAGTGAGACAAAACCGTCAGGTTTAGAGTTGAGACGTCATCTTTCATTTCTTTAAGTACTTTGTCCGACCCTTTTACATTATTGAGAATGTGTGTAAGCATATCTTCAGTGAGAAAGTTTTTCGGGTTAGCCCTTTGCTCTTTTGGCTTTTGGCACTCATGGGGAGGGACATATCTCTCTTTGTCACTATACTGCTCCCTCCAGTTTGTACCACGGTCACACCACTCCCTAGCACGATCTTTACATCCTTCGTCACGCTCTTTATTCCAACCTTGGTTTCCACCTGGCCTTGGATAATTTTTGTGGAAACCTCCTTCTTGATTTGTTAGAAAGTGTACTTCTTTATAGTATAACTCTTCAAAGTGTGCATCATCGAGATTTACTCCGCTCTTTCCAACAGCACTCACAACCTTAGAACCACTACCTATGACATGTTTTGACAAAAGATCCATTTGGGTCATCATTTTATCCATGTTTCATCCTGCTCTTGCTCTTTTATAATTTGTTCCTTTGTCATCCTAAAAGTCAAAGGAGACAAGTGATGCTCCCTAGTATACCAAGTTTGGTTTATCTTCGTCATCCCATCAAGGAGAGCTGACGCTATCTCAAAAGTCTTTTGTATAATTCTTCTTCAGACAAGTTGATTAGCCACAACTTTGAATACCGAGTCTAGAATCCAGTAGAAGTGTTGTAAAAACATGTTTTTGGAAGTCCATGAGTCGGACATTGAAGTAACAACTTTTGAAACCTCAGCCTTGTTTTGTGGATTGGTTCCCCATCCAAACGTTTAAAACCCTAAATATTGTCTCTCAATGCCATCATCATTGAAGGAGGAAATAACCTTATGTAAATGCCTCGATAAGCTCTTCCCAAGACATAGTTGAATCCCTCGATAGATTAGCTAACCATTTGGTCGCTTCCCCATCAACGAAAAAGGAAACAATCGGAGCCATACTGACTCTTGTGAGATGTTTTTGAATGAGAATGAACCACACATGTCCACAAAGTTCCGGATATGGTCATGGGGATTTTCATAAGCTAGCCCTTTGAATAATCCTTTCATTTGCAAAAGTTGCAGCATCGTGTTAGTCACGTGAAATACAACATTTCCCACGATCGGAGGTAAATTAATAGCACCTACACCACCCACTTGAGCTGTTTCATTGGCATAATTCAAATTGCCAATGTCATCTTGGTGTCCAATTTGGCTACCATTACTTCCATTCACACTCATCTCTTCACCTTCTCACAAACAACCAACAACAAAAACAAAACCAAGTAAGTCGACTCAACTACAAGCAAGATTAGATCACAACTATACTTTACTATGAGAATTCTAAACACCACTACCCGACGCCATCTAGTATAAACCCAATGAAAAGTTGGGTCTATCCCACAAAAAGTGATATAATAGATAATTCAATTACGAAGTGAAAGACATGTTTTAATCGGTTATAGGAATAGAAATTATCGAATCATAAGATTAAATCTAAGGGGTTCACAATAAGTGTCAAATGGGGGATAGGGTTTTCCAATTAACAAGCATCATACTATAAACAGCCCAAAATCTCAATTTATCTACTCTCTCGAGCTAGATAGGTAGGATCGAATTAAGCTCACTCTCTCAAATTGAACCCACAACAACCCATTCACTACAACTATCAATTAATAACCTTAATTCTAAAGCCTCTTGCTTAAGCAAGTGTACAATAATAGACTAGAACTGCATTTGCAACTACAATTCATGAGTTAAAACTCAATTATCAATCAAACTCACTTTAAAACAACAATTAAATTAGTAATTACTAACATCCAAAAGCTAATTGAGATAATTAATCACATAATCACACCCCTAAGAATGGGGTTTTAGACACATATTATAAAAAGTAGGAAAATATTACTAACTACGTTCTCCATAAGTTGGGCAGCAAAATCCAAGTCTTTTTATGCTCAAAATTAGCTTCAAATCGAAACCCAACTTGAAAACCTACTTAAGAACTCTAAAAATAATGTTTTAGATCCAAAGCTCTAGGTGAAACTTTCAAAAACTTAGATTAAGTATTCATAATTTCCGAACTAGAACACAACACTTGCAAAAACTCCCATTTTCTCTTTTTGAAAATCAATTTATACATTCCCAGATTTTTGCCTTCGGGGTCATTCGGCGGAGTTAGTCGAGCATTGCTCACCAAGTCAAGGATGCGCCAAGTGTTCTTCTTCCTCAATCAAAATATTTATCGCCGATCCATTTGGCGGTTCGCCAAAGGTCCAATTCCATAGCAAAGTTGGCTTTTTCCCAGGGTTGACACACTGCAACAGTTGGCAAGCTGAAGTGCCACTCAGTGACTCACCAAGTGGCTTTGGCGATTGTTAGTTTTTGTCATCTTTTCTGCTCCTTTTTGCCGGTAATATCCTTGCCTTGCTCTTTTTCCTTCATAGCTGCAAATTAGTATTTAAACATCAATTTAGAGCATAAAGTAGGCAATGAGGACACTAATACTATCATTGACAAACCCTAAATGAGTCAAAAACCCAGACTCATCACAACCCACGACCCTAAAACTTACATCTCCCTCTTTGTACATGGGGGAAATGATCCAAGCCAATAAAACATCAACTAAACACACAATTCATATGACAAATTGTTCGTGCGACTTGCGAGCATCAAAAGCTTACCTTTAAGGTCTTACATGCCCTATATAGGAATCAATCATATATGGAAAGAATTCACTACCTTTATGAGAATACTATTACTCACAATGCCCCATACTTTATTCACTACTTTAGTAGTTACTTATTCAATCACTTATTCTTAAAGAGGTGAACTCAAGTTAATGTGTAACTTCATATACACAATTACACTCGAGTGTAATAGTCAGCTTGTGTGTAAAAGTTAAGTTGTTTATGCAAATCATCTTCCCTTTTTACTTGAATCTATCCATTCCATGTCAAATTTTTTTCTAGACATCCACTACATTGCCGAATCACACATGACTATCAGTAACATGGTAAAGTAGCAACACCAAATGAAACTTCAAGAAATTACAAATGTCAAAGGGTATTTCAACGAAAAGTTAGTTTTACTTTTTAGGGTCTCACACAATGAAGAAGAAGGGAACCATTCTGTCACTAACCCTTTGATCACATAACTCATGTGGTAGGCAAGATGTGTTACAGTGTTGTCACCTTATATTAGTGTATACGTCTATTTTTCACCTTATACTAGTGTTTAAGCCGAGTTTCTCTCTTTTAATGATCCTCAAAATCATTTTATCAGAGAGACTCTTGTCTCTCTTATAAAACAAGTCATTATTTGGTACTGGAAATTATCTCTTCACTTTTATCCAATTTCTCATGTAAGAGAGTCAATCTTGCGACTTGTCCAATACTCTTTAATTCTAAAAATTTACACAAGCACATGAGATATTAATTCAAAATAGCCATATATTGATTAGAATAATATAACATTCAATTTATTTAATAATACATAAATATCATCATATCCTATGCAAATCTAGAGCCTTAAGATGTTTCTCAAACAAGTCTCTAGATATTGCCTTTGTAAATTGATCAACTATCATTTCATGAGTAGGAATGTATTGTACATTTATTACTCTATTTGCTACTATGTCTCTCAATTTATACTTGATGTCATGCATTTGTTTTGTTGTGATACTTAGGATTCTTCATGTATATTATAGCCGATTGAATGTCACAATATAAAATCATGGGACCCTTAGAACTCTTTGCAATATTCAAATTCTCAAAGAATCTCTTTAACCAAACAACTTTTTATACTGTAGACGCATAATCCACAAATTCAGATTCTATGATTGAAAGAGTTGTGCAAGGTTGTTTCTTACTTTTCCATGAAAGAGGATCAATATTAAGTAAGAAATTATAACCAAGGGTTGATTTTCTATCACACCGGTCACCAACCCAATCAGGATCTGTATAACCTCTTATGTATAAATCATAGCTACTATAACATAGTGAATGATCCTTAGTTCTATTAAGTTAGAGAAGTAGGTTCATCCAATTATGTAGGACATACCAATAAGACATAATCCTCAATCTCATAAGATCGTTTAGGTACACCTTTTCTTGTACTCTTACGTAGTTGAAGTTCAAATTCCTCTGTAGGATTTTGGGATTCATAACTCCTATTGGACCAGGAATAATTTCTTGATCCATTGAGTTATTAAGATCTTAACCATTCTTCATTTGTGAATAAGATTGTATCGGGTGATTCTTAAATTGTTCTTTGGAGTTAAGTCAATTCTTTAGTGTGAAAATTATTTTGGAAATGAATTAAGGTCACTAGAATCCCTAGCACAAAGTTGGGTTGAAGCCTTTCTTACCAATTGAGTTTCCATTTAAGATTTACTTGAGTTAACTTCAAATGACCATCTATGTTAAAATATAAAGCGTTAGGTGGCCCATGACATATCAAATTAAAGTTATATGAGTCCTCTTTCCAACGCCACAGAATTTGCCTCATTTCGAGTTTGGAGTAAGACGGTGTGCCCATTTTAGTAAAGACTTGTCAAAGAGTTAATGTTCTACAACTGGACCTATAGGTGGTAGAAATTTTGATGAATGGCAGAACCTTCCAAGAAAGCTTGCTGGAATATGTTTTGCCCAAGTTCCAGCACATATTCTAGGGTTATTTTGGTCCTTTCCAAAGATCATTCAACTAACTAGTTTTCCTCTCAAAATCATCAATGTAAACATTCAAGTATTTAGAAATTCTCTTAAAACTCACCTATTGTTCATCTTCTCGAACAAGAACCTTATTTCACGTAAAAAATTCAAGATACAAAGAGAATCCTTCCACCCAAGGTTTTACCGAGATCCTCCATTCTAGGAACTCCATAAAAGAATTTATTTTATTAAGATCAAGCGTCAAGATTCCAAGACCAAGGATTTCATCCAAGAATGGTAGTGTTCTTACTAGGGCTAAAAAAAAATCAAGTCTCTACCAATGTTTTCGATTTAATAGCTTCATCAGCAAGTATGAAAGGCTATCATAGTGTTGGACTGGTTCGTCGTCATGCCCTACGTCTACTTTCAAATCAATAAAAGAGTAAGGGTTCTATCCTTAGATTTGAGTATTCTTTAGATAAGTTGATTTTGAGTTCTTGAGTTCCTGATTCTTTTGGAAATTCTATTCCTAATTATTAAATTTCTATATTGTTATTGAGATCATTGAGTTGATTCGTTCATGTCTATATTTTCAGCATGAACCCTATGAATAGAGTATTCTTGAAATGAGTAGTATTGTTGAGTTTTGAGTTCTTGAGTTATAAGTATTAAATTTTGTATATTGTTATTGAGATCCTTGAAGTTATTCGTTCATGTCTGTATTTTAGCATGAACCCTATTTTGAGTTATAAATTTTGAGAATCTTTTAAAGCCAACATTTGTGTTTTAAACCGAGGTGTTAGGGAAGTAAATGAGTTTGAGAAAGAGTATAAAGGAGCTAAGTCTTTCCCAAATGTTTCATTTTCACATGAAGAAAGAGAGTATTATTTTGAGAAAAGAGAAACTTTGATTTCTAAACGAGTTTATAAGTTCAGAGATATTTCAGAGCAGTTAACTCTTTTTAGAGGATACTTTGAGCAATTATCTTAGACTAGAGGAAGAGTATGTTTTATATATTTGAGCATTAGTATATATATTATTGATAGTAGTAGATTAAGCACCAATATGGATATGAGTTTAGACAACACAATATCCTCATAAACCATGTCTTGGAAACATGAGTACAAGATCATTCTTTTTAGAGGAATCCTTATTTCTTAGTGGATCCACTTAGTTGAGAGGTTTTATATCCCAACACTATATATGATAGTTCTGGTAGCGTGGGCGAGGCAATACATCATCACATAGCTCATAGTGGTAGCTGTTGGTTAGAGAATCTCCTAAAAAGAGCTAAGAGTGTTTTATTGTATTTTTATATACATCCTTGAGTTAACATCTTTTATTTATGAAGATTTAAATATTTCTATCTCTTATGTTGTTTAGTATTGAGTTGAGTTGAGGTTAGTATTATTTTAGCCTTATTAGTTCAATTATTTATCTATTCGGCTATATTACATACTCGTACATTCAATGTACTGATGGCATTCGACCTGCATCTTTTTATGATGCAGATACTTGTATTCAGGATCATCAACACATGCTTAGTTGAGATCACTTCGCTCTCCAGTTAGCTTTTGGCGAGCCTCCTTTCATTATGTAAGAGTCCACTTTTCTTTTAAGTTTAGTTATTTTAGGATGTCGTGGGTCTTGTCCCGACATCCATTTTGACATATAGAGTCTTCATAGATAGACAGAGTCGAGGTGTCACTTAGTATTTACTTATTTTAAGTTTTTTAAGAACTATAAGTATTGCTATTGAGTATTTTCCAAACTTTATGAGATGAGTATTTGATTTTAACTGATTTAATTTTGTTTTGAGCCTACCATTGCTTGGGTAAGTCTTCTGCTAAGTAGTCAGCCATGCCAAGGGTTTGGTTGGGGACCAACAATGGTTCTTGAGTGTCGACCACGTCCAGGGTGTAGGCTCGGGGTTTTATGAAGCCATGTGAACTAAGATCTTATTTATGCTTGTGAGGACCCCACTTCTATAAATCAGGGACAGTAAACATTTAAGAAAAGTTTCACTTTTTTCATTCTCTAAATCATGCAATAGAATTGTGCCATAAGGAAGTTATTCAAACTTGTGCGTTTCTCAGATCCATTCAACTACCCCTCATACTCAAGGTAGTTGAAAAGCAAAGCCCCAATCCTTATGGATGTGTTACTCTCTGCAAAAGTCTTTAGAAAGTCATGAAACTACAAAGAGGCTTAAACAAGCTCATGCGTGAGCTTAAGTGTTTAGATTTGAAAGAATGCACTCTTATTCACATGATCGTGCGATTCATCTAAAAGAGAGATGTACTCCTATACTCTCTATTTCAGATGATGACCTTAGAGAGGAGTGTGTTTTAGAATTCTTGGGTAGTATTTCCACTTGTAAGCTAGTGTGATTTGAGATATTATGAGCCATTAGTAGTAGAAGTGCCCAGAGTTAGAAGAATGCATGCAAAAGTATAGTAATCTATGAAAGGGAGATAAAGATGAGGTAAATTATATTGTTGAGTCATGCACCCAATAAGTTATTAATGAGGAGTTTTCCTTATGGGTATACTAAGAAGTGATGAGTTTGTGTAGATTTTATGGTATCACGTAGAGTAATAGTTACTAGTCAGGATGAGTTAGAGTATACTTTAACTAGAAGGGAGTTTATGTCAATGTGCCATTGTGGTAGTAAAGGCCAAGTATAGGTGTTCACTAAAAGAACAAAGTACTCATGAAGGGATAGAACTAAGCTAGGCTTACGATTATTTAAGGGAGAGCCTTATGATATTCGGAGGGTTGTAGAACTAATTAGGCAATAATGTATACTGAAAGGATAGGCAATACTTAAAAAATATGACAGTAATCTGTATATATAGGTGGACTGAAAGATAAAAGGTTGAGAACTTGTCATGAGATCTTAATGGGAGAGTTTTTCTTAATTTTATCTGGTAGTTGTAAGTTGTATATGATGTGAGAAATTATATTGATATCTATAATTAGTAATAAACACTAAGATTGAATTTGAGATGAGTATTGTGATCAAAAGGATGGCAACATGAGGGTGATGATGTTAGTTCGAGATATGATCTAGTAGGTTTGACATAAATTAGGTGAGGTGTTACTTTTCATATCTGTGAGTGGTACAAGTGTTGTATTCTGACTCTTATTTTAGAGCAAGGGAGTGTTGCTACGTCATTAGATAAGCAAGAACATTAAGAGGTGTACCTGAGATCGTAAATAGTCAGACGGGTTCCAATTAAGTTAATGATTTTTGATATGTATTAGATAGTATATTGAGTTATCAATGTTTAGTAGGATGATGTAAGGATTATTTATTACCCTTAAGAGTTTGGTATAAAGGATCATATATAGCCAAGGATGAACCTCCTAAATATAGTTCAAGTTTCCTCCATTTAGCTAGATATGAACTTAGAAGGACGGTATTAGTGGTCTAAGAAGGAGAAGACATACTATTAAGAGTTAGATTAAGTGGCTTTATAAGCCAATGAGAAGACGTTAAGATAAGCATCTGAGAAAGAGGTCTTCGAAGGAACCCTAGTACATACACATGGATATTTCAGTAGCCATGATATAAGCCTTTCCCGAGTATTAGAGTAAAGAGAATGTAGACCAGTTTAGAGAAGATGGAATAGATCCATAGTTTTAAAGTGTCAGATTCAAACCCAATGTGGAGATGATAAAATGAGAAACCAAGTCAAGTCTAGAGAATCAAATAACAATGTGTTCAAAAGGAGTTATAGTGTTATATCAATCCATCTATACTCTAGCGTATTCCTCAAAGTTTAGTTGTTACAACATCCTATTAAAGTTTCTAATTCTAAATTGTGTCTGTGACCTATACTCATACACTTCAGACATATTTACATCTATGCTGAGTTCACAGAATGTGGGGCAAAGACTTTAGCCCATTGATCTCAATTTTACTCATAAAAATATGAATATTAGCCTTATGATATGAACCTATTCAGATAAGCACTCATATCTCATAGTATGCTCAGCCTCATGAATTCATGATTTACCCTCAACGGCTAAAAAAATAAAGTTATTTCATATATATTCTTATATCAGATTTCTTGAATGAATCATGCTTATGATCTTTCTCTCTAAGCTCCTTCGTTGATCTTTTTAGTTTTGATAACGATGTTGATGATACTAGTTGAGTAATGATAAATTAGAGAGAATTGATGCTTCTATTGTGATGCTTAGAAAGTTCATGTCATGACCTGTAATCTTGAAATCTTATTGAGTGTTTGTGCCAAGTATGCTCTAGTCCAGTTTTAAAACTCTGAGTATGAATCAGTTTTACCTATGTTAGTAGGACAACTCAGAAGTCAAGAGAAGTAGTGATTGTAACTCCTTTCCCTTCCATGATAAGTTTAGCCATCATTCAAGAACGAATGATCCCAAGAGGAAGATATTGTAACTCCCTGATAATTTCTAAGCTAAGACCTAACCATTCTTCATTTGTGTATATGATTGTATCAAGTGATTCTTAAATTTTTCTTAAGTGTTAAGATCAATTCTTTAGTGTGAGAATGATTTTGATATGAATTAAGGTCACTAGAATCCCTAGCACAAAGTTTAGTTGAAAGCTTTCTTACAAATTGTGTTTCTATTTAAGATTTTACTTGAGTCATTCAAATGGCCATATATTATTAGAATATAAAGAGTTAGGTGTCCTATGAAATATCACATTAAAGGTATACAAGTCATCTTTCCAATTCCACCAAGTTTGCCTCATTTCGAGTTTGAAGTAAAAGGTTATGCCTGTTTTAGTAAAGACCTGTTAGGCAGTCGTTATTCTATGACTGGACCTATGGATGGTAGAAATTTCGACGAATGGTATACCTTTCCTGAAGGTTTGTTGCAATAGTTTTTCAGAAACTTCTTGCACACATTCTAGGGTTATTTTGGTCATTTCTCAAGATTTTAAACCATATTCTAAGTTGTTTTTGAGTGTTTTAACTGAGTACATCAGTCAACTAACTAGTTTTCCTCTCAAAATCATCAATATAAACATTCAAGTATTTATAAATTCTCTTAAAACTCAGCTAGGATTCCTCTTCTCTAACATGAACCCTAAAACATTCAAGTCAAATATTGAAGATACTAAGAGAATCTTTCCACCCAAGGTTTTCCCAAATCCTTCAACACTAGAAACTCCATAAAGAATTTCTTTTATCAAGATCAAGCATCAAGATTCCAAGACCAAAGATTTCATCCAAGAAATGTAGTGTTCTTACTCTGGCACAAGAAAAACAAGTCTCTATCAAAGTTTTTCATTTAATAGCTTCATAATCAGGTATATAAGGCTATCATAGTGTTGGACTAGTTCATCCCTATGCCCTACATCTACTTTCAAATCACTAAAAGAATAATGTAGGGTTATCCTTAGATTTGAGTATTCTTGAGATGAGTTGAGTTTGAGTTCTTGAGTTCCTAATTCTTTTGGAAAATCTATTCCTAATTATTGAATTTCTATATTTTTATTGGGATCATTTAGTTAATTCGTTCATGTCTATTTTTCAACATGAACCCTATGAATTGAGTATTCTTGAGATACGTAGTATTGCTGAGTTATGAGTATTAAATTTTCTATATTGTTATTGAGATCATTGAATTGATTTGTTCATGTCAATATTTCAGCGTGAACCCTATTTTGAGTTATAAATTTTGAGAATCTTACAAGGGCAACATTTGTGAACTAAGTTTTTGAGTAAGTAAAAAGGAGTTTGAGAAAGAGTATAATGGAATTAAGTATTTCCCAAATGTTTCATTTTTTATGAAGAAAGAGAGTATTATGTAGAGAAAAGAGAAACTTTAATTTCTGAACGAGTTTATGAGTTCAGACATATTTCAGAGCAGTTACCTCTTTTAAGAGGATAGATTGAACAATTATCTCAAACTAGAGAAAGAGCATATTTTATACATTTAAGAATTAGTTTATATATTATTGGGAATAGTATTGAGAACCGATATGGGGATGAGTTCAGACAACTCAAAATCTTCATAAATCATGTTTTGGCAACATAGGTACAATATCATACTTTTTCAATGAATCCCTATCGCTTAGTGGATCCACTTAGTTTAGAGGTTCAACACCCGGCACAACATAGGACAATTTAGGCAGCGTGGGCGAGATGTTACATCATCATGTAGCTGATAGTGATGTTTGTTGGTAAGAGTAAAGAGTATTTTATTGTATTTTTATATAAATCCTTGAGTTACCATCTTTTATTTATGAATCTTTAAATATTACTATCTCTTGTACTGCTTTGTATTGAGTTGAGTTGAGGTAAGTATTTTTTTAGCCTTATCAGTTTAGTTATATATCTATCCATCTATATTACATACTCGTACATTCAATGTACTGATGTCATTCGACCTACATCTTTTTATGATAAAGATATAGGAGTTTAGGATAATCAAAAGGCGTTTCTTTGAGATCACTTTGCACTCCAACTAGCTTTTGTTAAGCCTTCTTGTATTCTGGAGGACTCCACTTTTCTTTTCAGTTTAGTCATTTTAGGGTGTCGTGGGTTTTGTGCCGACATCCATGTTGAATTATAGAGGGTTCATATATAGACAAAGTCGAGGTGTGTCTCAGCATTTACTTTCATTTGAGTTGTTTTACAAACTATAAGTATTGCTAATGAGTATTTTCCAATCTTTATGAGATGAGTGTTTGAGTTCAACTAATTTAATTCTGTTTTGAGCCTATCATTTTTTGAGTAAGTTTTCCACTAAGTAGTTAGCTAGGCCAAAGGTTCGGTTGGGAGCTAGCAATGGTTCCCGTGTGCCGGACACGTCCAGGGTGTAGACTTAGGGCATGAAAATTATCCTCGCTATACCATTCTTCACACTTCTCTATAGGGAATTCTTCTCAGTATAGTAAAATTGACAAAAAATTTGCAACCCAAATAGTGGAAAAAGGCCATTTTTACAACACAAACACTTCTCTTAACGTTTGACGTATGCCATTCACGCCAAGTTCAATTTCGAGAATTCTACCTACTTAAATTTGATTCCAAAAGACTTATGGATTACCTAATGTCTTATATACAATACCATATTAACCAAACCCCCAAGTCACAACCCACCCATTCATGGATGGACCTAGACCTCACCTAGCCCATACTTTTTCTTAGGCTGGCCTAGACAAAAAAACTTAAGTCATTATTCAAAAAGTATTCATAACTAATATATTTCCTTATCGACCTACTCATAATGACCTAGTAAGGCCATTACAATAGATATTAATTTTCCCATCACTCATCCCTGATTTATCAAACATGAAAAACTAGGCTAAAGAAGGAAAGAGGGTAGTACCTGAAATTTTCAACAAGTGGGGGTACTTGTATCACATATCCCTTTATGTGTCCCAAGTAGCCTTTTCAACTGGACAATTTTTTTGATGAACCTTTTCTGATTTGATCTCTGTTGTCTTCAACTTCCAGATATCCCAATTAAGAATTGCAACGAGTTTCTCCTCATATCAAAAGTCTTTGTCCAAAACAATTGAGTCCTATTTAACGATGAAATCTTCATTCCCATGGTAATTCTTTATCATATACACATAAATCGATGGAATAACCCCAGAAAGGTTGGGTTGAAGTACTAACCTATAAGCCACTGACCCCATACCTTCAAAAACCTCAATGGACCAATATAGCGAGGGCTAAGCTTATCCTTATTGCTGAAGCTCATGACTCATTATATAGGTTACACCTTCAATAGGATCTGATCACCAACCTGAAAAGCCATCTTTCTTACCTTGCGATCTACATTCTTCTTCTGCCTATATGAGATGCTAACAACCTAGCTTAAATCCCCTTCACCCTTTCCTGAGCTTCCCTAGACAATTCAACAACTGAAGGTTTCATATCTCTAGCCTTAAACAAACCTATAGGGAATTTGCATCCCTTCTCATATAGTTCCTCAAATTGTGGCATATAAATGTTGGAGTGATAACTATTATTGTAGGAGAACTCACATAAGGGTAAAAGTTGATCCCAATAGCCCTCAAAATCAATCACACATGCCCTATCCGAATTGCGGGGTGAGGCATATTCACGAACTGGCAAAGCGAACTCTCAATTTGATTAGGAGAGCCTAGAGAGCTCTCCATCTTTCCCCAAGGGTTGGGAGAGTCCGGGGCTGGTTGGTTGAGACCAATTTCGAAATTAGCAGGGGAACTACTTCCAAATAAATCTACAAATTCCAAAGCCTAGTGGAAGCGACTTCCTCAGTGTGCTCACCTGATCTTGAGCCAGAGGCCCCTCACATCTCGGCCACTTTTACTTTTTTGTTATTTTCTAATCCCCAGGGTATGATACCTTATAGCTTTGCAGTTTCAAGTCATTTTCTCATCATATTTTCCAATACTTCAATAATCATCTCCCTGTTAGTTAGTGGATGGAAAGTTGTAATGAAAGTGAATGAGTGCCCAATGCCTCATGCAACTTACCTCAGAACTTCAAAGTAAACTGAGTTCCTAGGTGTGAGATGATAGATATGGGTGATAGCACTCAAACTACTCTCAAAAACAAATTCAAAGTGTAAGAAATTGTTGTCCATAAAAATATCCAACTAAGAGTTGGGGTCGAATCCCATAGGGAATGATATAATGATAAAAATTCAACTAAAAAATTAAGAATGTAGACTTGTGCATTGTAGTAGGTTAAAACAAATGGGTGGATGATTCCACAAAATTTACTAAAAGAGTTTGTAGTATCAAATGTAACAATTAAACTAAAACATTGGAAATTCAAGTAATTAACAAGTAATCTAGGGGTACGGGGATTGGAATTCGATGTCGCATAGGTTAATTATGTTATTCAATAGTGCTAAACATTCATGGATAGTTGGGTCATCTTCAATTACACTAATCTTATTTCGATCTCATAACATCAATTCATAGAATCTCCTTTTGGTCTCATTGATGTGCATAACTAAACAACCCATTACCTTACGATGTCTCTCTTTCGAGCAGACTTAAGTCAAATAGATCTGAACTATAATCTCTCTTTCAAGCAAACTAAAGACACCAAACCTAAATTAAGATAGCGCAAAAAAATTATACCTATCATGATACCATTCATGGATGTGATGAAATTAAGGAATTATAACTAACACTACTTTGATTTCAACTTCAAATTGTCCATTGCAAAAGTAAAATTGAAAACCCCAAAACTAAAGGTGTTATTTACAAGGTGAAATATCTCATATACAAAAGATCTCACAATATTCTCTCTAAAAGCTTTGCAAAAATTTTCTACTAAGAACTCTCTACTCGAGGCTATTTATAGTTTCCCAAATTTTGGACCAAAATTCACTACCTGACCAGCTCGGCAATGTTAGTCAGGTTCACCGAACATGATCGATAAATCTCTTCTATTCTTTAGCTTGCCTTTCATTTGGTTCAAGCTTCAGATGTTGAACCTCAGTTTCAGATCTTTTTTGAGTTATCCTTCCACATTTCGCTTATCATTGGTCACCACCTTTGTTCACCTTCTAAGCCTTCATTTTTCATCCAAGTCATATCACCCTCAGTGATGGTTATCTTGTTCGCCCTTCATATTCGGTGAGTCAGTGTTTCACTTCAATTTCATCGATGCACCTCAATTAAATTGAATCATGAGCACTATCACTTTGGGCGAGTACGTGCTAGTTGGGTGATTTGCCCTTTTGGTTAGGCAACTTCCCTTGTGAAGTTTACACTTATTTCAATATTTTCGGGCTTTCTTCCAAATATTCATATTTGCCTTGTTATTTAGCCTTTATAGCTGGTAATCATCAAAATATCATCTAAATAGGACATAATTAGGCATTGAGAACACTAATTGTTGAACTATAAAAGTCTCAAATGAGTGTAAATCTACCACTCATCAACACCCCAAACTCAAACTTTGTCTTGTCCTCAAGTAAATCAAGAAGACCATTAGTTCAACAAGGGTGCCTACAATAGTTCTTAATGAGAGGTAACATGCAAGCGCTACTACAAGACTACTCTCAATCAAATGCAACACTCAATCATGATCGAAAAACTTCAAATGTGAAAAGTCAATATTAATCCAAGCTCAAGCTCACTATAACTTATTCTCTAATGCAAAACGATGTTTCAACAAATGCATTCAAGTGATCTCACATCAAGAACGATTCCATGCTCTCATAAAGAAAGTCAATAATGAAGTTAGGAATCAATATAACTCTTGCTCTTTGAAAGGGAAATACATGGAAGCTTCATCTATAGGTTTGCCCATATTTTCCAATCGTCACGCAACCTAGTTCATTCAACATCTCAAGGATATTTTAAGCTTGTAATGGAGCTGAGGGTAAATGTACGGTAAACTTGGCTCAGTGACTTCACCTTTTGAAAGCACTGTTATAATTATCTTTACCTCTTCTAAAGTTCTTTGCATTGTTTTCACTTGGAGACTCGAACTTCAATTTTTCATTCAATTTATTGGATACCCCTTTTATTTTCTCAAACCTTCTATTTCACTTCAATTTTCAAATTTTGCTCATCTTCTTTTTTTATAAGGAGAGGGTTCCTTCTTTTGTAACACACTTTCATATTAAGTCTCACTTCATCTTTCTTTGCCTTCACACATGGCTTTTTTTCCTACTTCCTTTCCATACCCCCAACTTAGGCTTTTGGCCTAAATTGGATATTCAAATAAACCATTGCTTAGAAAATGATTTATGGAATAGAAGTTAGGGATAATTTAGCTCAAGAGGTTCCAACAAGGTTGTCTAAAAAAGGCAAAGGTTCAATTGGTGCCGAAATGGTTTCACACCCTCATAAGGTAGCTACAAAAGGGTAAGAATATTTGGTCTTCCTCTCAAAATTTGTGCCCAAGATCATTGTTGTATTCACCAAAGCTAGACAATTGTACTAACATGGAAAATTCTAGGATTCAACAAGAATTCTTTGAAGTAAAACCTCAACACAGAATGAACTTCAAACTAAATCATTTAGCACAACTCTACAAGATCAAAAGGTTACGTGTGATGTTCATTGCAATGCTTACATCAAAACACATCTAGTCAACACAAGATTCAAAATTATCATTCAAAAGTGCAACAACATCGATTTCTTCTTGCCATTATTAGAACAAGGCACATTTATCATCAAAAGTAATATTCAAGACATCGATATTGAACACAATCGATCCTTGAACATTAACAGTGAAAACTCAAGCATTTCAAAAACTTCCAAATCATGGTGCAAATGAAACAAAGAGAGACAAAATGAGCTAAAGCATCAAACAACTATAATTAAAAACCAAAATTAAAAAAAAAAAATACAATTATCCTAAGCTAAATTAAAAATAACAAAATAGAACTAACAAGGGAAATATGAGTACAAAAGTCATCGCTCCACAAAAGAAAAAATCAACAGTGTCCTCAATGTGAAATCAAGTAAATGCGGGAGGAAAGTGGTGTAAGAAACCCCTTGATAGGGCTCAGCCTTTGGAGCACTCGGATCTAGATTCTCAGAGGAAACAACATTATCTTGAGCATCAGTGCCTGATGTGCCAATATTTGACAACACATATGATGTTATTACTAAGGATATTGTGAGATCTTAAGTACTAAAAAGTGTAATTTTGATAGTTTAACACTATATTAGTCATGAAATGTGCCAAGACAAAAGGAAGAGTGAAATGGAGCTAAGTGCTAGAAGAACACCATTAACGGGTCATCAGACCTTTGACTAACATTTAGCTCCCTCGTCATACATGCAGGAGACTAAGGCATATCAGGATACTTTGCCAATGATATTGACCAGCCATCGGCCTCTTTATAAGCTTTCATCACTGGTGTCACACAAACATGAGTCAGGATTATGTTGCAGAAGTTATTGATGGCCACTCCGATGGGCCGCCACTCCTATGATAGGTCGTCAGGGCCCTCGTTAGACGTGTCATAAAAACTACACTTTCTAGATTTAAATTTGAATTTTCTGGGAACTATAAATACTTTTTTAGGGTTTTATTTTGGGCATCAAAATTGTTATTGAAATAATATTGAAAAAGACAACTACTTTTGGCTAAGTTTGAAGGAGATTTTCATAGTTAATTGAAATTATTATTGTTGATTGTTTTCATCTCTTATAAGTTTCCAATTTTCTTGAATAAATGCAATTACCATTTTTATTTTATCAAGCATGAGTGGCTAAACTCCACAACCAAGGGTTGTGGGATCCATGACGAATTTACCTTAAGCAAGGGAATTTATGGAATGAACTTTGCATTGTAAACATATATATCGTTAACCCTTTCGTTTAAATAAAATTCTAATGGTTGCAAACATTAGGACCTGCCCTAGGTTTGACTAGTTTGAGTAAACTAGTGTAAAACATGGGAAAGAGTTAATGACACAATTCGGGGATTTGAACCAGTCTAATAGTTAATGTTGTTGCAAGATTAACTACTTGAGCTATTATCATTGAATTGAGATAAAATTTGAGATAATGAAAGTGACATATAATTGATGTGGTTGAGAGACCATTAATTATAGTTGTGGTTGATAAATTGGTATGTTAAGCATTGTGAAGTCTAGTTCTATAATTTACCCGACAAATGGTCAAAAAGTCGTGGTGAATACAATCCTGGTTAATTATCTATAATTATCTTAAATCAACTATTATTGTTAAGCGCTAATTGTTACGAATTGAATTTCAAATGATTCCCAAAAGTCCCCTAATTTTCCATTTTATTTCGGAAATAAGTATCTAATAGTTAAATAACTGCTTATAGCTTAGTTCGCACCTTATTCTCTATGGGATTCGACCCCAACCTAGTTGGGCTCTATATTTGACAACAACCGCTTTATGTTCCTTAATTGAATTCTAAATTTGGGCACATCAATGCCAGGAAAGATAAAACAAGATGGCAACAATATAGCATCAACTGAGGCATCAATGCCCGATACATCTATTAAAGGAATAGTGGGGTCTAAAGACATTCCACTAGTACCAACTAAGGAAGTTTCCACACAATATCTCTCCTTTATTGCCAGCACTATTGTCTCATATAAATTCTTTAGCTCTATCAGATTCTCAACTATTAGACAATTATCCTCCCATAAGAACTCATCTTCATCAGTCTCTATAGTAGAATCAACACTAGTCTCATCCACAACTCTCTCCACATGATCAACATCATCAAATATCTTACAACCCACACTAGGCTTCTCAACCACACTACTAGGTACCTAAACTCTCGACTCAGAAGTAGGCATAGATTCGGGCATCTCATGCAAGGAAACTTTACCCCATACAATAGAAATGCATATGGACCTCAGTTGATCCACATCAACCCGTAGAGTAGTAATCTCATTCCATATAAAAGTCAACTCCTCTAAACTACCCTATATCTTCTATCTAGCCTCTATCCTAGCTGTGAGGTTATGTAAACTCCAACAAATGACACTAGAGCGGCCTCATATAGAGTCATCCGGTCTTTCAAGGACCCAAAGCAGCCTTAATCTCATTCTCAATCTACTTAACCATCTCACTCTCTTCGCAAGTCACTGTCACATCCATAAATCGAGCAAGGTTCCCATTTGTTGTATCATTGACTGGGTCAAGGGGGTCTGAGACATGGGTAGGTAAAAGAACACTAGAGGTGGATGTCATAAAAAAGGGTTGGCGCGTACCCGATGACTCCATAAAAGGAAAGGACTGAGTGGCATTGGCCTTAACAAAGACAGGATCAACTACAGGTGTGCTATCTTGTGGTGGTAGCTTCCTTCAAGCCACATCATCCCTCAAGTAAACAGCCTCAATTCTCTTATTGCTACTGAAGAAAGTGGGGATGATCCTAGCATCTATGTTCTCCCTAAAAGGATCTCCTACTGTATCACACAACTATGTGATGAGGGAAATGAAGAGAAGTTTTGTTCTGACAAGCACACATAAGTATCTCATCCACAATAATTCACTCCATATTGATCTTCTCCCAATCAATAATTGTACCCACAAACACAGACTTTGAGTGATGGAGAGTAGATTCATTTTGGGATGGAATGATAGTGCTATTGATGAAACCAAACCAATACAAGGCCCTAACATTCATGTTCTTCTACTCGATCTTCACCTGTCTGCTTTCTAGGGAGGAGAGACATGTGAAATAAGTGGTGCCAACCAACCTTTTAACAAGTCAAGATCATGTTATATCTGTAGTGTGAACATCTCAACTCGATTTTTCTTTAGCGCCCAAGGTAGTGTTGATTGCATGTGTGTGGCACTATACAATCTTTCCACAAACATTCACCTCATCAAAAGGATTCCAAACTATACCCTTCCTCTTATTTGGCAAGGTCTGTGCATAAGTCACATAGAGCTCTCATACTTATGCAGGGAAATAAAACAGTCGAGTCTTTATGAACCTTTCAAACAAATGAAACTGTATTGTGTCCTAAATGGTTGGGTAGTCACTCATAACCTCATCCATAGAGAGTCTCCTCTACTTGAGAATAGTATATCCTCCAACTTTTTTGAGACTATTGAAGACTCTTGGAATGAGAATTGGGAAAAAATGGGAGGCAGAGGATCGAGCTTAAGGATGTTGTACCAAGTTGGACTAGATATATGTCCTTTTTCTGGCAACCACATTTTCTATTTGCCACTCACATGCGTAGAAGAACTTGAAGTGGTTTTGTAACACCCCTAAATGCTAATAAGAGTCTCATGCTGATTTACCATTTCTTAATTACTACAATATGTTTTACACTCATTTTGGGAACTTGAAATTTAGTGATAATTGCTAGCTTGTTTAACATAAATTATATCGTAATTTATGAGATTTGATTGGGGTATTTACGTAATATTTTAATTATAATTATGTATAATTTTAGAAGGAGGTGAAGCATATATATATATATATATATATATATATATATAAGGGTATATGTATGTATTTTGGGTAGTACACAAAACTTTTTTGGGAAGCCTTTGAGAGACAATTGTGCACTTAGGATAAACATCACTCTTGAGACTATATTTTGACCCCTCCTCTACTGAATTTCGTTTCCCTTGAAGTCTAGAGCATTATCTAACCATTTGTTCTTCATAATCACAAAAGAAAAACTTGGTCCTTTTGGCTGGAATTCGAGACACACACTGCTCTTTGGTAAGTAGTTGAAATATGTTTTGTAGCTGAGTAGTGTGTATTACTTTTAGAATATCTCATTCTTTAGAACTCATTTTTGGGTGAATAAATATGATTTGGAAAGATAATTTGTATATCTACAACTCTTATGTTTATGTAAAACTCTAATTTAGTTTCTATGAATTCAAAATATGGGACGCGACATAGGACATGTTCTGTCCAAATTTCGGGTTTAGAAATCCTATATGAACAACTATTAGTGTATTGATGATATCTTTTTATACAAAATACATTTTGTGGTGATTCTTCTTTATTTGCAACCTTAAGAGATGTATCTACATCTTTCATGAAGGTTATAAAGTCTAGTTTTGCTGTTTTATTTTTCAAATCTAAGTTGCAACATGAGGTATAGTCGTAATTGTACAGGCTAAGCTTACTTGTGATGATGATCCTGTTTTACTTCGAAATTATTGAGATACTAGGAATTAAAAAAGTTATTTAATTGTATTTTTAAGGTTGTAGATACTCGTGAACAAGTTAAGAACCTTGATACATTGGTTGGTCTACGATTTGAACTCGCGAAGTTGTGTTGGACTGTTTCTATGATAAAGTATTGAGGTTTGTGTATAAACTTGTACTTACACTCTTTTAACTGCTGGTATATCTGAAAGTTGATCCTAGTACCTTAGTTACCTCTTGTCACTTTGTATTTGTGTTGGTATGACACTTGTGTAACTCACCCACTTGTACAGATTGTTTGATCACTTGACACTCTTGTTGGGACCTTGTCCTTGTTGTGGCTATGACTTTGTCACTCTTGGTATGCCTCTTTATTTAGATCATTTGCCATCTTGACTCTGGATTTTTAGTTCTTCTTAATAATGGAAGTTGTCCATTTTAAGTACGAACTAGAAAGCCATCTTTAATATGGTTCTTGGTTCTCTTGGTTATTGGGCTTTGACCCTTCTTTATACAGGGTGTCGGCCCTTCTTGATACCTGTTTGTGCTTGGTGTGACGACATGATGTTTATATTGGGCGAGCCTTGCTATTGAATCTCTTGGAAAATGGTGCTTTGAGCATTCTTGACATTTGGATCTTTAAATATCAAACTTGATACTCTTTATATATTGTTAATTGATTTATTTATTATCTTTCAATTGTGCTGCTCATGACTTGAGAAAGGTAGCTTGGTGAATTTCGAGGGCTCCGAACCTATTGCTTTTACACCACTAAGCTATATGCTTAGCGATACTTGTTTCTATCGTAGGGAATGATCAAGAGGAGGCATGAAGCTGGCAATTGGAGATGGAAATTTTAAGAGCCTTAAGGAAGATCACATGTGCATATAGGCATCTATATATTTTGTATAAACTTTGAGACTTATACATGATCTATGTGTTGTATATTTGCATGTAATTTTGAGGGCTAATCGGATCATGTCACCATGGTTTGTAATATTAGTATGGCTACATATTTTGTTCATTTGGGGTGTGTAGCCTAAGTCTTGTAATATATTAAATTTACTACCTAGTTTGAATGATTGTATGAAGCATGAACCACGAACCACTTAGTTTGGGTACTCAAAAGGTTGGTAATATTCTTTTTATATCATTTTTACTAGTGTGAGGACAATATATGGATAAAAATCTCGTGAGATATTAGCTTATGTTATTTTGGAAGGGTCGTTGTAGGTTTTTTTTGTTGGTGCGGAGCCTGAGATGGGTCTTTGATAGAAATCCACTTGTACCTTTTCAAAGGGGGGAGGAGGAGACTCTCTATCAAACTCTATGTCAGAGGTTATAACTCTTTTGCCCTTAGGTCTAGCCATTTCCTGCAAGGCACAATCATTTAAACACAGATCCGGTGAAGGTTAGTTGCAATTAAACTTAAAACAAGCATTGTTCAAAAATTGTTTTGAGGCACGCCTAGTGGGAAAGAAATTCGCCTATTAGGTTAGGGGAGCTCAGGTGAGCTCACCAAAGTTGGCAAACCACAATTCAATTTACCTATGACATGGAGGGAAGACTCATCTCCAACTCGGCAATTCACCGAGTTGGTTTTGGCGGACTAAGACAAGTTCACCGAACATGATAGTGCAAAATTAAAAGAAACTGGCACAAAGGGTGATGTCCACTCCCACTTTGCGATACGCCAAGTAGGTTTTTGGGAGCTAATACAATCCCGTCGAATAGGAACCCAGGTCACATATTGAAGTACAGAAGGCAGTCAAGGACTTACTTGAAGATTCTTCTAATCACCTTGGCGAGCCAAGACAAGCTTGCCAAACGTGTAATTTTCAGCCCAGTGCCTATTTTAACAATTTTGACACCAATACACATCAATACCCAATATTTAATTACTTTTACATTCTACCCACATGCTTTACTACCCATGGGTACTTGAACTTAACCCCAAATTTCAAAAAGTATTGTCCAAATTGATGATTTACTCTTACGAAAGTCGTCACTCTATCTAACATTGGGCAAATGAAATGTTCGGGGAATAACTGGCTAATCAAACTTTAGACACATTAAATTTAACAAGACCCAGTACAAATAAAGATTCAATTTAATATTTAAACCTTCACAATCAATTTTAACATGTCCATGCACAAAATCAACTATCCTAACTTATGGGTATAATTCAATAGAATGTACTAAGCGCTACCCACACAAATTAGACAGTAATAAATTAACATTAATACCAAGCACATATCATAAATTCAAGGTTTAGCTCAAATAATAATATAGAACTCAAAACCCAACCTCAAAGATGCTAACTAAGCACAAAAATGACGGAAATAAGATTGGGATCGAGAGGGAAGCACTTCACCACACTCTAAGCATGTAAAAATCACGCTATTGAGGTCACTAAAGCACCAAAATAATGGTATGAGGAGTTTAGGAGGAAAATGAGCTCAAAAAGATGAAAGGTTTTCTTTTAGAACTTGAAAGAGTCTTGGCCTATTGAACGACCAAACTTTGCGTTCTGCAACTAACATCACCAAATGCGTTTGGTGAACCACTAAAGAAGCTTAAGTTCGTCGATAAGGCATGAATGAATACCAAACCTAAAGGTCAATTTGGTGGAATCGATGGAGTCCTCTTAGTGCACTTTGGCAGATTACCAACTGGTTCTTGTATGCAGAAGTTGACAGTGTCAATTTTTCCAATTTTCAGCACAAATAACAAACTTGAAGAAGTCCGCAAAATGAATTTGTTGGATCACCAACATGGTTTTGGCATTGCCTCAGTTACCTTTCTCATATTTTCAACCTGTATTTACTTCACACCTTATTGAAAGAAATGAAATAAATGTAGGTTGCCTCCCAAGAAGCAATTTATTTAACGTCGTAGCACAACACAATTCTCACTTCATCAACAATCATTCTTGGGATTTAGGATGGTGTGACTAGAGAACGTTACCTTTTTCCTTGGATTGAGATAGGTGGAGATCTTGCACATTTGAGTTTTAAGATATTTGATTGAAACGGAATGAGAAGTAATAATTTGGGTCAAGGTAAAGAAGTGATTTTTCAAATCCTTTAACACATTTTCGAACGACCTTATTCTAGATCCTTGTTAGCATTTCTTCTGTTTAGTTTCCTTCTAGTCTAGCTGGTTACTTTTGTTTTGGGTGATCATAAGGCGAGACATACCTATCTTTTTTAGCTTCCCTATCTCTCCAATTGCCACCTCGACCTCTCCAATCTCTCCAACCATTATCTCGTTCTTTGTTCTAACTTTGATTCCCACTCTGTCTTGGGTAATTATGATGAGGACCCCTAGTTGATTTCTCAAGTAGTTCACTTCTTAATTGTACAATGCCTTAAACAATATGGCATCTTCGAGTCACTGGCCAACGCTTATTCCAACCACATTTACTATTTTCGATCCACCTCCCATTACATGTTTAGATAGTAAGTCAAGTTGGGTCATCATTTTAGCCATGTTTTTATTGTACTCATGATTTTCTCCTTACTCATTCCAGATTGTTGAGAAGATACTTGATCCTCTCAAGTATGTCATGCTTAGTTCACCTTTGTCATATCACCTAACAACAATGTTTTTACATCAAATGGTTGTCTCATCAACCAACCATGGATAAGTTGATCAACCAAAATCTTTATGAATAAATGAAAGCTACAATAAAAGTCTTACAACAAAAAATTTTCTGAAACACCATGTGTTGGACATTGTAGAAGCAATTTTTGGAACCACAACTATGTTTTGTGAAGAGGTTCACCTCCCACTTTTTTAATATTTTGGATGTTGTCCCTAAATTTGACCATTTTTTGAGGGAAGAAAAAATATCTCTAAAAATGCTTCAATCAACTCCTCCCAAGAAGTGACAGAATCATTTGGCAATTCTACCAACTATCTTATGGCTTTGGCCATCAAAGAGAACAAGAATAATCTCAACCTGATGGACTCTTGTGAGATGTTGTTGAACATGAACAACCCACATACATCCACCAAATTTTGAAGGTGTTCATGAGGGAATTCATGAGCCAATCCTGTGAACATTTCTCTCTTTTGGAGCAACTATAACATTGTTTCGATTACATGGAACATCACCATCCCTGTTGTGGGTGGTAACAAGATACCTCTATTGGTTGCAATGACATTCATTTGCTTGTCATTTACCTCACCCATGTTGTTATTTTGCCCGTAGTTACTATCATTTTCACTACCATTATCACTAATTTTTATATCTACAAATCAAGAACACAATAATGCCGAGCAACAAACTACTACAATTCAATAAATTTACATACTAATTTTGCTAATTGAGCTCTTAGACACCATTCCCCGACAGCGGCACCATCATTGATAATGCTCAAACTGCTCTAAAAATAATTGATAGAGTAAGCAATCATTGTCAATAAAAGTTCTTAACTAAGAGTTGGGGTCGAATACCATAGGAAATGGTATAATGATAAGAATTCAACTGAGAAATCAAGAATGTAGACTTGTGCATTGTAGTAGGTTAAAACAAATGGGTAGATTTTTCCACTAAATTTATCAAATGTAACAAGTAAATTAACACGTTAGAAATTCAAGTAATTGACAAGTAATCAAGGGGTGTGGGGATTTGAAATCCATGTCACATAAGGGTTATTATTGCTCAATACTATTAAACTTTCATAGATAGTTGGTCATATTCAATGGCACTAATCTTCTTTCGATATCATAGCATCAGTTCATATAATCTCATTTTGGTCTCATCTAAGTGCATACCTAAACATTCCATTACCTTACGATGTCTCTCTTTCGAGAAAATTTATGGAAAATAGATATAAATTATAATTCCTCTTTCAAGAAAACTATAGACATTAAACCTAAATTGCATGTATCAAACTAATTACCCACTCCAATCTATTTCTTGTCAGCATCAATCGAAGATCAAAAATAGGATTAAGTTTGCAACCTTAACCCATAAGTTAACCTCATACTAATTAGCCTAAATCAATGGATGAGCAATAATAAAATAGAGAAAACACAATACCCACTATATTAAATCAACACCTAACCTCATAATTGTACCCCTAAACTTTGATTTTTAGCCAAACATCACAAAAAGTAAAGAAATTATACCTACTACGATAGCAACCATGGATGTGACAAAATTAAGCAATTATAATCAACAGCCACTTTGAATTCAACTTCCAATTGACAATTGCAAAAGTAAAATGGAAAATCTCAAAACTAAAGATGTTCTTCACAAGGTAAATATCTCATATAGAAAAGCTCTCAAAATATTCTCTCTAAAAGCTCTGCAAAATTTTGCTACTCAGAACTCTTTTCTGTGGGCTATTAATAGTTTTCCAAAATTTGGCCCAAAATTCACAATGTGACCAACTCGGCAATGTTAGTCGGGCTCACCGAATATGATCAATGGACCTTCATCTCTTGATTAGCTCACCTCTCATTTGCTTCACACTTCATGTGTTCAAACTTCAGGGGGTGATCTCGTTTAAGTTATCCTTTCACATTTGGCGAATCACTGATTACCTCATTTGTTCACCTTTTAAGCCTTTAATTTTCATCCAAGTCATGCCATCTTCGACGATGGTCATCCTGTTCGCACTTCATATTTGGTGAGTCACTATTTCTCTTCAAGTTCACCGACCTATCTCAATTAAATTTAATGTTGAGTACTGTCACTTTGGGTGAGGTTGTGCCAATTTTGCGGTCCACCATTTTGGTTAGGTGACTTCTAGTGGAGCTTACACTTCTTTCAATATTTTTGGGCTTACTTCCAAGTATTCATCCTTGCCTTTTACTTTAGCCATCATAACTGCAAATTATCAAAATATCATCAGAATATGAAATAATTAGGCACTGAGAAAACTAATTGTTGAACCAAAAAGGCCTTAAACGAGTATTAATCTACCACCCATCAAGAGGCACCCCACTATCTCCCTGACATACGTCTTCACCTACTATTGAGAGTTCTAATCCTCCATGAATGGAATTAAATGGGATGATTTAGTCAACATGTCATCAATAATTCAATTCAAATCATATTTTCCCAAGGTCTTGGATAATCCTACCACAAAATCAATGGCTATCCTTTCATACTTCCATTTGGGAATAGTCATCCTATGAAGCAAACCTGCTGGCCTTTGATGTTCACATTTTACCTGTTCACAATTATGACACTTAGAAGCATAATCTGCAATGTATTTTTTCATCCGAGGCCACAAACAAAATAGCCTCAAATCCTTATAAATCTCAGTCACTCCTAGATGAATAAATTAATGCCAACCATGAGCCTCTACCAACACATTTTGGATCAAGTCACCATCTCGAGGAATGCAAATCCTTCCACTAAACACGAGCACACAATCAACATTAAGTGTGGCCTCTTAGGTCTCTATAGACACCACCTAAACTTCGTGTTTGGCCAACTCCTCATCCTTAATATTATTGGTCTACATTTCCTCTATGAAGGTGGGCTTAACCCCAATATTGGTTAACACCCCACCCTTTCTAGAGATACCAAACCACATAAACTTGGACTCTAAAGTACGACTCTCTTTGGCTAAGGGTTGCTTTGATATCCCCCAGCAAGCCAAACTGCCCATGCTAACTATCTTTCTACTCAATATGTCTGCCACAACATTAGCCTTATTAGGATGATACTAAATGGTCACTTCATAATACTTGAGCAACTCCATCCATCTATTCTACCTCAAGTTCAGATATTTCTGAGTGAACACATGTTGAAGACTACGTTGTTCAGTGAATACCACACACCTAAATCCATACAGATAATACTGCAAGAGCTTGAGAGCAAACACCACCCTGCTAACTACAAATCAAGGGTGGGATAGTTCCTATCATAAACCTTCAATTGTATTGAAGAATAAGCTATCACATTCGTTTCTTGCTTTAAGACAACAACCAAACCTGAATATGAAGCATTACAATAAATAATTAAATCTTCACCTTCCACCAGGAAGGTTAAGATTGGCACTATAGTCAAAATATCCTTGAGATTTTGGAAGCTCTCTACAGATTTATCTGACCACTCGAAAGGTACCATCTTTAGGTTACACCTAGCCAAGATCATAGCATTGGAACGAAGTTCTTCACAAACCTATGATAATAGCTAGCAAAACTCACAAAACTTCTCACCTTTATCACAGAGCTATGACAAATCCAATTTTTAATTGCCTCCATATTTTGGGGAACTACCATAACCCTTTCCTTTGAAACCACATGCCCAAGGAAATCAACCAAAGGCATCTTGAATTCACACTTAGAAATTTAGCATACAACTTTGGTCCCAGGATACCCAAAACAATATGAAGATGGTCTGCATGTTCCCTCTCTCCCTTCGAGTAAATCAAGATATCGTCTATAAACACAATAACAAATGAATCTAGGTATAGCTTAAACACCCCATTATCAAACTCAAAAGTCATGCAGGTGCATAAGTCAACACAATCAACACCACCAAGAACCCAAAATACCGATACCAGGTCCTAAAATATGTCTTAGGTATGTCTTCAAGTTTAATCTTCAATTGGTGGTACCATGACCTCAAATCAATTTTAGAAAAGACAAACGCACCATGAAACTAGTAAAACAAGTCATCTATGCAAGCAAGGGATACTTATTTGGATGATAACCTTATTCAACTATCAATAATCTATACATATCCTCATAGTACTATATTTTTTCTTCACAAACAAGACATGAGCACCCAAAAGAGAATCCCTAGAACAAATAAACCCTTTATCAAGAGATTCCTAACGTTGAGTCTTAACCTCTCTCAACTCTATTAGGACTATGCAATAGGGAGAAATATAGATTGGGTGAGTTCGCGGCTACAAGTCAATGCATAAGTTTAAGTCCCTATCTGGAGGCATACCAGGAAGGTTTATATGAAACACCTATGGAAACTCAGAAACAACAGGGATAGGCTCAATCAAAAGATATTTTGCTCTAACATCCCAAATATGAGCCAAATAAGCCAAACCACCATACCCAAATAGTTCCTAGCCCGAAGAAATAATACGATCTTTAATCGATTAGTCTTGTACACCCCTTCCCACTCAAACCTTTCCCTCTACGCGATCTATATAGTCACTGTCATAGCATTACAATTTAGCAGAGAAAGAAGAGGGGACCAGCCAAGTCATACCCAAGATCACATCAAAGTCAAGCATGTAAAATATGACTAAAGCTACCCGAGTATGTAGGCCCATAAACAACACAGAAGAATCATGAAAAACATAGGTTACTACAACAGACTCACTAAAATGGGTAGCAACATAGCGAGGGGAATCAATTGTATCATAAATCAAATCAAAACCTAGAGCAAATGTCATAGATACCTAAGAATAAGTGGAACTCAGATCTAACAACATAATAGCCATCCGATGCAGACACAAATAATACCTTTGATAACAACATCGGATGCCTCCAGCTATGGCCTTCCTAAAAATGTGTAACACTCAACTCTGTCATCATTATGTCCATATCTCCTTCCGATTACGCTACTCCTCTCCCTTCATTACCATTACTTGGCCTCTTAAACCATCCTAATTACCTCATTGCTACCCTCTAGATATCATCTACCATGATTACCTACACCCATAGGGACCATTACACTAGTCTACAACTAAACATGACCAACTGCATGTCTGCAAGGGCATTCCTTCTTAAAATTCCCAAACACACCACAATGGGAACAACTATGGTCAAGTGAAGGCCATTAACCCCTAGTAGCAGTGGGCATAGCTGATTGAATAGGATGACATGAATACACTTTCTTACCTAGACCTCTTAAGTACAAACCATTCTACGTACCCACATTCTTGTACTTCTTCGCCAATGCCTTGTCTTGCCCAACCTATCAAACTCCTTCTAACTTTTTCACAAATTTTGTAACCTCCTTTTTCGATGAGGTCATATGCATAGACAAAACCTAGAATAAAGAATTTAAACCATTGAGAAATACTCGAATCTTCTCCTTATTAGTGCTCACTAGTTATGTAGCATATTGACATAGGACATAGACCATAGCCTCATAAGCATCCAAATTCATGTTACCCTTCACAAGACTCATAAACTCATACTTCTTCCTTTCTCTAAAGGTACAAGGCAAAAAATTCTCCAGAAAACAAGGCACAAAATTGTGCCTAAGTCAATTGGGGCAAGATCGACGAATGAAATTCTACATAGGCTATCCACCACTACTTTGCCTCACCCTAAAGCTAGAAGGTAATAAATTAAACCCTATCTTATGGTGAAACCCAACTTATAAAGTCTCTTGTATCAATCCAAGATGAACTCGAACACATCCCCCCTAAAACCATGAAACATTAGAGGCTTAAGCTTAAATAACTTAGTCGACATCTTATGTTCTATACTAGTCATCACATCGCCAGGCAATGGGAAAAAAAATTCTAGCTCCCTTATCCTTATCCACCTTAGGAACAGTAGCACCAACCGTCTAAATGAGTGAAACTTGAGAAGAGCGGTGCCAATACCTACCAACCCACTCAGAAAAGTAATTACCATCTGAACAATTCTGACATCCATAAAGGGATGACCTGTTATCCCTGCATATGTCCTCGCATTAGGCTCAACATCTTCCTTGATCTCTATTTCAACCTCCTGTTCCACAACAAAATCATGAGTCGGGGTGGTGTCCCATCCCTTAATGCATCACCATTCTAAGCTCCACCTTTGGCAAGTATTTCCCTTCCTCTATCCCTGCCCCTACCCTTACCTCTCCATTTTCCTCTACCACACTCTCTCACTACGAGCTCAATAGCTTGCTTTTCCACTGGAGCTACCACTCGTGTGCTATAACATCTATTATAAAAAAATTGTGGATAGAAGAGTGGAAGAGTAAGATACCAATTTGGATCACTAGATACAAATGAGAATCAAGTGATATCATGAACGAATAAAGAAAGATAATTTCCTAAAGTCATGTACCTTCTTGTAGAAAAGTACAAACGTCTTTGTACCAATTTGTAGGATTCTACTAGCCTCGTTTTGGTATGACAAGATCAATGAACCTAGGGATCTGATATCAAGTTTGTCAAGACCCAGACCATTGTGAGTGGTACTCACACTAGCAATCTGGTGAGAGAACCAAAGTCTAACCTGAAAGACATCCCAAAACCATTTTAAAAAAAACCAAATTTATAATAAATAAAGTAAAACTTTTTTTGTTAGCTAGAGGATTTAGTCCCCATAAACTCTACTCAATATTCAAAATATTTAAATGTGGGAAATACTCCTAAGAATTTAAAGTAACCATACTAGAACTCTAAAACAACAAACTAGGGATGCAACCCTAGAAAGAAGTATGTGTTCGAACAAATGGACAAGAAAATATGAAAGAATCCATGGTAACCTAAAAGATTATGCCCACCCTTAGATTCACAATTAGGTGTATCTCAATTGAGGTCTTGTATCAACCACTGGAAGATGTCCTGTACTCAACAAGGAAAAGAAATAGTGCAATATTAGTATACAAACAATCATGTACTAGTAGGATCACACGACCTGTCCAAGTTATGAATGTAAGAAGTCACCACAATACAATAACAGGGAACAATGCATAACATAACAAGTATCAAACACATAAACTCTCAATCACAAGTCATGAAACAACAACACTTAGGTCAGACAATGCATAACTACATGGCCTATGTTATCATTATGCAAATATTACATTTTCTCTTGGAACCACAAATCACACTATTCCTCTCACGGAGCCCAAACCCAAGTTGTTAGTGTATGGGCATGGCACTCGAGCCATCCATAGTTTGTGTATCAACATGATACCTAAGCCAACCAAAAATCACAAATAATTATTCACAATCACATAGCACAATGAGAAAGACACTTGAAAACCACAATTCACAGCCATAAGTCATTTGCATGATATTACATATATGATGACATTTCATGTCTCCCTACCATGAATTACACAAATGATACTACAAAGTTGTATACATACATAAATCAAATATATACAACCATCGACTACCTCAAATCAAGCCTCTTAGAGACTCTAAATAACCCGAGTTTTCCCCTTGTTATGTGCCTTGGCTTGTTTTTGGTCTAAAATAAATAATATAACAACAACCAATCACTAATGGCCTATTAATTTTCCAGGATTTTTAACAAATCCTAACACTTGGCCAAAATATGATCATCTTCCCAACAAAGGGCCCATTTCCTGCCATTGAATCATGCTAAAAACCTTTTAAAACAGCAATAACTTATTTTCTAAGGCTTAAGAAACAATGCATAAGGTTGGGGAGTCAAACTCTTACCTTTACCGATGAAATACGTAGGAAAACAGGTCCTAACTACCCAAAATTGCCCCACCCAAGTCCATGAACTCAAAGTGCAGAAAATACGGGGTTTAGGGTTGTTCTGCACTAAAACATGATTCAGCTCGCTATAGTGGCCCAACTCGCTATAAAGATAACTACTCTTGCTATAGCGTTCTTCACATTATGCTACAACAAAAAGCATCTATCTAGATATAATGAGATTGATGAAATTTCTACAACCCAAACTTTGATAAAGGCCATATTTACCACAAAAAGTTTTTCCTTGACGTCCCGACACATACCTTTCACACCAAGTTAAATTCAGGGAGTTCTACCTATTTGAATTTGATTCTGAAAAGCCTTATGGACTCATTAATGTCCTAGCTATAATAAGAGATCAATAAAAAAAATCCCAAGTAAGACCCCACCCATTCCCAGATGGCTCTAGACCTAATCTAGCACAGATTCCATAAGAGGTTGGCCTAGCAAAATATATTTAAGCCGCTACCCGAAAAGTTTTCTGATCCAATTTGTACCCTTATCTACCTACTCATAACGACCAAGTCAGGTCACTACAGATGCAACCCTAAAACTTAGAAAACATTAACTAGTAGTCTAATGCCTTTGCCCGAAAAGATGATAACTAAGGAATGTAGATGAACCTATGGTAGCCTAGAAGAGTAGCTCACCTTTGGATTCAATAAAAGCATTTATTAACTGAGGTGTCATATCAATTATTGGAAGAGGCCCTATACTCAATAAGAAGTGAACAGGTGCATATCAGTATTGAACATTGTACTAATAGGATCACATGTATAATCTAAATCATGAATGTAAATAGACAACCACAACAAAGTAAACATAGTCAACACATATCATCAACAAATACGAAAGAACCCAATCTCCCAGTCCATATCGTAAGTTAACATACACATGAAACATGTCCAACATGATCAAATACAAGCCATTGAGTCCAACTCACCTTTCAAGTAACTCATACAACTAAAGGATCCAACACACATACATAACATTATAAAAAAGTAAACCCGGTTCACTCATGGAACCACAATTACATCTACTTGGTTCTCTCAAGGAACCCACACGTAATTTGTAGTGTATTGACATGGTACCTGAGCAAACCAGAGCTAGTATTCATACCTGGCATAGTACCCAAGTCAACCATTAGCGTTTATATACCGGCATGGTACCCGAGCAACTTATTAATCACATACAATCATGCAGAACCACAATCATAATAAAAACAAGACTTGAAACCACAAGTAAAGTAAATAGGTTCATTGCATAAGATTATCAACATGATGCCATTTTACATGCTCCTTGTGTTTTACACAAGTTGTCACGATTGAATGCTACACCCCGGACGTGACACAGCGTACAAGACTCCAAAGAGCCTCATACAAGCCTCATAGTATTCATAACATAAGACATAAGAAAATGGTACATAATTTTAAAACAATTGTCCATACAATCGAAGTCTTTATTTAACAGCAAACGGAAGTCTAACTATGTCTCACATAGCAATCTAATACAAATTTTAATCAATAATAGGGTCACAACCCTTCAATATAGTTTGAAACATAAAATGACATGAAAGAAACTAGAAATGAACAACTCTCTCGTCCTCAAAACATGAGGACTCACCAATAGCTTTGGCGAAGTCAATCCAAGCTTTGAACAATAGAAGATCACCTCAAACACCGAAACGTACACTTTGTAGAAAATGTAGAACAAGTATGGGTTAGTAAAAAAATGCACCAAGTATGATAGCCATGCAAAAATCATGCTAAAAAGGACATTTTAGTTGAAAACCATGTTATATGACAAGTTTGAGAAACATCATGAAGTTTAGTATAGATAAGTCACAAGCATATTCATCAAGCAAACCATTATAACATAATAGAACCATCATCTTAAGTAACCCTAAGTTTTACCTGTGCAATGTAGGAATGGCATTCCATAATACCATTCATACTAAGTACACTTTGAGGCCACCATAGAAAAGGAACATTCATATTCCATAAGTCATGACAAGGAAAGCAACTCATAATAACAATCAGAGTTAAGCATTCAGTATTAAATTTAGCCTTTGAGTCAACATTCTCAATAACATCATTATGAGAACATTCATTTCATTAGACATTATGACATTCGAGAAACATACCATAGCTACTCTCAAAGCCTACTCGTGCAATGCATGGATGGCATCCCATACTACCACCCACACTTCATAGAACATCTTGAATAACCATAGCACATAAGTCACATGATAGGAATAAGCCCTAACCGACATAGACCATGTGAGCAAACCATGGAATCCGGTGTCTATCCCACACCGTAAAGGGTTGGTCTACTTGCCTAAGGTAGGACTGGTAAATTTAGCTTAGGTGGATCCATTAGCTATAACCTATGTGGGAACATAGTTATGGGATACAGAAGGTGGTACTTGAAACCCGGCCTAACATGGGGAAAGCTTCCACCTTACAATATCCACTCGGTGCTAAGCATTAAATTCCCATATATTAGTTCATTCTATTTTAACATTATTACACGTGAGAGGGATGCCATTGGCCTACCAACCCAAGGTATATTATTACACACATGAAAGGGTGCCATAAGCCTACCGATTAAAGGTACATTATTAGGATAGCTCATTGAATCATCATGAAAGGGATACCATTTGTTCTACCGATTCAAGGTTCATCATTATAGTAGTTCATAGGCTCATCATGACAGGAGGTCTACCATTTTTTTACCGATTCAAGACATAGACTAAAATACTTCATTAGTCATTTATGAAAGGGATGTCATTGGCCTACCGATTCAAGGTTCATTAAGTCATAATACATTTAGTTACACAAGAAGAGGATACCTTAAGCCTACCAATTCAAGGTATGTTATACAATGAGGAAACCTTCACAACAGGTAATCATCATTTACAATGTATAATTGAGAATAGCCTTTCAATAACAACATAATTGAATTACAGTCATGATCACATTACTTTTAATATATTCACAAAGCATGTACATAAGCATCATGATTATACAAAATCTCACAATTTACCCTTAAATGACCATAAATCATAATTCACCAACACACCTAGAATTATTAAAATTAGGCATGGAAAATGGCATGATTCAAGTAATTAAACTATTACAAGAACAATTCCATAATATTCATCTTACTACAATTCACCCACATCACAAAGTTATCAATTGGGGTTATGGTTATGGGGAATTCATGGATTCATGGGAGATTCTATCATAAAGCGACCATAAAACAAAAATTCATTCATAATATATGATAATTAAATCATTGAAAATGTTTTTAGGAAAAATCCATGACTTGGAGTGAAAACCCTAGGTTTTGTAGAATTTTCTTCTTTGAAATTGAAAGTTTGAAGGCTCCATGGAAGAAAACTTTCGATGAATCAAGACTACCATATCTTAGATGAAGAAATCCAACAAAAATCGTGTGAGAATTCCCCCTACTTCAAGCCCTAACTTGATCTTCTTGTTGTTGTTGTTGTTGTTGTTCTTCTTCTTCTTCTTCTTCTTCTTCAGTTGAGTTCTTGGGCGAACACTTTAGGGGGGAAAGGTGGTTATGATTTGTGTAGTTGAGATTTATGAAATATATAAGGTGTTTAATAACTTAAAATTACTTATATAAGTCTATATAATCAATATAAAATGACCTCACTTCAAACTAACCTCAAAAGGAATTACCTAATTTGCCCCTCCCTTGGTCGAGACTAGGCAGTTTGTTGCACGCATGACTCACACCCATGACCCACGGACCGTGGGTGGATCTACGCCCCAACCTGTAGATTTGTGGGTGGTGGTATTCAACTCTTCATTTTAGTTCTTGACCTACAACCTAGAGCTATGGGGCATGGATGGACTTACGCCTAGTAGGTCCCATCCGTAGGTCACAACTTTTTGGCAGCTTGGGGGTTAGGCTTTAGGGTCCTCCTCAAGGACCCTTGGTTGGTCCTTGGGGGGTCGTACCTTGAAGTTTAACCCCTAAACCCCTCAACCTAAGTTCGGGGAACCATTTTACACTTTTAAACCCCACATTAAACTCAAAAACTCTCACATAAGGCTCTAGTATCACCTACTAGTTTTTCGAGTGTTACACAAGTGACACTATAAAGTAGTATATACATGCATAGATACATAAATTGGAAAATTGAAACCATCACCTACCTCGAATGAAGCCTCTTGGAAACTCTAAAGAACTCGAGTTGTCCCAATTTGAAGTGCCTTAGCATGTTCTTGGTCTAAAATAGTAAATAAACAATACAATCAATCAATCACAAATGACCTAAAAATACCTAGATTATCACCAACTCCTAACTCAAGCTAGTTCATGATCATTCCCCCCAATCTATGGCTTTTTCCATGATAAAATCAACTCAAAACCCTCCCCAAGAGTGAAATCATATATTCTAAAGCATAAGAATTAATTTACAAGATAAGGGAGTAGTGAACTTACCTTTATCGATGAATTTGGTGGGACATCGAGTAGAAACTTTTCTAATTTTCCCTTCTTAGCTTCAAGAATAATTATGTAGAAAAAAGGAGGTTTTGAGATAGTTTTTACATAAATCTCCACTTACCCTGCCATAGCGATCATCTGGCTGCTATAGTGCCTTCAGACTCCCGCTTTATTGGTCTAATATCTGCTATAGATGATTACACAAATTTATGGGACTCAAAATTCTTTTAAAATCCTAATTTTCACAGCATACATTATTCCCTTGATGTTATAAACTATCCACTTTCATGCGAAAATCAATTTCGGGAGTTTTTGTCACCCGAATTTTATTGTTTGAAGCTCCACGGGTTTCTTAATGTCTTGGCTACTATAAAATATAAACCAAGCCTACACACTCCACTAATTCCTAGATAGCCCTAGATTTTACCTTGTTCAGATTTTATATGAAACTAACCTGGCCTACAATTTTTAATTCACTACCCGAAAAGTTTAGTAGCTTGATTTCCTTCACCATTGGTTAGTCATAACGGCTAGGATGGGTTTTTACAATATATACCAATATACCCATTTCTCATCCCTAAGAGATCAAATAAGAAAAATAGGCTAAAATAGAAAAGAGGGCAGTACTTGAATCCTTGCACAAGTGAGGGTACTTGTCTCACATTTCACTCTTGGTCTCTTAAGTAACCTCTTCAATAGGGCAATTTTCTCACTAGACCTTTACTGATTTGATCTAATTTGTCCTCAACTTACGGACATCCTGATTAAGAATCACAACGGGTTCCTCTTCATACTGTAAGTCCTTGTCTAACATATTGAGTCCCGGTTGATGATATAGTCCCCATCCCCGTGGTAGTTCTTTAACATGGATATATGAAAACTAAATAAACCCTAGAAAAGTTGCATGGTAGTGCTAGCCTGAAAGTTACTGGCGCCACCCCATCTTGAATTTCAAATGGAGCAATGTAGAGAGGGCTAAGTTTTTCATTCTTGACAAACATCATAACTCCTTTCATAGGTGAAATCTTTAACAATACTTCTTCCGCAACCTAAAAAGTCATATTTGGTACCTTATGATCCACATACTCTTCATGCCTACTCTAGGTTGCTAATAACTAAGCTTGAATACCCCTCTCCCTTTCATGGGCTTTCCTAACCAAATCAACATCCAAAGGTCTCACATCACAAGCTTCAAACAAACCTATAGGCAATGTGCATCCCCTCCATAGAATGCATGAGATTGTACCATATTAATGTTTGAGTGATAACTGTTATTGTAAGATAACTCAAATAAGGGAAAGAACTATCCTAATCTCCCCCAAAGTCAATCACACACTCTCAAGATCTCTTCGAATACCTGAATTGTCCTTACAAATTGACCGTTAATATGTAGATTGAAGGTTGTGTTAAAAGAGAGTTAAGTGCCCAATGCCTCATGCAACTTACCTAAAGACAAAAGAGTATACTCAATGCCATAAACCAAAATAATAAAAATCTTAGGTGATTGTTTAATCCACTCTGACTGGAATAAAGTTGAGTGATTTATTTAGCTTATCTACATTGACCAAAATTTAGTTATACCTTACCAAGGTTTTAGGTTGTCCCACTACGAAATTAATGGCTATTCTTTCCCACTTCTACTAGGGAATAGGCATTTTCTAAAGTAAACTTGCAGGCCTTTGATGCTCATACTTTACTTGATGACAATACTAACATTTGGAAACACAATATGTGATGTCCATCTTTATCTAGAGCCACCAATAAAGTTGCCTCAAGTCACCATACATCTTTGTCACACCTAGATGAATATGGTACCGAGAACCATGAGACTAAACAAACACTCTCTGGATCAAGTCACCAACCCAAGGAATATAAATAATTCCTCTAAAATTGAGCACACCTTATGTGAGTGGAATCTTGGGTCTCCCTAGATAATCTTATTCCTTAGCTTATTCAACTTCTCATCCTTAAACTTCTTAGCCTTGATTTCCTCTATAAATATGGGCTTAACCTTAATTTTGTCTAACACCCCACCCTTCTAAGATATAGCCAATTGAATTAACTTAAACTCCTATACCTGAATCTATCTAGCCAAGGGTGGATGAGACACCTCCAACATGCCCATACAAACCGTTTTTTGGCTCAACCAGTTGATTAACGTTTCAAGGACACTTCATCCAATTCTAAGTGTCAACGATCGCTAGTCAGTATAAAACCCAACTAAATGAGTTAGGGTCGAATCCTATAGGGAGAGGTACGTATTTAAGATTCAATAGGGAAGCATGAACATGATCAAATAGTCATAAGAATAAAAGTTACCGAATAAAGACATCCGAGAGTGACACGAATGGGGGGTTTTGGTTTGGAATTATCAACTACAAATAGTAGCAAACAATACGAAATAACAATAATGAGACAGGTTCTTGGGATGTGATTCGATTATAGGCTAATATAGGTAAATGGGTAATTGCAACTATTATAAAATAGCTAGATATTAGTGAGTAATCTAGGCTATAGAGGAGATAAACTTTCTCTCGAAGAATTTACCCCGAATCAAGTTGATTTCTCTCAAACATCAACAAGCAAGCAAAATAAAAATAGCCCACACCTTAGTCTATTCATTATCTCTAGCTAAATATGTGGGATTAGGTTTAGGATTCACTCTCTCGAGCTGAACCCAGGTCAACCAAATACCCACAGACCATCAATCAATAAGTTTAGTTTTAAAACCTTTCTCTCTCAAGCAAGCCAAAAACATAAGGGTAGAACTATATTTGAAACTACAATTTTTAAATTAAACCACAATTAATGATTGAACTCACTTCTAAATAGCATTCAAACTAACAATTAGCAATACCCATAAACTAAAGCCGCCCATAATCACATTATCACACTCCAAGAATTGGGGTTTTAGCTATACATCATAAAATGGTAAAAACAGTTACCAAATTGATTATCCATCAGTTGGGGAAGTGTAGATTCATCCTTATAATGCTCTAATTCTAAGAATCTCAAAGACCCTCTTCCAATTTCTCAAAAGTGAAAAAACTTCATTTATTCAAAACTTAGGAAAAACTTGAGAAAATTGTCTCCCCAGTTCAAAACTCAATAATAGACTAAAAATATATTATCTAAGACACCAAAACTAAATGTTCAAAAATGTATTTATAGTTGCCAAAAATGTGTTGCAAAGAGTCACTCGGCGAAGTAACTCGGGCTCGTCGAACCACTTGGTGAGCCGCCCTTTGGTCATTTCCATCGCCCTTCTACCTTGGCATTCAGCATCCTCAAGGTCTGTAACATCAAATCAATGCATCATGGAACAACTCGGCGATCCGTCAACTGCTCCCTTCTCTCGCAAACTTGTTTCTTTCCTTCAAGGCTTGGCACACTAGAACTTTAGGCGGTCAAGTAGCCATTTAGCAACTCTCCAAGTGGACTTGGCAATCACCAAGCTTGCTTCTCTTCATTATTTTAACTCGCTTTGTTCCTTTTTGCAAATTAGTATCCTTGCTTTATTCCTCAATTCATATATCTGGAAATCAAGGGTTTTACATCAGTTATTGGAACAAAATAAGCATTTGAGGACACTAAATCTATATAAATAAAGCCTTAAATGAGTGCAAATCTCTGACTCATCACGTGTTTCCATTAACATTGGCCTTTCTTATATGATACTAAATGACCACATCATAATCCTTGAGTAATTCCATCCATCTCTTGTGTCTCGGATTCATATCCTTCTGAGTTAACACGCGTTGTCAACTATGGTGTTCAGTGAATACCTCATATTTGACTACATAAAGATAATGCCACCAGATGTTGAGAGCAAACACTACCGTTGCCAACTCCAAATCATGGATTGGGTATTTTCTCTCATGGACATTCAACTTCCTAGAAACATAAGCTATAACATTCATTCCCTACATCAACTTAGCACCAAATCGAAAATGTGAATCGTCACACTAAGCAATTAAGTCCTTACCTTCTACCGTTAATACCAGTGAAGCATCATGATGAACAATAAAGTCCTTACCTATTCCTAGTAATGTTAGCATAAGCAACATATTCAAAAGGTTCTTGAGCTTTTGGAAACTCTCTTCATACTTATGTAACCACTCAAATAGTATCTTCTTTTGAGTCAACCTGTTCAAATGAGTAGCAGTAGAAGCAAAGTTTCACAAACTTGCAGTAGTAGCTAGCAAGAGCCACAAAACTACTAACTTTTGTTACAAAGATAAGCTAGACCCAATTCTTAACTGACTCAATATTTTTGGGGATCTACCATCACCCGTTCTTTCAAAACCACATGCCCGAGAGAGGCAACTAAAGGCAACCAAAATTCACACTTCGAGAATTTAGCATACAATTTCTATTTCCCAAGATACCCAAAATGATGTGAAGGTGATCTGTATGCTCCTTTTTTCCCATGGAGTAGATCAAGATATCATCAATAAACATAATAAAGACGACAATCCAAGAATGGTTTACATACCCTATTCATCAAGCTCATAAATGGTGTAGGCGCATTGGTCAACCCAAACTACATTATCAAGAACTCATAGTGCCCATATCAATTCCAAAAGAAATTTTCAAGTATGCCATCAGGCCTAATCTATAATTGATGGTACCCCGACCTAAAGTCAATTTTAGAGAAAATAGAAGCACCCTACAACTAGTCAAAAAATCATCTATATGTGGTATAGGGCACTTGTTCCAAATAATAACCCTATTCAACTGCTGTGAATCGATGCACATTCTGATGCTACCATCCTTCCTCTTCACAAACAGCATAGAAGCACCCGAATGAGAAGCAATAGGATGAAAAAATCCATTACAAAGCAATTCTTGAAGCAGAGTGTTGAGTTCTCTTAACTCAGTTAGAGCCATACCATTGGGAGGAATAGAAATTGGTCGAGTGCTCAGCTTCAAATCTATACAAAAGTCTATATCCCCATCCGAAGGCATACCATGCAGATCTGTAGGAAACATCTTCAGAAATTCTTAAACAATGGGAATAGAGTCAAGCAAAAGAGACTTTGCACTAACATAGCGAATATGGGCCAACTAGGCTAAACAACTTAGCCCCACTAGTCTGCTAGCTTGAATAAAGGACATGATCTTTAATGGCTTAGGCCTCCATAACCTTTCCCATTCAAATATTTCCATACCCTAGATCTCTAGAGTCACTGCCTTAGCATTATATTTTAACATAGAGAAATGAGGAGACATCCAATTCATACGCAAGATAATGTCAAAACATAGCATATCCAATATGGCTAAATCTTCCCAAGTTTCTAGACCTATAAACATTACAAAACAATCACGATACGCATGGCTTCCCACTACAAATTTCCAAATAGGGTAGCAACATAGATAGGGGCATTAAGGGTTAAAACAGGTCCCATAGAAAAATTAACAGATACATATGAATAAGTAGAACCCAAATTGAGCAACACAGTAGTCATCCAATCACATTTAAAAATAATATATGTTATCACATTATCTGATGCCTTAGCCTTTGATCTACCAAAAAAATGTTTAACACTGATCTCTATCGTCAGCGTGAGCAACCCCCTTACCAGGCTACACTTCTCCCCTCCTTGCATTACCATTTCCTTGGTCTCCACGGTCTTCTTTATTACCTCATCGCCTAACCTATGGACGTCCTCTACCATTATTGCTTCCCCTTGCTGGAACCATTGCTCTAGTCTCGTACATAAAGTGGCCAATAGTCTATTTCTAAGGGCATTCCTTCTTAAAGTGTCCCATCTCACCATACTAAAACATCCATTGTTAAGTGAGGGCCTATAGGCTTAGGCATAAAAAGTTCCTTGACCGCCCTGAGTTAAAGACTATTACGAAACCCCTAAGTGACTACCTATAAAAGAGTTCAAAGCCGACTTAATCGGACGAGCTAAATACACCTATGGACCAGAACCCTTAGAATATGAACCACATTAGTTGCCCATACTACTGGATCTCTTAGGAAATGTCTTGTCCTATTAAGCTTGTCAAACTCAATCTATATTTTTCACAAAATCAATTAGCTTATTAAATCCCTTACTTTAATAGGTCATGTGCGAGAAAAAACATAAAGTCAGAATTCAAACCTTTGACGAACAAGAGAATATTCTCCTCCTTAGTGTTTAGTAACCACGTAGCATAATGAAGCAAGGCATGGAACTTAGCCTCATAAGCAACCAAAGTCATGTCGCGCTGCTCAAGGTCCATAAAGTCATTTTTTTCAATTTCTTAGAGTACGAGTCATATATTTATCAAAGAATAAAGCATGAAACAATTTCCAAGTTAGTGGAGGCATAGCTGATGATCGACATTCCACAAATTCTATTCAATATTGCTTTGCTTCACCCAAAAGTTGAAAGTAACGAACTCAACCCCATGCAGTTGAAATATACCCAACTTATGAAGCCTCTCATAAAAGTCTGAGATGAATTTTAATGCATCCTTACTCTCAAAAACATTGAAAGCAAGAGGCTTAAGTTTCATAAACTTGGTCACCATCTCATGGCTAGTGTTTCTCATCACCGGGGCCAAGTAATGGATGGAAGAGTATCTCAGTTTCCAAGTCTCCATCCTTCTAAGGCACCGAAGTAGTAATAGGATGAGTAATTAGAACCTGTGTAGGTTGCACAATGGGAGTCTCTCTAGTACCTACCAATCCATTTAAAAAGGGTAACACTTGTTGAATATGTTCAAAATCTATAGGGGATGACTTACAACCCCCGCATGCGTTCTCACCTCTGATTTAGCCTCATCCTTAATATTTATCTCAACCTCTTCTTCCACATAATCTTGAAGGGTGGCTGGGTCGCTTCACATGGTGTTTCCCAGGTGGGTTTTTCCCTTCGTCTACCCCTGACCTTGCCCTCATCTCTACCCCTATATCAGCCATGCCCTCTCATTGTTGGCTCCACCATTGACACTATAATTGGAGCTACTGCCCTTGCACCGTTGTAATTTGTGTTAACCATTAAGAAATAAAAGATAGTAACAGGTTTGATACCACTAAGGATCACCAGATATCAATTGAATAAAGTTATAATAGCATGAAGGAAGAATGATATAGGATTTTCCTAAAGTACTGTAACCTTTTGCAGAAAAGTAAAGACGTCTTCATACCGTTACTTAAGACTCTACTAGAATCATTTTGGTACAATGAGATCAACACACCTAGAGTTCAAATACCAGCTTTGTCATGACACACCCGTCGTGAGTGACCCCTACAATAAACCACCCAGTGGTATAACCAACTACCAACCTAAAATTAACCCAACAAACAATCTTTACAACCAATTCATGATAAATAGCAAGAGACAATCTTAAGAATAAGTAACAATTTGAGTCCCTATAAACTCATTTAATAGTCAAACATTTGCAAAAATAAAACCCTTAGAAGTGAAAGTCGTAGTACCAAAACACTAAATAAGTCAAGAATAGGAACGCAACCTCGAAACTTAGAAAACATGAACTAATAGTCGAATATCTTTTCTTGAAAAGATGGGTAAGGAAATGTAAAGAAACCCATAGCAACATGGAAGAGTAGCTCACCCTTAGATTCAAAGTCAAGCATCCTTTAACTGAGGTCTCGTTTCATACGTTGAAATATGTTAGTACTCTACAAGAAAATAATCGATACAATACCACTACACAACCATAGTATATTAATAAGATCACGTGGTGAGTCCAAAACATAAATGTAAATAGAGAACCATAACATATTAAACATTGTTAACACATATCATCAATAAATATGAAACAACCCGGACTCCCAATCCTTATCCTAAGTGAACATATATATGAAACATATCTCACATGATTACATACAAGCCATACATGAGTCCAACTCACCTTTCAAGCAACCTAGACCACTGAAGGAATCCAACATACTACATCATATTATAAAAAGGTAAACTTACTTCACTCATGGAACTACAATTACACATACTTGGTTTCCTCAAGGAACCCATAAAAAAGTGTTAATATATTGGCACGATACCCGAGCCAACTAGAGTTATTATTCATACTAGGTGTCGTACCTGAGCCTATCCTTAGTGTTCCTATATCAGTGTGGTACCCAAGCCAACCAGAAATCATGCACAATCATAATCACAAAGAGCAATAACACTTGAAACCACAAGTAAAGTACACAAGTTCATTGCATAAGATTATCAATATGATGTCATTTCATATGATCCCTATGATTTCCTCGACATGCATTACAAAAGTGATACTATAAAGTAATAGACATGCATACATACATAAATTGGAAAACATACAATCATCACCTACCTCAAATCAAGCCTCTTGGAAACTTTCAAGAACTCGACTTTTTTCCTTTTGAAGTGTCTTAGCTTGTTCTTGGTCTAAAATAATCAATAAACACAACAATCAATCACAAATGTCCTAATTATATCTGGATTATCACCAATTCCTAACCCCAAGCGATTTCATGGTCATTCCACCCAATTTATGGTTTTTCTACCATTAAATCATGTCAAAGCACTCCCCCAAGAGTAATATCCTAGATTCGTTAAGAATAAATATTTGGTGGAAAATTGAGTGTGAACAACCTTCATTCTCCCTTCTCAACCTCAAGAACAATTATGCAGAAAATACAAGGTTTTGGGACTTTTTCTGCATACAATCTTGACTTACCCTGTTATAGTAGCTCAACCCGTTATAGCGCCTGCACGCTACCACTATTGAGATCTGATGTATGCTATAGTAGATTACACAAACTTTAGAGTATCATAAATTCCTAAATATCCCATTTTTTACAATATACCTTCTTACCTTGATGTCCAAAACTATTTTCTTCACATCAAGATCGATTCTGGATTTTTTCTCACCCAAATTAAATTTTACGAAGCCCTACTAGTTCCTTAATGTATTCGCTATAGAAAATATATAAAAAACCTAGAGAATTCATCCCACTCATTCCTAGATGGACCTATACCTTACCTCGCTCAGATTCTATCTGAGACTAGTGCAACCTATAATTTTTAAGTCACTACCCGAAAAGCTTTCTGGCCCGATTTCTTTCACCATGGCCTAGTCATAACAATTAGGATGGGTCGTTACAAAATATTATACCAATAAAATAAACATATATTTAAGATGAGTTACTCAACATGTATTTTATGGTGGAAATAAAATATAGTTTCTTACAGTTATTTTGATCCAAGAGAAGCAAAATTTTAACTTACAAATTAGATAATTGTATAGATAAATTCTAGAAGATATAAAGTAGATAATAATTCATACATACAATGTGGGGAACATACATTGCACCAATGAAAATAAAGGATCTTAAAATGGGTTGAAATGTGAAATTTAATCAGGCTCAATTGAAAATTCTTTTAAAATGAATTAAGACTTGAATGGGTTGATATTGACTCCATTAAAATTATTTTGAGTTCAACCCATAAAATTATGGACGGATTATCTATATTTGGGATTATTTTGATATTTCTACTTTTAGTGACCATTTTTGTGGTTGTTGATAGCCATTTTCTTGTAAACAACAATAATTCCCTCGCTTTTGGTATGGCAAGTCAGAATTTAATATATAAATCGATCAATCCCGCTCTATTCAACTGATCGCCCTACACCGAGTGAGATTGGAGTGTATCGAATCAATAGCTAGATACAGATAAAAAGGATTTAAATACATATGATGAGTTACAACAATTAATACAAAAGTTCTTGACCAACAAAAAGAGCTTTTTGTACCGGTGTTTTAGGTTAGGAACCTACCATGATATTATATGGTCAATACTTTTGACTAACATTCGAGAGTAGTTCTTGTTATTTTATTTTTTCCGAGAGGAGAAAGGCATATTGTATAGCTAAATTAGTAAATCATTTTGCTCAAGGATGAAACTTTTATATTCTTTTCTATCATATATTTATGACTTTGTTTTAAAAAAATAAAATCTCAATTTTAGCAGTAATTATTGAATTTGAATGTTTACATATTCTTCTAGTTTAGTTAAGTATTTGTTAATCATGTAAATTGTTATTATTAATATTAGTGCCTGGGTAAATGAGACATAACACTTATAAGTTGAACACATTAGGTATAGTGTTTACTGAACCTCTGTAATGCTTAATAAGCATAGTCATATGTTGGATATTTTTGAGTACTAATGCATTAAAAAAAAAAAAAAAAACTCAAGGACGAAAAAATATTCATATCTAAATCATATTTAAAATATCTAGTTTCGACCTCAATTCATGAAATCTTTCAAGCTCAATCTTTTTCTTGTAGCTGGATTTTTTTAAACTTCATTACATTGACTTACAAGTATATAAGTCCTTTATTTATCTGTGAATTATATATATACAAAAAGAATAAGTAAATATTTATGTATTTTGAAATGAAATAAGAACTTAGTAAAAAAAAACTAAAGAATTCTATATCAAGCATCATCAATTCAGTTTAATAGAAAAAAATAACATTTTATTCATGATTTACTTAAAGTAAAAAATTTTTACATATTCTCATAAATATAGATCAACATTAAAAGAGAAAAGAAAATTAAAGACATATATCTTTTTTTTTTCTTTTCTCCCAACATTTTAGTTATATCTCTCGGATTTACCCAAGTTTCAAGCATCAAGAGTCTCAATTTTGACTGTCTTTGTACTATTGTTAAAACAAAATAAAAGTGCATCGCCATAGTTGGTTAATGCTAGATAAACTCTACATGTAATGCATGTTTTTTCACCGACACTAAAGCTTTCTAATATAGAGTGTTCAATCCTAACAATAATGAATTGTTAGAATGACACATAAAGAGAATTAAAATATGAGTTTGAATCCATTTTATAGAAAAAATAAAGTACCAAGAAAGCTTACCAAGCTCTTTAGGGATAACATTTTTTCTATAAAATTAAGATCAACATATCCAACAAATAAAGATTTGTACAGTTTTTAATAATTTCTAATGCTTGACCTATTGCAAAAAAAATAGAATGATAAAGTTAGTTGATCGCAAAATAGTAAAGATAACAGTATTTTTATGTTTATTATTATTATTTGACATTCAAAGCTCATTGCCCTAACTAACTTTAATTTGTATCACATAAGACCCATTAAATAGGATGAATGTTTCCTATAAGTATTTTATCATCCCTAAAGTTAAATCCAAGATTTCCCTAGTTTAAGGCGAGATATTCTTTCTGAGAAGAAAAGTGTGCTTAGAAGACAAATCTTTAGGCATCGGAGCATATTAGAACCTTGTATTAATCTTCGGTCTTAAACACTGTAAAGAATAAAAGTGTATACTTTTTCAAATTTTCAGAAGGCAATGTTAGGAGCCCAATTGGATCAAGTCCACCTTGAACGGTCTAACCCCCTAATGGCACATACATCTTAGGCATAAAGATAAGCCCAATTAGGATCAAATTCTTCTACATTTTCCAAACTTAAAAAGAATAATGTAATTGAACGTCAGTCTGACATTGCATTAACACTCATAAATTAGATTAAAATTTTTCTTTTCACAAAAACCTTATACAAAAGATCAATTTAGATCATAAAATATCTTGCATTATTGCAAATTTAGGAAAAGGTTACATGCCAAGCGAAATGATGTAGGATGTTCTACCAAAAATTTTAGTGTGTTTTAATGGCTTGAACATGTAACTTATAGATCTCAATAATTTCATAAAGAAATATATTTATTTTATAGAAAATAAAGTCACACTTGTGCATGTGTATTTCCTTGAACTTCCAAATTTACTCCTTTTTCAATTTGTAATGTATTAGCTCAACCTTTTACTTTCTCGTGATTTATAATTCTTTAACGGGTCATTAGACCAATATTGGCCACTACGATCAATTCAAAATTTACAAGAAATAGTCTGAAATGCAGACCATCCTTTGTAGTTGGCCTCTGTTGCAACAACAATTGATTCATTGATTCATCTCCATAAAATTCTTCAATTCTTGCTAGGATCATAAAAAGTCTTTGACGTATAAAAACTTTCATAATTCATTTTCAATTCATGCCATCGATCGATTATTAAATCGTTCAGAATGTACCTATCATTTTTTGTGTTATGGGTATTAATTGTGTAGTATTTAAACCTAATATCATCAAGACTAATTTTGTCTTGCCCCAAACTCAAGGGGCACAACTGGCTTCTAATGCAAGAACTCAGGCCCGAGCCGACCCTACTAAACCATTTGCTACTAGCGCAAGGCAGCCACATGCAATCAAGAAAATAAACAAGTATATCAGCTTAAAATTAAGCCATCAGCCGGTAAGGCCCCTGTCAACAGATCTATAAAAGAAACAGCTACTACAAAGAGTTCATATAAAGAAATAGCCAACTAGCACAGAAGTCCTGATTGGGCCGTCGAGGCCACCATGATCTCTATAGCGAAACTGAAAATAGGTATATATCATAACAAAACATCAAATAGCTAACAAGCATCAGCAAACCAACAACCTAGGTCAGCATGGCTATAATGTAGATGTACACCCCACACACTATTCTGCAAGCCTCTAAGAGTAGTAAAGATTGGTGGGACAGGGCCCAAGCCTACCCATAAAAATATATACAACAAAAGCTAACAAACCTCCCAACTCTGGCAGCTCAGGAGGAAAGAGGCTAATCAACCAGATAGACGTCAATCTTGCTGCTGAGGAGGTCTACTGGGTCGTTTATCAGGTCCTGCATACATGAATGCAACGCCCCCAGGCAATGGGGCATCAGTACAAAATAATGTACAGAGTATGAAAGGCTATAGACTAAATGAGTAAGTATCATAATATACCAAAAGCAACTAGGTAAGGAAATTAAATTTAGATAAGCATGCTAACCCACTACTAAATCTAAAAAATACAATAATGATCGAACAGCAACCTAACCAAGCCCCCATAAGTTTGGTAGGTACAACCAACATACCACCTACCTAGGCCCGCATAAGCTAGAAGGTTCCAACTCAATCTACATAACCCTATCAGTAGCCCCTTGTCTTTGTAAGAAGTCACACAACCCTTTTTGGCAATGATATAGCCCCGTAGACAGCGCATAGCCTTCTTAGGAACCAACATTAACTACCCTATTATATCACTCCCAAACTCGAAGGAAATATGATGAACAAAGGGAATAGCCTTAACATACCTTTTCCTTTATAATTTATGCTGAAAATACCTATGTCTGCTCCACTACAACACTAAAAAGAGGTAAAATCAATCAGTAATTAAGGACAAGAATTGCTACGACAATCGATACGAATTTCTATCGTAAATTACTATCCAAGACCTAAGGTATCCATAAACTAATAGAAGATGGTTCCTACCATTCTTTACACGCCCAGAACAATTCAATAAAATCAAACACTGAAAAACTTATGTTGCCACATCCTCCACGGAGTTACACCGATCAATTCACCATGAACACTATACCAAAACGATGAGCTCGCGAAGTAGGGCAATTTTTGATAAGGAGCCAAAAAAGATTATGAACACACAAGGATGATTTGAGGAGAATTTCTTTGATTTTCATGGGTTTCTTACAAGTTTTAATGAAGAAAAATAAAGAAGATGCTATCTTATAAGCTTCCACCGACTTAGGGGACCCATCTCAAGTGCTTGCTTGTGCAGTCTCGCAAAAATGTGAATATCTCTCTATTCTGAAGTCGTATGAACAAACCGTTTGATTCGGATCAAGTTTCATATTCTTTGAATACTTTGAATGGATGAATTATGGTCTCTAAGTTGATTCAATATATTAATCATGTCAATGGATTAGTGATATATATATATATATATATATATATATATATATATATATATATTGTAAATAAACATTTTTATTAACCAAAGTGAGAATTACAAAACACTAAAAGAAATCAGCCCGTAATCTCCCAGGACTGTATTCTTCCAACATCTATCCAAACTATCGTCCTGACTAAAACATCACCACTTTTATTATTCTTCTGAAAGATCCTCTGGTTTCCTTCATGCCAGATGTAATAAACACTAGCTGCAAGTGTTATGGGAAATATTTCAACTTCTGGTAGCTTCCCTTTATACTGATCTTATTCCCATCTTTGTTCCTCATTCCATCCTGATGTCTGCCTTTTGATGGCTTGTCATCTTAAGACCTTTTGCCAAACCTGGCCTGAGTAGTGAAAGTTGAAAAAGAGATGCTCAATGTTCTCATTTCCAACATCACATAAAACACACTTGTTGTTCTCCACACTACCCTAAGTAAGTAGCCTTTCCTTTGTTGGGAGCCTCCCATTCAATGTTAAGAATAAGATAAAACTCCATTTTGAAAATGCATAAGTATTGCATATCAGCTTTCTCCATTCTACTTTTGGATATTCCCCTCTCATTAGTTGGTACACCTGTTTAATCGAGAACTTCTCCATTTGTATTACTTGTGTTTCATTCCATCCCACAAACTCTAAGACTTTATATGTTTGTAGGATATTCCTCACCATTCATGAGGCATGGTTTTCTTGTATATACCACACTATCCCTTGTTTCCCATAGAAGCTTGCAAATGGCTGCCTTGTTCCACTCATGGATACTTACAATATTTAAGCCTCCTGGAGTCTTTGGTTTACACAGCTGATCCTATGAAACCAATGCTTTCTTTGATATATCTGCCCCTCCAGTTCATAGAAAGCTTCTACATAACCCTTCAATACATTTGATCATTTTCTTTGGTAAGATAAATACCAGTGACCAGAATACTTGAATAGAAAACTATACATTTTTTATTAGCTGGACCCTTACTGCATATGATAGGAATCTAGATGTCCAGCTCTGTATCCTTCCTAGAATCTTATCAATCAATTGTTGGCATTGCACCATAGTTATTCTCTTAGTACTTAGGGGAACTCCCAAGTATCTAAAAAGAATTATACCTTCTGAGAAACATATCTCCTGCATTTTAGTTGGTACTCCTCCAAAATAAATGGAACTTTTATCTACATTTGCTTTCAGTTCACAGGCTGCAGAAAATATTTTAAAAATCTCATAAATTTGTTTAACAGATGTGAGTTCCCCTTTACTAAATAAGTGAAGACCATCAGAAAAACATAGTTGGACCAACTGCAATTTAGCACATCTTGGATGGTACTTGAGGCTTAGGGATTTTTTCAGTTGTTTCAATAGTCTTGTGAAATACTCCATGGTGAATACAAAGAGAAAAGGGGATAGTGGATCTCCTTGTCTTAGCCCCCTCTTTGCCTCAAATAGTGCACTAGGAAATCCATTAATCAAGACAGTGTAAGACATTGTGCTTATGCATTGGACTAGCCAATCCACAAATACACTAGGGAAATCAATTAGATTAGCACCTGTTTAAAGAACTCCCATTCCATTGAATCATATTCTTTCCTCATATCAACTTTCAGCATGCATCTAGGTGAAATCCCTGTCCTCCCATGACCCTTGACCAACTCAGTACTCAAGATGATCTTATCATTGATCAATCTGCCTAGTACAAAAGCAGAATGCCCTTTATCTATTAAACTATCCATCACACTCTGTGTTTTGTTAGTAATCACTTTCGAAATGATTTTCTACACAACAGTACAACATGAGATAGGCCTATACTCTAATATTTTTGAAGGGTGGTCCACTTTGGGAATCAGAGTCACTATGGTACAATATATAGCTTTATGTAGTTTTCCTGTTACAAAGAACTCTTCTACAACTTCAATGATCTCCTCTCCTACTATTTCCCAAGTCTTCCTGAAAAAATATGCATTAACGCCATCACAGCCTGGTGCTTTATTGCCATTTATCCCTTGTAGGGCTTGTACTATTTCATCACTTGACACAGGTGTTATCAGTTGTGCTTGTTGGCCTCTATCTAGTCTAGGTCTATTTTTCATTGCTTGACAATTCACAACTAGTAATTGAGTTGCACAAGTCCTCTATAATTTTTGTAGAATCCAAGTATCTCAACTTCTATATTATCAGTGATTGTCACTATGTTCCCACTAGCATTGGTTAGACTAGTTATTCTGTTTTGAGCAAGCCTATTTCTCATGTTACCATGGAAGTAAGTTGTATTTCCATCTCCCAATTTCAATCATTGTACTTTATATTTTTGTCTCATGATGTTTTTTTCTACATTCAACCATTTTTCCAAGTTTAGGTTGGCCTCCCTTTCTGTTTCAATCAAGCTTGTGGGTTGTTCTGGTTGCCTCATAGAACTTTGTATATGTTGTAGTTACTGCCTGTACATCTTTGTTCTAGCTTCCACTACTTGGAACTCAGTTGTATTTAAATGCTTTAAAACTTGCTTTACTATCTTTAACTTCTGTCACACCATCAACTTGTTAGTTCCTCATTCCCTTTCCTACCATGCTTGTTTCATAGTCTCCTAAAACTTCACATGTTTTTCTAGGTGGTTTAAAAATTTAAATGGTCTAGATCTCAACTCAACCTGTTGAACAAAATTAATACTGAGTGGTGAATGATCAGAGCATCTAGGGTCCATAATTTGTACCTCCATGTCAGGTATAGTCAACATCCATCTTGTGTTAGCTAAAGCCCAATCTACTCTATTGTATATGTGTCCATTAGTCCAGGTATATTCTCTACCACTATTCTTTAGGATTGGCATGCTTGTATCCCTCAGATTATGAGGTGTATTGGCAAGGTCGCTTGAGAATAATAGTTGCAAATGATTTAGCGTTGGTACATCCGTATTTCGTGTCTCTTTATTAAGAAAGTGTGTTGGAGATACGATGCTCATTATGCCTTTAGAAGGTTTGGGAGTTAAGGAAAATATTTCCTATGAAGACGTTCCGATTGAGATTTTAGATCGTTAAGTTCGGAAGTTGAGAAATAAAGAAGTTGCTTCCATAAAAGTTCTTTGGAGTAATCCATTTGTTGAGGGTCTACCTGGGAGGCTAAAGTCAATATGGTGTCCCGGTATCCTCGTCTCTTTCCCTCCACTCCTATTCTAGCTTGAGGTATTAGTTCCTCATGGTTCATTCTTTCAGTTTCATGTATTTTAGTCATTCTCATGTTTCCATATGCATATATATTCATGAAAAACTTTATTTTTGATGTTATGATTTAGCTTAGAGTGATTCTCCATTATTATGCGCATTATGATGAGATTTGCATTTATTTTGGGTTTTAGTTTCTATCGTACTCTATTCATGCTAAGCTTGAGTCCTATTAGAGGATGAATGTTCCCAAGAGGGAAATATTGTAACATATCAGAAAGATATGTAAGGGAAAGGAATTTAGATATTGGCACTGGTTGTGTCCTACGAGACTAGTCTATGGGTCATAGAAGTTTCTACGTGTCATAAATGGCACTCATAGGAATGAGGTTGAGTTTAGGAAAAATTCAAGCTTCTGAAGTTGACGCACGAGTTGATAGAATGAGTCGTTGGAATTCGGACGAGCTGTAGGTGGCATCCGTAGAAATGATTCATACTTGGTAAAATTTTGGACTTGAACTTGGGTTCTATGGAAGGGGTCTATAGATCGTAGACTGAATGTTGAATCATAGATTGGTCTCATGGAAATTTAAAGGAATTTTGGGTTCTAAAGGTTGTTCTATAGTTGGTCAGTATGAGCCATAGGTCTATACCATAGAAGCCATCCGACAGTTATTCTTAAAGATATTTGAGTCTTTTCATATATGCATTTAATACCAATACTATTTCGTTTTGACCCTATTCCTAAGCCATATAACTATCTTTCAATTTCTAATTCTACCCAAACCCTCTCATTCACTCAATCCCCAAGTCTCATCCAAGTTCATTCCCTCCAAAATATCTCAAGCATCAAGGAAGAAATTTATGGTTCAAGCTTCAAGTATGTTTTTTTCTTCATTGATTTTGGAATTTGATCATCAAGGTATGAGGATATTCATCAATGGATTCCATTCACCCTTGGGTCCCAAAATATTTCTAAGTTCCAATAAAATTCCACCTAATTTTGATTAGGGTTCATGCAATCTCCATAGGTCTTATTTGATTTTTATTTAATTTTTCACTTTCATTTTTTCTAAGCATGTTTAGATTAAGTTACATGTCTATCAATCAAATTTATATAGACTCGTGCATTATTCATGATTTTTACTATGAATTTATAAAGTTATGAATGTAATTTATAAAGTTATTCTTATTTTATTAAAAAGGATGTTTATGATCTAACGTTGCTTTTAAGATAATCATCAAAGAATGTGTGAAAGATTTTCTTTCATATTATAAATTTATGATTTGGTGAACGGTTATTATCACACATGCATGATTCATTATTCCAAGAGATACATTATGATGTCTTTATGATTATGATTGGTATAATGGTTATTGTCTACCCTAATATTATATTTTGATGATTGACTTTATCTATTCTGGGGATTTAACTTAGCACTAAGAAAACTTGAGATGGAGGCTTTTCAAGATGATTTAGGTTGGCTATGCATATCATGTTTTCCTTTATGTCACCTTTACGATCATTTTTCATATTTCTATGCATTTTTCATACTTAGTACATTACATGTAATAATGCATACTTATGCCTTCATTGTTTAATAATATAAGGTTTGACGCTTCTTCTACTCCCGCTTATGGCTAGTTGATTAGGTGATCATTGAAGACTTGATGAGTCCTCATGTTTCGAGGACCGTTTAACTTTTACTATACTTTCATATGTATTTAGTTTTCAGATGTTATACATGGTTTATGGGTTACATCCCAATCACTATTTTTATGTATTAGATTGGCTTGCCAGAACTATTATTAGACTTCTGCTTTTACGTCAAACTCTCCTATAAGATAAGACTTTCTACTTACATTCTCTTTGTATATATATATATATATATATATATATATATATATATATATATATATATATATATATATATATATATATATATATATATATATATATATATATATATATATATATTATTGTGCTGTATGTATGTCAAGTGGCTTATGTAGGACCTCTCGGGGTCTTACACTCCATGTCACGTCTAGGGTGTACTTTGGGCAATGATAAACTTGGTATTCAAAGAACAAGACATTTAGGAAAATTCACTTCTTTCACTACTCTAAATTTTTTCCATAGGGTTCATCTCTATAAAGGTCATTCTCCTAACTCTTATCCGATGTTTTTTAGGATATGGCTCCCTGAAGAACTTATATGGAAGGAATGTGGGTGAGAATATGGAGCCCGAGGTTCCCTAAATTTTAGTTGATCCTTAGGCTTAACAAGTGACTTAAGCCAAGTTCCAAGTCGTATACCAGGTAATGGCTCAAGCTATGACGACCCAAGCTAATAGAGAAGCCATTTATCTCGTGAACCCAAAAATAGGTTTGTTGATAACAAGGATAAAGGACTTTACAAGGATGAATCCTCAGGAGTTCCATGGTCGATAAGGATTCTAAAGATTTCATTGATTATGTTGATAAGATAGTGGGAATCATAGAAGTGTCAACAATGAAAAAGGTGGAATTGGATGCTTATCAACGTGAGTTGTTCTCTAAAGTTTGGTTCAACTAATGGAAGGAATAAAGGATAGTTGATGAGGGTCCTCTTGATTGGGACAAATTGAAAGGAGTTTTTCTTGATTGATTCTTTCTTCTTGAACTCAGAGAAACAAAGGTGATTGAGTTCATTAATATCCATCAAGGAAATATGAGTATGAATGAGCATATGCTTTCAAGTTAACTCAAATGGATAAGTATGCTCTGACAATGGTTGTCGACTCTAGAGAAAGAATGAGTAAGTTCTGGTCAGGTGTTTCCAATTTTGTTGTCAAAAAATGCTGAACTGCTATCTTGATTCAGGGTATGGATATCTCCTGTTTGATGATACATGCCCAAAAAATTTAAAAGGAGAAAACAAATGAGAGGTCTAGAGAGTCCAAGAAGGAAAGGAACGGTGATGCTGACTTTTCTTATTCTAGGTCTGGTGGACATGGGCATCCTCAATTCTGACAAAAGTTTTCCAGTCAAGGTTCTTCCAAAGATTTGACCTTTAAGTACATCAAATATAGGGTCTATAACCCTAAGCCTCAAGGAAGTGGTGGAAACGCATCTTCTATTCCCACTTGCAAAATGTGTGGTAAGACTCACTCATGAAAATGTTTAGGATAGTTAATTTGGTTGTGGAAAGAGTGGTCAAAAAGTTAAGGATTATCCATTTCAAGCTTGCAAGGGTAAGGATGGTAGACAAGATCAGGCCAGTGGTTCTGGTTTGGGTGCTACTCATTAGAATAGATTTTATTCCCTTCAGACTCGACTGTATCATAAGGGTTTATCGGATATTGTGACTGGTATGTTAAAATTATTTTACCTAGTTTTATATGATTTACTTGATCCAGGTGCTATGTTATCATTTGATACTTCTTATCTGGGAGTGAGATTTAATGTTGGTCCCGAAATCCTATCTAATCACTTTCATGTTTCTACTCCCGTTAGTGATTCTATTGTTGCTAAAAGAGTTCATAGAGATTGTCCTATTTTCATTTCTCATAGACTCACTCATGTTGATTCTATAGAGCTTGATATGTTAGATTTTGATATTATTCTTGGGGTGGATTTGGCTTTATGCATGCTATGCTTCCACAGATAGTAGTACCCAATTTCTCACATTCAATGTTCCAAGCAAACGTAGCATGTCATGGGAAGGGGGATATTATGTTATTAAGGGTAAGTTCATATCTTGCCTAGAAGCTAGGAAAGTGATTTTTAAGGGTTTCATTTATCATCTTGTTTTATTAAAGATATATATTCTCAAACTCCTTCTCTTGAGTCAATTTTGATTACAAATGAGTTCTTGAAAATGTTTCCAGATGATGTTCCCAATACCTCTCGAAAGGAAAATAGACTTTGGTATTAACCTTTTCCTAGATACGAAACCTATCTCTATTCCTCCTTACCTAATGGACCCAGAAGAACTTAAGAAATTAAAGGATCAGTTAAAAGAATTATTGGATAAAGGTATCATTAGACTGAGTATCTCACCATGGGATGCTTCGGCATTGTTTGTTCGAAAGAAGGATGGTTCCTTCCGATTGTGCATTGACTATTGATAATTGAATAAGGTTACCATTAAGAATAAGTATCTTATTCAGACGATTGATGATTTTTTTTTACTAACTCCAATGTGCGAGTTGCTTCTCTAAGATTGACCTTCGGTCTGGTTATCACCAATTGAGGGTGAAGGAAAATATCATTCCACCAACGGCTTTTCAAACCCGGTATGGTCATTATAAGTTTTTAGTGATGTCATTTTTTTGAAATAATTCCCCAGCGATGTTCATGGATTTAATGAATATGATATTTAAGATATATCTAGATATGTTCGTAATTGTGTTTATCCATTATATTTTGATTTACTCACGAAGTGAGCATGAGCATGCTAAGAATTTGGGATTGTATCGCAAATTATCAAGGATCTTGAAATGTATTCTAAGTTTAGAAAATGTGAGTTTGGTTTAGGTATGTTTCTTTCTTTGTCCATATTGTCTCCGGTAAAGGTATTCAAGTCGATCCTAAGAAAATTGAGGAGGTTAAGAATTATCCTAGACCTTTGTCCACTTTAGATATATGGAGTTTCTTGGGTTTGGCTGGTTATTATAGAAGATCTATGGAATAAATTTCCTATATTGCCTCACTTTTGATGACATTGACTCAAAAAAAGGCAAAATTCCTATGGTGAGAAGCTTATGAGAGGAGTTTCCAAGATTTGAAAGATAGACTAACTCCATCCCCTATATAGACATTACCTGAAGGATTGGATGGCTTTGTAGTGTATTGTGTTGCTTCACGGATTCATCTTGGTTGTGTTTTTATGCAACATTGGAAAGTCATTGCTTATACTTCAACGCAATTGAAGGTGCATGAAAAGAATTATCCAACTTGTGATTTGGAGTTAGCGGTGGTAGTGTTTGCTATAAATATTTGGAGGCATTACCTATATGGTGTTCACACTGATGTGTTTACTAACCACAAGATTTTAAAATATGTTTTCATTCAAAAGGAATTTGAATCTTCACCAAAGAAGTTGGCTTGAAGTATGAAGGATTACGACATAAGTGTCTTCTATCATGCGGGTAAAAAGAATGTAGTAGTGGAGGTTTTTAGTCGGCTATTGATGGGTAGTGTTGTTCATCTTAAGGATGGTAAGAAAGAATTAGCTTGTGACGTTCATAAATGGCCTGATTGGGTATGTGTTTGGTTGATTCTAGTGAGGTTAAAGCCATTGTTCAAAATGGTTCATAATCGTCTCTTGTATCGGATGTGAAAGCAAAGCACGATCTTGAACTGACATAAGTTGATATGAACAAGTCAGTTTCTGAAACACCCATTGAGGCTTTCACCCAAAAGGAATATGGTGTCCTTCATACCAAGGTTGGTTATGTGTTTCGAATGTTGATGAGTTAAGAAATTAGATTTTGATAGAAGCTCAAAGTTCTCAATGTTCTATTCACCCAGGAGCCACCATGATGTACCATCACTTACGGGAGCTCTATTGGTGGAATGGGATGAAGAATGATATTGGAAAATTTGTGGCAAAAAGTCTTACTTGTCAACAATTAAAAACTAAGTATCAAAAACTAGGTGGCTTGGCTAAAAATATTAGCATTCCTACGTGGAAGTGGGAAGATTTGAATATAGTCTTCATTATGGGTTTACCTCGTACTCATCTTTAGTTTGACTCAATTTGGGCTATTTTGGCCCGAAATGATGAAATTGGTTCACTTTCTTAACGTAAAGACTTCATTTTTAGTCGAGGAGTATGCCAAGATTTATATTGGGAAATTCTAACATTACATGTAATTTCCTTGTCCATTATCTCCGATTGTGGTACTCAATTTACGCCTCAATTTTGGAAGTCATTTCAAAAAGTTCTTGGTACGCAACTGAAACATAGCACAATTTTTCATCCTCAGACCCATAGACAATCCAATCGTACTATTTAGACATTGGAAGATATGTTAAGAGCTTTCGTGATATATTTCAAGGTTAATTAGGATGATTATTTACTTTTGATTGAGTTTGCTTATAATGATAGCTATCATTTTAGCGATGGGATGCCAGCATTTGAGGCTCTTTATGGTAGGGTCTCCTATTGGTTGGTTTTAAGATGGTGAGGTCACTTTGATAGGGCATGAGTTGGTGCATGAAGCTATGAAAAAGGCTCGACTTATTCGAGAAAGGCTGAAAATATCTCAAAGTCGACAGAAGTCTTATGCTGATATTAGAAAAAGAGAGCATGAATTTGAAGTTGATGATTACATTTATTTGAAAATCTCACCTATGAAGGGTGTGATGAGGTTTGGAAAGAGAGTGAAGCGTAGTCCCCAATATGTGCACCCATATCCTATTTTGAGGCGTATTGGCAAGATTGCTCATGAATTAGAGTTGTTTAATGATTTAGCATCGGTACATCCAGTATTCCATGTCTCTTTATTGAAAAAGTGTGTTGGAGATCCGACATCTATTGTGCCTTTAGAAGGTTTGGGAGTTAAAGAAAATCTTTCCTATGAAGATGTTATGGATGAGATTTTTGAATGTCAAGTTCAGAAGTTGAGAAATAAAAAAGTTGCTTCTGTGAAAGTTCTTTCGTGGAATCAAATAGTTGGGAGGCCGAAGACGATATGATGACCCGATATCCTTATCTCTTTCCCCCCAGTACTAATCTAGCTTGAGGTATTAGTTCCTCATGGTTCATTATTTTGGATTCATGTGTTTTAGTATTGCTCGTGTTTTCATATACATGTATGTTCATGAAAATCTTGATTTTTGATGTTATGATTTATGTTAGAGTGATTCTCTATGATTATCCTATTCACGGATGAATATTCCCAAGGGGGAGATATTGTAACATCTTGAAAAGATTTGGAAAGGAAAGAACTTCAAATATTGGTATTGGTTGTGCCCTAAAAGACTAGTTTATGGGTCGTAAAAGTTTCTATGATTCGTAGATGGAACTCATAGGAATAAGGTTGAATTTAGAAAAACTCAAGTTTCTTAATTTGACTTACGAGTTGAAATGACAATCCATAGGAGTTTGGAGGGCCGTAGGTGGCCTCCGTAGAAGTGATTCATACGTGGTGAAATTTCGGCGTTGAACTTGGGTTCTACGAAAAGGATCAATGGACTATATACTAAACTACGGATCATAGATTAGTCTCGTGGAAAGTTGAAGGAATTTTGGATTTGTTAAGTTGGTTCTATGGTTGACCAGTACGGGCAGTAGGAAGTGCTAAAAACCCTAGGTCCAAACCATAGAAGCCATTTGATAATTATTCTTAAGGGTATTTGGGTCTTTTCCTATACATTTAATACCTATATACTAAGTTGTTTCGACCCTATTCCTAAGCCCTATAACTACCTTTCAATTCCTAATTCTACCTAAACTCTCTCATTCTCTCAAATCCCCAAATCTCATAAAATTAGATTCCCTCCGAATTTCCTAGAGCTTCAAGGAAAGAAATTTAGGGTTCAAACTTCAAGTCTCATTTTCCTCCATTGCTTTTGGGTTTTGATCATCAAGATATGAGGGGATACACCAATGGATTACATTCATCCATTGGGTCCCAAAATATTTCTAAGTTACAATTAAATTTCACCTAATTTTTATTAGGGTTCATGCAATCTCTATAGGTTTTATTTGATTTAGAGTTAATTGTCCAATTTCAATCTTCATATGCATTCCTAGATTTAGTTAAATGTCTTTCAATCGATTTTATATAGACCCATGCATTTTCATGATTTTTACAATTTATTTATGAATATATAAATTTTTGAAGTTATGAAAGTGATTTATCAAGTTCTTCTTATTTTATGAAAAAAAGGATATGTTTATGATCTAAGGTTTCTTTTAAGATACGCATTAAAGAACTTGTGAAAGGCTTTCCCAGATATTAAGAATTATAATTTGGGAAATGTTTTTTCCACATGCATGATTCATGATTCAAGGACCTACTCTATGTTGACTTTATGATTAGGATTGGTATGTTGATTATTGCCTACCCTAATGTTTTGTTTTGATAATTGACTTTATCTATTTCATTGTAATTTAACATAGCACCGAGAGAACTTAAAGTGGAGGCTCAAATTGGGTAGTCTATAGTAGGAACCTCTGGTTCCAAACTACGTACCCCTGTAGAATTTTCTTAAATGACCTACCTAGTGGATCCACAAATAGTATATGAATAAATGAAACGGAGTTCTACCTTTGCAGGTAGACTATCCCTTCTCGGTGTGGGAGTTACATCAGATTCTATGTTATAGCTCGCATGGTCTATTATCGGTTAAAGCTATACCTCACAAAACAAACTAAAGTTACTTCAAAGGTTTTATAAAACTTTCATTAAGATTTAAGATGCATTGACCATGTTCATGATTTATTTCCTTAAAAGATTTTCAAGATGTTTTAGCTTGGTCATGCATGTCATGTTTTCCTTCACGTCCCCTTTAAGATCATGTTTCATGTTTCTATGCATTTCTTCATAGTTAGTACACTCCATGTACAAATGCATACTTGTACATTTTTCAATCAAAACATGAAGATTTAAGCTAAAATAAAATTTGTAACCTTGATTCACATATTAAAACATCACAATTAGCATAAACCCAAGCAAAACTATATAAAAGGGGAAATACACACTATTCCACCAAATTAATCCATACTCATTGCCATTTTCACACCCTTAGAATTGGGGTTTTATCTAATCATGATAATAATAAAAGATAACATACTAAAAACATTATTGGTCATCTTTATTTGTCAATTACAACTTAAATTTCAAAGACCAAACAGAATTACTTCAAAAATGCAACACAAAATTGTTCAACACCCAAGACCTATAAAGGTTCAATTGAATTGTAGTTCAGGAAAGTTCAAGATACTTTTTTTTCTTTATTTTCAATTATTAATATCTTCCCCAAAACTTGTCCGAAATTTCAACGCGTGACTCGATTGAAGAGGTTAGTCATACTCGCCGACTTTGGTTCTTCTCGCCCTTTCTTCCTTCATTTTAGCTCAAATGGACTTTCAATTTAGGTTAGCTTGTTTGAACTTATCGATTGACTTTAGCGAATCGCCGATGCATCCATATGCTCACCCAATATTCATGACTTTTTAGGTTAGCTTTAGGCATTTTTTGTGTAACACCTAGGAAATTGGAAAGTCAAGTTGGATAGAAAAAGTGTAGAAGCTTTACTGAAATAGTGGTGTACAAGAATGACCTAGACACCATAAGAAGTGAATCTTAGAACCTAGAGATGAGTTTTGAAAGAATTCAAGTTTCTAAAATTTGACCTATGAGTGAACAGGACAAATCGTAGTACGTATGCTGGTCCGTAGGATGGTTCTGTGAGAGTGAACCCAACTTAAAGAATATATGGACTAAATGTTGAGGACTATGGATAAGGTCTATGAATAGTAGAAAGCTTGATAGTCTATATAAGGGTTTCGTGGAAAGTAAGGTGAATTTTCGATTAGGAAGTTGATTATACGGTTGATCAGTACAGGCTGTCGAAGCCCTATGGACCGTAGGTCCAACAGTGGAAGTGATATGGCAGTTATTCTTAAGATATTTAGGTCTTTTCCAAAGTATTTAATGTCTATACTATGTTGTTTTGACCCAAATTTTAACGCTTAAAACTACCTTTCAACTCCTAATTCTACCCAACGACTTTCACTTCTTCAAATCCCCAATTCCAATCGAAGTTTATCCTCTCCGATTCTCTCTCAAGATTCAAGGAAGAAACCTAGGTTTCAAGCATCAAGTCTCCTTTTTATCCATTGCTTTTGGGCTTTATTTATCAAGGTACATGGAAATTAACTAATGTATTTCATTCATCCATTACATCACAAAATATCTCATTTCTCAAAATTCAATTTCTCTTAATTTTATTAGGATTCATGACATCTCTATGGGTCGTATTCGATTTGGAGATAAATGTCCAATTTAAATCTTCATATGCATATTTAGATTCAATTACATATCTTTCAATATATTTTATATATACTCATGCATTATTCATGATTTTAACTATGAATTTATGAAGATATGAATATGATTTATGAAAGTTTAAGCATTAAAGAAATTGTGAAAGGTTTTCTCACATATTAAAAAAATCATGATTTGTTGAATGATTTTCTCACACATGCATGATTCATGATTCAAGGAGCTACTCTATGATGAGTTTATGATTTGAATTATTATGTTTATTATTGTCTATGCTAATGTAATGCTTTGATAATTGACTTAATCTATTTCGTTGAGATTTTATTTAGTATCGAAAGAACTTGAGGTGGAGGCTCTAGTTCCAAACTATGTGCCCCCGTAGGATTTTATTAAGTAACCTAGCTAGTGGATCCACAAATAGCATATGTATGAATGATACAGAGTTCTACCTTGGCAAGTAGACTCTCCCTTCTCGGTATGGGAGTTAAATTGTATTTCATGTTATAGCTCGCATGGTATATAGTCGGTTAAAGCTAATATCTCACAAAATAAACTGAAGTTACTTCAACGGTTTTATGAAACTTTCATTATGTTTTAAGATGCATTGACCATGTTTATGATTTATGATTCTTCCTTAAAGGCTTTACAAGATGTTATAGCTCGGTCATGCAAATCATGTTTTCCTTTGCATCCCCTCTATAGTCATGTTTCATGTTTCTATGAATTTACCCATACTTAGTAGATACCATGTACTAATGCATTATTTAATAATGTAGGTTGTGATGTTTCTTTTCATGTCGTTCGTGGCTAGTTGATTGTGTGATCATTGAAGTCTTGGTGAGTCATCATGTTCTAAAGACCGTGTCACTTTAATTATGCTTTCATATTTATTTAGTTTTCAGATGTTGTACGTGGTACATGGGTTATGTCCCAACCACTCTTTTGATGTATTAGATTGGCTTGTCAAGACTATGATTAGACTTCCACTTTTACGTCAAACTTTCCTATCATATAAGTATTTCTATTTACATTCTCCTAGTTTATCCATTATATTGTGTTGTATGTCTATCAAGTGACTTGTGTAGGGCCTCTGAGGGTCTTATACATCATGTTACGTCTAGATTTTATTTTGGGTCGTGATAGTCGCGAAGCTAGATGAAGACAAGGCAAAGAATTATGCATGGCAGGCCCGCAATGACTCCGTGTTGTGGACCTGTAGTAAGATATTTTCATGTATTTTCTTGGAGGAGAACTTATTGGGCGAAAATTACACATTTTTAGGATTCTTCCCTACTCCTTTTCATCTTTTATTTTCTTGAATGATTATAGAAGATTGAAACTTTGAGACTCGAAATATGACTAGCTAAATCCCATCTTTCTAAGGTTGAGTCTATGAATGTCTATGTAGTATCAATCATTCAATGAAGATGGGTTACCATACAAGTTATTCTTATGTTATTTCCTTTACAACTTAATGCTTGATCACCATTTTAATACAAAATATATATTTTCTTGAACTCGGGAGAGGAATAGAGGAATAGAACATGGAGTTCAAGGGGAACGATCTCCCTTTATCATTAAAATGTACTGATCTATATCTAGGATAGGGATATATCTAGTTTACCATAGTTGGTTACAAAATGAGATAAAAGCTTAATTCTCCATAATTGGTTCAATCTATCCCTGCTCCATGATTTAGTTAGATTATCAATTGTGGTTGGTGATTAGAGGCGCAAAAGACTATAATCATATTATTAGCCTTGCAAATCAGTAATTTGAGGACCCGTTGGATTCTAAAATGGAAAAATATTCATAAATCTTTTTAAAGTTGTAGCCGTGGAATTTCCCAAGTCATTGATAAAACTCCAAGTGAAATCGAATCATTGATAGTTAGTTTTAGTTAATTTATTTATTGCAATTGTTAATTAGAGAAGATCATTCAAACCCTCTTTACACACTTACGTTTAATTATACTTAAAAGTGAAATCGGATATTTGCTAATCATAAATCATTTGGGTTCGATAATTGGGCTCTTAAAAGTCACTATATTACTTATTTGGCCACAAACACTTGTGTGTACATTGGGACGCAACATGTGCAGGATTAGGTCCCAAATTAAAAGTTGGGTATTGGGGTAGGGTCCTGGTATTGGTGTTGGGTCTTAAGTCAGTTGTAAGAATCAAGTCCTAGATTAGTTATCCATGTCAGGTGTGGGTATTGGAATCAGGATCTTATCCTAATGCTGGTCCAATAATTTATTTTTGGATAGTGGTTTTGAGTATTGACCACACTCAAGGTACATACTAGGAGCGTGACAAGAAGAAAAATTTATTTATCACCAAGTATGAAACATATTGCTATAATGCTATGCCTTTTGGATTAAAAAATGCCAGGGCAACTAATCAATGGTTAGTAAATACATATTTAAAAAAAACACAATGAAAGTGTGAAATATGACATATTGTCCACATTGGTTTGATTTATACCCCGGTAATTCATAAAAAAAGTCATAATTTCTTATCTTTACTAAAGAAAAGAATGACTTTGAATGAACTCCATAATGCCAACCGTGCTAAGGGATCTAAAGAGATATTTGGTGAGTTCATTGTTGTTTGTCAAATCCAAAGAAGGAGTTGTTTCTCCTATATCTCACGTTGTCGAAAGTGGAAATCCACATAGTTTTGGTCTGAGAAGAAAAATGTATATAATTACTAAATACTATGTTAATAAAATATTGGCAAATGTAGAAATTATTACACGCATATAAAATAACTAGTCCTATCATTAGTAATAGATGTTATGACACACATACCATATTTTCAATGTGATGTATCCATTCAGGAATATAATGCATAAACCTAAACAATCGAGTAGGCTAGAAAAATGAGCAATAGAGGTCAATAGGTATGATGTCATGTCTAAACCATAGACAGTTATAAAATCTTAGTCTTAGCCGATTTTTCTTATATGATTTTAGCTACATTATGGTGCTTGGGGTGATAAAAAGTGTATATCAAACCTCAGGCACTAAACTCGGTATATGGAGACTTTGTATGAATAGAGCATCCAACATACACGAGTTTGAGTCTAAGCTAGACATTGTTTAATGACTTCTTACAAGAAAGTCCTCTAGCAAGCCATCAAATTTATATATGTGACTAACAACAAAGCTGAGAATGAGACATTAATTGCATATTTGAATTAAGCCTGAAATCTAGGAGTAGAAATTCTCAAAGCAAGATATTGTGTCATGACCCAAGGTACACCCTAGACATGACATGGTGATACCCCAAGAGGCCCTAAACAAGATACTTGACATAAGCATGATGTAATAAAATACACTTCAAGATATATAAATAATATAGTCTCAAATCATAGTATAACATAAATGATAGTAACAAAGTACATAAGCGAATGCACGAAAAACTACTGAGTTTGACGTAGCCTTTCTAACAGCATAGAAGTGGTTGGGATGTAACCTGAACACCTTGTACAAGACTAAAACCATAAAAAAACAATAAAAGTATCTATGTATTTTCCCTTGAACCACGAGGACTCACCAATCCGACGAGAGGAGCGCCAGACCCTATATTATTAGACAATATAGGCATAAATATGGTGATGTACTAAGTATGGGTAAATGCATAAGAACATAACATGATACTATAGTAAGCCTAAACATCATATTCATGAGTAAGTGAAATGTAATAAAAGACTTTAGAAAGAAAATCATAAATCGTGAACAAGGTCAATGCATACTTGAAATTCATAAGGAAAATCTTTGAATGGACTTTTGAAGAAAATATAGTCATTACTAAGATATTTAGAGTTAAACAATAATAAGACCATATGAGCTATAACATGGAATCTGGCATGCCCCTGACACTGAAAAGGGAATCTACTTACCAAGGTAGAACTCCGTCTCATTCATTATTGCTATAGTGAATCCACTAGCTAGGTCATTTAAGATAATCCTATAGGAACATGAACTCTGAGACAAGAAGATTACTTCTAGACCCGACCTTTACTAACGTGAGAGCCTCTATCTCAAAGTCCTCTTGATACTAAGTAAATCTCAATGGAAAAGACATAATCAAATTTGTAATGACCTTTAGGTCAGTTCTGTGCTTATGCCTCTTATTTGTTGTTTAGAGTGTGCCTATAGGTTGGGACTGACATTTTGGTCACCTGGTCGTTTGTTCAATTTTTATGTGAGTTTTAGTATTTGAACCTTTTAACCTTGAACAATTAGTTATGATCAAAAGTTTAAGAATATGACCTCAAAATCCAATTATGACGATTCCATCTCCTCCGGGAAGGTCATTGTAGCCTCATAGCATGGTCGGCGTGAATTCCGAGGATGTCAATACGAGTCAGTGCAATTAGGCATTTTAACTTTAAAGTTAAGGCTGAAGTTTGACTTTAGTCAACATTTTGAGTAAACGGGCTTAGATGAGAATTATGTTAGCGTGGTTAGCTCTAGAATGTTCAGTTTTGTCTAGAACAACTTTTCATTTTGATCCTAACGCTTCTGGTTAATTCAACACCCCCTTGTGGATCGTAGCTTAAAATGCAGTTTGGAGGTGGGACCCACTTCTTGCCGAAATGATCTCATATGTGAATTTTGACTGCTCCATTAAGTCCAAATATCGAATTTGGTAGATTTGCATATCTTGCATGTGTTCACGAAGTTTCGAACAAATCATGGGCACCCTGTCAAAGAATTTGGAGTTTAAGCAAACCATATGAAATGTTGATATCTGGTGCAGACTTTTAGCGACCGGAAGTTAGACTTATAGCGACTAGAAGTTGCCTTTTAGCGCTCAGATTTTTGCTATTTATATAGCAAATTTGCAGCTTCAGTCCCTTATTTTCAAAAGACAATTTCTCCCTTGTTTCAACTCTAATTAAGGTGATTCAAAGTTCAGTATGATTGTGGAGATTTTGGCTACGTATGGAATGTGTTAGGGAACCTTTGTTTTAGGTTAATTGGTGTTTTTCTTGGCTGTTTTAGCTCTTTTTCTCTTTTAGCTTTAATGGTGATATTTTGCATATGTTGATTGCTTGCTGTTTCGAGCCCTGAATTGTGTTCCATTTCAAAACACAAGTTTGGGGTAGTTACACCGAGCAGCATGTCACCAAACTAGAAGTGGGTGACATTCAGAGGGGGGACAACAAGCCTTCACTACCTTTAACAATCACTATGTTACTCATGAATAATGTCAGGTGTTATTTCTTTATATTGATGTAATTTAATTAGTTCTGAGAACGTGCGTTGCATGTTTATCCCAAAATACTTCATATAAATTTTTTATTACAAATAACATATTTTATTCCCTTCAAATCTTTTGGTATTTACTAAAAAAATCATCATTTTTACGATAGGAAGTACATATATCTTCCTAATAAAAATAATACATTCTTGATTAAAAATTGACTAAAAATGTATAAAGTAAAAATAACTAACTATTGTTCAAATACAGTATTCAAATGAGGATACTAAAATACCACATGCTAGGCTAATGAATATAAAACAACAAACAACTGTAAATTCTCAGCAATAATAACAACTAAACAATATAAAGTTATAAATAACAACAAACAAGAAAATAAATATTAAACAAAAAAAAAAAAAAAAAGACAAAAGAAAAAAAAAAAAAGAGCATAGATTTTCTCTTCTTTTTTATTCAACGGTTTAAGACTTTTAAGTGTGTACAATATTATGTCAAATGTCACTATTTATAGGATAAGATTGAGAAACACAAGAAATTATCATGAATCAATATATATAATAAAGGGAATCATAGATAAGGTGATGTGGCATATCTCTATGGTCTCCATTTGCATTTATCTTTTTTCTCTTTTTTGACATTTTTTCTTATTTAAATTAATTATTATTGTATAATAGTAAATTACTTAATTTATTACAAATAAATATTTTATTAATGGAGTAACATTTATGACAAAGACCATTCACATCCTTTTTTTCTTTGTTAGTTTCAGTTCTAATCATAAAATGATGATAGATTTTAATATTTTAAAAATTAAAGAGGTGCAGGTCATGTGTAATTACTCCTTGTAAATAAATTAAATAATAAAGAGAAAAACACTTAAAATGCTTATATATTTTAATATTTTAAGTGTTTTTTTCTTTATTATTTAATTTTTTTAGAAGTAGTAATTACACATGACCTACACCTTTTTAATATTTATTTTTAATAATACTCAAGACTCATAATTTTCATGTCCACAACCTTCAAACATTAATTTGTAAGTTTATGATGTCTTATGGCATTCCTCTATTTTGCCTATATAAATTCATATTTAGTTTCATGGATATTCACATTCAAGATTATCCTTTCTCTTCTTCATCATATTGGTTTGTGAATTAATTAACATGTAAGAAAAAAGAAGTATATCAAGGTGAGTAATATTTCATTCTCAAATCTTTCTTTTCATTTTTATGTGTTTTGCCTATTTAAATACATATTTAATTTCATGAAAATTCACGTTCAAGAATATATTTTCTCTTCTTCATCATATTAGTTTGCGAATTAACTAACATGTAACAAAAAAGAAGGACATGAAAGGTAAAAATATTTCATTCTCAAGTCTCTTTTTATTTTTATGTATTTAGACATGCTTTCTTAATATTTTATTTTATGTATGTTTTATCATTCTCCAAACAAGTATGATAAAAATAAAAAAAAAATAAAAAATAAAAAATAAAAAATAAAAAAACTTTGTTATAATGAACAATGTGTTGTAAGTTATGTGATTGCTCTCTCTTATAGTCAATTTGCGGAATATAATATAGTTTGATTACAATTTTTGTTAGATTTCAAGAGATGATTATTAGTTATAGTTTGTACAATTGAAAAAATGATTTATAGGTATATTACGTTTAGTTTAGATTTCTTTCTTTCTTTTGGTATAATTACTTTCAATTGGTATGATATTTTATTTATTCATAATTATGTTTTTTTTTAATTTCAACTGGTAGCATATGATGAAGAGTTTGACATAGGGAACACAAAATATGACAACGGGTCTACTTGCAAAGGAAGATGATAGAAGCAAAAAAAACTTTTTTTGAAGCATAATTAGGGATGTTTTTGGTAGATTTTTTTTTTTTTTTACTTTGACTTGTATTGGTAAGGTAGTTATTTTTCTTGTAATTTTTTAAACTTTAGTTTGTATAAGTAACTTAACTACATGTATTGATAACGATACTCGTTTGGTTCGTTGCTTTTCTTCTTTTTGTGGTTATGAAAAAAAATTAATACAAATCTCATTTCAAACTAAAATTATGGTGATGATGAACTTCATTTTTATAATGCTTACAAAAAAAATAATTAAAAAATAAGTTACTAATACTATGATGCTTTTTTTTTTTGTATGTAACAATTTGTTTTTGTCACTATTCTTTTGTGTTTGAAATGTATTTATATTTTTTATGCAGTCACTAATTAATATTTTTTTTGTTCATTATTGTATTTCTATCCCTTATTGTAACGACCCGAACCGTCATTATTTAGGAGAAACAAAAATTCAAGAAAATTCTGGGCCACAGTCCCGCCACAGCAGGCCTGATGCGCTAGGGTGGCGGTGCCATAGTGTGATAGGCAAGGCAGAACGTAAATTACAAGAAATCTTATTTTCTCCATCTTCCTAAAATACCTAAATAAATCGTACAACACCCTAAAAACCTCATAAAAGTTGCTCTAAGCTTGGGAAGAAAGGAGAAGGAGATTATAGGCGTAAGGATGGTGAAATCTTGTAGATTCTTGGACAAATCCACCGTACGAAGCCCGAAAAACCCGGATCAAAGTCAAAAACTCCGTGCAACTGCGTAGCGCCTAGGTAGGCTAGGTTTTATGAATTAAGTAGTTTAAATATGTGCTCCCCATGCAATATATGTAAATCAATGGTAGGGTTTATGTGTAGACCTTCGTGCACCTACTGAATTCCCTGGGTAATTCCTATAAATCAAAGTAATTAGGTTTATGCCATGAGAAGAGAAATTAATGACTTGTTAGGGCTACTAGAATTGCTATATTGGATAGAATTGTTTTCAAGAATAAGAATATGGAATCATAATGAAACTAGACTTATGAACATATGCTAGACCATAAACTGGGGTGATTGATTGAGGAATTATATAAATTGTGATTAAACCCTAGAAAGAAGCCTTAGATGATGAACTAGGGCTAAGCATGACAAATTGCGTATGTTGATAATGTCGCAGTGTTGATCACACTTGTTGTGAATAAGATGGGTGAATTATCATTGACATGAAATCTTGATTTAAATGTATGATCTTGAGGATATACTTGTGTTTTCTGATTGTGATGTGATGGATAGGTTGTCATGTTCCAACATAATTAACTTGGATTGATTGCCACATTCCGGCATAACTATTGGATCGGTTGCCACGTTCCACATAACTATGGGATCGGTTGTCACGTTCCGGCAACTAACTTGGATCGGTTGCCACGTTTTGGCATAACTAACTGTTTGGATTTGGGTTCCATGAGAGGACCAATGATGTGGCTTAATTATGTGAATTGAGAAAGGTGTTAGTCATTCGTAAATATTGATGATATTGTATATGTTCATTATACATGTGATTATATTGTTCTTTGACTTATACATGTTGGACTTGTTAGGTATAGTAGAAGGGTGAAATGTTTAAGGGACGAATAATAGATAGTAATGGTTGTTCGTGTGTTGTAATGGCGAGAAGTAGAGGAAGCATGGGTCATGAAATATGCTTAGGTGGATTTCACCTTGAGGGAAAGAGATTGGGTTTAGTGTTAAGGGAGCTTGTTGAAATGTATTAGGTGACTAGGAAGTAGGGGTATGACGTGAACGGTTAGTTGAAATATTGGTGGCTGTAATTAGGGGATTTCTCAATGTGTTAGAATTGTTAGGCTATGGTCAAGTACTGGGTATGTAGGTTGATTGAGAAGAATGTTAGTGGTTAGAATACTAGTGTATATTGGAAGTACTTTAAGAGAGAGTTAAGGTGGAGAAGCGAGTGGTCTACCGTATATTTCTTCTAGTTGGTTTCTTATGTTATGTGGTGGGCTTCTGGTTGACCGATGATGCCTACCAATACATGTATTTTGTACTGATACTATCCTTGCTATGTCTTTTGACATAGTCTGGATACAGGATTGGTGACGTATCATTAGTTGAAGACGAAGAACTCTCCAGTAGCTTCTATTCTTCATTCCGCATGGTGGGAGTTGTGTCTTATTTATCTTGTCCAGATGTACTCTTAGTAGCTCATGTACCTGTTTAGACTAGATTAATGGGAATTGTTTAAATATTTTTTAAGTTAAACCAAAAAGTATGTCTAAGGGTATTATTTATAAAATCATAAGTATTATATGTATTTCTATTTTCTTTAAATTTCTACATGCTTTTACTATTGGGATATAAGGGTTCTCCTACTTAGGTGTTAGAGTGGGTGCCCACACGATCCGGTGGGTTAGGTCATGACAAATTGGTATTGGAGCCTAGGTTACCGATCTCCCCGTACAAGAGCAAAATGTGGACTAGACTTCTGTTTATTGGTGTGTTGACATTGATGAGTCGTCAAATTGGAATCATTTAGGGCTATGTTTTGATAGAATTAGTGTCCTCAAATGCATATTTTGTTTCAATATCTGATGGAAACCCTTAAGTTTCAAGTATTTGGAGTTTGAGGGAAAGCATTGACACTACTAAGCAAAAAAGGAACAAAAATAGCTGAAAGAATGAAGAAATGAAGATTTGAGAATCGCCAAACCTATTCAGCAAGTCGCCAAAAGGTTTTATCCTCACCTTTTGTTCTAGTATGCTGAGCCTTGAAAGAAGGGATCAACTCAACGGTGAAAAGGAGCAATCGGCATGTCGTCGAGCAGTTCCACGAAGCAGTACTATGTCGCCCAATGATCCAGGACGCGAAGATGCTGAAGGCAAGAGCTGAAAGGTGATGAAGCAGACCAAAGGGCGGATCGCCGAGTGTATCAGCGATCCTAACTAGCTGCGCCGAATGGCTCCTTCGAAACACATTTCCTATAAATACTAGTTCAGTTTTTATTCTGAGCAGTCAGTTTTAATTGTATTAAGTTTAAATACAATTTTGAGAAACAATATTCTAAGTTTGGAGAGGGTTTCGAAGAACTTTAAGATTCAAAGGGTTTCAACTCCATGATTTTGGACTTGGGTCTTGTGGATTCTTTACTTTGGACTTGTTTTAAGACTTAATCTTGTATACCCATTGATGGAAACTGAGATTGGTATACATTTTTACCTCTTTTACATGTGTAGCTAAAACCCGAATTCTTGGGGTGTGATTTTGTGAATATGGGTTAGATTAATAGTTGGGTCTTGGTTGTTAATAGTTTATTTATTGTTTAGATGTGTTTTCATTTAGTAGTTGTGTAGGAACTTAATGAAATAGTAGTTGGAAATACAATTTCAACTTTGTGTTTTCGGCTTGCTCGAAAGAGAGGTCGTAAAACTAAGACTACTAAACTGATGGCCAATGGGAGTGGGTCGACATAAGGTTCAGCTCGAGAGAGTGAACCTTAGTCTTTTCTCACACACTCAGCTCGAGAGAGTGAGTGGTTAAGGCAGAGGTTGTTCTTCATGTGGCAAGTGGGTGTCCGAGAGGAACCCATTTGATTCGGGATAAGTTGCGAGAGAGAGAATATACCCCCACTATAGTCTAGCCTAGTCACAATTACTCAACAGATTTACTATCAAAAGCATGTACCCAATAGTCTAGTCTAACCCATATTTCTATACCTCCGGCAAGCATCTCGATGTGATTGACACCCTCCAATACCATGAGTTTGAGCAGTTCACAAGGCCCCGAGGCCCTTACATTCCTTCTTGGGTTAGGGAACTTTACACAGCATATGGGGAGTTGGTGCTCTAGAACAAGAAGAATGTAAGCGAATTTAGCCCGATAAAGCTGGTCATGGTCAGAGGCAAGGATGTTGAGTGCCACAGCGAGTACTTAACACTGTATTAGGTAGACCGCCACCCTCTGCACTTCCCTATGAAGGGTTGCCTATTGTTCAATCCCTAGATGACCTAAAAGGTTGGCTGGCTTCTCTGATTTTTGAAACCACCCCGAGGTGGATGGATGCAGTGGCACCTATTGAGAAGAGGGACTTGAACATCGCTGCGAGGTTCTGGTTTAGTTTCATCGCAGCATCATTATGCCATTCCAGAATGAGTCCATTTTACACCCTAAGGCAGCTTTCCTTGGTTCTATCATGTCTACGAGGTGCATCGATCTAGGGCTGCTGATTTCACAAGAGATGGCCATGAGGTCCAAGCACAAGCTGACTTCTCTGCCATTCCCAGTCTTGATCACAGAGTTGTGCCAGCGTGCTGGAGTATCTCGGGACACTATGAGGAATATTGAGGTCACTCCATCTTTCTCAACTAACATTCAGCGTATTGAGGCCGATTTTACACGAGAGGAGGTTGACAGGAGGAGAGCAGCTCTGGCAGATATTTCTCTGGAAGTTGATATTTACTCGTTACCAGCAGAGGCACCTTCGCCTACTCTGGCCTCTCAGCCTTTAGGTATATTTGCTCCTACCTCTTCTTCACAAGTCCCAGGTGCTTCTTCCTCCTCCCAACCTGCCAGGATTACTCAAGCCATGATCCTCAAGATGTAACATCTGGCCTATTCAGTGGATGTGAGGGCGACTCGATTGGAGAGATCTATTCCAGGGATAATTGATAGTGCTACCTTAGCTACACTAACCCCCTTAGGTCCTCTATTGATGATCAGACTACTAGAGTCACTAATTGTAAGATCAGACAGGGGGAGACATCCGAGGTTTTGGCTTTGAAAGCCGAAGAGGTATATTTGAGGAAGGATGTAGAATATTTGAAGTCTACCAACTTCACCTCATTGTGCGGGGTACGGAATACAAGGATGCTCTTGAGACCTAGGGGATTCCTCCGGCTACCATCGGAGATGTATAAAAGGGTGGCACAACATATGAGGAGTCGAATGTAGAGATCGATGAGGAGCTGATAGTAGTACATGAGGAGGAGATAATGGAGAACCGAGAGCAAACCATGTTTAGAGATTTTTTAGATCTTGTAGGGACGATTGTGCAGTCGGTGAACCAGACATCACCGATTGAGACGTCCACAGCAGCCCCTAGTGGATCTGGCACTGTTATTCTCACTAAGGTGACTCTGAGCACTGATGCCCAAGTTCATACTGCTACACTAGGAACTGAGGCCCTGACAAATGGAGAGACTGCATAGACAGGACTTTTCTTTACCTCCCTTTTTGTATTACTTTTACTTTTGGATACTTTTATTTGCATTTGAGGACAAATGATTTTTGTTTGTAGTGGGGTGAGGCCCACTGTTGTGCATATTTATTTTGAATATAAATTTTGGGTTGTGAGCTATTATTGTGTTATTACACTGTTTTGCGTGGATGTTTGAGCTTATGGCTCCTTTTATTTTAAATTGCAAAATAATTCTGACCAGTCCAAAAAATATTTTCACCTCTCATGTGTTGAATATGGCTGTTCTTTTGCAAAATTTGAGTCTCTCTGATCAATACCAATGACTTGAATAGTTCTCTCAGTCGAACAAACATGAATGTGCAGCTACGATGAGGCCAAATGAAGTTGCATAGGCAATATGTGAACTCTTTGCATCTCGTTATGACTAGACTAGTATCGAATCGAGTCACTTATGATGATCATTGCACATTATCAAATGTGTGGAGTCTTGTTTGACTTATAGTGTCAATGCCTAGTGTGATGAGCTTCCCTGTGAACTATGCATGATGGATCCTAGAATTTGCCCCGTTGGTCCGGTCAACTAAGTGATGCTATCTCCTGATATGATCTTAGGCAACTTTTAAAAGTGTGAGCCAATTTAACGTATATCTCTTTTGTGACCTACCTTGTGAGTGTGTGAACCGCTTTTGAACACCTATTAAGCTTTCCCTTTCTTTGGAAGAAACTTGATAAAAGCAATGACCTTTCTTTATCCACCACCCATAATCCTCATGAAGTTGTGGTTAGTTGAATAGCTAACTTAGGCTGCCTAAGTTGGGGTGTGGTGAAAAGATAAGGGCAAGTCAAGAAATGCAAGGAAAGTCTCCTCTTACCCATGGTTTTGAGAAAAATGGAACCTCACCATATAAAATAAAAGAGAAAAGAAAAAGAAAAATAAAAAGAATGAAAAAGAAAGTTGTGGAATAAAGTACAGAAGAAATGGGGTTTCCAAACAATTCATGGAAAGTGAATAATAGGATGACTCATCAGCACTAAAGAAAATGATGAAGGAAAAGGAAAGGAAGTGTTGTGAGTACCACATTTCATGAGGATGAAATTCACTGAGCCTAAATGACCATACATTTGCATTCAGCCCCATTACAAGCCTTGAAAAGACCTTATTGATTTTGAGTGAGCTGAAACAAGTGTTGATTGGAAAATACAGGAAAACCTACGGGTGAAAATTATACATTGTGTTCTTCTTTGTGAGTGTGAGCGTTGCATTTGATTCCAGAACTTTAAATGATTAAACCTTTGTGTGTCAATATGGAATCATTCCTTGTGTGAAGGCATTTAAACACTTTGGTTGAGCTTGAACTTGCATTTGAAGCAAGTATTGTGAGCATGAGATTCTTTGATATTGGTGACTCACAACTTGAATATTTGACTGCACATTTGATATTTACATAAGTAAATTGAGTCTTGTTGTGTACCTTCATATGTAGCACTGTTTGAGACACCATTTTTGAATGGCTGAACTTAAGTTTGCTTGAGGACAAACAAAAGTTTAAGTTGGGGATGTTGATGCGTCCTCAAATTGGACTCATTTAGGGCTACGTTTTGATAGAATTAGTGTCTTCAAATGCATATCTTGTCTCAATATCTGATTGAAACCCTTAAGTTTTAGGTATTTGGAGTTTGAAGGAAAGCATGGACACTACTTAGCACAAAAAGGAACAAAAGCAGCTAGAAGAATGAAGAAATAGAGATCTGAGAATTGCCGAAGCCATTTAGCGAGTCACCAAAAGGTCTTATCCTTGCCTTTTGTTCTAGTGTGCTAAGCCTTGAAAGAAAGGATCAAATCGACGGAGAAAAGGAGTAATCGGCATGTCGCCGACCAGTTCCGCGAAGCAGTACTATATTGCCCAATGATCCAGGACGCGAAGATGCTAAAGGCAAGAGCTGAAAGGCGATGAAGTAGACCAAAAGGCGGATCGCCGAATGTATCGGTGATCCCGACTAACTGTGCCGAATGGTTCCTTCGCAACACATTTTTTGAAAACTATAAATACTAGTTTAGGTTTTATTCTGAGCAGTCAGTTTTAATTGTATTAAGTTTAAATACAATTTTGAGAAACAATATTCTCTCTAAGTTTGGAGAGGGTTTTGGAGAACTTGAAGATTCAAAGGGTTTCAACTCCATGATTTTGGACTTGGGTCTTGTGGATTCTTCACTTTGGACTTGTTTTAAGACTTAATCTTGCATACCCATTGATGGAAACTAAGATTGGAATACATTTTTACCTCTTTTACATGTGTAGCTAAAACCTGAATTCTTGGGGTGTGATTTTGTGAATATGGGTTAGATTAATGGTTGGGTCTTGGTTGTTGATAGTTTATTTATTGTTTAGATGTTATTTCGTTTAGTAGTTGTGTAGGAACTTAATGAAATAGTAGTTGGATATATAATTTCAGCTTTGTGTTTTCAGCTTGCTCGAGAGAGAAGTCGTAAAACTAAGACTACTAAACTGATGGCCAGTGGGAGTGGGTCAACATAAGGTTCAGCTCGAGAGAGTGAACCTTAGTCTTTTCCCACACACTCAGCTCGAGAGAGTGAGTGGGTTAAGGCGGCAGTTGTTCTTCATGCGGAAAATGGGTGTCCGAGAGGAACCCATTTTATTTGGGGTAAGTTGCTCGAGAGAGAATTTACCCCTACTATAGTCTAGCCTAGTCACAAATACTCAACGGATTTACTATCAAAATCATGTACCCAATAGTCTAGTCTAACCCGTATTCCTATCATATCCCAAGAATCCCTTCTCCATATTCGTATCTCTTTATTTTTATTGATTTTTCTCTTTACCTGTTTACAAACCCCCCATTGATAATTGGCAATCGTGTCAAACCCTTTAATTTGTCATGCCTTCATTCAATAAAGTCTTTAGCTATGGTTAGCCTTAGCACTTTCGTGATTAACCACTAATTTTCAGTAACCACTCCATTGGGACTCGACCCCAACCCTTGGTTGGGTTACTTTACTATTGTACAATCGTAGACACTTGCATTGGAAGTTGTGTCTTGATTACACAAAAATAGACGTCCACATCTAATCTTTGAGAAGCTCGAAAGCATTCTAGGAAATTGCTCCACTCATTCTCTCCTTTCGTGCGAAGTGTCGTTTGTGGTATGAGTTGAGTCCAATTGGTATCTCTCGATTCCAATTGGTATCTCAACAAAGTGAACCGAAAGTCATGGTCATGACTGAAGGAGCACAAGCAACTTAATTGGAATCGGGAAGGGTCGAATTGGTATCTAGCCTTAGGGGCAATAAGGAGCATGGATGACCAGTAATGGTCATCTATGGACCGAACTAACTAATAAATTGAAATTGCCTGCGCAATGTATTTTGGAAATAGTGAATGTGTGCTTCTTGTTGCCTGAAATAACTGTGAATATGTAATTCTTGTTGTTTGAATTAACTGCAGATATGAAGTTGTAATTGCTTGAATGTTATGGGGTAAATATGTGCTATAAATATGTGTTTAAACCTTGATATGTGCAAAATGTTGGCTGAGTTGTGGGAATTATTAAGTGCAACTACTCGTGTAACGTAAAAACCGTTGAGAAAAATAAAGTCAGAACTTAGCTGGTGTAAGAGTCTAGCTAATTTACGAGATGATTCATAAAACGAAATCTGGACGTGCGTCGCAACAATTAATAATCGTGTGAATGTGCGGATGTAATGTTGAATTAATGAGAACTAGTGGGATGTCATGTCCTTAAGTTTGATTCAGCTTAGTTAATGATTTTCCTAGCTTGGAGACTTATTTTAGATTGTTTGGTTAAGCTAGAAACCTTGGGGAAATTTTAGAAAAACGAAGAGAATCCAGAAATTATTAGCTTGGGTTCTGGTCCCATTTGAGCCACTGGGACGGGATTATTCCAGCCATTGCGACATCACCAGAGTGGGATTATTCCCGCCAGAGAGAGGTAGGGAGAGGTAGAACCTCAACCCAACCTTCACTGTTTTCTCGAACTTCGAAATGTCAACCCAATTGGGATCCAAACAACCCATACAATCCTAACAGTGTTCAGCAACAGAAGTAATAGATTATAAAAGCCTTAAGATTAAGTAAAAGGTTGCATCAGACAACAAAAACAAGCATCCATGTGCTACCAAAAACTTAAGAGAGTCGAAAAATAGAAACAAAGTGTCTAAAATTTACAAACTAAAGGGGCGAAATAATAAATTAGATCAGTATCCCTCAGACTGGGTAGTGTCCACGTCAGAGTCAAGGTCCTCTGGGGGTATCACACCAACCCAGGCCTCATTCAGCATAGGGAACTGCGTGTAGTCCTTCGAATAAAGCTGGGGAATCTCCTTGCCAAGGGCAAGGCAAGTAAAAGATGGCCTAAATAGTCTTCCACATCCGGGCCATCAAGCGATCCATCTCCACACCCTTCCTCTTCTCCTGGCGCAACTGGCGATAGAGCATCTCGACCTCTAGGGCTATGCTAGGTGGAACCGGAGTGAAGTCGGCGTAGTCACTCCCCATTCTCTTCTAGACAGCATCCAAATCCTTTTCGACCCGTGCACGTAAGAGTAGGTCATCATCGTCTGAATTCACGACCACTTTACTACTACTAGCCCTACCCGTCCTCCTCCTCTTTCTCCTAAAGGTAGAGCCCTGTCTAACCAAAAGAGGGTGAAAGGGAGGATCCATAGGAAGAACCTAATCGGTGTGGAAAAGTGTCACTCCCGCCCTCTTGCATAGCGCTATAATTAGCCCCGATAGGATGAAAGCCTTCTTGTTAGCCCGGTAAAACATCTTCCATTCTGAGATGATCTGCGCCCCCATATTTAACGGAATGCCCTATATAGCACACGACACTACCAGAGCCCGAGGAAAGGTCACGTCTGTGAGATTGGCCAACGGGCTCCTCCTAGTCACCAAGTGTACCCAACTCTTAGCATCAGGTGACCAATTTGTGCTAGTAATACCCTCCGCAGTAGCACAGTAGACCTGATCCCTGCGCACATGATCAACTAGAGTGTCTCTTAGCCACTCCAGATCCATTTCCCGTAGCTTGGCCTCGAACTTCGCATTTGGGACATCAGGCAACTCTAATACTTCATTAATAGCGGTGGCATTCAGGGGGATGTCAACTCCGCGAACACGAATGACAGGGTAAGATTCATCCCAATGGACGGTAGGAAGAATGGCATAACACTCCCTCACCCAAGTAGAACGCACATCTAGAGGAGCCTCAGTCAGTAGAGCCCATCCGAACTCTATCAGGTGAGCATAAAATGAAGGCACCTTCTCCTCTAGCTTGTACAACACGAAACCTCTCTCGCAACAGAACCCCGTATTGTGGTTGTCGTGATGTTTCTCCCGACTCGCAGTATCAGGAAACCAGATGAAAGGTAAGTGTTCATCATTTTGTCCTGCCATTCGAGAGCCTGCAATAAGTTGGAAATCAATTAGAAACGTGATAGGATAGTCGGTGTAAGGCTGGAAAATTAAAAAAGAAAAATTTTGTGTTAAGGGTGCAGGCCATTGGTCTGGCACATCCCGGCGCAGCGACCCAAATCCCGCCCTGGGGGGATTATGATTGTCGTCATAGCGGAATGAAGGCCTCCAGAGCGACCTTCATCTGGGATGAACAGCAGACGCGGTTATGGCATCTCTTCATCCCAAAATCTCATTTTCGACAAAATTCCAGTAGATCAGAGTATTATAACTATCCTAGAATTTGAGCAAATAAACCCCTAAAACAGTGCCAAATTTGAGTTTATGCCAAGAAGACCTTTCAACTTCTCCCACCCGTTTTTGTACTAATTTACTCGTATTTTTGCGAAATCCTTACGTTGTGGGAACGTTGGGGACGTAAGACCTATGCTACGTTTATTATATCAATCTAGCAACCTAGTTAAAATTCAAAATAAACAACCCCAAAAACCGTCATGTTCGATCAATTAATCAGCATCCAATCGTCGTTAGTTAAGTAATTAAGTAAAGGGTGAAGGGAACAAGAATTATCATGTTTTTTGGCGTTTGGAGCGAGGGATTTGATAGGATTTTTGGGAGGATTTAGTGAGAAGAGGGTGAAAATGAGGTAACATTTCCTTATTTTTCCCTTTACTGCCTCCAATCTCCCGCTACAGCGAGAGATATCACGCCACAGCGGCCCCGCCCCAGCAAGAGGGCTACCACCCTAGCGGGCTAGACTGTGTAGTTAACCACTTTCATTTTCTCGTGTGTTGTCTCAATCTTGTTTCGATCCTTGAGTATAGTACCTTACTAGTATTTGTTATTTGAAAAGTCACCATTTGTGGTGGTGGTTTTGTGATGACCTTACCCATTAGTTTGGAAGTACTCTGAAAATTAGGGTATCTGATTACTCGAGCACTAGTCGTTCGGGGACGAACGAGGGGTAAATTGGTATCTATTGTAACAACTCGAACCGTCGTTATTTAGGAGAAACGAAAATCCAAGAAAATTTTGGGCCACTGTCTCGCCACAGTGCCTGATGCCGCTAGGGTAAGATAAATTAGAACCATAATGGGATAGGAGAGGCAGAACGTAAATTACGAGAAATCCTATTTTCTCCATCTTGATAAAATACCTAAATAAGTCGTAAAACACCTTAAAGACCTCAGAAAAACTGCTCTAAGCTTCAAAAGGAAGAAGAAGAAGATTATAGGCGTAAGAATGGTGAAATCTTGTAGATTCTTGGACAAATCCACCATACGAAGCCCAAAAAACCTGGATCAAAGTCAAAAACTCTGTGCAACTTCTTGGTGCCTAGGAAGGCTAGGTTTTATTAATTGAGTAGTTTAAATATATGCTCCCCGCGTAATATATGTAAATCAATGGTAGGGTTTATGTGTAGACCTTCGTGCACCAAGTGAATTCCCTCAGTAATTCCTATAAATCAAATTAATTGGGTTTATGTCTTGAGAAGAGAAATCAATGACTTGTTAGGGCTTCTAGAATTGCTATCTTGGATAGAACTGTTTTCAAGAATAAGAATATGGAATCATAATGGAACTAGAATTATGAACGTGTGTTAGAACATAAATTTGGGTGATTGATTTAGGAATTATATAAATTGTGATTAAACCCTAGAAAGATGCCTTAGATGATGAACTAAGGCTAAGCATGACAAATTGCGTATGTTGATAATGTTTCAGTGTTGATCACACTTGTTGTGAATAAGATGGGTACATTATTATTTACATGAAATCATGATTTAAATGTATGATCTTGAGGATATGCCTGTGTTTTGTGACTGTTATGTGTTGACTGGATCGGTTGCCACGTTTCGGCATAATTAACTTGGATTGGTTGCCACATTTTGGCATAACTATTGGATCGGTTGCCATGTTTCAGCATAACTATGTGATTGGTTGTCACGTTCCGGCATAACTAACTTCGATCGATTGCCACGTTTCGGCATAACTAACTGTTTGGGTTTGGGTTCCATGAAAGGACCAATGACGTGGCCTAATTGTGTGACTTGAGAAAGGTGTTAGTCATTCATAAATGTTGATGATATCGTATACGTTTGTTATACATGTGATTTATTGTTCTTTGACTTATACATGTTGGACTTGTTGGGTATAGTGGAAGGATTACGTGTTTAAGAGGTGAGTAATGGATAGTAATAGTTGTTCGTGTGTTGTAATGGCAAGAAGTAGAGGAAGCATGGGTGATGAAATATGCTTAGGTGGATTTCACCTTGGCGGAAAGAGATTGGGCTTAGTGTCAAGGGGGCTTGTTGTAATGTATTAGGTGACTATGGTTGGGTAAGGTGACTAGGAAGTCGGGGTATGACGTGAACGATTAGTTGAAATGCTGGTGGTTGTAATTGGGGAATTTCTCTATGTGTTAGAATTGTTAGGCTATGACCAAGTACCTGGTAGGTAGGTTGATTGAGAAGAATGTTAGTGGTCAGAATACTAGTGTACGTTGGAAGTACTTCAAGAGAGAGTAAAGGTGGAGAAGCGAGTGGTCTATCATACGTTTCTACTAGTTGGTTTCTTATGTTATGTGGTGGGCGTCGAGTTGACCGATGATGCCTACTAGTACGTATGTTTTGTACTGATACTACTCTTGCTATGTCTTTTGACATAGTCTGGATGCAGGATTAGTGACGTTTCATTAGTTGAAGACGAAGAACTGTCCAGCAGCTTCTATTCTTCCTTCCGCATTGTGGGAGTTGTTTCTTTATTTATCTTGTTCAGATGTACTCTTAGTAGCTCTTGTACCTGTTTAGATTAGATTCATGGGAGTTGTTTAAATTACTTACAAGTTAAACCAAAAAGTGTGTCTAAGGGTATTATTTATAAAATCATAAGTATTATATGTATTTCTGTTTTCTTTAAATTTTTGCATGTTTTTACTATTGGGATATGAGGGTTCTCCTACTTAGGTGTTAGAGTAGGTGCCCGCACGATCCGGTGGGTTGGGTCGCGACACTTATTTTCACATTTATTTATTTATTTTTACAAATAAAATTAATAAATAATTATTAATGCAATTAACGTCTAATAAAATTCATAACTCATGTCTCTTCAACATACTTGTAACCTCTACTTTTAAATATTATTATAACTTTTTCATGTTTCTTTTTCATAATTTTTGTAAATATTTAATTAATATTTAAAAAGTTATAATAAATAAATTTAATAATAAAGACACAATGAAGACCTTCAAAAGTTTATTTTAGGAAATCAGAATTTGTATAGAGGATCATAAAAAATATGTAATACAATATATTTTGATTTCAAAATATGATCTCTTAGTTCATTTACTTCACCATGGTATATATTTTATTCTACTATATACATATGAATAGTTTGCACTTAAAAGATGCAAAAAAATTCTATGTATATGTTTAAAAAAGGTGAAAAAAAGTATCATATTGCAGATGAAGAGAATATCAATATTGTCTATATATTTGTTGCTAACATGAATTTAAATATTATAATTTGTTGTCCAATAAATATTTCTTATAGTCGCGTGAAGCGCATACAATTTCACTAGTATGACATTAATCCATTTGAGATTATGGATGAGAGGTGGGAGTAAAAACTATAATTAATATAATTAGTGGGAGTTATATATATATATATATATATATATATATATATATATATATATATATATATAGCTATATCTTTATCTATATCTATATTCTATATTACCTTAAAATCATGAACTCCTAACTTAAATGTTAAATTACGGTAATATCTCTAACTTAGGTTGTGACATTTTTGATGAGTTGTGACTTTTCTGATAAGTTGTGACTTTTTTCAAAGGGTTGTGAAATTTTGATGAGTTGTGACTTTTCCAAAGAGTTGTAACTTTTTCAAAGAGTTGTGACTTTTCCAAAAGGATATGACTTCTCGGAAAGGTCATGACTTTTAAGATAAGACACAAAATACACTTGTTCATACTACCCTTTGTTGACTATAAATAGAGGAGTTTCCTCTCATTTTTCAACCACTACTTTTTTTAATCTTCTACTCTTCTTCTACTTCTTTTATTTTAAAGAATTGCCCTTCTGTTTTACTAATTTACTATTTCTTAATTTTTATCATTTCTTAATAGCTAATTTTTATGAGATAAATTGTGATATAATAATTCTGATGATATAACAATTATTTTTTTGCTTAGTATATACATTAGTACGTAATGTTCCAATATATGAAGTTAACATGATGTAGTCTAAATTCATTTCTTTTTTTTTAACAATTTCTCTTGTGATGTAGATATATGCTTCTGAATATATTTTTAAACAATTATTAAACATCTCAAGAGTTGAAGAATTGTCACAATTTGTTATTTTGATGTTCCAGATAAAAGAATGACTTTATTTATCAATGATGCTTATGTGATTAAGATTGTCAAGAAGTTTGCTTCAAAATAGTTATTACTATATAAACATTGTTCTTTTGTTTTATTGATTTAATATTTCTTAATATTTAAGTATTTTTTGACGAAGAAAAGTTTATATGACTTGTAACAATGCCAATAGAAGATTGTATTAGTTTAATTTTTGTTGTAGTCTAAATTCATTTGTTTTTGTTAACAATTTCTCTTGTGATGTAAATATATAATTCTGAATATCTTTTTCCAAAATTATTAAACTTCTCAAGAGTTAGAGAATTGTCATGATTTGTTTTTTTGATGCCCAAGACAAAAGAAGGACTTTATTTATCAATGTTACTCATGTTATTTAGATTGTTAGGAAGTTTGCTTCAAAATAGTTATTACTATATAAACATTGCCCTTTTGTTTTACTGATTTACTATTTCTTAATATTTCAGTATTTTCGACGAAGAAAGTTCATATGACTTGTAATAACGCCAGGTGAAGTTTGTATTAGTTTAATTTTTATTGTAGTCTAAATTCATTTGTTTTTGTTAACAATTTTTCTTGTGATGTGGATATATGTTTTTGAATTTTTTTCCAAGATTATTACACTTTTCAAGAGTTAGAGAATTGTCATGATTTGTTTTTTTTTTTATGCTCAATAAAAAATAATGACTTTATTTATCAATGCTACTTATGTGATTTATATTGTCAGAAAGTTTTCCTCAAAATAGTTATTTACTAATTTTGTTTTACTAATTTTATAAAGGGTTGTGAGTTTTTCGATGAGTTGTGACTATTTTTCAAAGGGTTGTGAGTTTTCGATAAGTTGTGACTTTTCCAAAGAGTTGTAACTTTTTCAATAAGTTGTGACTTTTCCAAAGGGATAGAACTTCTCAGAAAGGTCATGACTTTTAAGATAAAACACAAAATACACTTTTTCATACTACTCTTTGTTGTTATAAATAGAGAGGTGTCCTCTCATTTTTCAACCACAACTTTTTTTAATCTTCTACTCTTCTACTGCTTCTTTTATTTTAAAATTTTCGTGTGATTTATTGTCGTTGAGTGAGTTCGAAGTTCAGAAGAATATGAGGTACCATTATTCTGATGAAGTAAATTGTTCTATCCTAAGAAGATATATTCCTTAACCTCGAATACTTGAGGAAAATAAAATTGATGATATAATAATTATTTTTTTGCTTAGTATATACATTAATATGTAATTTTCCAATATATGAAGTTAACATTATGTAGTCTAAATTCATTTATTTTTTTAACAATCTCTCTTGTAATGTAGATATATGTTTCTGAATATCTTTTTCCAAAATTATTAAACTTCTTAAGAGTTGGAGAATTGTCATAATTTGTTATTTTGATGCTCATGATAAAAGAATAACTTTATTTATTAATATTACTTATGTGATTTAGATTGTCAAGAAGTTTGTTTCATAATAGTGATTACTAATACACATTGCCCTTTTGTTTAACTGATTTACTATTTCTTAATATATAAGTATTTTTTGATGAAGAAAAGTTTATAACTTGTAATAACGCCAGCTGAAGTTTGTACTAGTTTAATTTTTATTGTAGTGTAAATTCATTTGTTTTTGTTAACAATTTCTCTTGTAATGTAGATATATGCTTCTGATAACACCCCGTACATTTCAAAATGTGTACGACTAAGTTAATACTAATGAAAGTATTTAAAATCTAGAAGTAAGGTGGTTATTAAGCTTAAATTTTAGAGTTGAGTGTTAACTTTAAATTAAAAGATTAGAATTTGGAAAATAAGATAAAATAAGTGAGGTGCTTGCTTGGCTAATTTAAGCTAGTAGGTGACAAGTAGGTGCATCACCTACTTAGACTTCTTGGCCAACTTAATAAAAGTAAGTAGTTGCATCACCTGCCATAGCTAAATAGATTTAATAAGAAAAAGTAGTTGCATCACCTAGTTTGACATTTGAGCAGCTTAAAATTGGCCAACTAGGTGGATCACCTACTTGGCAATTTGTGGACAAAAATGAAGAAGATAGAGGCGGAGGAGTGCCAACAATTATAGGGTCATATTTGGATCATTTATGTCTTAATTATTGCATAGAAAAAAAAAAAGAATTTATCTCCAGCACTCTCTCTTTCCCTCAATGATTATCACAGCCACCTCAAAAATGCTCCATTGGTTCTTGAAGAAACCCTCCTAATTTTCAGCCAAGGTAAGTAGAAACCTTATGGTTTAGCTTGATTGTTCCGTGAGATTTTATGTTTTTCATGTCTAAATATGGTGCCGACCTTTCCCTAAGTTGTCTGCTCGTGTTTTCTTTGTTATTAAGAGACTTTCTCTTCTTATTTTGTTCTAGTGTGAAGGGTAATTAAAACACTTGAAGTAGTACAAGTTAAGAAAACAATTTTCCATAATTTGAGGTAAGGTTACTGCCCCATTGTCTCACTATAGATATCAGATTGGGTGAGATTTCTATCCATGTTTTACAACAAATTCATGAAAAAAATGATCGGAAGCAGTGATTCAAAGTTTTATTGATTATTTTAGAAAGGTTTGGGGCAGCCTATACATGGTGAAGTTTGGAGAAGTACTAGGTGGATGGTTGGGTTTATTAGCGGTAAAGGGCATGGTTTTATTCCTACAAATGGTAGTGAGAGTGTTGTTTGTAATTATGAGGCCGTTGGGTGTTGAAACACCATTTATGAATTGTAGAGATGTATGCCCGCTAGGTGTTTGACATAATGTCGTAGTGGTCCATTAATTGACCTATTGACCCGATTGTGTGAAATTAATATATTTTGTAGATTGTCATTTGTAATTGCTTCATTTGTTGTATGTATGATAAGCAAGAGTTATATGTTGGTTCTCTCGGGCCTTTAGGGTATCGAGTGTCTTTCCGTCTCAATACAACTTGGGGCGTGACAAAAGTGGTATCAGAGCAAGTCATCCTGGGGTGTGTACAAAGCTGTTTCTAGTAGAGCCTTACTTATGAATATGTTGTGCGCCACATTTATAAATAGGGGGATGCTTAGACATTTAGGAAATGTAATCTTGTTTTATATTCTAGATCATGCGATTGAGTTTAGTCAAGTAGTATATTCTTAGTACTATGATCTATGGCATCAAGATTACACCTACTACGGTCAAGGTCAAAGGTGGTCAAGGGCCAGTATATCCTGAGAAGCGATTTCAGAGGAACATTTCATGTTATCAAAATTCAGAGAAAGGCTTTTAGAGGTTTCTACGATACTTATACCTACAGTTGTAATAGTACCACTTGTATCATCTTGCTTTTCATGAGCATAATATTGCATGGTCATTAAATGGTTACATAGTCATAGAGATGGGCCGCATCATTTCCTAATAAAGATTTTTAGAACAATGTGATTGGTTCTTCAGTCTGTAATTTCCTCAAATATGACTCCTTCAGTGATTATAGGATCCAATCCTATGTAGTACATTCAGTATTTTGTCAGTAATATACATAGAACTTTTAGGATTATGTATGTATTAGAAATAGAAGTGGTTGAGATGGATTTGTATTAGTTAAAATGTGGCATTATCATAGTTTAGTAAGACATAACAATTCTATTTGCAATAGATACTCTTAATGGGCCGATAGATCCCATACTTTTATTTAACATCCTGTGTGTTTCAGGCTTGAATTTTAAGATATGTATATAACAGGTTAAATTTAATGACTCATTGGGTTGTTAAAAAAAAAAAAACTTAGAGGATAAGTATTTCAATTGTTTTGTATAAAAGTATATGTGCCCCATCATTATTATGTGTTAGTCATATAGGAACACATGATTAAGGACTTAGGTTGAAAATATTGAGGGGTTAGCCATAAGTTATGATTTATTAAAGTATATAAAGGTATATACTAATAACCAGCAGGAGAATAATTGGTTATATATGAAATAAATGAGAAAAATATTTGAATACTATAGTATAGTAAAGTTCTTGGGTAGTATTAGAAGGAAACATATGTAATTATTAGAAGAAACATTGACATAGATTGTGCCCTATTACATAAGATGTTTATTAGGTATTGACGTAAGACAGAGATATCGATTCTTTAATTTTAACAAGCTGCAATGGCATACCAAAAAATATTCTTTGAAAAACTTATCAAATTATTTTATTAGAGACAGAAGTCATTCTTTTTTTACATTGAATTTTAGTGTTTTGTATTAAGATCTACAACAATAGAGAGCATGATCAAAAGGACACTTCTGTAGGAGATAAATTTCACTTTGTGTGGTTCACTTAAATACACTTGCATCATTTGTATGTAAGAAAGATGGTTTTTTACCTCAAATTATTATCAACTTAGAAAGGAGCGAATTTTGATGATTTGAATATAGAGTCAGCACTGGAAGATGGCATGGGAACACTTGCATAAGCCTTTTGATGAGTAATGAAACACAAGTAGAACTACACCATCAATGAGTTAGAACTCGCAAAAGTGTCCTTGCACTTGAGATTTTATAGAATCTTTTAGTATGATGTCTCTTTGTTTGCAAAAGCGCTAGTTGCTTATATGGTTGTACATATTACATGTCCTATTCCTTATTTGGGATTATTTACCCATTTATTACATATTATTTTTTGGATTACTTGCATGTAGGTGTTATTTGCTTCATTAAGCTCTCGCTTTTGTTATATATTTCATATGACCTTGTACTAGTTCACCAATTGCGTGCTACAAATCACTTGTTCATATTTTATTAGCATCATATATTGATTTTCAAATGTTATCGACATTATAAACTACTAGCTCATGAATCACATGTACCATAAGTCACTTGTCTACATATTATATACTTCATAGACCATCCATGCCACATGGATCATAGCCTACTTGTTTACAACACCCGGGTAGTTTATTTTTCCATGTAGATGGATGGCAAAACATGGTGCCCTTTCAAGAAGCGAGGAACAAAAGATAGAGTATTGCATTGGCAATCGTGTGTTTTTAGAAAATATGTCTATTACAGGCTTCATGAGATTTGGGCAAAAACGAAGTGTTGCTCTTGATGTGTTGGATCTTAAAATACAAAGAACTGACCAAAAAAAAACCTAAGGTAGAGCTACTTCAAGAGTTATATCTCGTACACCTAGTACTTCACAGTCTATGAAGTGTTAACATTTATGGGACCCATAACTTATCGTAATATTGACGTCATAAAGCACTTGTCACTAGAGAAAGTCTAATGTCTATCCTTCACTATTATATTCTAAAGTTCATAGTTAAGAGTTCAGTCTCCGTTAGAGTGTTGTGTAGGAGTCAAAGAGATTAAAAGGGCCACTTGAGAATTGAAGAACTCTACAAAGTTCAAGAATCCATATTGTTCCAAAAATCTCATGAGATTTTGGCATCATTTATCTTCTTTACCTGATTATAAGGTTCACGTGCATCTATTCACTTGTTAATAGGATTACCTAAGTACTTGTTAACATCTGTTCATTTGATATTTTAGCCATGCGTCATAAGCTCAAAATAGTAGATCATACTTGGGATTGCATATTCAAAAAAAAAAGTTTCACATCAAGCTAGTATATAAGTAAAAGGAGATAAAGGCAAGTCATACCACTCATTCGAGGTCGAATGATCCAAAGGGGGGATGATGTAACACCTCATACATTTCAACATGTGTATGACTAAGTTAATACTAATGAAAGTAGTTAGATTCAAGAAGTAAGGTTGTTATTAAGCTTAAATTTTAGAGTTGAGTGTTAACTTTAAATTATAAGATAAAATAAGTGAGGTACTTTCTTGACTAATTTAAGCTAATAGGTGACAAGAAGGTGCATCACCTACTTAGATTTTTTGACCAACTTAATAAAAGTAAGTAGCTGCATCACCTGTCACAGCTAAATAGATTTAACAAGAAGAAGTAGCTTCATCACCTAGTTTGACATTTGAGCAGCTTAAAAATGGCCAAGTAGGTGGATCACCTACTTGGCACTTTGTGAACAAAAATGAAGAAGATAGAGGCGGTGGAGTGCCAACAATTAGAGGGTCATATTTGGATCATTTATGTCTTAATTCTTGCATAGAAAAAAAAAGGAATTTTTCTCCAGCACTCTCTCTTTCCCTCAACGATTTTCACAGCCACCTCAAAAATACTCAACTGGTTCTTGAAGAAACCCTCCTAATTTCCAGCCAAGGTAAGTACAAACCTTGTGGTTTAGCTTGATTGATCTGTGAGATTTTATGTCTTTCATGCCTAAACATGGCACAGGCCTTTCCCTAAGTTGTTTGCTCATGTTTTCTTTGTTATTAAGAGAGTTTCTCTTCTTATTTTGTTCTAGTGTGAAGGGTAATTAAAACTCTTGAAAGAGTACGAGTTAAGAGAACAATTTTCTAGAATTTGAGGTAAGGTTACTGCCCCAATGTCTAACTATAGATATCAGATTGGGTGAGATTTCTCTCTGTGTTTTACAACAAATTCATGAAAAAAATGAACGGAAGCAGTGAGCCAAAGTTTTATTGATTATTTTAAAAAGGTTTGGGGCTGCCTATACATGGTGAAGTTTTGAGAAGTACTAGGTGGATGGTTGGGTTTATTAGTGGTAAAGGGCATGGTTTTATTCCTATAAATGCTAATGAGAGTGTTGTTTGTAATTATGAGGTTGTTGGCTGTTGAAACACCATTTTTGAATTGTAGAGATTTATGCCCGCTAGGTGTTTGACATAATGTCGTAGTGGTCCATTAATTGACCTATTGAACCGATTGTGTTAATCAATATATTTTGTAGATTTTCATTTGTAATATTGGCTAGCCTTTAGAGAAAGTCCTGTGAAATGTTTTAGGGAAGAAATGATGATACACCATTTAAATTGTGGGTTGTGTGGGCGTGCTGCCCCTTAGGTGTGTATTTACTGTTTTAGCTGTTGTAAATCCCAGGTAGTGTAGGATAACCTCATATAAGAAGGTCATAAATTGTGTAAACATAGCGATAAAGGAATTAGTCAAAAGAACACCTACTAGTAGAGGGGTTTTGAGCTTGCTGCCCGACTACAGTTTTGGTAAGTCGAAGTGATCCAACCTTGTTTATTAGCTGTTAATAATATTAGCTCTGTTACTTGCCATTAATACAGATTAACGCCTCAAAGGAAAGGCTGATTCATGGTACCACATGGTATTGGTCGGGAGACAATGTATGTAAGGCAATTCTATTCAATATTCTTCGGCATGAAATCTAATACATTTGATTAATATCAATAAGTGAATTTCCTAAGTTCTATTCCTAGTAAAGGAGACATAGTTGCAACGTACGATCTCCAAATAGCTAACAATATTTCCCCATTTCCTTAGTGTATAGAACATTACATGTTCAGTACTCTATACTTGTGTAATTATCCTCCTATGTGATGATATAGAAATGGTATTCGCAAAAGCAAGTTTGGTGAATCCTCCTCTTAGTCAGTTGAAGACAATTGTGTCATTTAAGCTCACAATTAATGCATTGATGTTACATAGCTCCTTATGTCATTGTTACTGCCTTGAAGTTTTATTATGACAAAGGTACTCCAAATAGAAAATTTCATGAGTTATCGACCACGTCAAATGAGGATCATTGAGTCAATAAGATCCTACATTATACATTTTACATGTATTTGTATGGCAGATACACATTATGTCTATTATTCATTTTATATGTCCTTACGTGGAATGTGCAACCCTTATTTGTGATTTGTCCTATGCTTCATTAGTTCACATGTTTATGTACCCTTACCTTTGATGTCGTGTACTAAGTGTGTAGTTATCGTATCATCACATGCACTCGTCGCCTCTCCATCTGAGGAGTTATAGTCTCTATTTGAAATGCATGTATGCCTCTATTTGAGATGTCCAAATGTGTTCTAAGTGAACCATGTGCTAGTAGAATCACTTGCTCACTTGTTATACCACGTAATGACTCATTTTCTACATGTCCTCGTGTTCTCACTTGTTGTGTGTCTTCATGGCCCATTTAGGAATATGTTTTAGCCCAATAAGATTTATTGTGTCATATAAATTGCTAAGTATTATACTGATGTTATATTGTTTCTTATGTCATTACTGCTGCCTCAATTCTTTTTATTTACCTGTTTACATCATTGGTCAATTGTCCCAAAGCTCAAAAGAATTATGAACAATCTCAAAGATTAAAGAAAAGACGTAAAGAAAATATGTATTTTTACGGGTGGTAGCTCAGGGGTTAAAATACCTAGCATGGACCGATTCCAATTGATATATATATGGATAATACCTAGCATGGGCCGATCCTAATTTGTATATGTATGAGGACAGCATCCTAGGGGTTAAAATGCCTAGTATGGGTCATCATCTCCTACCACTGATTAGCTTGTCATCGTATCAAATTCTACAAGTTTATAAAGAAAAGAAGAGTAAAGTAAAGCAAATAATGTAAGGTAGTCAATACCCCCAAAAAGAGTAAGCAAAGGTGGTATTTCATCCTTATTTAGGAATTTATAAATTGATACATAATTTTACTTGAGCTCTTGTTTTACCTATGAATACTTTTTGCTTTACATATTCAGTGCATTCTTTTGTACTGACGTCCCTCATGGAGAAGTTGTGTTGCATGCCGCAGGTACATGTACTCAAGATAATAGAATCTGTCCAAGATAAGCACAAGATACCTGCTGCCTTTGGTGAGCTCCATGTTGATTCAGGGCTCGTCGAGTCTCTAACCTATATTTGATATTTTATTACAGTTAAGGGTACGACGGTGTCCTGTCCCTACCTTATCTAAGTGTCTATCTTGTAGAGGCTTTGTAGACCAATGTCAAAGTGAAACGTGATTATGTCTTGTTCTTTAGGGATTAAGGCCTCAACGACCAATCAAGTATATCTATTTTGGGCCTATCTATGTTGGTATTTTATCAGGGTATTTTACATATACTCATCAAAGATTTATAGCTTCATTTGTTGCATGTATGATAAGCAAGAGTTATATGTTGGTTCTCTCGGGCATTTAGGGCATCGGGTGCTTGTCTGTCTCAATGGGACTTGGGGCGTGACATTAAACTTCTCAAGAGTTAGAGAATTGTCATGATTTGTTTTTTGATGCCCAAGACAAAAGAAGGACTTTATTTATCAATGTTACTCATGTGATTTAAATTGTTAGGAAAATTGTTTCAAAATAGTTATTACTATATAAATATTGCCCTTTTGTTTTACTGATTTACTATTTCATAAAATTTCAGTATTTTCAACGAAAAAAGTTCATATGACTTGTAATAACGCTAGTTGGAGTTTGTATTAACTTAATTTTATTTTAGTCTAAATTCATTTGTTTTTGTTAACAATTTTTCTTGTGATGTATATATATATTTCTGAATATCTTTTTCCAAACTTATTAAACTTTTCAAGAGTTAGAGAATTGTCATGATTTGTTTTTATGATGATCAATAAAAAAGAATGAGTTTATTTATCAATGTTACTTATGTGATTTATATTGTCAGGAAGTTTGCTTCAAAATTGTTATTACTATGTAAATATTGCTCTTTTGTTTTACTAATTTACTATTTCTTAATTTTTATCATTTCTTAATAGCTAATTTTTATGATATAAATCGTGATATAATAATTTTGATGATATAATAATTATTTTTTTGCTTAGTAAATACATTAGTATGTAATGTTCCAATATATAAAATTAACATGATGTAGTCTAAATTTATTTCTTTTTTTTACTAATCTCTCTTCTGATATAGTCATATGCTTCTGAATATCTTTTTCAAAAACTATTTAACTTTTCAAGAGTTAGAAAATTGTCATGATTTATCTCATAAAAATTAGCTAATTATCAAACCTTATTATTCAAATATTTGCTTAAATTTTATGAATTGATAATCACGTGCACACACGTGTCAAAAAACTAATATATATATATATATATATATATATATATATATATATATATACACACACACACACTCTTTTTGTGAAGTGCAAACATAACCATTCATTTTTCCAATTGGAAAATGAAAAAAACAAAAAAAAAATCATGAATTCCTTCAACATGGAATTAATACAAAGAATGGGTATTCAATCGTGTACTAATATGATGATTTGCTATTTAATATTCAGAGAAGGGCCTAAAATGCCCCTCAACTATTTGAATAGGTACAAAACTATCTTCCATCCACCTTTCAGCCTCAAATACCCCTAACGTCAACCTATTGGCTCAAGAATACCCTTATTTCTAATGGCTCATATGCATAATGAGGATAAAGGGTAAATGTATACCAAATCTCATAGTTTAAGGATATTTTAGGCCCTTCTCCATTAATATAATTTGAAATTACTTGATGCATGAGCTCATATGATTTCCCTAATTTTTTATTCTATAGTGAATTAAAAAAAAAAAAAAAAAGATTAATCCTCTACTATCTACACTCCTCCGCCCCCCAACTTCCTCTCTCTTCCACTTTTTTATTCTTCTTGGATCTTGTCCACCATTTTAAAATTTATTTTTTTCAACTAATGACAAATTAAACAAAATGATTTACTAGTAAAAGAATCTAAATGTTATTTCAGCTTTGCTCAATTAGTCTATATCGGCTACAATCCGTGTTTACGAATCATCAAGCTCTAGTTAACTCAGGCAATATCAATCTTTATATCATAAATAGTGTACACATCCGCGCTTCGCGCGAAATTAAATATATGTTTTAAATAATTGATATTCTTAATTGAGTATTTCTTTTTAAAATAGTGTATAAGAAAAAAAAAACTACAAATTGAGTCACGACCTTCTTGTTGTTTGTTCAAAAAAATTGCTAGAGAGGTATTTTCAAACTGTAATTTTCACTTAACATTATCGATAAAAAGAAGAAAAAAAATGTTAATCTGAAAATTTTTGGTACATTGGTTATCATAGTTTCTTATTAAATTCAATGAATTTTATAACAATAATATTAGTTCAATCAAAGTAACATTAAATTTAATTCATTATAAATTACATGACTTTATTTATGCATAAACCACTTAATAAAAATAATTTAAAATATATTTGTGACGCGAAAGTAAGAAAAATACTTGAAATTATGATTCAACATAGTTATACATGAAATTAAGAAGTTAGTGAGATCTTCTTCTTTTTGTTTGGCTTTCTTTGATATTTAATTTTTTGTATTGAGATTATATAATGTGTATGCATTGTATATGATTTATTAATATTAAAGGATCACATATTTCAACTTTCATTTATATATAATATCTTTTGAGAAAAACATCTCAAGAAATAAAATTTAAGTTGATTATAAAACATTACATTGGAAATCATATTTTGCAATAGAAATTAAAAGAATTGAAAACCATAACATTACAAATAAAATGTATATTTATAAGAAGTCATAATGTTATTAGTTATTAGATGTGTTACTTATGTTTTCGATTATATAAAGATTATCATAGAGTGAAAAATATTAAATTTTCAAAAATACATAAGGTATCAAGTTATGGAAAGGTATATCAAGAGTTGAATCAATATTTGTCCCTAACACATGTAGAGCAGTGGAAGAGTTTTATAATGTTAAGATGATTATTATTGTAGTCATCACAAAAAAAAAAATTAATATATGATAATAACTATTCAAAATATAATTCTTCTTAAGTGGAAATTTTAAGATAAATTATTTTTGCTTTAAACAGTTATAAGTTGAATACACTAATCACATATGCACATTTATCATAGTAGAACTATAAAATATTTTTTATTATAATATATTTACATAAATGAGGAAATTTAAAGTACTTCTTTACAATAATTAAGGGAAGTTAAAGAAATAGTATTTTTTTTAATTTTAATATAATTAATGTGATTAAGAGGAAAAAATAAGTTGACTTTTAAGCTTTTATAATATGAAACTAAGAATTTTTTCTTCATTCTTTTCATTAAATAATTTTTTTATTGATTAAAAGTTTTAAAAATACTAAAAGATGACTTATTATTTACTTATTTATGATGTGATTATTTTTTAATATGATAAATCATATCATGTATTTTTAGGGGGAACAATATGCAATAGCTATGATAAATGTATCATGGCTAATATAATATCTTTCAACCGCAACAACTGATGAGTCCGAGATTTGAACTCATTTAGGGCTTTATTTATAATAATTTAGTATCCTCAAATGCTTATTTTGTGTCAATAACTGATGTAAAACTCTTGATTTACAAGTGTATGGATTGATGAACAAAGCAAGGACACTAATTTGCAAAAAGGACTGAAGCAAGCTGAAAGAATGAACAAAAGCAAGTCAGATGATCGCCGAGTCCACTTGGCAAGTCGCCGAACCGCTTCTATACCGCCTAAAGTTCCAGTGTGCCAAGCCGTGAAGGAAAGAACCAAGTTGGTAAGAGAAAGGAGCAGTCAGCGGATCGCCGAGTGGTCTGTGATGTAGTGTTAAATCGCCCAAAGTTACAAACCTTGTGGATGTTGAAGGCCAAGGAAGAAGGGAGATGGAAATGATCAAAGGGCGGATCGCCGAGTGGTTCGGCGAGCCCGACTTACTGCGCCAAGTGGCTCTTTGCAGCACATTTTTGGCGACTATAAATACACCTTTGAACATTTAGTTTAGTATCATTATTCATTCTAAATAGTATCTGAAATCATAATTTTAGTCTATTATTAAGTTTTGAATTGAGACACAAGTTTTCTCTAGTTTTTCTTAGTTTTAAAGAATTGAAGTTTTTCAGTTTTGAGAAATTGGAAGTGGGTCTTTGAGATTCTTCAACTTAGACCATTGTAAGGATGAAATCAATCTTACCCAGTTGATGGAAACTCAATTTGGTAATGATTTTTATCTTTTTATAACGTCTAGCTAAAACCCAATTCTTGGAGTGTGATTATGTGATTATGGGTTGATTTAGCTTATGGGTATTGCTAATTATTAGTTTAAATGTTGTTTAGAAGTGAGCTCAATCATTAATTGTGGTTTAATTCAAGAGTTGTAGTTGCAAATCTAGTTCTACCCTTGTGTTTTTTACTTGCTCACGAGAGAGGTTTTAAAACTAAGATTATTGATTGTTTGTCTCTGGGTATTGGGTTGTCATGGGTTCAGCTCGAGAGAGTGAATTCTAAACCCAATTCCAGACATTCAGCTCGAGAGAGTGAATGGACTAAGGTGTGGGTTGTTCTTATTTTGCATGTTTGTCGATGCTCAAGAGAAATCAACTTGATTTGGGGTAAATTGTTCCAGAGAAAGTTTACCTCCTCTGTAGTCTAGCTTACTCACTAATATCTACCTATTTTCTAATAGTTGCAATTACCCATTTGTCTATATTAGCCTATAATCGAATCACATCCCAAGAACCCATCTCACTATTGTTATTTAGTATTGTTTGCTGCTGTTGTAGTTTATAATTTCAAACCAAAACTCCCCCATTTGACATTCGTGTCACCCTTGATTTGAATAATGTTTTTATTCGATAATTTCTATTCATATGACTGATTTGACCATGTTCACACTTTCCTATTAAATTTTAAACGCGTACCTCTCCCTATGGAATTCGACCCCAACTCATTTAGTTGGGTTTTATACTGACTAGTGATCGTTGACACTTAGAATTGGATGAAGTGTCTTTGAAAAGTTTAATAAAAACGGTGTCGTTGCCGGAGAGTGGTGTTGGTTGAGATTCTTTTGGTGAAGTTGAATTTTGTTCTTTTAAGTTATAGTTGAGTCCACTTTTTTTTAGTTTTGGTTTGTATGTTGCTTGTTTAGAATAGAAGAAAGGAGCATGTCTTGTAGCAATGGTAACCACGTGGACCACCCTCTTTCAAAAATGATGATTTTTAGGGATAACATCCTAAATTTCAGGCAATTGGAGGTTGAGTCAATCTATGAGTTGTGGCAGAGATTTAAGACATTTTGCTACAATGTCCAACTCATAGAATCTCTGATAAAATGTTACTAGACTACTTCTATAAAGGTCTTGGTCCTGAGAACAGAGGAGTGACTGACCTAATTTCTCTAGGTGGTCTCACACGACTACCCTATCCAATAGCAACCCAACTACTTGATCATATTACCAAGAGCAACAAGGAGACAAAGAAGGACCAAGAATTGGCCACATTGTTGAATCAGCTGGATCTCTTGACCAAAAAAATCATGGAACTAGAAGTAATGTACAAGAAAAATATAGGTACATTCCCCCTCACGAGCGTAGAAGACCCAAGGAGTATGAGGGTGGCAGATAGAAAAGGTGCTCTTACTCATTCATCACAAAGTCGAAGAACATGACAATTGAAAGAGATAAAAGAGAATGTTTCAACGCTAAATTAGATTACTGCCTCTCATTCCATGTCGATTTAGCTATTGGAGACCCAAATGAGTCATATGTTGTCTCATCTCTACTCAAGACAAAAAAAGGGGTTGCCTAGTGGTCCTAGGGAAAACCATAAAAATGAAGCTTGAATGAGGACTTACGTCGTGCCACGACGTTAACTAAGGCTCTTCTTGGGAGGCAACCCAAGTTTTATTGCTTTCTTTGTGTTCTTAGAATAATCGTGTGTTGATTGTGCAGGTAAAAAAGTGGAATGTGTTTGAAATATACAGGTTGGCAAGCAAAATGTCCAGTCGGCGAGCCTGACTTGGACCGCCATTGGACTCAAGAATTATGAAGTTAGAGTCTGTAAAACTCGGCGTGCCTATGGACTAGTCGGCGATCTCGACTTAGTCCGCCGTTTAGACCCCCACATTAACTAGAGGTTTTGTAAAACTCGACGAGAAAAGTACGCACTCGGCATGCCGTCGAGTGGTTCAGCAAAGAAAATTAATGTCGTCGAAAGGGCGAGAACTTGACGGTTTTTAAAAATCCAAAGGTTTAAAAGTTCAAACTCTTTCACATTCCCTCACTTCTTAACTTCCTATAATCACACCCGAATTCTATATTGCCTATTTTTCCCGCATTTTCTTGCTTTTTGGTCGTTGATCTTGTGTTTGGAGTTGGACACTTTGCCGCCTAGCGTTACAAATTCTTATATTCGACATTAAGGGTTGGTTTTCCGAACCTCAAACTCGCATTTAGCGGTTATACTCATTTGCAATTGTATTGTTCTTAATGATGTGTGTTGGGCCTCTCTGAATCCGTGTTTGTGTGCTTGTTTGCTGATTTTAATATCATGCCTAAAATGCTTAATTGTTGATTTCCCAAATTTCGTGCTTTAAAATTGATCTAAATTGTTGGGTTGTGCTTAATTGTTGTTGGGTCTAGTCGAGTGAAGTCTGAGTAATCCATATTTGTGCTAAATGACGTGTTTTGCCCAATGATGGAGCGTTTGACGTCATTCCTAGGCGCTTAAGTCGTCAAATGACCAATTTTGGCCAAATCGAAAAAAGTCTGAGTACCCTGGTGGCATGGGTCTTATGAATCTAAGCCTAATGGGAAAAGTCTGAGTACCCCCTATTTGACATTCGTGTCACCCCTTGATTTGAATAATATTTTTATTCAATAATTTCTATTCCTATGACTGATTTGATCATGTTCACACTTTCCTATTGAATCTTAAACACGTACCGCTCCCTGTGGGATTCAACCCCAACTCATTTAGTTGGATTTTATATTGACTAGCAATCGTTGACACTTAGAATTAGATGAAGTGTCTTTGAAACGTTTAATCAACAATAATTTTGAAACATTAATTAAAAAAAGAAATGCTAATTGAGCTTTCTTAAGTTGGTCAGGCGAGTTCCATAAAAAGGAATTCAAAATATTTGGAAACCATTCAAAATTTTGTACTGATATGATTATCTCTCTTGATGAAATCTTTCAAGATAATTAACCTTCCTTCTTCATTTTGATGAACTTGTACCAAACTAATGTGTTATCCATGTGATGAATCTTGAAAAATATATCTATAATCTTTGTGACAAATTTTTGAAGAAAATATGTATGATCTTTATCAAAATAAAGATCATATGATGACATTATTAAGTACATGATGATGAAAAAGATGAAAAAAAATTAAAAAGAGAAAAAAAAAACTATTCTTATAAAAAAGAAATAATGAAAAAAAGAATATAAACATTCAACATATCTACAGATAATTGTTATTTATAGATGATGTAAATCATAAAAATAGTTAGAAAGGAGTTTAAGAGACATGCTACTTAAGTAGAGAATATAAATAGATGGAGGTTATTTTGTAACTTATTGGATATAATTAGAATAGTAAATATGATTGAATTTTTTAATTAATAAACAAATTATTTAATGAAAAAAATGAAAAAAAAAACAAGTAGAAATGAAGGTCATAGAGAGGTGTCACATCACCTTATCTATTTTTCTCATATATATATATGTGTGTGTGTGAGAGAGAGAGAGAGATTGCTTAATTTTTCCTCTTCATTTTCAGCATGATTCTTTTATTTTGTTGCTTCAGACGAATTCAATTATATTATCCTCAAAACCTTACTTGTAAATTCAATTGTACATTTTAAAGATAAACAAGCTTAATATCACAAATTAAAAATAAATAGTATTATGATGCTAAATTGAAAATGACATCCCTAAAATTATTCCTATATTTTTACAACACGTGTAAAATTGAAAATAATATCTCTAAAATTATTAACACATATTTTACTACATGTTCACTCCAATCTAATTCAAAGATTGTAGGGAGAAAAATTTGTTGGAAGTGTCACCCTAAATGGGCCCTATAACTATTTGAATTTAGTGGAAGATTCAACCTGGATATATAGACATAAAATGAGAAATTTAAAAAAAATAAAAGTAAAAATCCAGTCTTGAACTAGTAATTATAATTTTAGTATAACGGTTTATTTCTCGTGGACGTAACTAATTATGACTCCAATCTTGAACTACTATTTTCATCCACATCCAAACGTTAATTACTGCGGAAGCGAAAACTCTAAATATAGACAAAAGCAAATCTCTGTGTCTGTGATAGTATTTTCTTATATATATAAAAAAAAAAATTATATACATGTAGCTTTCCTCAGTTTAGCACATTTTACACGTCTCAGAGTGCTTTGGTCATTACCATTACATCCCTTTTGTAATTTCTTCCCTTTACTTGTTCAAAGACTGGAGCTTTTTCATAGTATTAATTAATTATTCACCTGAATGCTTTGATCTGGGTGACATCAAGATTTGATTTTTCATGTAAATTTGCAGTTTTTAGGGGTTTAGCTGATCTGGGTTATCTTTATTTTTCTCCATCTGAGGGAGGAAGTGAAGATGAAGGTAGGGTTTTTAGTGTGTATATGGTTTGTGTTGTGTGGTTGTTGTATGGGAAGATTTGTGGTGGAGAAGAACAGCTTGAGAGTAACATCACCAGACTCAATCAAAGAGGTGTATGAGTGTGCAATTGGCAACTTTGGGGTACCACAGTATGGAGGAACCATGGTTGGTAATGTTATGTACCCAAAAACTAATAAAAAATCATGCAAGAATTTCTCAGATTTTGATATCTTCTACAAATCTAGGCCTGGTGGCATGCCTGTTTTCCTTCTTGTTGATAGAGGAGGTAAACTTTTCATGACATTCCTACTTCCTTTTAAATCACATTTTTGCCTACATAATTGGATGTTAATAGAATGACAAATTTATGCTGCATGTTTTAGGGAAGAATTGCCTCTACCTTTTTTTCTTTTCTAAAAATTGCCTAACCCCAAAAGAGAAAAAGGAGACTAGTGCTCAGACAAACATAAATCAGATGCCTTTTGAAGCTAAATAGTGTAATGCAGCTGTGAGCATGTATTTATTTGGCTCTTGCACTGAACAATCGGGGAGTATTATCTATGCCTCTTTTTTTTTTGTATTTGGAATGGTTTTGCTTGTTAACTTATTATAACTTGAAACAAATTTACACAATGTATCCACTTACATAAACATATAAGAGTATATACTATTTATCCTCTTACATTTCACTTGTGCTGTCTTGTTCTTTGTTTGCCTATGGTTTTTCCTGTATTGGCAGATTGCTTTTTCACACTGAAGGCTTGGAATGCTCAGCAAGCTGGAGCAGGTGCTATTCTTGTTGCTGATGACCGTGTTGAACCTTTAATTACCATGGACACCCCTGAGGAAGAGGATGCAAAGGCAGATTATTTGCAAGATATAACTATTCCATCGGCTTTAATTAGCAAATCACTTGGGGATAGCATCAAGAAGGAACTATCTAAAGGAGAAATGGTTAACATAAACCTCGATTGGAGAGAGGCTCTTCCACATCCTGACGATCGAGTGGAATATGAATTTTGGACCAATAGTAATGATGAGTGTGGCCCCAAGTGTGAAAGCCAGAGAGAGTTCGTCAAACACTTCAAGGGGGCTGCCCAGATACTTGAGCAGAAAGGTTATACACAGTTTAGTCCCCATTACATAACTTGGTATTGCCCGGAAGCGTTTATTTTGAGCAAGCAATGCAAGTCTCAGTGCATCAACCATGGAAGATACTGTGCTCCAGACCCTGAGCAGGACTTCAGTAAAGGTTATGATGGAAAGGATGTTGTTTTGCAAAATTTACGTCAAGCTTGCTTTTTTAAGGTTGCAAATGAAAGTGGAAAACCCTGGTTGTGGTGGGATTATGTCACTGACTTTGCAATACGGTGTCCAATGAAAGAGAAGAAATACACAAAAGAATGTGCTGATCAAGTAATCAAGTCACTTGGTAGGTCGGAGTTTCTTTCCTTTCATATTTCTGTTGGTGTTTTTCACTTGATGCATCATTGCTTTACTGTTGTACATTTAGTGTTGATGAAGCCACAAGCTTAGCACAATCCATATTTTCCTCTCTCTTGTAAGGTTGTGGTGCTGGTCATTCATTGCTACTGGTGGTGTTTCTGTCTTTTCATCCTTCTGTATGAGCTGTGAGAGCTAGAAAATATCATTATTATTGTGCACTTTTTATAATCTATCAACAGATCTTAGTTTTGTTGAACTTGGTCTCATATATTTTTTATCCTGCTTGAACTTGAATGGATTTTTTTGAGTGCAATCAAAAAAGTATACACAGTTGAATATTTGTTCTTTCTTGCATGCTATTTTTTATTTCATATTAATAGTTCAATTGACAATAGTATACCGAAAAGTTATGTATGATAATAAGAGATCACGATAGCATGTGATAGTTTTTCTATGCACTTTTAATACTAATTCCTTTACTTAACCATTCAAGTATCAAAAATAGGCCACATGTTCACCCTCCATTTTCTCTCTCTGGGCTAAGGTCAATGTTGTGATGACTTTACATTTTTTTTTTTCCTTGTTCTGTGGTTCTTCTGCATTAATTACTGTTCCTTGCTCTTTATAGGAACTTGAAATGATGTGTTGGATTTTCCTTTTTGTTTTAATGGACTCTGCAGGCTTTGACGTCAAACAGATTGAAAAATGTGTTGGAGATCCTGAAGCAGATACTGACAACCCTGTTCTAAAGGCTGAACAGGACACCCAGGTGTGTGTCCTACAGAAGTGATAGAACAGATCTTCTATATTGCCTCTTGAGACTATGTTGAGTTGAATTTTCACTTTTCATATTGCTTCTTTCCAGATAGGTAAGGGTGCTCGTGGAGATGTGACTATCTTGCCAACTCTCATTATAAACAATAGACAGTACAGAGGTATACCTTGTTTGATTTAGAGGGAAATTGTGTTTTGACTTAAATAGAATGATTTTTATTTTGGCATATTTATCTTCATCTTAGGTAAGCTGGACAAGGGAGCAGTCCTCAAGGCAATTTGTTCAGGTTTTGAGGAGACAACCGAGCCTGCAATTTGTTTAACTGAAGGTCATTTTCCTTGAACTTTTCTTTGTCTTGAAGGCTAGCAATTATTTGGCATCAGCTTGTTGCTGTTTGTGACGTTTCTTTAAGATGGGACAGAAGTCCGAAAGAGATATCTCTTACTGGTGGAATCTTCCTAGGTTCTTTTTAATCTCCAATGGTGTTGAATCGTTTTCTTGGTTGCAAAGACTAGTGAAATTATAATATATGAGAAACATTGCCAGTATAAATTCTTGCAGATGTGTTTGCCTACCTGACATTTTTCAACTTTTAACCTGATGAGACAAACTACATTAGCTACTTTGCTACATAAAACTCAGATTACCTGATAAAAAAAATAAAGAACAGGTCTTAAGGACCAGCTAGTCTGTAGTTTATGTGTTCTTCCAACAAGGTGATTCAAAAGTTGTTTTAATACTTGTTTTGCAGAAATAGAAACAAATGAGTGCTTAGAATCAAATGGTGGGTGTTGGCAGGACAAGGCTGCTAACATTACAGCATGCCAGGTAGAGTTATTTGTCTAAAGACTGCTTATACGATAAGCCTCATTTTGTGAAGTTCCAGATTTATTTGCTTCTAGTTCAATTTCCAATCCACGTACAAAATTGTGATGCAGGATACTTTCCGTGGTAGAGTATGTGAATGCCCAGTAGTTCAGGGAGTAAAATTTGTTGGTGATGGTTATACTCACTGTGAAGGTAAGCTTTTCATCCACTAATTGTCATCTTTTTTTCTCACACACAAATTGGTGTTGTTGTGATGCATGCATGTTGTCTTCATAGACTAATCTTTTGAACTTGTGGTTTGACAGCATCTGGAGCATTGCGGTGTGAAATAAACAATGGAGGCTGTTGGAAGGGAACCCAAAATGGCAGGGCATATTCTGCTTGCATTGTAAGAGTTTTTTATTAAAGCACGATTAGTGTTACCTTTTGAACTGTCCTCCATAGCAGTTCTCATTCTTTTGTGGGATGCCCTAACCCGTTCCTTTCTTTTTTGTTTTTTACTTGAGCAGTGCTCCAAAGTTAAAGACGTTTTTTTTCCTTGGGTTCATTAGGCATTTATCTCAATTGACTTTCTGTAGACATAGGCATTATTTGTCATATCCTTGTCTTGCCAGGACGATCACACAAAGGGTTGCAAATGTCCACCAGGATTCAAAGGGGATGGAATTAACAGTTGTGAGGGTATGTAGAATTGTTCATTATGTATCAATCTGTCGACATATATTGTTTCTGGAAAACATTTCAACGTTTAATTCTTTGTTTCTTTGGATTTTGTCTGTGTCTGTTTAATTGCCCCAAAAATATTTGCACCTTTTTCTTTCTAAGAGACCAAATATTTTAACTTTCTGTCTATGTTGCTCGGACTCTTCACCAAAATGTCAGCAGGTGCGTGTTGGATTCCTAAAGATATTCTCCAAAAGTAATGTATTGTTGGAGAATCTGACACGGGTGGTGCAGTATCAAAAGTGAAGAGTCCACACAACTTAGCTTCCTATCATAGGAACATATTAATCAATATAAGTGATCAAGGTGGAGTCTGAATAGTTTTGCTCTCTGTTTTATGGCACTTCTGTTGAACAATTATCTTGTTATTCTTAAAGTTCATTTTCAATTTTTGCCCTTCTTTAGATATTGATGAATGCAAGGAGAAGTTGGCTTGCCAGTGTGCTGAGTGCAAATGCAAGAACACTTGGGGTAGTTATGATTGCAGTTGCAACGCCAATTTGTTGTACATGCATGAACATGACACGTGTATAAGTAAGTTTAGAAGCTGTCAATTTAATGAAAATATACTTGTAATGGTAGACCTAGGGTTTCTTATATACTTGGCTTTGGTGAAGGTAGTTAAGTTTCATAATATGATGTTTCTTTAAAATAGGTTAGTTTTTATATGTGATGTTTCTGATATTAGCATGATTTAGCTTATTTAAATATAATAGAATTTAGCCAACTGCATACCGAAGACTTTGATCTACTTTTTTCCAAAGTTGCGTGTCTGTCGATATCTTCTGCGACTAAGTTTGTTGGAGAAATTGCAGGCAAAGATGCCAAGTCAGAGTTCAGCTGGGGCCTTGTTTGGACTATCATCTTGGGTTTGGCTGTTGCAGGGGTTTCGGCATATGCTGTGTACAAGTATAGAATCCGGGTATGTCATTGTACAATGTTCTTAATTTCATCAAAGACAGACAACTGTTACCTGTTGAATACACAGAAGTAAAAGCATTTGAAATGTTATGCTGGTGCAAATTAACCAGTTTTTCCATAGTAATTAACGTATGATCTTCAGAACTAATGATGTTAGAAAAGTGATTTGGGAATTTATAAATACTTAGACAAGACAAATCTTCTAGGTTTTGCATTTGACTTACCTGTTGACGTCGTTTGATCCTTAAATATACATGGTTGATGGGAATGCCAGCAAATTCCTTTTGTTTTACCACAAGTCCCAGTTATAATCTTTCACTCAAGTCTAGTGAAAATATCCCCAGAATGAGATGTGCCACCAAATCCCACCACATAATAAAAGCAAGAAAGTTAAGAACTTCTAGAGTAAATATCAAGTTTTTGGAGTGGGATTTCTTTCTTTGATTCTCAGAGAGGTGTTTAAAGGTTTCTTTCTTATGTCGTATTTCTCCCGATCACCATCTTTGGGACAGATTTATCTTTTCTGTTCAAGCAGTTTTTTCCTTTCTTGGAATTAGCATGATATCCATTAGCGTGTTTTCTTATTCAATGTTGCTTTCACCTTGTATGTGCAGAGATACATGGACTCAGAGATTCGTGCCATCATGGCACAATATATGCCTTTGGATCAAGGAGAGGGGGCTACTAATGTTCCCCACGGGAACATCTAATGATAGACCATTACTGAAGAGTGATGATGGCTTTGGTAGAATGCAGCCTCCACTGGATGTCTGCCACCAGTTAGTCAGCCTAAAGTTCTTTGTGCCAATCATCATCGAAACAAATTACATCTTATTTATGTACATGTATGTCCCAACAATGCACATAAACCCAATAAAAGGAATTGTCCTTGAATTGGATTTGCGCATGATGTTTGACTTCTAATAATAAGGAAATGCGCAATATCAGTTTGTATTCCACTTGAAAGCATCATTTTGCATTACACAATATGGTATGAATGGATGGTAAGGTGTCATATTATGCCATCACTTCCTGTTTTGGAGCGAGGCATGAATAATTAATTGATTGATATCATCTCTTTTTCTCTTGTAAAAGATCAATTTTGAGTTTCCAACAACAGAATTTTATATACCAGTTGTCAGATATGGCCACTGCCACAATGTTCTCAATCGGCACGCTGAAGATTTGATGGGTGATTACACTTGAACTTTTGACCTCTGCATGGTAAGTTTTGAAATCTAAAAAGTTGACTTTAAATCTTTTCTTTTTTGATTTTCCTCGGTGTTTGAACTTTTGACCTCTGCATGGTAAGTTTTGAAATCTAAAAAGTTGACTTTAAATCTTTTCTTTTTTTATTTTCCTCGGTGTTTGATATCCGTATGGGAGCCCAACTATTCTGATTTGCGCTGTGTAGGGTCCCATTCAGGGGAAGCACTCCATACCAAGAATTTTTTTTATATTCAGGGTTCGAATAGTATACCTCTAATTAAGTGAGGAGCAACCTCATCTATTGCACCACATTCTTTCTTAGGTGGTCATTTAAGTGTAGTTTCCTGAGATTTGATTGTCAATGTTGTTAAAACATTTTAGCCAATATCGATTATTGTTGGAAAAATAATAGGAAGTATAAATTGAAGAAGAAGATAGCTTTGAGGCGTGAAGAATCATTTTCTTTAAAGAGATACTGCTTATATACATATTGGGGTAAATTCAAGCAAATTTTTTCTAGATACAACAAAGCCTTTGAATTTACTTGCAGATTTTTCTATTGGCCACTTCTAGAGAGTCTTTATATTTATAGAACTTAATAATTGACTTTTCATAACAGTTATGTTCTTTCATGAACATATGACTTTTCATAATAATCATACAACATATGAATTTTCATAATAGTCATATTCTTTTATGAACAAATTTGTTTGTTCAAATTCAAGACCTCTCTATATTACAAATTATCCAACAATCTCCCACTAGTTTCTAATATTTCTCATATATCATGCATATCAGAGATTATCTTATAATAGATTTGAACTTTCTGGTAGTGCAAGTACTTTAAAGTTCTGACGAAATTGTTGGTATCTTAAAAAATTTGAACCACAACTCCATGTGCCAAAATCAAAAATATGTAATGACCCGATCGATTATTTTTGGAAAGTTTCATGAATTTACCGTTTAGCCCCTCCCAATCGTGACCCCGAGTCTTTTATGTTTGAGTTTTGAAAACTCGCTTTTGAAATTTGAGTAATAAATTGAGAACTTGAGTTAGTTGATGATTTGAAAGGTTGAGTTACTTAAAAGTGATTTTGAAGTCTTTTGGAGTTTCGAGGGTCGGAATGGAATTTCGTCGATTTCATTAATTCTTGAATATGGGATATGGTCGGTGAGAGTTTTAGATCTCAAATTTAGAGTCATTTTGAGGATTTGAGGTCTTAAGTTATGAAAATTTGGAAATTTAGCCTTTTAGTTGACTTTGGTCAACATTTGGGGTTCAGATGCTTGGATTGAAATTTCGAGAGTTCCATTGAATTCGGGGAATGATTTTAGTCCTAGGTGAGGTCTTGGTTGATTTTTGAGAGGTCCCGAGTGTCACGCCCCTAGCCTACACCCTGAATGTGATGGGCACTCGAGAACCAATTCTAATCCCCAAGCTAACCCTTAGCTTATCTAACTATTTAGTAGAAGACTCACTCAAACAGAAGAAATTTTATATGCAGAGCTTAACTCATATATCTCAAATAGACTCAACTCAAAGACTGGAAGTACTCAATGTTATAGATAAAGCAGTTTTGCAAAACATCTCAAAATAAAAGAAAAATACTGAGAGACTCCTCAACTCTAACTATCTATAAAGCCTCTAATCCTCTAATACTAGGATAGATGTCGGGACAAGACTCACGACAAGTCAACAAGCATAGAAAAATAAATATGAAATCCTCCGGAAAGCAAAGAGGCACACCAAATCTGAAGCGCAAAGTGATCTCAACGAAACACCTATTGATGATCCTGAACACCTGTATCTGCATCATAACAGATGCAGGTCGAATGACATTAGTACATTAAATGCATGAGTATGTCATATAGCCGAGACAAAATAACTGAATGAAAGGACTGCAATAGATATAGCATAAACTCAACTGAATGTAAAGAATTAAAGGAATGAAATCATTTAACTCTACAAAATACTTTCTCATCTCTAAACTTCAACATAATAAGTGATATATTTAAAGTATACTTTAACTCTACTGAGAGATTCTCTAACCAACAACCATCACTATGAGCTACGTGATGATACTTGTATTGTCCATACTGCCAGAACTTTCATATATCGTGTCAGAATATAGAACCTCTCAATTAAGTGGATTCACTAAGCTTTGCCCGAAGGCACTAAGGATTCATCAAAAAAGTATGATCATGTACCTATGTTGGCAAGACATGGTTTATGGGGGCTGTGAGTTGTCTGAACTCTCTTTCATATCAGTGCTCCATACTACTCCCAATAGCAAAAGCATAAAGTTCTTCCCTTTTTCAATTTCTAAGGTGTTATATATGGATAAAAAATATTCTTAGCTAGTGATTGGAAAGAAGTGCTCTCGTGGCAAGCTTGTTTTGATACAATTCTTTCAAAGATCATGTCTTCATATGATTTTTGGTTAAACTTGGAGAGCAATAAGAAGACTTGTCAATGTTAAGAGATTGAGAAATTGCTCTTTCTAATAATAGAGGAAAAACCAATACTAACTGTAGAGGAAATAGTAAAAGTATGGATTGATGATTTTCTTTCATTAGCTACTTCGGATGTGATTGGGAACAAGAAAACAATAATGTTGAGGATGAGAATGTATGACACTACGATGTACCTTGCGAACTGGCACAATGTTGCACATGTAGAAGTCACCAATTATCAAATTTCTAGTTTATATTTCGTTGTTAAGAACAAGGGTGATCTCAAGGGGAAGGGATGCACTCAATTTCTACTGTTACAGTTTTCTACGCCTTCACTTGAAAAGACAAGTTCGACATCTTTTGGGCGAAATATGAAGAATTGAGGCAATCAATTGTTTATGTTATTCCGCTCTCCGTACCCTTTATTCTGAAACACGAATCCGACTGTCGAAGGGACTGCATCCTTTGGGCAGAAAGGATGACCTTTTTGCAGGTATCAATAGCTCCGAACAGGCACATGAATACTATGAAAATGACTTTAACCTTGGCGGAGCAGGTGGGAATCTCTTATAAATGAGTATTACATCATATAATATTATAGTTAGTTAGCTACAGAAAGTTTGTTAGGAGCAGTTGATTGGTAACTGATTGTGTTATTAGCTTAAGAGCTTAATTTAGTTCAATTGTATAGCTTGTAATTAACTCATTGAACAATCACATATGAAAATACAAAATTCTTCTCTTCCTAGAACTCTTTTCTTCTCTCTTAATTCTTCTTCCTTACTAACTATTTTCTCGAGAAACTCCTGAACAGTGCTTCCATCCTCGAATTCATTGTGAATTCCTGCAATCAAATAACATACGACCAATGTGAAAAAAAAAAAAGAATAGAAGGTATCCTTTAATACCTTCCTTCACATATGACTCATCTCTTGGGATTTCATGAGGTTGCATCTTTTTTTTTCAAAATCATGGTTGAACATTAAACTTGACGAGAGAGGGAGAGAGAGAGAGAGAGAGCAAATTAATAGGTTGAATTGAGGGGAAGCTTAGAGGAATAAAACATGTAAAGGGAACATTGTAAAAGTGAGCTCACCACAGTTTAGCTCTGATACCGTATGAAATGATCTAAGCATCCAATCAAAGATCTTAAGGTGGTGGTTGAATGACCTAGGAGATTATAAATTTTTTCTCTTGCATAATTATGAATATCAGTGTATTCTCTAATAGAAAGACAAGTCCTCTTTGTAAAATAGCTTCACTGAGGGCAAGCCCAATACGAAAGAATAGAAGTTACATATTCACAAAAATACTGAACACCAACATCATTTCATTTCATCCTACAGTGCTTGAAAAATGGTCAACTTTTAGTATCAAATGTCTCATTTATTCTTTCATTTGAGAATGAATGCGATAAGACAAATAAACCTTTTCTTCTGATGATGATACACATGAACTAAACACCTGTACTGCAGCCCGTTTCATAAACAAATTCATTTAGAGGGTTTTTTTATTTCGTTTCTTGGCATTCTTCACAAGTGCATCACAAATCTCCCTTTTTCTTCTGGAGGCAGCACTAATATTAGGATTAGTAGCAGCAGCATTGGCTGAGTTACTGTTGTCACCTTTGCTTGAACTCTTACCATGAACTTCTAATGCATCCTTGGTGAAGAATTTTAGCCTCCACAGTGTCAATTCGCTCTACAGAAACCACAAAATAAACTACTGATAAGAATATTGAAAAGTGATATGTAAATTTTTGAATGGGGGAGATGTTCAAGTCTGATGAGAACCTGGGTATCAATGTCAAGTTCCACCTCTTCTGCTGAAGCTGGAAATAGTGGGTTATTTTGTGCTACTATCTCCAGTGCCTTACTAAGATCATCAGGAGATAACTTCGTGAGAGCTATCCCTAGATTTCTCTTCTCCTCTATTGATGTTTTCCTGAGGTAATGATTTCAGAATTAGAATAGGTGCCATACACGAGCATAATTAGCATTGGTGCCACAGAAAAACTAAAATCAGATGAAGTTTACAGTAGTAGGGTTACAGAAAAAGGTTTAAGCATGAAGAGAGCTCTCCAGACGAATGGCACCAAAAGATGAAGCTTTGTTCTTTTTAATCTGGAGGTTATGTATAACACACATCCAGCACCAAGTCAGAGAGACGGATAAATTGCTAACATCGACCCAATGCTTATTAAATATAGATGCTGGAATAAGAAATTGATATTGGAAAGGTGAATTTAAACCTACATTCAAATTGAAAGAGAGATGCACTTTTTACCAGGGAATTAAGTACAGAAATCAGATTCACATATGAAACAGCACTAACACAAGATAAAACCAACAAATCATCAAACTCCCATCTTCAACATAGTCAGTTAAGCCATTGACCTGCAAATTCTGTTACAAGCCAAAAACTGTCTATAGAAAGTCTTAGCACCAAGTGAAACATATCCAAGTTGACCGAGGAGAACTATACCATTTGCAGATGGAAAAAATAACTTGGCTGACCAGAAGAGTAACTTAAACCCAATTGAATACATTTAATACCAATTTATTAGTTTCAGCTTAAATCGAGATAAACAATTGTTGCACTTCACATCTCACAGGAATCCATGAAAGTACTTGTGGATCAACACAGGCGAAAAGGAATCAGCACTAGAGAAGCCCCTGGTGTCAAGGGATCGATTTAGATGGCTAAAGAAGGAAAAATTATCATACTGCAGTGGAGAAAAAGGCCATGTTTGCCTTGAGCTTGAACACACATAATAGGCTGGCCAACATTGTGTGGTCTCAAAGTCAGTGAGAAATGAACTTACCAAAATTTACTGCAACAGAGAAATGAGAGTATTTATAGGGTTAGCTATGTCATGGTGACAAATTGCATAACATCCATTTCTATTTGCCACTTTCAAGAGCTGCTATATTTGCATATCCCAGAAAAATTCAAGATTTCAAATGAAGTTCCAACTTGGTTAGTCCAGAGTAAAAGCAACTTGGCCCACTGAATAGCAACCAGTTTTTGGTGATCACATCTCACTAATACTAAAATATCAGGGGAAAATAACCACATTTTTAAAATGTGACAGGTACGGTTCTTATTGGTTTCCAAGCATGAGAATCTCATGTCCTAATGCAAGAAGAGTATTACATAGCTACTCCCAATAGAGTTCTATAAAAAATTGTATCCTGGATCTTCAGCCAAAAGACTTTTACCAAGATTTTTCTTCTGCATGACGCTCTCAGCCTCTCACCAATGGCACTGTAAGGTGTTGAGAATTATGGCTGGCTCACAAGACTCTTATCTAGAACATAAGATTGTTTTTATTTTCGGAAATATCGTTTCAGTACGCAATCTGGTATTTCTGTTAATTTCTGCGGAGGATACCTCTATAAATGCACTAAAATGGAGCAATGTTATGTCCTAAATAATAATTTACTGTTGTTGTGATACAAATATTTGGATGACTTGACAGATTTACCCTTTCGCTTTCATCATTAATTACCACCACATTGTCCTTTCAACTGAGAACTCACAGTCAGTTTTGTCATCCTAACTAATTGTAGCTAGAGTCGATTTGGCTAGACCATAATCTGTCTCGTTTCCAACTAAAAATATTGAAGCATTTAAGTTAACAAAAGCATTAATTATTTACCCAACATTGTTTTGCCATACTACTATCTTGATACTCTTCATTAATTTTATGTCTACTTATGTGCTAACTTTGTTTTCTAATTATCTAACACAAAAAATATTGTAATTTGTTATAATTATTTGGCTAATATTTGATTGAGTTTGAAACAAAAAAAGGTGTGAAATTGAAAATAAAATATTTGGAAGTTAAAGTAATTACCTTTGGACATGAATTTCATTTGAAATTAAAAGATGAATATTACTGAGGGAACTTTATTTCAACTAAAGTACTTCTCAACAGAGGTGGGCCCACGTGCACCCGGTAACTTTTAAGAAAATTTTGTATATATATGTATAGATAGTTGATAAAACGATAATATATTTGATTGTGCACCCTTATACCCAAAAGTCGCTTTGGTGCACTGGTCGAAGTAGCCATATCGAACCGCGACTGCGCGAGTTTGATTCCCACAAAAGGTAACCTTTTTTTAATTTTCTAATCAGTTTTTTCTTTAGAGTTAACCTTTTTAAAATTGCTTTTATTAAAACTTGTTTTTGCCACCTCATCTGGCCGCACCCCCTTTCTTAACCACCCTTTTATTGCCTGGCCCCATTTCTTTCTTAATTGAAATTAAAAACAAATAAAAGCCCAAGCACAATTCTAAACAAAATATAGGACTGCTAGAAAATCTACAACTTACAAGTATTCTTCACTGCATAATTGAAGTCCTACTCCTATTATCTCTGCATAAGTTGGTAAGTTCTTTTTAAGCGTTTTTTTTTTTGTAAGAATTTGTTGTTGATTCTTCTAATTTGAAATGGATAGATTTTTGACGAAACATAATTCTTCTCAACCAAGTGCTAGTTTTAGAGACAATTCTTCGCGTTTTATAGATGAGTTTGATTTGCAGTCACTTAAACCAGATCCGAGAGAAAGAATATCCATTGAGGCCTCAGGCGCTGTGCTAACCTTACCCTTAGGCACTGTGCTAACCTTACCCTTGAGTCACTCTTAATAGTGCCCCCCCCCCAAATCTTCAAATCCTAGGTTTGCCTTTGCTTCTCAAACAAGTTTTTCAATAATTAATCAGTATATAATGTAACGATTATTGATGGTTGTTTGTCTCTAGGCTTTTAACCGTGAAAAATATATCTAATTCGTAAGGAAAGCTGCCACAAGCAGATTGAAAATTACATTTGGTAACTATACAAGAAATAACATACCCAGTGTAATCCCACAAGTTGGTCTAGGGAGAGTGGTGTGTACGCAGACCTTACCCCTACCTTGTGCAAGAATTGGAGACTATAATTGAATAAAAGTTGAAGTCATTCATGGAGAAAGGAATAACACAAGAACTTCCAAAATAACAAATGGTGTCGGTAGAATATAGCTACGCCTAAGTAAACAATATAAAACTAATGGGGAAAAACAACTTTTCAAAATACCATAATAGTGAGTATAAATAAGAATGAACCTTGCCAATAATATGCAAGGTTGAAAGAAGTTTAATATTGATCAAGCAACAAACTGAAATACCAAAACTTATTAACATCATCTTAACTATTACTCCCTCGGTCACAATGTTTATAACTTAGTTTGACTTGAAAGTGAGTTTAAGAAAAAAATAGACTTTTGAAACTTGTGGTCTAAAATAAGTCATAAATGTTTTTGTGGCTATAAATCATTTCATTAAGGGTAAAATGGGCATTTAAAAGTTAAATTGTTATTAAATATACAAATGTGTCATTATTTATGGGATTGACTAAAAAGGAAAGTGAGTCATATAAATTGAGACCGAGGGAGTAGTAGTGTCACATCCCCTTCTCCTTTCTCCCTCCCTGCCCATAATGTCATTGAAAAAAGGCATATAAGAACAAACTCATAGACAGAAGATAACACACTTTGACTGTATCCAGATTGTTGGGTCTGTGCGTAAGCACGGGCATAGATAATCTATTTTGGAATATATGGGAACAACATCAGTTAGTATATATCAACAAGGATTAAAAATATAAAGATCTACTTAATCAGATTTTATATTAAATGGAAAAGCCACCTAATCATATCATGGCATAAAAAAATCGAAATTATATGTAAGAAACATTTAACCAGATTTTCTCTTTTTGGGTTGCCAGATTTTCATGACATAGCTTTTGAAGCTGTCATGCAAGACAAAACCTCAAACCCTAGGAGAGAGAAGCCAGGAGGCAGCAATCGTAAAAAAGAGAATAAATCGAGCAAATAAAAGGTAGCAATTATAGATTTGAATATCAGTCAGTCAACTAAACCTGCATCTTCTGACCACCATCTCTCTGAGTTCCTCCACGTGTGTGTCAACTTCATAAAGCTGCGAATAATTACATAATTTCAGACTCACCATAGGGCAGATCAAGCTATAAATGAGAGGCAGAGGATATCATTATGAATTATCAAAGCTTGTTTGAGGGAATTACTAAGCCATCATTTTTAGAAAAGCTAAGCTTCAAGAGTAGGTTGGATTTTACCTCGTTACACAAATCCCTGGCTAGTTTGGCATGAGCAGACTCCTGAGCAAGCAGCATATTCAGTTGGGCTTCAGCTTCCTCCTCTTCTCGTCTTTTTTCCTGGAATAAATGGGATTTAAGAGATGATCATGCAATATTTACAGATAAAAATATGGAGTATTGAAACACACGCATCATTATATTAAGAAATTACGGAAGCCATACCAAAGACCAGAAATGTCCAAAGTAATAGTTACCTCCTCATTAACTTTTGGCAGAAGCTGTAACCATTTCTCCTCAAATTTTTCCAGTAATGTTTTTGCCATCAGATGAACATCACTCTTGTCATCATTGTACTTCATTGCATTCTTGAACACCAGCCTAACATCAGCACTAATCTCTCTGACATGCTTATACCCGGTGCCATCCATGGCCTCCATTTGGTTCTTTATTGTACTAAAGTCCATGGGTCTGTCAATAATCTGATAGACAGAAATCAGTGCAACTGCATAAATGAACCTTGAACAGAAACATCGTTTTTGACAAAAATGAATCCAGAAATTCATAGAGATATTTCCAGACTAAGAAAACAGGTGGGATCAGTCTGAATCATATCTGAAACCTCCGAAAGAAATTCCCCCAACACCCCACATTAAATTTCAAAACATTGCCAAGCAGATAGCAGATATATAAAAGTATCACAAAAATAAGAAAATCATAATGTAGAAAAGAATCAAAAAAGATTTTTAAGTTTCAGAAAAAAAGAAAACGAACCAAAATATTTTACCTCATAATAGTCATGCAACCCAAGTCCTGCAACATCAACGGGCTGCATAAAAGGCCAAGCCCATTTGTGCTGAGTGATCTGGCAAGCACATCAAAAACAGAATATACTATTACTACGAGATCAATCAAGATTTCAAAAATTGCCGACAAAATTGGAACTGCAAATATTAAGAATTGCCTGGCGCAATATTGTGCCAAACTGGCGCATAAGCTCCTGCATCCTCTTAGCTGCAGCAGCCTCTCTGCGTGATGCTTCCTGTTGTAGCTTCTTAAAGCCAGGAACATGTTTATCCTTATCTTTGTGTTTCCCTGAAGAAGCATTCTTTGAGGTGTTTGGTTGCTTTATACTTGTATTCAAGTAGAACTTCTCAACTTCATTCACTCTTTGTTCAAGCTGAAAGTACAGCATCACGCAGTTAACTCACATGAAAAATTATGGAAATTGTTTTGTTTTTTTTTTTTTTTTATGAAGTAATTAGTAGTTGAAATTGTTTTTATACAGGAAGCAGAACATGTTAATGCACCAATGAGTGACTAGAAGTTGCAGGGATTTTGAACAAACCTAAATTGTAGCAGTGCAGAAAGACTCCTCAAGGGGATAGCACAACTATGACTTTCAGTAGACACGGTTTTCAAAAAGTACTGAATTTGAAATTCATGAAAGTCAAAAGTTAAGCAAATATTGGACTTAATTAGAAGTTTGTAATGTGTTTTAACTAAGAACATGAACAGAGGGATTTCATGGGCTATAACTCCTAGTTAAGTACCACTTATGTGCATCAACAATATAAACCAATATTAAGAAATGAATGCACATTCCAAAAAAGCAGGTCTTAAAAAGTGCATTAACACTTCGGGTTTAAAGGTTAATTCAGAATCTCAGCATATAGTCTTTTCTTTTTCGTTCAGACCACAGTGCAAATATTGGAAAATTAGAAAGTCTACTATGGTATCTGCAAAATAATATGGATCTGTGACTATAGTGTGGTGCTATCAAACGTGACAATAATTTCTATCATCCTATCACTAGCTCCAACTAACTAAGAACAAGGAAAAACTAAACCTTTTTTAATGCTATGATGTCCACATCCAACTTATTGTTCACAAGAATATCTCAAATTCTGTATATTGAAGAGATCAGCTATCAGGGAATTCTGTTTCAACTTTCAACAAGGATGTACTTGAAAGTTCAACCAAGAAAAATATCATCACCTAGAAAAATAGATGGACAACTGCAACACATGGTGAGTACATCACAAAGTTCATTAGACTGCATATCTACAGAAGTGTTGACAGTCTGTCCTCGTGAGGTCTATTCGCAACACAAAAATTGCCAAAGATGAAAACCAATTAGGATATTGTTGGCTTAACACATTTCAAAACCAAATGGCATAAGAAATGTAAATGAAAACTTGACCTGCTTCCAAAACTATATAGTTCCTTGTCATGCTAAAAAATTCTGGCAAGGAAAATGATGAGGTTGTAAGTAAACCCAGACTTCCTAAACCACCTAGTTCTTGACTAACTGATGGAGAATATTACCTTGCACATCCATACTATGCATAATAAAAGCACGCATCACCCCTAACAATAGACAAAGACGGTGGGAGGAAAGAACTAAAATGTTTTTTTTTTCAACTTGAGCGCTCATTTCTAGCATCTGGAATTATAGAAAAAGATAACTCGAGAGCAAGAATGTGAGTATGGTTTGAGCACTCATTTCTCAGAAGGGGGGTCTTAGCTTGAAGAATCACAGCAAACAAAATGCTTCTCTTTTACAAAAATGGCTCTGGAGGTTTTGCTCAGAAGAAGGAACCATCTGGAGAAGATCTATAGCAGGAAGGCATGGTTTACTCACTCAATGGACAACTGAGGAGGTTGTGGGCACCATAGGGTGTAGTGTATAGAAAACCATTAAAATTCTATGGCCCCATTTCAACCACATCTCAATCACTGTTGGTAATGGATTAAAAACAGACTTCTGGAATGAGATGTGGATTGGAGAAGACAGTCTTAGAAATGCCTTCCCACATCTTTATACCTTAAGTTTGCAGAGGAATGACAAGGTATCCCAAGTTTGGAGTCAATAGCGTTGGGACCTCCTATTTAGAAGAGCAATGAATGAATGGGAAATAGGAGAAGTTGCCAACCTACTGGAAGTTCTAAATTCACATCCAGCTCTATCTATGAGACAGGACAGACCTAGATGGTAACTACACAGCAAGGGGGAGTTCACAGTGGAATCAAGCTATTGGGAGCTCAACACACTATAGAAAGAGAAAGAAAGATGGCCCTGGAAGCTAGTTTGGAAGACCAAATGCCCTCCAAAGGTAGATTGTTTTACCTGGTTGGTTGCTAGTTTTAAGTTATCGCTTGTAGTTGGGTTTTGGCTTGCGGGTTTATGGTAGGCATCATCATGACCCGGTTTTGGGTCGTGACAGTTTTTTTTGGAAAGACTGATTGATATGATTTTCAGAATCATTAGTAACAACTGCTATTCAATTCTGATCAAAGGACGACAGCAGGGTTTCTTCCAATCTTCAAGAGGGGTGAAACATGGGATTCACTATCACCTACTTTGTTTATTTTGGCAGTTGAAGTGCTAACAAGAAACTAAAATGCTCTGCACTAGGTACCACAATTTAGAGGATAATGCATGCCTAGATGGAGTCCAAAGGTGAATCATTTGGGATATAGAGATGAAATGATTATATTCTCCTCAACTGACCTTTTACATTACAATTAGTCAGGGTGGTATTGAGGAACTATGAAAAGCCTTCTAGCCAAAAGAATAACAAAGAAAAGAGCTCAGCGTATATGCATCATAATGTAACAAGAGATATAAGTATCACTGTGCAGGTAACTACTAACTACTGGAATAGAAGAAGGGATTCCACTTTTAACAGTACTTTTGTCAAAAAAAAAAGAAGGGATTCCACTTTTACATATTTAGGGTGTCCAATCTACTATAACAGAAGAAGAAAGGACTCTTATAATGCTATTTTGGTGTAGATCACAAATAGGCTTCAATTTTGGAAGGGGAAAATGTTATCTTTTGGGAAGGTTGGTCTTGATTAAACAATGTCCTCCCGAGTATGTCTATTCGCATGTTATCAGCGGTGAACCCTCCTGAATGTATTATAAACCAAATGCATAAAATGTTTACAAATTTTTTTGGAGTAACAATATAGGAGGAAGAGTAGACAATGGGCATAATGGCCACACTTATGTTTACCAGTGCTGGATGAGGGGGGTAGGTTTTTGATCTCTACATGATGTTTCTATGGCTTTATACTGCAAATTTTGATGGAATTTTAGGACTAAGTCATCATTTTTTGTTATCAAGGACTAAGTAACAAGTACTGCAAAAAGGTGAATGCAGTAGCGGCACAATGGAAATATGGATCCCAGACATGCAAGAAGATATTACAGGCAAGAGTTAATTGACCATCAGTTTTGGTGGCAAACAAAGATGGGGAATACACAATTCTGGTTTGATGATTGGACAGGTCTGGGTGGACTATACTACACTACATCTGGTGACTACTTTGATGAGAGCATACAGAAGTTTATGAGGTGGCAGAATTTCTACCAGAGGATATAGTGCAGCACATCACAAATACTATAAAGCCACCATGCTTAGAGAAAGATATGGATACACCTTGGTGTTTACAGGCCACCAAAGGGGAATTCTCAGTGAAGTCTGATTGAGAATATCTAAGGCTTAGAGAACATCAAATGGAGATACACAAATATATGTGGATCAAAGGGCTTCCTTTCAAAACCTCCTTCTTTATATAGGGGTGTTAGAAATACACGTTACCACTTGATGATGTACTGAGAAGGATGAGATACAATATAGTATTAGATATTGGTGTTGTACAAGTTCTCAGGAGGAAACAATACAACATCTATTTGCCACATCAATTTCTGCTAAGAGGACTTGGTCCTATTTTTGTTCTTTTCTAGGTGTCAATGTGAAACGGACTACAATTACAGCAAATCATACTGAAATGATGGCAAGCCCATGTAACAAATGAGCTTAAACTAATTTTTCAAGTTGTACCTGCTATAATCATTTGGGAACTTTGGAAGAGGAGAAATGCTATAAAACATGAAGAACAGAGATCAGTTGGCAGATGCATTTACCAGGTCTATGAAACAATACAAAGATTAACACAGTTCAGGAATCCATCCATCAAGCAAACACCAAACAGATGGTCTGCTTTGATTCAGAAGTTAGAGAGATGCAAGTCTAAAGTGAAAGTCACTGAGGTGTTGTGGAAACTGGAAACTCCCTCCAACAGGATGGATTATAGGCAACACTAATGGAGCTTCAAGAGGATATCCAAGAAGAAATGCATATAGGTTTTATGTGAGGAATTCAGAAGGTAATTTTGTATATGCACAAGCAAAAGAGATAGGGCACACAACAAACACTGACGTTATTGCAATAGTGGAAGTTATCAAATATCACTCTAGCAAACAGCTAGATCACATCATCATACAGACTGATTCAAATTAATACAAAAGATACTGGCAAAAGGATGGGAACACCATGGAACATTGCTATACGGATAAAAGAAAGGGAAAGGGGGAAAATATACCCCTCAACCTTGCGATTTAGAGCGGATATACCCCTCATTAAAAGTTGGTGCACATATACCCCATCGTCTAACAAATGGTGCATATTTACCCCTTTTGTTAACAAACCTATATTTACTAAATCAATATATCCTAAAACTGGTTTTGTAATTCCAAAAATGTCACATGGCTTTAAAAATTCACCTCACCCATTCTTTTACCCAACCCAGCCCCACTCAAATGGTAAAAAACGAATCCCTCTTCTACTCAGTAATAAAATGGGTTTCGGTCCGGTCTGAATGAGAGAGGAGATGGGTTTTTTTAGTTGGATCGAGTCTGAAGGGGTAAAGAAAATGGGAGAAATAATATTTTAAAGCCATGTCACTTGTTGAAATTAAAAAAATAGTTTTAGGGTTTCCTTAATTTAGTTTGTTATCAAAAAAGGATGCACCATTGGTTAAACGGTGAAGGTATATCTGCAAATTTGTTAAATGGCAGGGGTATATATGCACCAGCTTTTTAACGAGGGGTATATCCGCTTTAAATTGCAAAGTTGAGAGGTATATGCAACCTTCTCTCTAGAAATTAGAGAAATCAATAGCTTTATGCAGGTCACATATACACATCATGAGAAAAGGAAACAAGTTGGTTAGTGCTTTGGCAAATCAGGCCCTTGATGAAGGCACTGTCAATAAGTATGATACTCCGTCAGTAGATACTAGAGTATGGATGACCAGCATATTAGTGAGTTGATAAGCTGAGAAGTGGGAACTTTACACAGAGTCAACACATTCCCTGCTACCATGCCCAAAGAATTCTCAGCAGGACGCATAATTGTTGACAGATAAGGAGAATGGAAAGTGGAGCAACAACCTCTCCGATACTACACGAAACAAACTAAAAAGTAAAAGATACTAATCCGGGATTACAATATGTATCCTGCACAGAAAAAGGGACGGAGTAGACAGAATCGAGAATCACATAAGGTAGAGATTCTCACTGCTATCCAAGAAATGTACCTTGTCAATTTTCATGAGTAGCTCATCAACACTGCATCTAAAACCATCCACTTCCCCACCATTAACTCGTGGTCCTACATTTTCTAAGTCCAAATTGGATGCATTCGCACATTCCATCTGATAAGAAAACAAGCAAATTACAGTTTATCAAGAATATCACAACTAAACTTTTTTTGATTAGTAGGAACATTACAACTAACTTGCCAGTGCCTTGAGCTAATGGGCAATAATAGCAATAAAATTCTTAGAAGCTTAGCACCCTAGTGTGTGGCCTAGTGGGGTTGAGACCATCATGTGTGACAAAAAAACACTAGCTGATTTCCTCCCATCTATCATTAATGTAAACGACACCAGGGTTATCCAATAAATATCAGAAACTTGAACACATTTAGTCGTTAAGGTTGCAGATACATGAAGCAAGCTAATTCACAGAAATCAATAGTGTGTACATAATTTGCTACTCCCTTGGTTCCAAGTTTAGGTAGTATAGCAGCGGAATCAATCAATCTTCAATCCGAATATGGAATAAAAATGGAAGCACGGCAACTTAACCAAAACAGACGCTAAGCAGTTGCATTTGAAAGACGATCATGAGTCATGGAGTTGTTAAATCAATTTGAGGAATAGAACAATTGTACCGTTAAAATATATGGTAACCGTCGACTGGATGGAGGAGATTACGGCGCCGGCCGCACTGCAGTAGTAGTTGCTTTCTCTCAGACAAATAAAAATATTATTCTCTTCATCTTCTACTTTGACCCCCTAACCTTCCAAAACTTCCCCAATTTTCATAGGGAACCATCACCACATTTCTAATTGACAAAATTGTCTTCCCCCATTTATATATACGCCCTCTGCTTCCATTTATCTCTCTATAAAACATAAACTACAATGTATTTTCTTAATTTATTTAAAATTATTTTATTGCACAAATTAAAAATAGCATAACAAGATAAAGGCGCAGTGAGCAAAAGTAATGTCCGAAAATTGGTATTACCTTCTTATTTTTCTCTCTTTAACATTACTTCTCCAACTCTCCTTTGATGTCTTTTTTTAAAAATAGATGTAAAGTGTGGGACAAGCCCATTTATTCAAAATATCTGATGGCTTGGGTTCAATAGTGACCCAAGCCCAAATACATTATACCACGTCTTGTATTGACAAAGTAAACTAGAAATGGAAAGTCTTCTCCTTCGGTGCTAGTCCCAGCTAATCCGCTTCCTCTCCGACCAACGTCGAGCTTCTCGGATGGTTTTTCTTTGATTAAAGGGCGATAAAAAAGTCATGAGCTTGGGCGGTATCCACTTGGGCATTCAAAAATTCTCACGAATGCCATGGACCCAACCCTATGAAGACTTTTTCAGCTCATATCCTTCTTCCGACATATCCAATCAAGGTAATCCCCAAGACTGAAGCACACATTTGGCTCGATCAATTTTGAGAGATGTAACTAATAAACCCCCAATTTGTGCAAGTTGAGCTCCGAAGAGTTGATACCACTGCCTCAAATCTCGTGTATACCAGGTAACCTCTCTGTTTTGATCTTGAAAGAAAATATTTGACTTACATTTTCCAATAGCTATGAGTTGTAGCTATTATATTCAAGCATGTATTTGTATGAACTAGTCATTTGTTATCATACACTCTTGTATGCTTCATTGATTGTTGAAGTTTCCGTTTTGGCATTTTTCGATTCTGATATTAGGAATACCTTGCTTATCTATCTGTAACAATTTTTGTGCTTATGTTGGTAGATAAGAACTGGATCATTGTTGTACCTGTAAAACTAAAAACATGGTTAGTTAAACAATCTGCTACACAGTCCCCCTCTCTAAAGATATGAATCACCACCACATCCTTATTCTTCAACATCTTCTTGATGCATCTTATGTCTACTGATATGCTCCATGGTATTTCCATATTTCATCTATGATTTTCTTCATAATAAGAGAGTATGTCTCCATGATTAGAGGCATGAGGTTGTTATTAACACAATATTGTAATCCTTCTTTAAAGGCTCCTACCTCTGCTTCTAAAATACTGCATAACTCCACACTTTCTGTCTCTGCCTAGACCGAGTCTCCATTGCTGTTTCTCACACTAAATGCCTTTGAACTGAGATGCTGTTGATCTCTGCAAGATCCATCAATGTTGCATTTAAAATGACCTCCAGGAGGAAAAATCCATTTCACCATTGTACAAGATAGGATAGAAATGTAATCTTCCAAGAATTTGACAATTAAAGGCCACTGAGTAGGCATGTTGGATAGCCAAGGATATCTAGTTGTGGCCATTAGGTAGATATTCCTATTGACTTCTCTTACCATTGCCTGTCTAGACATATTTACTCCATGCTTGACTCTATTCCTTCTTTTCCAAATATGCCATATAATGAATATAGGAACTGATCTAAACAATGGTTTTAGCTTGGGGTTGCATTCTTCCCCCCACCATTGATAGATAGTCTTCTTTATCTGAATGAAAGGTCCTTGAACTCTAGCAGCTCCTGAAAATGTTTGTCATGAATACTTTGCATCTGGACAGGACATAAATAGGTGATCAAATGTTTTCGGTGTGGAGTTATTACAACATACACAATTAAATGTGTTTTTTATGTTAAACCTAACCAGAATATCACCAATAGGGATTCTCTGAAACCACAATCTCCAAAGTAAGAAGGAGACACGGAAAGGAATGCCCTTTTCCCAAATAAACATGATGTCTTGCTGAATTTCCTTCCTCTATCTCATTAGATCCCAAGCATTTTTCATCGTAATATTTCCTTTGCTATTTGGCATCCACCAATGTTGATCTCTTTCTTCAGCTATTTGACCCATACCCAGTACTTTTTTCACCTACTCACATGTCTCTTCATTGAACAACTCTTTTAACAAATTTTGATTCCACCCATTAGTATCTATTACACAATGTACATCAGCAAATTCATGATTTCTGGTATGTGAAATAGGTATCAGGAACTGTAAAGCCCCTGATTGAGTCCAATTTTCATGCCAAAGACTGGCCTGACCACCTCTAGCTTCCTACCCTATGGCTTGATCTATATAATCTCTAGCCTGAAACATCAATTTCCAAACTTGAGATCCTCCTTTCCATTCTACTGTATGTGGGCCATGTCTCTTACAATATTTATTCCACATGTAATTTGACCACAAAGTATTTTTGGTCCAGAAATTCCACCAGAGTTTAGCAAATAAAGCTTTTGAGACATCTATCAAAGAGCTAAAACCAAGACCTCCTTCCTCCTTAGGAACATACATGTCATTCCAAGAAATTCAGTGTTTTGTCCTTCCATCCTCTTTAAGATTCCATAGAAATTTAGAAAACATTCTATGAATATCATTTATGATACTTTTAGGAGGGACAATAACTAACAGGAGGTATATGAGCATGCTCTGCAACACATGGTTAATGAGAACTGCCTTACCCCCAAAGGACAGTAACTTTCCTTTCCAAAAATGAAGCTTACTTTGCATCTTCTTAATTAGTTCTCTAAAGTCAGATTTCCTTTTCTTGGCATGTCCAATTGGACATCCAAGATACATCAAAGGAAATTTGCCTTTTTCAAAACCAGTAGTATCCTCCACTATCTTCACATGCTCATTTGCAGCTTTATTGAACATGTAAAATAGGTTCTTTTCCTTGTTGATTTTCTGACCAGATTGATTTTCATATTCCTGCAATACATTCATTATCAAGTCTAAAGATTTCTTTATAGTATAATAGTGTCATCTGCATATGCCAGATGATTTAACCTATCACTCCACTTAGGCATTCCAAAAACATTTAAAATCATTGTGAACAAATAGATGATTTAAAGCTTTAGATAAAACCTCTGTAGTTAAAATAAATAAAGCAGGAGATAGAGGATCCCCTTGTTTTACTCCTCGTGTAGAGTGGAAGAAACCCTTAGCTTGCCCATTGATGAGAATAGAATACCAGTTATTTGACATAACTATCCATATCATATCTATAACAACAACATCACAACCCATCTAAGCCAATACACTTGCCAGGAACCTCCAATTAACCCCGTCATATGCCTTGGCCATATCCAGTTTGATCACAACATTATTTGGCTTCCCCTTTTTTCTAATATCTAAAATAATTTATTGGGCTAACAAAACATTTTCAGCAATATTTCCTTCTTTCACAAAACCTGATTGATTTTGTGAGATTAGTTTAGGAAGAAGACCCTTCAATCTATCATGAATGACTCTAGATATGATTTTATTAATAAAATTACTAAAGCTAATAGGTCTTAAATCTGAAAAGGTTTGAATAAACTTCTTTTTAAGCAGTAAGACCAGATTAGTATGAGTAAACGATTTAGGTAGAGTCTGACCCTTAAAAAAAGCATGACCAATCCCAACAACATCTGGACTTACCATTAACCAACACTTCTGGAAGAAATGACTTGTAAAGCCATCAGGTCCACATGCACTATCTCCATTTAGTCTAAACACCACGTTTCTCTTCTTCAGGTATGTCTTTGATCAAAGCAATTTCCTCTCTATTGATAGTTGGCTTAATAAAATGGATTAAATTAAGATCCTCTTTGCGATCTCTCCTAGTAAACTAATCTTGGAAAAACTTTACTGCCTCTGTTGCAATCTCCTCCCCTTCTACCCAAATGCCATCTGATCTTAGCACTCTCTACAAAGCTAGTATTTTCTTTCTTCCCTTTACCAGACTATGGAAGAGTTTAGTGTTCTTGTCCCCCTCATTATACCATTGAATACTTGCCTGGGTTGAGTCGTAAAGTTTATTATTGTTGATTGTTAAGTACCTAAGAAAGGTTTTCATTTAAAAGTATTGGTAAGTAAGGTAAATGGTTGAAGTGTTCATGATGGTTGTTAGTATTGAGAGTGTGGACTTCGGTGGAATGATGTGAAGAGTATGTAGAGTCAACTCAATAGAAATGACTGGTATCGACTCTTCAGAGGAAAACCTTTAGTGTTATTCAATATTTATTTCATAAAATTGTTATTTGACCATCTATTTCATTTTGTATATGGTTGTGAGTATGAGTCGCTATCTATGATCATGTGTGTTTTCACTTCTATGAGTGGATCCCTAGTTGTGGATCAGGTGTACCGATCCTGCAATGTTCTCTTGGTTGAGTGAGATGATTGGGATGACTTAGTTATTTCATATGACATATTTGGTGTTGTTGTGGAGTTGTTAAAGTATTTCAGTGGTTCTACATATACCATCTTGCTTATGATAATTCATAGAAGAGTTACCATGTGTATTTGTGGTTGTCTGGCAATCTTAATAGTCCTCTAGTCGTCGAGGTCATGTATCGATTATCTGTGGTTGAATGTGGGGATCATTGAGTCAAATTCTACTGTTCTTAAGAGGTAACCTATAATTACTATATCTAGCATTTCGATAGTGTTGTTGAAGGGTTTATATGTTTGGACATATCCCTCAAGGAGTATCTGATGTCTAAAGATTGAAATTTTTGTAACTTAAGCTCATGGAAATTTATGTTGGGAGATGGAGATGTTGATAAGAACTATGATTATTGGGTATTATGAGTGTGCATTAGTTGGTTCAGGTTCACTTCTAATTGTAGTGAGTTTTGATTCGGAATCTTATCATGCTTAAGTTCTAAAGGATTCATCCAGATGATTGTGTCAATGCCCTTGATAACATGTTGCAGACGTGTGTACAACTTTAGTGGTTGTTGGGAATCGCTTTGTTGTTAGTTAAGTTTGCATACAACAATATTTATCAATCGAGTATTGAGATGACTTCATCGTGGCATTATATGGAAGGATGTGTAGGTATTCAATAGGTTGGTTTGAGGTTGGAGATGTGAAACCTTTATAGGGTAATGAGATTCAATAAAAAGGATATGCGGGATAAGTATCCTCAGTTATTTGTGAGACCTTTTCTGTTAAAAGTTCATTTATATATTTTTGACCTATTCTTTGATCAATTTTTCTTGTTTTTTCTACTATATTTATTAATTTTCCTGGTAAATTTTCTTTAATAGATTTTATTTATATTTCTAATAATTTTAGCCTAAGTGCTATTTGCTTATGACTTTCTACTAAGTCATTTAGTAAATCTATAGCTTCTTTTAAGCTCATTCTGACATATTACTCATAAATCCAATCGAGTAGGATGGATAGAAGAACACACTCAATGTGTAAAACAATTAAAGGAAGAATGTTCTAAACTTCCTAAATTAAGATTACCAGAAGATAAAGATAATTTGGTACTTCAAACAGATGCATCAGATTATCATTGGGGTGCATTATTACAAACGGATTTAAATGAAATCTACAGGTATACCAGTGGTACCTTTAACGAAGCAGAAACAAGATATTCAACTAATGAAAAAGAATTATTGGCTATAGTTAGGGGAATTAGAAAATTTCCAGCGTTCCTCTTGCCTAAACCATTTATTATTAGAACTGATAATACACAGGTAGCAGGTCTAATATTCAATAAACTTCCGTCAAAACCACAATATAGAAGGTTACATAGATGGCAAGTTTTATTATCTTTTTATACTTTTAAAATTGAATATATTAAAGGAGCTAACAATGCTTTTGCAGATTTTCTCTCCAGGAATGTCCAATATGGACAATAAAACTCAACTCCTGGTTACCAGGATTTATGAAAAAATGATAAAGGTGGATGAGTCCATAGATGACAAAAGTCACCAATTATTCAGCATCAGAGATGATTTGACCAAATTATCAGAACAAGCAAGAAAATTGCAATTTGAACTTAATCAGCTTAGCGAAGATCAAGCTGAAAATATGAAAGAATTTTTATTATTATGTGAACATTTAGATACATGTCCAAAGAGGAATTCAAAACCCTCTGGGAATATTACTCCCAACAAAGTGGCAGGAGATGTCCCACTAGCACCTAGTGCCAAAAACATCTCGACGGTAAGCCAGGATATGCCGACACCTGAGTCTAAGGACGAGGGTAAAAGCCTAGCAAATAAAAAAGAAAAAGAAAAAGAGGCCAATAAAGGCGCATTTTCAATGAAAATTGAAAAGGTTACTTTTGGGAAACCAGAAAGCAGCAATACTAACAAAGTTTCTTTGGAAACAAAAGTTTTTTCTTCTTTGCAGGTCGAAAAGAAGAATTCAAAAGAAGAAGAATATCTTGCTTTTTCAAGATATATCTACAATCTTCCAGAAGAAAGTGGAGAAACTTATGGAGTTCTGGGAAATACCAGTTTATTCCCTAGAATTTCAATATTTCCTAATGGATCACCGGGATTTGTCGCTCAATTATTTAAATATGGATACCTTGACAGGATATATGCCAAACCAGACCTTCAAGAACTATCCAAACTACCAGAACAATTGCAAAATGCAGTAAAATCCTTTGCTCAAGGAGAAGGAGTCTATTGTCGATTCTTTAGCATAGCTATGGAAGGCAAAGACAGTCAAACCTATTTTCCAACAATTAATTATATCACAGTGGAAAAATTAAAAGATTTCAACGTTAAGGCAACTGGGGTTGATAAAAAACTCCCTTATCTTAACAAAAAATGGATTCAAACCAAGCGAGCTTTAGGGATAAAAGCATTATATTTTATTGAAAAAGTTTAATGTTTTATATCACGATACAACTTCTATAATATACCAGATACTTTTATTAGATAACAACTATATGATATGTATGCAGCAGAAAAAGGAGAAGACTACAATTTTGCAAAGATAAGTTAGAAACTTAAAGAAATGAAATATTTTTCACCATAGGTGATTTGTTCATATATTAACATTATATATATAAAACAAAGAATTGGTCAAGCTAAATATTTGACATACATTATAAGAACATTTCACTGTAACATCCTAATTTTTTTAAAACTAATTTTGATGTTATATTTTTTTTTTATCTATATAACATTTTACTTATAACAGTGTAGGCATCCACTATAGAAGTGCACTTTTTTGTTAAATTACCTCTCTATGATAGACTTACTCAAATATTAATTGAGTGAAAATATTGAAATATTTGTGGTAATCGTTATTAGTGTCATGCACATACTAAATTTCAAACATGAATGTTTAAGAGAAAAATTATACTTCAATGATGTTCATCATTTATGGTGATAACCTTAAAACGAAAAGCTATTGGTGGCAGTTTTTATATTGATATTTTTTTTTCTATTTTGTATGTTAAATTTGTTTACAAAATTGAGTGAATGAAAATTACTACTAAAGAAATGTCATTTTCTCCCAGTATTTAAACTTTGAATGTATTTTGAAATGTTTCCATGATATGTGGTCATTTTGATCTCAAAAAGCAAGTAATTCTACGACAATATGTATTAATCATTTAAAATTACTTTTTCTATGTTCTTTCAATTATAATCATCTACTAAAAAGGTTTAATTTAGTAATATTAATTTTATTTTACAATATCGTATATTATATGATACGATACACACATGCATTGCACGTGCCGTGAAACTAGTTTAAATATATACCCTATGAAAAAATTAGAATATCATTGTATTTAAAAAGTTTTGATATTTGAATGCAAACTTAAAAGAAATTTGAATTGAAATAGAGTTTTTAACTTCTTATCTTCTCCGATATACACTCCTAAAGTGATTATAGTAGTATGTTTATTTCTCCTATTTTTTGTTATTAATCATTAGTTTTATTGGTGAATTTATTTACTGCATTCTTCATTAGTGAATTTATTTATTGCATTCTTTAGTATTCTTCGTTTTCTGTTAATGTTATCTGATAATTACATGATTCGTTGTCTATTCATGTTCATATGGTTTTGGTATGGGAAATTGGGAGGTGCGAGGGGGGAGGGGTGGGGAAGGGGGAGTACGTTTCATTGAGAAACAATATAATAGCTTTTTGTATATAAAATGATATCTTTTAAAATGTTTGAACGAACATCAAATCAAAAATGCTTCAAAATAAAATTTTAATATTATATGTGCATGATGCGGGTACGTATTCTAGTTGAACTAAAAAAGAAAAAGTTAAAAAAGAAGAGAGAGGAGGGATTGACCTATTTTTCTAAAAATGAGACCCAATAATCCACTTGTCATTATGTGAAAGGAGCCTCATACAAATTTTATCTAACACATCATATTATACCTCAAATATAATAATTTTTTTCGCCAGATGATCAAAAGCTGAGAATAGCTAACAGTCAGTGGCATTGGCAATGATAGAGTACAAGGTTGCACTGACAAAGTTGGAATAAAGAAGATAGGGACCTATCTATTATATTTATACCAACATGGTAGTGTTACATATTTGCTGGTAGTATATAGATTGGGTTGATTTGATTTTGAAATACCAAATAAAATTATTTGTGTTGGGTTTTGAAATCTACAAATCAAATCAAATTAATAAAACTCAATTTTTTCAATCTTGAATTTTTTTTTTTTGGGGCTTTGGATTTTCTTGGTAAATTATTCATACAAACATATAATTAATTTGCGCTTCAAATATTTTTTTTAGTCCTATCAAAATACAATTAGGGTATTTTTTAAGAAAATAGCATAAAATATAATATGAGTGATGATATTAAAATACTCAACAAAGATAACAACGAAATCACATAAAACAAAAATTGCAAATGAATAAATTTAATTGAAAATGATCATAACTTTAACGTACTAAATCATGTCAAAATAAGTATTAATATATGACTAAATATTAAATAAAATTAAAATTAGGATATGTATTTTAATTCTAACCAATATATAACTAAAGAACAAATATTTAACATTATTATCATTCCTAGTATTGAATTGATTTTGTTTTGTTAGCATTAGTATTGATTTGATTTGGTTTGAGTTTTATTAGAGTTATTAATACCTAGGGTGTCTGTAACACCCCAGAAAATTTTTGAGCTAAGACTTGAATAATCCTTCGTAGTGAGTAAGTTTTACCAAAGAATTAAAAATTTCTTAAGTGTTAAGGTCACTAGATGTAGCACCTTGAGTTTCAAGAAGAACTAAAGAGAGTTCACTCAAGTCATTCATAAGTTCTTCTAAGATTTGGGTCAACTTCAAATAACCATAACCTTTAGTACATAATGAATTAGGTAGGCTACAAAGTATTAAATGAAAGGTCATTGAATTATCTTTCCAACGCCACCAAGTTTGCTAAGTTTCAAGCTTGTATGAGGGAGATATGCCCATTTGAAGTCGGGCTGTCCAAATAAGGAATGTTACCCGAAAATAGTAAGGGGTATTTTGGTCTTTACCTTACCCAATCAGATTTAATTCGTTCTTAGTAAGATTTTAGGGGTCTAATATGAGTATGTTCAGTTTTATAATCCTAATATACGCCTAGGATTTTAATTGAGAGTTTAAGAAGAGAAAAGAGGAGAGGATCAAAGCATTCGTAGAGGTTCTTGAATTTTGTTGCGGATTTTCGCCATGGGTTTGATTCCTAAGAGGAATGTAAGCTTCCATAATGTTGGGTTTGTTCACCCACACACCAATCATGTTAATTTCAGCATTAAGTTTGTTCTAGAAAGTTGAAGGTTTGATGTTCTTGAAATTGACTTTCGTTCTTGAGTTAAGATGAGATTGATGAGTTTCTTGAGGAAATCGTGTCGATTTTAGAGTTGTGTTTGATTAAATTCTTGTGTACATGTAGTGGGTATCTAAATCTAAAGAGAAATTGAGGAAAAGAATCGAATTTAGGCGAATTGGGGTTAGAAAATGAAGAAGAAAAAAGTCGGGCAAATCTGGGTACCAGGTCTGTGTCAGAAATAGAACTTTTCTCTTTGCGTCACGTAGAGGTCACGGACCCCTTTGCCAAAAAAGTTATTTCGCGACCTAATATTAAAATGCATCTCCGCATTGCGGACTTGCTTCCAAACAGTGATTTCTTGATCGTTTCTCATGTTTACTATATAAAAACACTCCTAAACATCACAAAATCTTTCCTATCATAAATCATAACCTTGAATTCATGATTCAAATTCAAGGTAGAGTTAAGAATCAATTTTTGAGATTTCTTCCGAACATTTTGAGAAAGTCTATTTGAGTATTTTTGAGGAGTCTTCTATAATTTCTAATAAAGTGTTTCAATACTCAAGCAAGTGAGTATGAGAATGTACTCATGAGTCTACTTTACCATCATGAGATTCTTCGTATCATGAACCATAACTCTTGAATTCATAATTCACATTCAAGAGAGAGTTAAGAGTAAAGTTCAAGAAAGTCTTTGAGTTCAATTGTGAATCCTTTGAGATCAATTATCGATTTGAACTAAGTTTTGAGGAAGTAAGTATGAGAAAGAGAAGAGTTATACAAACGAGTTCCATCATCCAAGTGTATGTGGATGATATCATTTTTGGAGCTAGCTCTGAACATATGTGAAAAGAATTTTTTCCATATCATTATGTAGACCCTTGAGTCGAGTCGTTCATGCCCATAAATTCTGCATGAACTGCATTAGTTAAGTATCTTTAAGAGGAGTAGTATCTTTAAGTTCTAAGTCTTGAGTATTGAGTTCCTAATCCATTTGGGATTATATTCCTAATCATGGGGTTACTACATGTTACCCATGAAGCCCTTGAGTTGAGTTGTTCATGCTCATAATTACGCATGAACCCTATAAGCTGAACAGTCTTGAGATGAGAAGTATCTTTGAGTACTTGAGTTGAGTAGTTCATGCTTGTAATTCCACATGAACCCTCTGAGTTGAACATTCTTGAAATGAGTAATATCATTGAAGTTCTTAGTTTCAAGTATTGAGTTCTATCTATGGTTATTGAAAACCTTGAATTGAGTCGTTCACACCCATAATTCAACATGAACCCTATTTTAAGAAGTCTTTTACAAGTGATTTAAACTTGTTTTAAGACTTGAGTTATGAGTTGAGTAAAGAGTAAAGAGTGAAGTTTATTTCTTCAAAAGAGTATATGGGGGTTATGTATTCCCAAAGAGTAAAATGTTTTCACATTTAAACAAAAAAGGAAACTGAGATTTCCAAAAGAGCTTTGAGTTAATTTTCAGTAAAGAGTAAATGCTTTCACAATTAAGCAAGAGAGGAAACATTGATTTCCAAGAGAGCCTTTGGGCTAGTTTTGAGTAATTATCTCAAACCACAAAGTTATGTTTTTAAACATATGAGCTTGTATATTTTGAGAATAGTATTGAGCACCGATATGGGGGAGAGTTCAGACAACTCCCAGCCCCCATAAATCATGTAGCCATCATGGGTAGAAAAGGGTCATACTTTTTAGATGATTCCTTAGTGCTTTTTAGCATAGACTAGTGGATCCAATTAGTAGTTAGGTTTTATACCCCCGGCAAGCTATAGGACGACCCTGCAGCGTGAGGCAAAATGTTTTATCATCACATAGCTCACAGTGATAGTTGTCGATTAGAGAACCTCCCACAATTATATATTGTATTCTTATATACACAGAGTTTACCTTCTATTTTCATATACAAGCAAAGTTTAGCTTGTATCCTTCCATGCAAACAGAATTATTTTGTATTTTTCAATACATTGAGTTGCTTTCTACTATTTTACAGCTTTCCATATATTGCATATCTTATTGTTTCTTTATATTGAGTTGAGTATCCAGAGTTTTTTCTAGAGTTTGAGTACCAAGAGTCGAGTGTCTTATTATTAAGTTGAGCCTTATTTCACTAAGTTGAATATTTATCTTTGAGTTGAGTATCTTATTCCTGAGTTGAGTTACATGAGTGAATTGAGAAGAGGTAAGTGTGTTTCCTTTTTATCAACTTCAAGCTTATGTTTTGCTTTAGAATTCCCCTTACATGCTCATACATTTCACATACTGAGCCATTTGACCTGCATCGTTTCATGATGCAGATACAAGTATTCAGGATCATCAACATGAGCTTCGTTGATACCACATACAGTTCGAGTTAGCTATAGTAAGTCTCCTTGCTTCCGGAAGGTTCCACTTTTACTTTCAGTTATATCAGTTATTAGGATGTCGTGGACTTTTTCTGACTTCCATCTTTGTCAGTTAGAGGCTTCATAGATAGACAGTAGAGTTTCAGAAGTCTGTTCATTTATTTTGTTAAATGTTTTAAAGACTTAAGTTTCTTATTTTATGGCGAGTTGAATAATTTATTTTTAATCAGAGTTTTTCATTTGAGTTAAAGCTTTGTAATTGAGTTTCATGAATTTTTATTCAGTTTTTAAGCTTTTGCATGCTTAAGTTAGTCTTCCGCTTGTTGTTAGCCAGGATGAGGGTTCGCTTGGGAACCAGCAATGGTTCTCAAGTGCCGGCCACGTTCAAGGTGTAGACTCGGGTCGTGACAGTGTCAAAATGAGCTCAAATATAGATAACCCGCTCAACCCACTCAGAATTATATGGGTTGAGCTCAAGATAATTTAAATTGAGTTTAATCTCAACTCATTCAAACCAACCCATTTTTAAAGAGTCTTCAATTGAACCTAATTTAATCTTCAATTTCAATCCGTTATACGACTCTTTCTTTATATTATGGAGAAGGGCCTAAAATACCCCTCTAGTATTTAAATTGGTACAAAATTACCCTTCATCCACCTATCAGCCCTAAAATACCCCTGACGTCTACCTTTCAGCTCAAAAATACCCTTATGTCTAACGGATCATACTAATTAGGTGGATGGAGGGCAATATTGTACCAAATCTCATAGTTTAAGGACATTTTAGGCTCTTTCCGTTAAAATATTTTGAAATTACTTAATATATAAGCTCACATGATTGACTTGATTTTGAATTTCCTAGAAAATTTAAAATTATAAAAAGATTAGACATCTACTCTCTACACTCTTCCCTCCCTAGCCCTTCACTTCCTATCTCTTCCATTTTTTTTCTATTTGAATGTTGTCCACCATTTTAATTTTTTTTTAAAAAAATTATGACAAACAAGAGGGGAAAATGGCCAAATGACCCCCCAACCTATTACCGGATTTTCAACTACACACCTATTCTCCGCGGGAGTCCTATTACCCCCCTGAACTACTTTAAAATAGAATAAATAGCCCCTTAAGTGCTGAGTTGGCATAGAGAGTGTATTTCACTCTCTTTGAGAAAGTGAGTTGCCTATTTTATTAATTTCCTTTTTTTTTCTAATTTTCTTTTTTTCTTTCTCTTTCTTCTTATTTATCTATAAAATTATACATTTTTCACCATTATCATTGTTGAAGCTTTTTCAATGGATGTTTGGAATAAAACTTATCAACAACAAATGCATTTAATGAATAAATAGTTTTTCAATAAACTTATTTAGAATATATCTAATAAATTAAATTTTTTTTTTTAAAAAAAATACCCATTAATTAATTTTTTTTAAAGTGATGGATTCAAGAGTAACAAAATCAAAGTGAAGCAATTGAATATTTAAAAATATTTTCAAACTTAATAAAAGAAACTAAAACAAAACAATTTCTTCTACATTTTAAAAGAAGGATCCTACATGTTCTCCTAAAATCCATGAAGAATCAAAATGAAAAACTCAAATTATAAATTAATCATGAAAATTTTAGAGGGAGAAATAATAAAGAATGGGGAAGAGAAAGAGGTTTCTCAAATTGGTGTTACAAATGGATCTTCTCATCCGAGATTATTTTGAGTTGTCGGCGGAATCTTCACAGGATGAATCTGATCTCGAATGTTCATGACCCATTTAATGTGTATCTGAAATTGTCTAAAAAGGAAAATCGAACGAAATGTAAAAAAATGTGGAAAAATTGTTGAATTATTGGATGAAAGATTTGATTAATTAGGACCACTATCTTCTAGATTCTAGAGATTCAGAGTAGATGAAAAGGTGAGTTGAATTTTCGTTTTTATAAAATGTTAGAGATATAGAAATTTATTGAGGTAAAAAGTGGTGTTTAGTATAGTAGGTTTGAAGAAATGATTGAGGAAGAAAGAAAGAGGAAGGAGGAGAACTTTTTTTTAAAAAAAAAATCATTAATTGGTGAAATACACGTGTCAAGTACGTGTATTTCACCACAAGACAGATGTATGGTAATAACATTTTAGGGAGGAATCAATTCCACTTTAAAATAGCTCAGGGGTGTAATAGGGCCCCCGTGAAGTATAAGTGTGTAGTTGGAAATTCGGTTATAGATTGGGGGGTCATTTGGCCATTTTCTCCAAACAAGAGAGAAAAAAAGGAGGAAAATAACTATGCATTCATATAGAAATAATTAGTTCAATAAAAGATGACTTAATTAAGCAAATATGTACAAATATTATATTTTTCTTTTGTGTGTACCCAAAATTAAAAGAAAATAAATATGTGAGTTCATTTCAAGTTTGAGTTCTGGATATCCTAATTAAGAATAAGAGATTAGAAAAAAAAAAAAGGAATAAAAGAGAAAATCAACAAGACATTTGGATAATTGAGAGAAAATTTTATATTAATGAAAATAATTTTTTTTAGATGGACAATCAGTCGGGGTAAGTATGGATTTTAGTTGGATCCCCATTTATGAGTTGGGTTACGTTATAATAAATAGGGGTTTATTTAAAATAGTCCAATAGGAAGATATCATGAAATTAATTATTTTTTTCAATATTATTTTCAAGTGTATTGGGTCAAAATATGAATCATAAGTGATTCTATAAAAAAAATGAATTTTTTAAAATATAATTTTTATTACTTATTATTTGAGAAGGGTTTAAATTTGGACCAATCACATTAAGCAATATAATAAATAAATATTTAATAATTTTACTTTAAGGGAGCTATTAAAAATAAGGGCAAATATGAGTCAAATGATTAACATCGAGGGTATTTTTGAGCCGAAAGGCGGACGTCAGGGGTACTTTAGGGCCGAGGAGGGTAGTTTTGTACCAATTCAAATACTTGAGGGGCATTTTAGACCCTTCTCTGTTTACATTAATGTAATGTATGTTCTCAAATTGAGGTATGAATTGCTATCTATTTTATATTTTTTATGATTTATCTATCCATTTGTAACTTATATATGTTATTTTCTTGAGTTGTGGTTATAAAAGTCAAATAAGAATATGTTAAAATTAGTAGGATTAAGCGGTGGTTGGGTCATTACCCAACCCGATTTTTAGCCCATTCGAACCCAACCCATTTGAGCCCAAAGCAAATTAGGAAGGGTCATGTCCCAACCCGATTTTTATTTCTACTTGTTTTAATATCTCCAATTTCAACTTAACTTGCCCTTTTGACAACCCTACTAATATCTATGAAATGGACTATTAAAATTCTAAATCAAACTTAAAGTAATATATTATGAGATCAAAATTATGAAAAGTATAAGAAATATTTATAAATTAAATCATAGTAAACACATACATATGTAATTAATGCATAATATTTTAATTTGATTCAATTCATAAGTTGATGCGATTTTTGATTTGATTATGTTCACCCCTACTAACAATGTAGGGCCGCAGACCGTGGCTGTGGTGATAAATAATTAATGCATTCATCATTCACAATTGAAAACAACATAATACATAAACATGACTCTTAACTTGGCTTCAGTGGACAACTATGACCTTCAACTTTGAGTGTGCACATGTAGACACTTAAACTTGTATATATTGAACAAGTAGACACATGTGTCCTACATGGCATAATACATGTAGGATGCCATGTAGAACACAAAATTGTCATGTAGGGCACCATGTAGGACGAATGTGTCAATATTTATTCAATTTTATACAAGTTTAAGTGTCTACTTGTGCACACCCAAAGTTAAATGTTATAATTGTTAGTTGACACTAAGTTAAGGATCATGTTTATATATTATGCCACTAAAAACTAAAAAAGAACTCTCAAGTAATGCATTCATCAGTCTCAACTGAATAATTAATGCATTTATCAGCATTACTGAGAACTACAAAATTCAATAGTCACAATTGAAATGATCGAACTTGATAGGAAAGGAAAGAAAAAACTCTTTTAATAAAATATAAGTGGTTTGGGTCTTAAAATGTTGGGGAATTTTTATAAATAGTCATTATAATAAATTTAATTATGCTTCATAATTATAGTTTACATTTTTACGGGTTGTAGCTACAACTTAAGTTGCATCATTTGTATGATTTGTGGGTTTGTATATTTCACGAGTTTGTATAATTTGTTGGTGAGTTTGTATAATTTGCGGGTACGTTTGTATAATTGAGTTGTTTTTGTATAAACTCGAAATAACGAATTTTTACAAACACAAACATCTGAACTTTAAATAGTTATACAAGTTATACTATACAAAATTACATTATACAAAAGTTATACAAATTATATTATACAAATTCTAAATTATACAAACATGCAAATTATACAATCTCAAAAAATCAATCCACGTAATTATCACTGAATGTTGGTCGCGAGTGGTAATTAACTATACTATAGCCATGGTGACTAATTACCTAGTATATGTTTGCTTAACCAGGTAATTTCCCCTAAAATGTCTTAGGTAAATCTAATATTATTTTAAAATCTTTTTAATAAAAGTCTGGTTGTTTGGTGCACCAAAAAATCATGACTCTTAAGCTTCATTTGTTTGCACCTAATGAAGATCTTAATTCTAATAATTCAGATCTTAGTTATTAAGTCTATTTGTTTCCAAGATCTGAATCTTTATCGTTTAGATCTTAGGTATTGAGTTTCTTTGTTTTCGAGCTTTGAATCTTAATCATTCAGATCTTAAAACATTAAGGAACCGTTTGATAGAGATGCTAAATAGAGTGTATTAGTAGTGCTTGCATTAACAATGTTTGTATTAGTAATGTTTGCATTAATAATATATATATTATTTCTTAAGCATTGCTTGATTTGGTGTACTAAAAATAGCATGCATAGAATAAAAATATTTATTTACAAAGATATCCTTCACAATTATGATAGAAAAGATGTAAAAAAAAGATTTTGAGGCACAATGTCGTCTTTAATCATGCTAATAATGCATGTAATAAAATTCATTGCATTACTAATACCTAAAAGTCCATACTAATGATACTACACATCTTAATATACAATAGAGTGTATAACTAATGACATAGCATGAAAAAATGTACCAAACAAGATATTACTAATACACAGAGTTAATGCATGCATTATTTTTGCCAATAGACTCTACCAAACCTATTAGTGTGTTTGTTATTCTTATTTTACAACCACTGAATGAGTTTGAATAGTTTTGAATGATTACGATCTATAACAAAGTTTATTATTAAGATGTCTATTTAAGAATTTCTACAACAATAACAATTTATAACTACTCCATCCACTTGGATCCACCACCCACAATCATCATTTCAACCAAAACGACCATCAGTGTCAATCAACACCACATTCCATTTACAACCACCATCCTTACCCCAACCGCAACCGTTACTATCATTGATCATCAAAGTCAATTGTCATCCTCATACTAATTATCAACCATCATCATCAATAATCACGGTTAATCACTACCATTAATCAATGTATTATAAGATATTACCTACAATCCTTATTAGTAATCATCTCAAATCGATACACACAATTACTTACATTAATTATCACCACCACCAATTGCCAAATAAAAATTTTAAAATATTTTATTGATATTATATTATATCAATCTAGTATTTTATTTAAATTTAATATTCATTATTTTTAAAAAGACAAATTTTATATATTCAGACATTAAAAAGATAATCAATTCACAACTATATTTAGTATTCAGATCTTAATGCAACATTTTAATATTCAGATTCAAATCTCTAAATCTTAATGCAATATTCAAATATGCATTCAGATTCAAATTTCAAAATCTTAATGCACATATTAATATTCAGATGTGCATTCAAATTCAGACGGTTTAATCTTAATGAAAACAAATGAAACTTACAAAACTGAAAGCAAACTAGTACAAATCAACTTGATTTTTCGGAATTCATACCCACTACGAATATTCCCTAAAAATGTTTACCTAGTGAAATTAAGTCATTGTAAAGAAATATTAGGATAATTTATTTTTATTAAATGAACCGTAGAAACAAAAATTAAATACGGCTGATTTATGGAGCAAAAATCAAAGACCAGTAAATAGGGTTAATCAATGCATTGATTTTAACTAGTGCTTAATCCAACCCATTTAAATATTGAGCTGACCCATGAAAAGTGTCTAAATATTTTTAAAATGAGTTTTTTTATTTGACATGTTTTATTTAGCCAAAATATAAGAAAAAAACATTTTATTAGATACTAGAACAAATTTTAACAAAACAAAGAATGTAAAACTTAGTAGTAATATAATGGGAAAATTGTATGAAATAACAAACTATTAATTCAAATTAAATGTTATAGCCATAGTTTATATTATTTGTAATTCGCAGCAAACATTCAATTTTTTTGTCATCTGATTCGATATACAATTAGCTATTTTCGGTATACAATTACTTATTTGGTATACAAATGTATAAAATGCATTTGTGTTTGTATAAAGCGAGAGAAAAGTATATATACAAATACAAATACATATATTTTCGTTATATACACTTATAATTATACAAATATAGATCTTATTATACAAATTACAATATATAAATGAATTTATTCAAAACTAAACAATTTGTATAAAACTGGATGTATCTAGCAAATTATACAAATCAAAAACTTCATAACAAATAAAGCCGCCAAAATGGGCTTAGCCCATGGGGCTAGCCCAACCCAACCTGTTATTGGGGTAGGGTTGGGATAGGATTTTTCAAATCCATTTAACACTAGGGCTTATAACCCCTGCCCGTATAAGCCCTTGGCCCTTGAGGCTTGATCAGTGTGGGGTTGGGGTCGGCCCATGGGCCAAAACTTTTTATTTAAAATCGAATTACTTAAATACACATTATGTTGTAATATTATGAATCTTACCTAATTTTGATACGTCTAGATACATGTATCTCGAAATATACAAACTCAAAATTAGGTTAATCTGTTTTAGATACACTCTATCCAAGTAGATTGCATCTATCTAGGATACATAGACAAATCTCGTGCCCTCGCCTCCCTCCAATCTTGCTTGTCACTCTTTTATCTCGCTCGTGTATCTGGTATGCGGGATACATGCTAACTACACTAGACTTTTTGCTAGTATTATTAAAACAACACCATTGTTTGTCATATTTGATTTGAAAATCTTCTTATTTTCTTGATGTTATAAAATTATAAGTTTGAAAAGAAAAAAATGAGAAAAAGAAAAAAAGAGGGCTGGCCCGCCCCAACCCTCGGCCCTTCTAAGGTTGGGTTGGGTTGGGTTGAGGATTTTCAGGCCCTTCTGAATGAAGGGCCAACCTGCTCTAGCCCTTCAAATTCCTTGGCCCAGGAGGCTTGCACCGGGTGGGCTGGGCCAACCCTTTTTGACAGCTCTAATAATAAACATAAAATTTATTATGAAGCGCAATTATGCAAACTTTAACTATAATACAATTTTTGTGTTTGCTATATATGAAAGTTGTTCTAATATAATTGTACTGAGTTAAGTTTTGATCCCATTTTTAGCCCACTTCAACTAAATGAACTTTTGAACAGATCAATGAACTTATTCATTAAAATAAAAATCAATTAATTTTAAAATTTCAAATACCGCTCAATCCACTCATTTAACACACGAATTTAAACTGCCAAAGAATTGTGACAAAGGAAATTTATATAGTGCCTACTAATATAAGGCCATACTGAATAAAATTTGGTTCCACTTCTATTTATGGAGAGCGAAGATCTCTTTCTTACCTAACAGTTAAAAATATGACTCTAGTAGCATCGTAATCACAAAACGTCGCAGTTATGATTAGCATTGTTATTCAATCGTCCTAATGTTGATTTACGGGAGCGAACAAGAAGAAAATTTCAGCTGAAGAAGCTTACATAACCAATGTGAAATTTAGACACTTGTTTCCCCGAAATGATAATTGATGCAGAAATGCCATCACATCTTAAAACGACGATACAATTGCCTTAATACATCAACCAACGTTCTCAAAGAACCAAATCTTCCTCAAGTACAACCTAATAGTCGTCTTAAAAAGTTCAAGGGATTGCAGAATCCCCTGCTCAGTTCTTGCCAGCAAGATCTTAACTCGCTACTTTTTAGTACCGGGAAATAATGCACAAACACTCTAGTTGCAACATTTAAAGGCACACAGAAAAGACGTATCCTTGTCCAGCAGGTCACCTGATTTGCACGAGCATATTTATTATTCTAGGACTAGTTGTGTTGGGTCCTTCAGCAGATTCAAAGCACATACATTGGGCAATTATCTACCAGATTGAGATTGATGTGAACTTGAATTCCCTCCAACTCCTATAGCATGTGTTTCTTGCCTGGACCATTCAAGAAGCAAGAATAAGCAATTAGAGAAAGAAAGTGGACCTGTTTGGAAAGCCACCTGGTAACCAAATTTGAGTGTAATTGCATTGTTTGGCATGTTTGAAAAGTCACCTGATAATTGGATTTGGGTGTAATTGGGATGGGTAATTACTCTCTAATTCTTGTGGGGGAGGGGTGTGTGAGAGAGAATGTGTAATATGTAATTATAAGGTCACTTTTTAATTTCTTTCATCATTATTCTAATTTTAATTTCTTTTCTTATTTCTATAACTTCTTTTTAACTTTTTAAATATATTTTTTATGTTTCATTTCCTTTATCTCATCTCCCAACATTTTATTTCTCTAGTGATTCCATGTGATTGATCGTACTTTTTTCTTATTTCTTTATTTTCATCTTTAGCGTAACTGTATTATTACTCTAGTTTATGAAACTACACCTTCTAATACTAGAAAGAATGAGTCTTTAACAAACTTGGAATATAGTGACTGAAAAGTAAATTTTTGTTGTTGAATGAGGTTATAGACTAATGCTTTTCTTTTCTTTTGAATATATTTACTTGAGTTCTATTGAAACTCATTTTATATTATGTTGGAATTTGACATATGAGTAGTAAGTTAATTTTATTTTAAATTTTTTAGACTTTGAATTTAAGTTATATGCTCAAACTCATTTGACTTGTTTTAGTACTATTAACTTGTTATTTCACATTTGCATGTTGTTCATTTTTCACTTGCAATTGATTGATTATTTTTTTAATCAAAAATTTGAACAATACTATGGCATTATGTTTATAAATATTAAATGTTTTATCAAACATCTCATCTAATGATGTTCTTACAGAATGTGTTCTTTTATTTTTTATAACTAATTAAATTAAAATATGAATCAATATGTATCTTAAATACCTAATTTAATATCATTTAATGGCACATATTTGTTCAATATTAACTTTAATGTTTAGACAATCAATTTTATCTTAAAAGTAATTTAATTGAATAATTACACTTGTGCAACCAAATAGTATGCTTGTAATTACATTGTTATTACTTTATGACAAACAAACTAGTCGCCATGATTACTAGGTTGTGTAACCACACCAATTCTAATTACCATGTGGGTATGAACTTTTCTGGAACTATAGATAGGGAAGCCGAAGTGATCTATAAAAGCATTCAAGAGGCTCCAAGAAGATAGATTATGTTAAACCTGTTGTTACTAGGGTCTATAACCACAGGAAGAAAAGGTTAAAATCTATGTTACTCAGACTCTTCAAAAATGTCAAAGGGTGCGTGTCGGATTCGCCAAAAGTAGTGTATTTTTGGAGAATCCAACACGGGTGCCACATCGAAAGTGAAGAGTCCTCGCAACTTAGGTTAAAATAAGTCTTACTGTAACTGTTTAATTAATTTATTTATTTTATTATTATGATGATAATGATGTTTATGTATTTCTAGCAGTTAGTAGACGCTTAGGCAGTTATTTTGTGTTATATTGCACTAGGAAGAAGGGAAGACGAACAGTTACCCGTAGGATTTTCTCTGGCAGATTTAGTGGTTAAGATTCCCCTAAATACATTGGGTTGTTAGATGTATTGAAGTTAATTCTCTATTTGTAAAACTTATTCTATTTGTTGGAGACAGTAAAGAACAGTTGAAGTGTTGCTCTTATTTCTGTGTTGAGTTTGAAAGTTTATAGAATTAAGGTTAGGAAAGTTTCTGGGCTCCTAACAAAGTCAAAGAAAAAATTTATTTGATAATTTGCTGCAGAACATGCTCATGTACATTAACATTACCAAGAATTAGCTTTAACTATCTGTACGTGCTGCCGAGTTTGAACCCTTTGTCTGCTCACCATCCATTAAGATCCTATAAGCATAGAATGCTGCCACCCCTCCACTACACACAGCAAAAGCCAATAACAACAGTAATGTGAGCACCTCCTGAGATACAACAATCTACAATACCAGGGAACATTATGCATTATTTCAAAAAGTCATATAGCTACATCACTTTCTTAAGGGATACAATAAAGACTACAGCTCAATCTCAAGCTAGAAAACCTATGTATGGAAATATCTTAAGAGGAAGCTAAAGAAAGAAAGCAAAAAGTTACACCAGGAAAATAGAGAGCGACAGTAGAACACAAGGTTTTTTTTCCTATTAAGAGCAAATCAACCTTTTCACTTACAACAAGGAAAATCATTTTAAAAAAATAATACTCCTTTTGTCCCATTTTATGTGATCCCCACTTGTGGGATTACAATAGGTATGTTGATGTTATTGTCCCAATATATGTGATGCTCTTTCCTTCTATCCAAAAAGAAGGATGCATTTCTATATTTACGAACAATTTAACTTTAAACTTTTCATCTTACCCTTAGTGAGATAATTTATAACTAACAAATATCAATGGCTTGTTATATAGCACAAGCTTCAAAATTCTTTCTTTCGTTCTAAAACTCCGTGTCCAGTCAAAGTTGCATTACATAAATGGGGATGGAAGGAGTGACAAATAACATTTCATATACAACATGAAAGCAAAATATTTCTTGAGGGACTTGGAAGAACTCTGGTGCACTTGTTTATCTGGTTCTAAGTAAACATGTTCGTCCTACTATCAGTAGCAAGTATATGTCTCCCGATCTAGAGCTAGCTCGCATCAAGACAAATCCCCCCACCCCCCGGATCCCCTCTTGTCTAATCCTTCTTTTCCTTCTATTTGGACAAAGACAAGATAGGAAGAATATTTTGATTAGGACAATGAGAAACACTAACCAACAAACTAACAAACAGAGTGTAGCATTAAAAAGGTATGCTGGGGGTTAGAAATATGAAACCTGATGGTGGCTGTAATAAAATTGAAAATAAATGGTTTCTGCAAGGCAAGAGAAAATAAGTTGTCAGAAATCATTGCTTAAAAATTATTGAATGAGCTGGATAAGGACTCTGTAGAGAAAGGGAGGGGGGAAGAAAAGGAAGTCGTACCTGCAACATCAAGCGAAATTCTCTGACAAATAAGATGGTAGCAATGGCTGCAAAAAGAGAAGGCACATAACAGGTAAAGCAATGTTGCACTGATCAATACAGAATTTGAAATATGAGCAACAAATTCCAGCATTAAAATCACAATTAAAAGAGAGAGTGGAGGAATCAAAATTGTTTAACTTATCCGAAAGTCAATTTTTCCCAACCAGGACAACTGTACGAACGGAAAATTACGGAGTGGATAAAGGTATGAAATCCCTAAACTAACCTATACATGCTCAGCGTGTACCCTTAAATGTTGCAAGCATGCTGGCAGCAGTGGAGTAAGGTCCAGCTCATAACGAGAAGAAAAAGAAACTTGGAAAGCTCCATTGAGATAAAAAGAAATAGTTTTATTTTTTTGGGTTCATGATTGAGACTAACAGTTGTGCACATAGAACTAAGGGCTAATTTGCATATCAGCAGCACAACACCTATGATTAAATCCTGAACTAGTTGGGAAAGCTATATGAATCCTTAATATATCCCACTCAATTTGAAACTGATTCCTTCCAATACTTTATCATTTGTCATTTAAGATAAATAAGGGATCTCTAACACTTAGATTCTCTGCTTCTTTTACTGATATTGCAAGTTTACTCGTCTTCCCTACATAGTGGCAATGTTTCCATATGACAATTACATGCCAAATTCACAACCAATTAATGACACCCTTTGCTGAAATTGGTAATAGCAAACTAATACATTGAAGATGCACCAAATAAATCAGAATCTTCTTGTACGAGTTGCATATAGGTGTTAGAAAGAGCACAAGTGGAGTGGAGAGTAAATGAGGATATATGGCCTCTCAAATGCTAACCTGCCTGTCCCTTTAAAGCTAGTGAAGTCGACTCTCCGCTTCTCCATGATCGTAAACTTGAGACGCTTAAGGCCAAAAGAGCACCTCCAAGAACAACACCAAATCTAAGGGCAGCAGTGCTTCCAGTTAGCATGAAGTACAAAAAGCCACCAGCAGAAAGAAGAGTTCCTGCAGAGCATGACCAAGGCAGTGAAAAAGCTAAAGGCTTCAAGACATTGCATGCTTCATTCCAAAGAACTTAAAACTAATAGTAACCCAAACAAAATCATGAAACAACTTATAAAAACAAATTTTAAAACTGCATGTCGAACAGTCCCTTACTACCACATTTGGAAAGATAACTTCTACATACCGTAAGGTATTCCCACATAAAAGTCTCGCACTTTCAACACGTCATTCAATTCATCTGCAGAGGAAACAAATGTTTCAACAATATCCTTCACTGGTTCAGGTGAGTTCTCAGCAGCAGTGGTTAAATATTCTTTACTCTCCTCACTAATTTCCTTTGCAATTATAATCCAATCTTCTCTTGCCTTATCCGCTTGAATTTTTAATTTCTCAGAAGTTTCTTTCAAAATGATCATAGCTTTATCGGAATACACCTCATATGCTTCTTGTGACACAGCTTGCACCTTCATCGCTTGTTCTTTGAAGGAAGCTAGGGTCTGTTTCCAGGCTTCTTCTTGCGCTTCAGCCTCCTCCTTAAGATCATTATTGTCCTCCTCCAATTCAACATCTGAAGGCTTCTGAAAATATGAAAACCTTTGACTCATAAACATGGAAGAACAATACTTAACATCATAATGATCAATATAGATCAACAAAACATAGTCATACACACCGATTAAACATACTGCTACTCCCTCAATAAAATCCTAATTTGACTTGCTTGAGTTTAAGAGTGAAATATTGGAATCGACTATCATATTAAGTTTGCTTGGAAGTTTTTAGAATAATAGCTTGAGATGTAAAGAAAGTGGAATAGTTATACAAACACATGCCGCACCAAGTTTGATATAATAAAAAAAAATAAACAGTTTAGTTTTGTTTGTTTTATTTATCAAACTTGATGTAGCATGTTTTATTATTCTTCTCAAGAAAAACGTAAAAACAGTTTATACTACTACAATATTTGGAGAAGAAAATATTTTCCATTTAAGCAAACCAGTCAATGATATTTGGGGTGGACCAGAAAGGAGAGAAGGCCAACTTAATAACAAAGGGGATAGCATATAGAGCTCTGCTTAATTCTCAAAACACACTTGTTTTCTCTATACGAATAACTAAATGTGTGTGTATGTTGATAAAATATATATATATTCTTTCTATTCTCAACTGTCCATACCAGCCTACTCATTCAAAACAATGGTAAGAAATGTAAAGAAGTTGGTTAAAAAAAAAGACATTAGGTTGATGTAACATAAAATAATGCTATCTCTGTCCCAAAAGAAATGGCAGGCTTCGAGGTACGAGGGTCAGAGCATCTAAACTTCTATGTGAATTCAGCAATTCATCCCTCAATTTTTTTCAGATATACTACAATGATTATGTACAACTCTTTCGGTTTGATGTTGAACTGCCTACAAGCAAGTATAAGCTTGCAAAAGAAACAATAACTTGTAATTCCCATTTTATAAGCTTTTCCCAGCATTTTTGTATGTAATGTAATCTGAAAATAGCAATTGGTGACCATGTTCTAGACCTCACATTATAGTCAACCACATATAACGGTGGATGAAAGGTATACCAAAAAGGAGTAGCCTAGAGGTCAACAAAGTGGGTGTAAACCGTGGGACCATAGTTCAAATCCCAACAGAGATAAAAAAATTCTCATTTGCCTAAGTTACCTAGTACTTATGCGGGGAGGTAGTAAGTACTGGTGGAATAGTGAAAGTTGCCGCAAGCTGGCCTGAACACCTAGGTGTGTCAATTGGGAATATACATTAAAGACTTCCACTAGGAGTTTGAATAGTATGATACATTTTGTATGACCTTAACCAATTTGTAAGGTACCTCAACGTTTGAGAACACTCCAATAATATTAAACTTTTTATGTGATATTTTTGTGTTTTTTTCTAATGATCGTGGTGCACCTCAATCGACTAATTCCACGGGATACCTGAGGCCTCCCCCACCAGTAACATAACTTTTATGTGATATTTTCTCTACTAAACTAGCCTCTCCACCCCTGATACAACACCGTAATATAAATGAGAGGAGGGAGTACTAAAAATCTTTGGTCCATGACCAATGCCTAAGTTGATCCGATACACGTAACCTACTAAGCACAAAAAGTCATCACGGAAATAAGAAAAATTTGCACCCTTTTTCCTCTGAAAATAGCCAGTGATAAATGCGCAATAAGAAAATCTTCAAAAACAACAGAAATTCTTGACAATTGTTGGTTTTAAGAATATAAATCCATTACTTTCGACTGCAATGGAGAAGTTGAAAACTCCTCATTTTACAAACAAAATCATAATAAATGAAACAACTCCATTTAGGAAATTGCAAGTTAAATGAATATCACTCACCGATTCCTCATGTGAAGCTGCGAAAGGGAGAATCGTTCTATTCCTAAAACCATGTTGAGCCAACGGAACCAAGCCGGAGCGGATGCCAAAGCCAAGGCTAGCCTTGAAAACAGACCTAACCACAAGGGAAGTTCTTACATTACCCAGTCTCTGAGTGGAAGTAAGGCCTAGAGATGTAGGAGTATAAGAAAGCGCCATTGAAGAAGCTTTGTTTAAGAGAGGAGAAAGGCTAGGTTTAGGGTTTGTCAAAGTTTATACAGAAGTGGGAGCGGGAGGTAGGTAGCAGAGATGGCTAACTTTTCTCAAAAATATCACCTGAGTTTTGAGGGAATAAAGGCAAAGGTATTGTGACACGTAATAAGACACATGACCCTACTGGATCTGTGACCTGGCAAAACTGTGGACTATTCTTTGTTTCTCAATAAGATAATTTCATAATATATTTTCAGAAAATACCTATATTAATATATGGTCCTATTAATATTATAAATCAATAATTCTTTAGAAATACAAACATATTTAAGATGATTTAGTGAAATGTGAGTTAAACTTTAAATCTAGTTGAAGTTCATCTTTAACTTTTCTTATTATATCCAAAAGTTTTGATGTTTTTTTTTCGAACTACACCATAATATTGTAGAGTTCTAGATAAGATAAGTGTTTCCTTATGCATAACTGATTCTAAAGGTATTGTATCATCTACAATTTCATCGTCAATATTGTTTCTTATGATATTCATAATTTCTTCTAAGCTCTGAACCACTGAATATGTATCATTTTCACTTGGATAATTTAATAGGTTATTGACGTCCATTTTATTGAGTTAACCGAGATCATTAATCATAACCTTAACTTCATGAATGACATTTTCACAAGTGGGTGGATTCTTTCAAATTCTCCATAATTTCATCCTTCAATATATTTTATAGTGTCGAAAATAAATTTTTGTTGTCTTTTACTGAAAATTTGTCGTCCAAGCCAAGATTGTCAAATTCATAGCATCCAAAACATTATTTTTTCTTGGATTGGTTGCAAGTCCCACTCCATAAACTACTAATATCCTACGATAAAACATGTTCCGATAATATATCTTGAAAGTTTTTATTATCTGAGTATCATAAGGTTGAATCTCAAAACACTCTATAAATTAATAATTATTAATTTATCGATTAATAATATATCTATAAAATAATAATATTTCATGATCCCAATTATATTAATTTAGTGAGGTTTTACTGAATTATCAATAACAATATTCTGTTTTATTTATTTATTAGCTAATTTGTCCATCTCATTAAGCTTAGAAATAATTCACCAATTTTCTATCTCACTTTGGTGTTTATTTACTGGAAGTTTTTTCTTTTTTTGTTGTTTTGCCTAATACAGAAGGTAACAGGGAACTTCTTCAGCCGAGTTTCGATGCCACCCACGCCACGCTGGTCGTTGGAAAAACACCCGTTGGTTGTCGGATACAGTCAATATCTGTGAGAAGCTTCCTTCTCATCCGAAGCAACGAGAGATGCCAAACTCACCATTTGGTGATTTGGTTCGTAGCAGCCCAAGTATATCCAGGAGTTCCTTTTACACGCTACGCTATCCTCGGCGACGATATCGTCATCGGAGATGAGCGGGTGGCTGAGCGTTATCGCGAGCTAATTCCGCCACTGAATGTTCCATTTTCGTTAGAGAAATCGTTAGTATCGTCAGTTGGTGCTTTGGAGTTTGCTAAGCGCTTCTTCGTACGCGGAGTGACTAAGGACTTTTTTCCTGTCTCCTGTCACATGTTAAGATCCTTCGTTAGTTCCATATCCCTCGTCGGCCTGCTTCTATTTGTCGAGATGTAATCCAAGCAGGTTCAAGTGCCTGAAGAGCATATTTACCGAAAGAAATACGATTACCTCGAGAAGATATTCCCTTCATTCTGCCTCTATGTTGTTTACGGAATCTGGTTCTTTTGGGGTTATAGTTGATGGTTGGTTCTGAATTCCATCTCTACTACAGAACTACGATACTCCATCAAAATGATTCCAAATTAAAATATTTGGTATATTTACATTTACATATCTCATAAACTTTAATGATTTTAAAAGTCCTACTATTTGATTACTTTATCTTCTACTTATCTTAGCACTTGTTCTCTAATTTAATTGGTCAATTTTATTAGCTTCTCGATATTAAATGTTTTTTTATGAAATAGTCAAATATCATTGTAACTATTTTTTTAAAAAATCAAATATACAAAATTTCAATTTTAGAGCAAATATATACTCTCTCAAGAGCTTCATGATGTGAAGATTTATTAAAATTATAATGGATTAAATCTAATGGTGAGTTTAAATAAGGCAAACTTGTTAACAAACAACAAAATATATATTTAAAAAAAATAAAATACTAAACCATATAAAACAACTAAATAAGAAAAGACAGAGAATGAGGCATACATAAATATTTGATGATATTGTTAAAATTTGCAACGCCTCATGACATAAAAAGGATACAAATTCTAACAAAAAGAGAAGATATAAATTTACAAATTTCATAAAACACAGCCAGCAAACGCCTACATTGATTGTCCCTTTGTCATCAAGATCGAATTAGTCAATTTGAACATAAATTACTTTAATGCCAATGCAGATATTAGATTATATTCCCTCTGTTTGTTTTTATATGTCATTCATTTCTATAAATAGTTGATCCATAATACTTGTCATTTCATAAAATCAATGCATAAATTACTATATTGTTTCTTTTTTTACCCATGTAAGTTATTAGCCTTGAAAATATACATTTGACCAACTTAGAAAAGTTTAGGCCATCTCCAACCCTATCCTTTAATTTATTCTTCAAATATAGAATTCTCTGTTTTTTCAGACAACCAATTCCAATCAAATTCTCTATTTTACTTTCTAAAAAAATCTTTTTCTCTCTCCTCAATATTATATTATTATTTCTATTTCATTTTTATTTTCTTATTTCATAATATAAATCATTTTTTCTCTTTGCAAATAATCACTCTATAATCTTTATGTGATACAAAATTTCATTTTTTTTTTCAAATTCTTCATTTAATATAAAATTATATTTTAATCTAAATTTCTAAATAACATAAATTGCAATAAATATTACATATAATAGATATTAACCAACAATTCAAATAAAAGTGAAATCATTGATGAAATATGATTACATCGTAAATATTGTTTTGTCGTAAAATTTATTTTAAATTTTACAAAAATACCCAACTTTCAAGACTATTACGTTACTCTCATAAATGTTCGATTAATGTATAACGGAGTTCAAAATGAGCAATCTTTCGTTCTTATTTATTTAGTTGTAGCTAAAAATTGTTTAAATTAACAATTTCATCTTGTATCCAATTATTTCGTGTATTAATTTACTTCCTCTATTTCATTTTGAACTATTGCATCAAATATTTTCATGCTCATTAAAAAGTGTAGTTTAATAATTTATCACTATAACATAAAAGTAGATTGTTTGAATTATCATGTAAATTTTGTGCATACTTCATAATGAAAAATAATTATAATTTAAATAACATATTTAAAATGAAAAAAAAATTAAAAAAATTAAATCAAAAATTGTTAATTCAGGAGGGAAGTAGTAAACTTATCAATTATATGTTTTTAGACGTTATATTACTTAGAAAATAATTATAAATATTAGAGACTTAATTAATAATCTTATATAATATAAATAATATTAAAATAACTTTAAATTACATATTTAAAGTGACAATTTCTTTTTAAAAAATAAAATAGAAAAAATATTAATTTGGGTCGAAGTAGTAACTTGTTAATAATATATTTTTAGATGTTATATTACATTAGAAAATGATTACAAATGATAAAGACTTAATTAGTAATATAATATAAATAATATTAAAATAATCAAAAAGTAAAATAGAGAGGGAGAAAATGGCCAAAAGCCCCCCCAACCTATAGCCGGATTTCCAACTACACACTCATACTTTACGGGGGTCCTATTACCGCCCTGAACATTTTTTTTTACTTATTATCACACCCTTATTTGCTGACATGGCCAAGAAAGTTAGACCAACTCCCTTAGGCGCGTAAGAAGTGAAAATCAAACGTTAAAGGCTGATGTGTAAGTCCAAATTAGCTATATTAAAGCACCAATGGTAGAATCTCATCTCTCCCAAAATTAAACTCTCTTTTTCTTCCTCTTTTTCTCAATTCTTCTAATAGTTGAAAAATCTCCAACGGTATATTCCTTCATTCTCTCCCAAATCAGCTTAAAACTTGAATTTACTTGTCAAAGCATTCAACTGTAGTTTCAATTTCGAAAAAGCTTGAAGCTTTAGGGCTTGTAATTCTCTAATTTAATAGTTAGGGTTCAAAATTTTTCTTCAAATTCATTATTTTTTTGCTTTGTTAGGGTTAATAATGGCAAATGCGGACTTGAATAAGCTTTGTATGGAAGAATCAGACCCAATGCTCAAAGCCATTAAGCGGTGCAAACATGGCATTTTACTACATATGCAAACTTCTTGGTCGAAGTCAAATCCTGGAAGGCGGTTTTGGTCGTGCCCCTACTATGGTGTATGTGATTTCTCTTCTTCTATTATTTATTTTGTTGAATTTAATTGATGTTAATGTACTAATTTGATATTTCAGTCTAAGAATTGTAAGTTTTTTCGATGGAGAGACAAAGATGAAGTCGACCCAAGATCAAAATTTATTATCCCAAAATTGGTGAACAAAATCAAAGAGTTGGAAGAAGAAGTTTTGAGGAGGCAGACACAAATCAATGAGCAAGTGATCAACAATAATAATGGCGTATGTTCTATTGGAAGGTGTAGGTTCTGTTGGAAGATCATTTTGTGTGTTTTGATTTGTGTTGTTGCTATGTTTATCAACAACCTATTCCAAAGTAGTAAATCAAGTATTGATCTAGTTGAATTGGCATAATAAAGAATTACGTTTTGCTTTGTCATAGTAAGGTACCTTATGTTAGATTTTTAGATTTTGATGTAACAAGGAATTCTATTTTTCTTGTAATGCTTTGTATTTATGTCTCTATTTATGTTAATGAAGATTCCAACGGATGATTGTGCAATTGTAAATTAGTTATTCAAGTAAACGAGAAAACAGTCTAAATGCTTTAATACATCGTTTAGTCACAACCCAAAATCAAAAGGCATAAAGAAAATATTGTCATAGAATGTCATTGACAACCCAAAACAAAAACAGAAGTCGTTTGGTACTAATACATCAACATTCAACAACAAAAACTAAAGGGATAAGAAAATATTGTCAGTCACAACCCAAAACAAAAACAGAATTCGTTTGGTACTACATTTTCCATGGCTCCTTGGATTGACTTGGATTGTTTGAACTACTTCCTTTTGTTTTTTTTTTTTTTTGTTTCTCACTCATTTCTTGAAGTTTTCTTGTTGATATTGCTGATTTTCCTTTCTATTTAAACTTGCTTGCCGTACTTGGTTTGAAACCAATGTCACCAGTTATGTCAGCTGATCTTGTCACTTTGGTTGCACCAGTAGAGAGTATCTTAAAGCTTGGCATGCCAGGCTGCACCCAATTTATGAATTATAGTAGCAAAAACTTAATTTATGAAGATGATTAATATAATTAGTAGCAAATATTCACATTAAATGCTTTGAATCCATTTTCATCTTGAAGCACACCCATTCCCATGATTGATGATCTTTTGTATGGGATTGTGCTTTCACTTCCACTACCCCTTCCTCTTTTACTAGTAGTTGGCAATGAAGTAGGTGGTGCTGGACGTGCTGGATGTTCAAGATATGCAGGATGTGCAGAAGGTGTTTTTCTTGGTCTTCCTCTTTTACTAGTAGTAGGCAAGGAAGTTGCAGTAGGTAGAGGAGGAGCACTAAGTGTTGGATATGTAAGAGGTGCTGGAGGTGCAGTAGGTGTTTTTCTTGGTCTTTCTCTTCCCTTTTTTGCTGGGGGCTCACCTTCTGTTGATGAATTCTAAATATACAAAGAAGAAGTTAGAAAATGATTATAGTTAATATCAATACAAGTAAATATATTACCTTTGGTCTGCCTTTGCCCCTGCTTGAACCTGATGTTTTGCCTCTTCCCCTACTTGAACTTGATGTGTTGCCTCTTCCATTACCTGAACCTGATGGTTCCTCCCTTGCTGATGATTGAACATTTTGTGGACAACCTCTCTTGTTATGACCTCTACTATTTCAATTACTGCAGGTCATGGCAAGTCCAGTTCTAGACAACTTTTCTGATTTCTTTGTCTCTCTAGCTTCTTTCCTTCTAAGCTTACCTGGCCTTCCTGGCATGTTTTTAATTTCAGGTGGTGCAACTGTTGGATTAGTAGATATAGGCCACATTTCCATGTTTGTGATTGGTTGAAGAACATTAGCATAGGTTCTCAAGTAAGTTTCCTTACTATAGTAGCCATCAATATAATCAACAGGATCACATTTCTTGAAGTATATTGCAGCCACAACATGTGCACATGGTATGCCCTTTAATTGCCATACCCTACAGCTACAAGTTCTCCTGCCAAGATCCATAGTGTGTTGATATAGTCCCTCTCTCACTTCAAACCCAGCAACTCCATTAAATTCAATACTACAATTCATTAACCTGTCAATATTTTCTTGTAGTACCTTTAGAGCCATTGGAGAGAAATTGCACTTCCAAGTATTTGTAAACTCCCTTAAATTACCTATCCTTGTCATCATCTTCACTCTAATCTCTTCAAGCATAGTAATAATTGTCTTGTGCCTTGCTGCTAATATCCATGCATTAAAACACTCAGACATGTTATTATCTACAGAATCACATTTTGTTCTAGTATTGAAGTAAACCTTACACCAATACTCTATGTTGTACTACATTAAGTCATCCATCATTTTTTTTGGACCAAGACACTTCATCTTCTCCACATTGTTTCTTAATTGAGACTCAAAAGTACTTTTGGCAATCTTCCAGAATTGTTATCTTCTTTGGAGGCCTCTCCAGTCCTTAGCCCAGTTAGCTAAGATGTGTCTAGCACACATTTTATGTTCTGCAGCAGGCAATAAATCTTGAATGGCTGCAGACAATCCCTATAAATATATGTAGTTATGTTATAATAACATATGCAACATTAAAGCTAATAAATACAAATAAAAAATTTAAAAGTACACATACCTTTTGCATATCTGTAATCAAGGTGAGATCTCCACCATCTCCTAGTCCCAGATCAGTCTTTAATATATTGACAAACCATGTCCATGTATTTTTGTTCTCATACTCAACCACTGCCCAAGCTAGTGGCAACATCTGGTTATTACCATCCCTAACAACAGCAACTAACAACTGCCCTTTGCAAACCCCTTTAAGGAAACAACCATCTAAATCTATGCGCTTCCTACAATTCAAGAATGCCTTCTTCAATGAATCAAAACAGATATAAAAGCTTTTAAATACAGGCCTACCATGTGCATCAGGTTCATCCAATTTGACAACACAAGTGGTTCCTGGATTGGTCCTTAGTAGTTCATCTTTGTAGTCAAGAATTCTTCCAAATTCAACAATATGATCACCCATAATATCTTTCAACACCTTAGCTCTTGCTCTCCTAACAGTAGTCTTGCCAACATGAATTTTAAGCTTCTTTCTAATTAGGTCTTGCAACTTCAAAACTCTTATACTTGGCTGCTCAAGGATTCTTTGTCTAAAGACTGTAGATAGGTACTTTGCATTACACAAATAATTTTTGGTTGTTGAATTACAAGTATGCTTTGGATTGTAAGTCTTAATCATGAAATCATTTGTTGTGTTGTCAAGACATGCATACAAAAGCCATGGACAACTATCCTTGCACCTAACTCTAACTCTTTTTGGCTCATTCACCCACTTCTCTACTTGAACTCTTCTTTGGATAGCATATTTAGTTACTGCTCTTCTAAATTCATTCACATCTGAAAAGACCATACTCAATTGCCATACAACTTTCTTAGCAGTAGGGTCATGAACAATTTTTTTTTTTTTTGTGCGTTTCCTTCTTGATGTATTTACCCTTTTAGGTAAATTAACCCAACCAAAATCAGAACTGTCAGCATCAAAATTGTGTTCATCTTCATCACAACACTCATCTTCATCTATTTCAAAACTGTCAGCATCAGAACTTGGATAGTATGGCTCATCACCTCCTAACCTTCCTTCAACACTTATTTTTCCTGTTTCAGTTTCATCAAAACCTAAATCTGGTCCAGCTTCACCTATTGGTACCTCTTCAGGGTCAGCTTGTACTCTCTCATTTCTTTTTCTTCTTTGAAAAGTCCTCTTTTCAGCCCTCAACTCCCTAACCTCATCATGCACATCACTACCATAATCCTCATCATCATCTCCAACTAATTCACCTTCAGTATCAACACTCTCTTCAGTTGAGTAATCAGAACCATCTCATTCCACTAAATCAGATCCAACTGGACCTACATCTATATTATTAGGATCTACAGTAGTTGGATCTACACTAACAGGATCTGCAGTAGCTAGATCTGGATCTGTACTAGCAGGATTAGTAGCAAGATTTGTAGTGGAAGTATTTGTAGTATTGATTGGAGTTGAGGTAGAAGATGTTTTAGTAGCAGTAGCAGTTGTAGTTTGAGGTGTTGTAGTAAAAGGGTCCTCACCAGATAAAGTTTCATCACCAACCACAATGTTTGGACCATAATTTGGTTCAGCCCCTTTATTGAAAGTTGAACTAGAATCCTCTCTATCTTCATGACTAACATTTTCTAATAAAATAAGGTTGGGGTCCACAACTGCTTCATCAATCATGTGTTTCACATATATCTCCACAATATCTCCATCTTCCATAGAACAACATAGGTCTAAAATATCCATATCATTGTCTATATCTTCCAAAATGCCACTGTCAGGGGGTTTAATACTAAATGTGCAACTTGTGGTGTATCCCAAATCTTTAGTGTAACCTCTTAATTCAAAATAGGACATCTTATCCACATCAACATCTAAAAATTCTGTAACTTGCCCACCCTTATATATTGGTTGTCCACTACTTAAATCTAACACCCCACCATGATACCATCTTAAGGTAACCAAAGTGAACCCACTCATCTCCTACCTGAATGGAATGAAAAAACAGAGAATATTTAAACTACACATTGTACATTAAACACACAAACAGTAGGTAAATATGAACATATCATCATTCTAACAACGAAAATTGTAAACTTACTATGCCATAGTATCATATCATTACGAACATATATAACATTAAACAAGAAAGGAAACACCACATGGCTAACAATATGAAGATAATATGGTATAACTTCAACAATGGAATGCTATTATACCAAAACCCAGTTATTGCTCTTCATTTTATTGTCAATTTCATAACCCTAATCAAACACAATAATCAATATCGTTCAAAATTGCTTATAAAGAACTAACCTTTACTTAGAGAAAACTTCAACCCAACAAACAAAAATGCTAAATGAACCTTCCCAGCAAACTTCGATTGAAAGGAAATCTTAGATCATGAAGAGAATGGGGTTGAATTTGGTCAAATCAAAAAGGTTGGGGTTTAGAGAAAGAAAGAGGAAAATGAAAAGATTAAGGGAAATTCGTGGGTTCTAGACTTCTGGGGTCCACTCATTATGTGGCAGCGCGTGTAAGCAAACATTTTATTATATATGGTTTATGTGGACATGTCAGCAAATAAGGGTGTGATAATAAGTAAAAAAAAATGTTCAGGGGGGTAATAGGACCCCCGTAAAGTATGAGTGTGTAGTTGGAAATCCGGCTATAGGTTGGGGGGGCTTTTGGCCATTTTCTCATAGAGAGGTGAACGGTAGTTCTCCAAATTTGGAGAACTACCATTCACCTCTCTCTAATTGAAGAATAGAGAGTGAAATAGAGAGTGCTTGGAGAATTCATTCTCTATTTTACTCTTCAAATATAAAGAATAGAGAGTAAAATAGAGATGGGTTGGAGATGGTCTTAAGCAAATGATTCATGTTCATTGGTTAAATTAATTAATCAAAATAAATTAATTCATATTCATTGATTGAAAACTTGAGTTCCAAAAAAATTATAAAAGTGTAAAATAGTAAACTTACTTAGTTTCTTAATGCACGTGAAATTCAAAATAGTGACATATAAATAGGAACAGATGGAGTACATTCTAAAATTTATAAATGCATATCAAGAATGACATGGAAGAATTGTAAATACCAACTAAAGAGGTTATGTGGTAAATCTTGTTGTACAATCACAAATTCTTGATAGCTTGAAGCGTGTAAGTCAATGTCCTTAAGGATATTTCACAGATATGGTGTATTTCTCAAGATTCAACAAGTTCTTCTAAAATTAACTAGAAAAAGGAACAACAAATTTTTTTATAACAATAAAATCCAGCAAAAGAAAGAAAAGGAATGAAGCAATTGTTGATATGTTTTCCACTACTTCCTCTATCAGCAAAGAACGACTTATATATGCCAAAAAGAAAGAGTCTCTAAACTGCCAAAGGATAAATGTCATAAAGGTAAAGATATCCAATAAAAAGAATTGAAACGTTGAAGTAAAGAAGATTGAAACGTTGAAGGCAACGACATTATATTGGAATGTTGGACAACAAATTAGTTTGACCAAAATTAATATTTCTTTTTGAGATAAATACTTTTATAATAGTTTTTTTTCCTAACAATCACCGACTTATCTCAAAAAGAATATAAATAAAAATAAAAAAATTTTGTTAGGTTTTTACAAAGAGAATAATGTATCAAAATTGATGTCACTTGGACTATAAATCAGATCTTAGATAAAATAAGATTAAACTTACAGAACAGTTGGTGAAGTTTAAAACTTCTATGAACCAAAAATTCTTTTGTAAATTCAACGTCTTTTTTATCACATCATGCCTCCACACATTTTGTTGTTCATCGCGATTTTTGCGCTAATAGGCTATGCATGTGTCTGGTATTCATGAGTGCTCTAGAAATTTGTCACAATTTCATAGGAGCGGCCTCACTCCACATTCATATAGGCCCATTCATCAAGTGTATTCTGAGGGGCAATACACCTCCTATAAAGGATATGAATTGAGTTAAGATTTTAATCAACCTCACTTTGCGTTACAGTACTCTTGCATTATGTTTACACACTATAGAAAGGGACATATTTTATAGTGCACATTTTAATCAACTAATGACTTGTTATTATCCATATGAACTTAATTCATGGGATCTCCAATCACATAGTTTGGGTTACCATCATTGTCGATTTTCTCAAGCTGACAAAAGTCTCACTCCCCTCGATGTTTCAAATATCACTCTCCTTTGCAAAGGTTTAATGAGAGGATAGCCGAATTCATTTCTGACTTCACAAAGTCTATGGAAATTATTTCATCTCTTAACATATGATTTATCACATTATGTTCAAACATATATGTCTATTCTTTTTATTTAAAAGATTTATTTTTGCTATAGCTATCGCTGGTCGGCAATCACAATGTATCGACACAGAAAGTGTTGGTTTCATTCCAATTGGAATACTTGCTAAAAAGTTTATCAACCACTCAGCCTCAATAACAACAAACTCTAAAGCAATAAATTCAGATTCCATAGTTGATCTAGTAATTATTGTCGGTTTTGCTGATTTCCATGTTATGGCTCCCCCTCTAAGGGTAAAGACATACCCACTATGTCTCATTTGAATCAGAGATTTAATTATCATCATTGTATCCAGCATATGGAAAGTTGTGCTCATTGGGGGTAATAATTATTACATATTGTTGTCCCAAATTATACTTAGTTCATATGATTTTAAGAAAACATTTACTCTTCCTCAAATTTGAGATTATTACTCAAAAGGTTTTCTCTAAAGAGAGATAGTACTTAAAACTGCTAATGAACTCTTTTGGAAATCAGTGTTTCCTCTTTTCTTAAATGTAAAAAACCATTTCTCTTGGAAATACCTAGTTTCCATATATCATTTTAAATAAAATGACTCAACTTTACTCTTCCTTAAACTCAATGCTCAAGTCTTAAAACATGTTCAAAATATTGTAAAAAGACTTCTTAAAATGACTTGAAGAAGTCTAAAAATTTGACTCTTAACTCTACCTTGAATTTGAATTTATGGATTCAAGTTTATGATTAATGTTTATGAATGACTTTTAGATGTTTAGAAATAGTTTATAGTAGTTAGAATCAATAGGGAGTGAAGGTACACTTTAAGAGAACTCAGACAGGTAAAACGACGAAAAACTGTGGGGGTAGGGACCCTGGCGCACTGTTGGCGCGGGATGTCAGTCCCTAAAGTTCAGAGAGCCCAAAATGGCACATTGCTGGCGCATCGCCCCAGACCCTCTGGCGCATCTGGGGTGCGCCGCGCCAGCCCTCCCCCAGATGATTTCGACAAATTTTTCAACTCGTTTTATAGAAATATTCATCAAGATTCATCACAAGGATGTTCACATTAGTTTGGTACAAGTTCATCAAAATGAAGGACGCTTAATTATCTTAAAAGATTTCATCAAGAGAGATGATCATATTAGTACAAAAGTTTGAATGGTTTTCAAATATTTTGAAGATTCGTTCATGTATTGTTTTGATTTCAATTAATACTATTCTATTCTTTTTTATTTTATTTTGATTAGATAAATAATTTCCTTTTATTCAACAAAAATTAAATTATGAAACACTTCTTCTTCCTCCTCTTATTAGTCTTCTTCCTCTTCCTCGTCCTCCTCCTTGTTGTTGTTGTTCTTATTGTTCTTCTTGTTATTGTTATTATTGTTATTGTTATTATTGTTGTTGTTGTTGTTGTTATTATTATTATTATTGTTGTTGTTATTATTATTATTATTATTATTGTTGTTGTTGTTGTTGTTGTTGTTGTTGTTATTGTTATTATGTATATGAAAAGTTATACGGTTTTATTTTTGTGTATATCTGTTTGTTAATTTCTAATTAATATTTTAAATTTCTGTCGCATTTGAAAGATTTAATATTATCCATGATACATTTCTCATAGCTATTGCATATTGTTGCCCCTAAACATATATGATATGGTTTATCATATTAAAAACGGTCACATAATAAATAAATAAATAAATAAATAAATAAATCATCTTTTTAGTATGTGATAAGACATAAGTACCCCCTAAACTATGACCAAAATTTAGAGACACGCCTAAGCTTAACTAAGGTCCTATTACTCCCATAACTCATTTGTTTCGTATTTTTGTGCACCTTTTATGCTAACGTGACACCTTCAATGTAACACCTCAGACTTGAGAAAATGAAAAAATGCAGCTTTCTAGAACTTGGTGTCAGAACTAGTGGAAACCACTCACGGACTGTAGGTAGAACCACAAACCTTCGGTAGGGTCTCGTGGTTTAGTCCCAGACTTAGGGGAATTTCAGAATCTAAAGATAACACTTAGGGCCATGAACCATGGTCCGTTGATTGATTCACAGACTGTAGGATGGTTACGTCGTTGGGGTCCAGAGTTTGATGGTCTCTAATCCCACCCACGATCGATCAGTACGGTCTGTGGTTGGACCTACGGACCGTAGGTGAGGGTCAGCAGCTAATTGGAGAAAAATGACTGTTGGGTCAATTTCAAACGGTCATATCTTTTAGGACAAAATGAATTAGGTGGCCCATGACCTATCAAATTAAAGATAATTGAATCCTCTTTCCAGCACCACCGAGTTTGATAAATTCCAATCTCAAAGTAAAAAATTATGCTCGTTTTAGTGAAGCCTTGTCGGGTAGAGCATGAACGATAGCTCCCAACAACAGTTGGTCGGTCAAACGATGACCCGTTAGTCCTGTAGTAGGTGGCACTCATCAGATTTAAGTCAGGGTCATTTTGGTCCTTTCCCCTATGCGTTTGGGCACTTAAACTACATCGTTCGATTCTTAAAGTACGATGTTTTACTCAGTTTAAACCTAATAACTTAGTCATACATACCCAGAATCCCCATTCTCCAAAAATCATCCAAACTTGGAGCTAAAAGAAGAGGAAAAGTCGACCAAACCTCCCAAGAACAGGCAGTTGTGTTCTTCAAGTTTCAGCCCGAAATCAAATAATTTCTCCGTAGATTTCGTCACCAAGTATGTGAAATTTCACTAGTGGGTTCCTTTCATCAACTAAGTCCCTAGAATTCAGTGTGCTTATTGATTCTCCATATCTTGTTTAGACCTAGGGTTTCTAAACCTTGGATATTTACTGTGATTTAGCTATTGTAGTATCCTAAATCGAAATAGCTTGTTTCTTGGAAGGTTTGCTTAATTCCTTGTATGAAACTCAAAACCCTAGTTAGTATAAATTCTCTTAGTTCATGAATTATACATGCTAGGTCAATTAAACAGATAATCATGCTCCAAATTTCGAATGTTGCATTATCAGTATATAAATGTTGCATTCTCAGATTACATGCCAGTATTTTGAGCTATTAGTATTTCAGTAACATTTGTGTCATATACATTTTCAGTTGGGAGTAGACTTAACACCGAGTTGGACTAGGGTTCAGCGTACCCTCATAGTCCAGAACTACGTGCCCCCGTAGGAGTACAAGTCTCCTTTGTTGGGCATCAAATTTAGTGATCACGCCAGTCATGACTTTATACCCTTGGCAAGGTATATTGGGTCCTCTCGATGGAGTGTATACATCGGACTCCACGTTTAGCTCACGTGGTGTATGTCAGTTAATAATAGCTCCCACAGTCAGACTCTTAGTGCATTTGACCAAGTGTTCAATATATACTTTAGCATTCAGTTCAACATGTTATTTTCATGATTAGTACTTGGTCATTGTATTCAACTTGGCTTTTTAGTTATGTTTCAGTACTTACATTCTTGCTTAATTATGCTTGCTCAGCTTAATATCTATATCCTACATGCTCAGTACATTACTGACGCATACTCTGCGCTACATCCTTTCATGATGTAGGTTCAAGTATTTACTATCCAGATCACATTTACATCGGTACTCGGTCCGCATTAAGCAATTTCAGTGGTGAGTCCTCATACTTCGAGGACATTAGACATGCTTTTCATTTTAGTCTTCTTATTCAGTTTTTTAAGTTTTGTTAGAGTTAGTTGGGGGGCATGTCCCAACAACTCAACTCAGTTAGAGGCTTTTTCAAACATATATTAGTAGAATCAGCTTGAATTGTTAAGTTTATCTTTCAGTTGTTATTAAACTCTTAGTATGATTTATACATTCAAATTAGTTGGGGTTTTCCTCATTTCCATTTATCTATTGCTTTAGCTTCTGCATAGTATATGTCTTATTCAGTTATTCTCAATATGCTTTATATATGATGTAGACACGTAATTTTTGACCGAACATAAGACTTTACACTTGTTTTTATTTCTTAAATATTTATTTTAGGTTAAGTTAGATATTTTGATTTTTGTCTTATTTTAGTAAGTTTATTTTAAAAGATTTGAAAATAACAAAAAGAAAAGATATTTTCAATATATTAAACTTGTTGGACATTTAAAAAAGAAACTCGTTGGACATTTAAAAAATATTTTCTTTGATTATAATCTTTTTAAAAAAATATTTTACATTTTTAATAATTCTGATTAAAACAAAGTAACGTGTGATTTTGATTTGCTTTAATATCATGCAGGAATGAGTCAAAGATTGCTAGAAAATATATATATATATATATAAATCAGTTTCTCTTTTGTGCCTAAGAATTATATGAAGGGATAGAGTTTTGAATTTCAGTTATGTGCTTTTGCGGGCTATTTTTGCTGTTAGTTTTATTATTATTTTGTTATAAAATATAATTTTTAATATTGCTTTAATTAGTTGATATTTTATTATAATTTATTATTTATATGTATAGTTAATTATTATTCTTTTAAAAGTAAAATAAAACTAAAAATATAAATAAGAAAATTACTCACCCCCACTTCCCATACCCCACAAATCCCATATACTTACCCCTATCCTACCACATCCCCACGAAACCATCAGCAACACAAACAGTCACCCCTATACACACACACGACTAAAAAATAAAAAAGGAGGAATCCAAAAAAAGAAGAAGAGGAGACTCACACGCCCACGTATCTGCAGAAAAAAAGAAACCTCTCCTATATATATACAACACAACACACAAATAGGACTCAGAGATTACCGAAACAAAAACAAAAAGCACACGGAATTTTTTTTTTAAAAAGGATTGAGTTATAGTTTTTGACGGATCCAAAAGTCTGCTATTATTAATATTTTTGGGAAATCAATAGATTGTTAGCAGTGGCGGATCCTAGATTTAGAGTCCGTGGATGCCAAATATACTTATTGATTAATGTGCCAACTTTTTTCCTTAAAAAACGTGGTTGGAGCCTTTTTTTTCTTAAAAAATGTCTGCAGCAAATTTCTAAAAAAAAATAGGTACAAACGGAATTCAAACTCACAACATTAGCCATCTAAAGTTGCCCTCCTATCATGGCACCACAAGCCAATTTTATTTACTAGGTGCCACGCTTTATATTTGTATAAATATTATATATATATACCTATGTATATATAGAGTTTCCGTCGAAGTTCAGGGGTGGCGTGACATCCCCGCACCCATGCATAGATCCACCCATGATTGTTAGGCGTTGTTTTTCGTGGTTTAATCTTCATAAGAGGTAGCATTTATTTCTTCTTGATATAATTTAATGTCACGATTGTTCAAGATTTGATTCCAATGTTATAAAGTTATTCAAATGTTATGTGTGCTTAGCTTTGCCAATATACTATTGAAATACGTGTAAATATTTGTATTGTTGTATTTGGATTAAATATGATATAACGTATATCGCTTCTTGCTCACTAAGGAATCAATATTATTCTTTATTCGCTCTATTCTATCAAGCTGAACCGTGATTTATGGGTTGCTGATAATTAATTTGATCAATTCACATAGTTTTGAGTTATTCGTTGATAGTACAATTTAAAAATCATTATTTTTTTTTAGTAAAAAAAAATGCATTTTTTATACGATTTAATCGTTATCATCCGTAGTGTTTTAGATTCTTGGTATTCTATAGGTTATAGATCTAATGCCAATTTCAAATGTTGTGTGAATATAAAGGTTAGGTTTTTTTTTTTTTTTTTTTAGAAGGGCTCTTTTATGAGTCCATTAATTCAGGATATTAGATTTTGGGGTGATCACATAAAGCCGCTTCATTGTTTAAGCGAAAATATTTGTTAAATTAGATATAGCCACATATGTCATTAATTATTAGTTAAAGTGTGCCCTTAGTGTATTTGTTTATTTAGTCATGGTTTATTGTAAATTAATTATATTAAATAATTATACACTAATGACATTCTGTTTTGCTAGAAACTGTAAGTACTGTCATGCTAATAAGACAATGTAATTAATTGAATTTAATATTTCGTGGGCAGGTGATAAGTTAAATGTGGAAAAGTTTGGTCACTTTAACATTTTACTATTTATTTTTAGATTGTTTTAATATAATCATAGGTATATATTAGGCTCTATTATACATTAGATGAGTAATAATAATAATTAAATTTCATCTCAATTAAGAATGTGGTTCCACATCTTTTTGAGATACTTAAGAAACTCAAGGATGCGGTTACGCATCTTGGCCAAATTTAAGGATGCGGCTACGCACCTTGGCCAAATTATTTTAATAATTAATTTTGTTAATTCAAGCCAAGAGGTGTAAATTGAGATTATTAGGTGTGATGAACTCGAGAGGAGAAGATAATTATGTCTCCAAATGTCAAGATCGAGAATGTAGTTATGCATCCGGTTTAAGACTAATAAAAATTCAACAATTAAAAAATAAGCAAACCATGGTATGATAGACACAAATTATCCAAAAACATATCAAGATAAGTATAAGTCAGTAAAAGCAACTGTGCTAGAACGACGGGACTCGAGGATGCCTAATACCTTATCCTCGGTCAACAATATTTCTTATCCGAATTTCTAGTTCACAGACCAAACAAAGAATCATTTCCTTTTGATTAGGGATTAAACAAAAGGTGACTTGGAACACCATAATTCAATTCCCAAGTGGCTGACTCTGAAAAAAATAAAAATAAAATAATCCCTTAATCAATACGGTCACTTAAATTGGAAAAACCCTTTCGCTTTGCGCAAAAAGGGGTGTGACATATGTCAGACACATGGGTAACTTGGGGTTACTCGTGATCTTAGGTCCCGTGTTACGTCAAGAGGGTAGCGTCGGGGCGTGATATTCAACCACCCAAGTTGGTTGTGTTTGTACACATTCACCCGCCACGTGTGTAAATATTATTTTTAATTAAAAATTAATTTTTTTAAAACAAAATTAAAATTTTTAAAAAGTATTATTCATAATTTTTTTTTAAAAAATAATTTTTATTTATTTTTTAAAAAATATTCTTATTTTCTTTATCTTGTATTTAAATTAAGTTAATGCACTTTTTTTTTTTACCTTGTATTGAAACTTTTTTGTTTTACCGACATTCATTGCTTTTTCTCTTTTATTTTTCTATTGATTTTATTTTCTTTGTATTTTGTTTTGATTTGATTTCTGTCTTATATTTAAAATGATTTTGAAAGGATATCAAAATAAGTGAAGAAAATCAAACAAAACCTACAAAATTAAAACGTTAAAATTAAAGGACACATTTAAACTTATTTTTTTAAAAAAAAATTCACATAATTTTTAAAATAATTAAAAGTGTAAAGATAATAAATTAATCATAAAAAAGATTAAAGTGAAAAGAAATTAAAATATATATTTTACAAAGAAAGAAATAAAAATAATTAAATACATATAAGTTTTAATATCAGTAAATATGTGTACTAACTAATTATAAAATTACAATAAAAAATGATATGTGTCCAATTTGTGCACTCATCACTTGCTTCAAAAGAGTGTGTGCACTCTCTATACTATGTCAGTGTTTGTGGCGTATTTATTCCATTTTTAATTATTTTTGGGGGGGTAATAGGACCCCTAGTTAAGTTTAAGTATGTCTCTGAGATTTCAGCCATAGTTTAGGGGGTACTTGTGTTTTATCTCTTTTAGTATTTCTAAAACTTTTAATCAATAAAAAAATTATTTAATGAAAAGAATGAAGAAAAAATTCCTAGTTTCATATTATAAAAGCTCAAAAGTCAATCTAAGTACAATAATTGTGGGTCCCATATGTACAGTAACAATGTATCTACTGTTGATGGTGACTTTTCCTGTAGAGATAAGCAATAAATAGACTATTCCAAAAATTGATATTAAAACTATTTATAATTATGGTTGGTTTGATAAAATTTCTCATAAACAGTTGATAAAAACTACTGAGCAATCTTTGGCGTTAAATTCGTCTGAACAGACTATTCGTTTGTTAAATAAACGAGATATTGGTTTATATAAACTTCAATATAATTTCTTGCATATTGGCATGGTGCAAATTGCTTTTAAACCTTTGACCCTTAAAGAATTACCTGAGACATTTTTAGCTGCCCTTCATGATGCTAGAGATTTAAATTTTAGACAATCTTTGATGGATTCGATTGAATCTATTGTGGCTTATGAGCCGATATATTTTAATATTCAGCGTAATTTTGCAGTTATCTTTAACTGAAGCTAATATTCTTGATGCTTTAACTTTGAATGTTAAAACGCGTGGTTATAATTATGCAGCTGAATCTGAATTAATTTGTTTATCCTATCGAATTTATTTCAAATTGCTTTCTACATTAAACCGGAGATGTAAATTATATGATACATCTGATCAAACTATTTTAGTAGAAACTAATTTTGCTAAATCTAAGGTCACTACTAGAAGACCTATAAAATGGGAAGAAATTAATTTTCCAACTACTTGGACTTTGGATTCGATTATTTCTTCAAGTCAAATGGCCGATGCTGTCACTAATTCTGAGTATTCTCATATTACACAAAATCTTGATGGAAGAATTTGTATGCAGTTTAATGATATTCCTTATAATAGACATTCATTTTCTAATATAAGATTGCCTACTATTCAACATATTTCCCCTATTGATCCCGTGTATGGTCCGGCTCGTAATCGTGCTGCTTCTTTACATTCCATTCCTTCGATTATATCTGCGAATCAAAGTAAGAGACTTGTTAATAAAATAAAAAATGATCCTTGTTTGAATATTGTACAAGCAAATGATATTTCTTATGATATTTCTGATAAGGATATTCCTTTTGTGTCCGAAATGGATTTTAATCCAAATGATACTTGATGATGGATGTACACTAGATAGATTTTAGTCCAGATTCTCTGGCAAGAAAATACATTCAGAACGAGTTTTTAAGTGATAAATGGTATTAGTTTAAATCTTGGTTTTTTGAAACTTATAGTACCGATGATTTGAATAATATTTCTCAAGAGTTTTATGAAACTTGTGCTTTACATAATCAAATTATGTATTTTGTACCTTGGTTTATAACCACTTATTTTCCTTTATTTATCAACATTCTTGAACGATTTTATAAAGATAAATTTAGTAATATTATTAAGGTTGTTTATCCATCTCAGTCATCCTTTATTTTATCAAATAATATTGGTATCACCTTTACTGCCTTTCAAAAATTTGTTGAAGAAGATGTTGCGACAGTCAACATCAATGAAATTAATAACTTGATTTCTCAAAATAATTATTTGGAACTTTATGTTAAAGTTTTGGATAAACATATTAGTTCTCTTGATAAAACATTGGATGAATTAACTGCTTTGATAATTCAAATAAAAAATGATTTAAAGACTTTTAATAAAGTTGCTAATTCTAAAACTGATTCAGAAGTTCATACTATTTCTACTCATGTGCAGAGGCCCCCTGAGATTAAGGATTTTAAATTTAAATCAATTTATGATTTCGAAAAACTTCTTGATAAATTTTTTTTAGATTTTAGCGCAAAACCTCTGGATTTGTAAGATAATTTTGCGGATGAAATGAAAAAAACTTTTGATTTTAAAAATCATGTTTCTTTAGAATTTAATAAACTATGTGGTTATCCCAAGAAGAATAGTGGTAATACTAAGTTTGCTCATAAACCTAGCATGCAAACCTATTAATATTCCAGAATCCAGACCAACTCCTCATGATGTGCTTATAGAGGAACGAGACTAAAATCAGACTATTACCTCTTATAGTGGGTCTGAAATTTATGGATGGAATCTTAATGGTTTGACTGATAGGCAATTAACTATTTTTGTTCATAGAATGCTTATGTATGCAACAATCTGTAAAAATGTTAAAAACACAGATAGAAATATTTGCAAAATAATTATTGGAGGTTTTACTAGCCAACTCAGAGGTTGGTGGGATAAACATATGAGCATTGAGCAAAAGGTTGCCGTGATTAATGCTACTTCTAGTGGTGAAGGTGTTGATAACTTTGGCATGACTCTAGTTGCAAATAGAGAAGACGTTGTTTATACCTTAGTCTTAACCATTTTAGAACATTTTAATGGTAGATTTATCAATCAGTTTGAGACTGTTCGTACCCTGTTAAATGGTCTATGATGTAGAACTTTGGGAGAATTCAGGTGGTATAAGGATACTTATATAAGTAGGGTGATAGAGTTACTTTAAAACAATTATGAGCATTGGAAAACTAAGTTTATAGATGACCTTCCACCCTTATTTGCTGAGAGAGTTAGAAAAACTCTAAGAAATAAGCGTGGTGAAATAAGGATTATACTTATGGTCGGCTAATAGGCGTTTGCACTCAAGAAGGAATAAATTTGTGCAATGAATTGAAGTTATGCGGACAACTTAAGATGGATAAGCTCAGAGAAAGATCTCAGCTAGGAGACTTTTGTACCTAGTTCGATTTACTTGATTCTTCATCTAATAGCAAGAAGAAGAAGTATAGAGATTCTAGATACTCTAATCCGGAAAAACCTTATAGAAAGAAGAGGTCTAGATATAGATCTAAGGAAGAACGCGACGCTAGAAGAGCCTTTCGTAAGTCTAATAGATTTATCAATAATAGGTCTAAGCGAGAGCTCGCCAAGATTAAGTTTTATAGATGTGGAAACTTCGGTCATATAACACCAAATTGTAAGCTTGAAAAGCTGAAAACCTTAGAACTAGATTAAGAAATTCATGATAAGGTTTATTGTTTCTTATACACTTCTGGTTTGGAGTCGGATTACGATTCTATTCAGGTTCTGAAGAAGAGATTGATTTGCCTGATTTATTTGATAATAATCAGCATGATATAATGAATACTTGCAATGATTGTCATGGTGATATTTGTTCTTGTGAAAATGATGAATTTTATAAATTGCAATCTTAATTTGAAGATTTGAATATAAATATTATTACTTCTGATAATGTGATAGAGCTTTTGAAAGAAGTTACTGATAATAATCTTTGTGAAAAAATTATTCAATTAGCTATTAATGATGATGCTAGTTCTAGTTTTTCAAAAATTTCTGAAAAACAAAAGAATGATTTTGAATTCGAATACTCTGCACCTTATTCTTTGTCTGAAATTAATAACAGACTTAATAAATAAACTATTTCTACAAGAGATTCTTCTTTTGATGATTTTAAAAATAAAATTGAAAATTTGAAAAATGAGATTAAATCTCTTAAACAAAATCTAATGATTTGTGATCATCGTCTTACTCAGATTGAAACTGTTAATAACAAAGGTAAAAATATTGCTGAAGAAAATACTCTTGCAAAACCTTTTAATATTGATCCTAGACAAGGTATGTTTTTAGGAATGATGCAAATTGTTACTGCTCATAAACGGTATGTTAAATGCACCATATTGATTGACAATAGCTTTTTGATAACTGATATTGGTATGATTGATAGTGGACCTGATGTTAGTTGCATTCAACAAGGTCTTGTACCTACTAAATATTTTGAAAAAACAACTCACATGGTTCAATCAGCTTCTGGACATGCTTTAGATATAAAGTATAAATTGCCTAATACTCGCATTTGCCAAAATAAAGTTTGCATTCCGCATTTCTTTTTCTTGGTTAAAAATTAGTTATGCCCTCCAATTATACTTGAAACCCTTTTTATAAATGCTATTTATCCTTTTACTAGCATAAATGCTAAAGGTTTTTCTGCTATTTATGAAGACATGAATATTAGTTATACTTTTATCAGTGACCCAATTTCTCGTGATATTAATGCTTTAATTAATATGAAGCAAAAACATGTTTATTCACTGCAACTTGAATTGTTTAGTATGAATATATTTGATATTTTGAAATCCACCATACAAGAAAAAATTAAATTAATTTCTGAACAAATTGCTGTTGATATTTGTGCTGATCATCCCAGTGCTTTTTGGAATCAAAAAGGCATATTGTTACTCTTCCATATGAAGATTATTTCTCAGAGAATGATATTCCTACTAAATCTCGTCCTTGTTAGATGAACACCGAATTGGTAGAATTCTGCAAAAAGAAAATTGATAATTTGTTACAAAAAGGTTTGATAAAACCTTCAAAATACCTTGGTCTTGCACTGCATTTTATGTTAACAATGCTGCTGAAAGGGAATGAGGTGTCCCCGGTTGGTTATCAATTATAAACCGTTAAACAAATATTTAAAATGGATTAGGTATCCTATTCCAAACAAAAGATATTTATTGCCTAGATTATTGATGCCAATATATTTTCAAAATTTGATTTAAAATCATGATATTGGCATATCCAAATATTTAAAGATCATGCTTATAAAACATCTTTTAATGTCCCTTTTGAACAATATGAATGGAATGTTATGCCATTCGGTTTAAAAAATGTTCCATCTGAATTTCAGAAAATCATGAATGATATTTTCAACCCATATTTGAATTTTATCATTGTTTATATTGATGATATCAAATCTTATGAAAAACTACCCAAGAAAGAAATGATATTTCTTTTAGAAAAATCTGAAATACAGAGAGAAGAAGAATCTTGGAAAATATTCCAGCATTACCTTGTTAACAGATTATATTTCCTGGGCGAGTCATACAAAACCCGATCTTATTATGAGACCATTTTGATAAGCACCGGTAGTGTTGAATTTCAACACTTTTCAGGTTACAACACCAGTGAGAATATTTATAACTTTTCCAAAATGATAATTAAGCAGATTATATCTGTTGAAGATTGGAGTATCTCCACAATGAAAGAAAGGCAGATCAGCCTGAACAAAGTCTCTACGAATTTCACTTATTGGGACTATATTTATGCTTTTGATAAAGTCCTCTACTACAATAATGAGAGACATAAACATACATGGTTTATAAAAATTTGTGCAAAGATAAAGAAGAGCCAATCCCTAATTGGTTTCTAAATTGGTGGTCATACCCTGGTCTAATGACGAAAATTTTACCTGATCCATTTCTTAAATTATATAAAGAATGGGTTAAAGTATCACCGGACCTGAACGAATTACACCACATAGATTATATCTGTTATATTTAAAAAATTGAACAAATTTATTTTTTCATTGAATTCTCTATCTCATGGATTCATAAATGGACTCTCGAAGTGGGATTCACTGAGGAGCAAATTCCTTATTTATACTGGACCTTTTTAAATAATTTTTGGGACAACTTAATGAAGAAAGATCCCAAGACAAAGTCTCTATATGGACAAGAACTGTTGGATCTCATTGAAAAAAGGATCCAAGAATATTGCATCACTCCTCAAAAGGAAATTATCGCTGATAGCTCAGTCAGGCATATTGCCCGAAAAATTTCCATTCAAGACAGAAATAAAGAAGAAATGATCCAAAGCTATCTAGAAGAAGTAAAGAGAAATTTACTTCTCAATATTCCTCAGTATGAGAAATCAAACACTTCTATGAGAAGTGAAACAAACGATGACGTCGCAGAACATATTCAAGAGGCTCAATCCTGTGATTCGAACAAAACCACCTCAGAAGATACTCTAAAGAATGCGAAAGATTTCCTCCGACAACTAAAGAAAAATGATAAGATGTGAAGTTTATCTCTACGGGAAAAGCTATTATCAACAGTAGCTACACTGTACATATGTAACCCACTTATAAGGGACCCACAATTACTGTACTTAGATTTTTTTTCTTTCTATAAATAAGTTTAGTTTTAGTGAGTAGAGGCAGATCAAAAACCACTCTCTCACTCTCTCACTCACTTGTAAAGCTCTTTAGTTCGTAAAGTTTGAAGTTCTCGGATATTGGCCGGAAGTAAATACAAGTTGTATAGTTCATTCATAGGCCTTGGAGTCGGCCACCTTTAAAAGGTATAATTTATTTCTGAATTTATATTTTAGTATTTCTCCGATCTACAACGTGACTATGTCCGGCTAAAATATTCATATCTATGTCGGATATCTAACTTTACTTTTATAAGATCTAGTCTTTATCTAAATATAAATAAATTTATAGATGGTTTCTTGACTTGGTTCTGAGATGGTGGTACAGTCAGATTCGATACAATACGTTATTGACTTTGTCTTTGTGACTTCGTCTAGCCTGCCGTGGTTCTAAGCCCGTTAATGACTTGAAAAAGGGCGCCTATACCCGTTTAGAACTGCTAGACACATGGGCTCAATAGCAACACGTATTGAATCTCGATAGACCCTTTACTCGGAAAAGGATTAGATCCTTTCATACAGTCATAAAACTAATTTAATTTTGTATATATTTTGATTCAGATTTATTCCTTGAATTTGGATGCAAAACGAACTGGATTGAAGATGACCGCACAAACTACCGCCAGTCTTCAGTGATCCTGTATCTTGGTATTATAATATAATATTATATATTTATTTTAACTAACAAAACATGAGTAACTAATAATAAATTATAATTAAGAAATACTAGCTTATTTATTAAACTAATTTAATTTTAATAAATTAAATTTAGATCCTTTCATACAGTCATAAAACTAATTTAATTTTGTATATATTTTGATTCAGATTTATTCCTTGAATTTGGATGCAAAACGAACTGGATTGAAGATGACCGCACAAACTACCGCCAGTCTTCAGTGATCCTGTATCTTGGTATTATAATATAATATTATATATTTATTTTAACTAACAAAACATGAGTAACTAATAATAAATTATAATTAAGAAATACTAGCTTATTTATTAAAATAAAATTAAAATAAAACATATATTTTTTGTAGGTTTCAAATCTTTTAAAATAAACTTATTAAAATTCGATGAAAAATAAAATATTTAATATAGACCTAGAAGATATATTTAAGGAATAAAAAATGGTGCAAAATCTTATGTTCGATCAAAAATTACGTGTCTACAATCTACAGTATCCTAAGTGTAGAGGATTCTTGCGAATGCATTGAGGAAAATAATCATCAACTCACAATGGGTTGAGGAGTGGTAAGATGACACGTTTCCTTGTGCTCATTGAGAGAGTCTATGCTACTAAATTTTCAGACACAACATCCAGCCTCTTGCAGCAAAGACGCTTGAAAAGTTCACTTTGGCCAATGGACCTAAATACTAAAGTGAAAAGGAAACTTAGAGATCTTTTATATGTTAAAAACATTCATTGTCTAAGCACAATAACTTACCAGCAATGTTCTCCCTTAGTGATTCAAATGATTTGCAATATTTGTTACACACATCGCATGTAGGGTCATGGACCGAATGACGAAATGTTCGCATATGTTCACTAATATTCTCCTTCCACTTGCACTGCTTGTGACAAGCTGGACATTTGTGTCTAACATCACATAAGCAAGTTGTTATGACTTCTAATAAAGAGCAAAGAAAGTTTTGTAGTTATGAGGATTTGATATGGGGGCTGGTTGAGTAATAACAACATATTCAATAGACAAATATGATTGGAATTTGCTTAATGAGCTTGAAGGGATACGATGCTACCAACTCGGACGAGGTGGTTATAAGGTTAACAACCATGAGACAGAAAAGCTAATGAATTAATTGGTATTTTCTCATTTCTTATCTCTTTCGAGATTTTTTCTTTCTTCTTTTCTCCAAGTCTAAATTTTTCTTTTCCTTATCTTCTACTATAAATTTCAAGCTTTTCTATGACATCCCATTAGAGTAGTTCAATTCAGTACTCATATTTCCGTTCCAAGTTGTAATAGTTCGAAGTTATTAATACATACCAGAAAATTGTCCCCAAATAAATATTGTTTTATTTTATTTTTAGTTCAGATCTTGACAAGTGTTATCAGAGCCAAGATTCTACACCTGGACGTGAAGATTTATAATGGAGGATGGTGATAGATTCAAATCCATAGATGATCGACTGAATCGACATGAAGATATGATGGAAGGATTGGCTAATAGTAATGGTGAGATCAGTTAAACACATGTGAGAATTAGAGGAGCTTTAAATTAAATTATGGAAAGGTTAGCGGCATTGGAAAGGAGGTCAACACCAACTGATCTGAACATTCCGCAAGGGGATTGCATTTTACCCATTCCAAGACAAGAACATAGGAATTTGAGGCACTAGGGAGTTCTCATCCACCCTCCTAAGTGGGAATTACCCAATTTCAAGGTCACCAGCCTACGATGTGGCTCAGAAAGGGCAAAAGATACTTTAATTTACATATAAATGCCGACAACTTAAAGGTTGAAACAACAACTCTCTATCTTAATGACTGAAACATGGTATAACTCTATGGTACTGAATATAGGGGTATTTACCGTAGCAGAGTTCAAAGAAGAATTATGTATTAGGTTTGGGGAAATTTTAATGAAGGATGTTGTGAAAGTCTTCAACAAGTTGAATCACACTAGATATGTAGATGAATATTTGGGAAGGTTTGAGGATCTCAAAGCACAAATGTTGATAAGAAATCGCACCTTGAATGATGATCATTTCTTGTCTAGTTTCATGGGAGGACTCAAAGAAGAGATCAAGTATGCTATTAAGATGTTTAAGTAAAATACCCTTAGCATTGCAATTGAACAAGATAGGATTCAAGATAAGGCTATAGAAGTAGGTCTTAAGAAGGACAAAACTGATGCTAGGCCTATCAAGGCTCCTGTGAGTAGTTTTGCCCCAGAACCATCAACTATGACTTCCACCAGACCAACCACTTATAAGTTGAGTCCCGAAGTCTATGAACATAGGAAGAACAATCATATTTGTTTTAGATGTGGAGATAAGTATGCTCTAGGGCATAAATGTAAGAATAGGCAGCTAAATTGCATTAAGGAAAGCATGAAGATGAGCAAGGGGAATGAGCAGAACCTACTGAAACTACCGAAATAGATAAGGAGCAAGCTCTATCTAATGTGGTAATTGAAGGAGATATCCAAGAGGAGATGCAAGAGGCTATTTATCTGAGTGCCTTGGCTGGAAATTACATAGGGGTGAACATCATTTAGTAATGGAAATAGCTAAGAATAGGAATCTAACTGTGTTGGTGTATTCAAGAAGCACTCATAGCTTTATTGACTTCCAAGCTCTGATGGAAACTGGTTATGTGGAAACTTATAGCTTTCCTATGAGGGTCACTATTGCTAATGGTAACTATGTGTTGTGTACATCTACATGTACTGGTTTCAGCTAGAAAATGAGAAGGGAAAAACCACTCAGAGAAGATCTACGCATTATCAACTTGGGAGGGTGTGATATAGTCCTAGGGAATGATTGGATGAAAAAAATACAACCCCACTAAGTTTAACCATGAGAAGAGGAGTGTAACTTTTGTCAAAAAGGCCAATAAAGTTGAGTTGAAGGCTATATCTGAAAGGGGGAAGTATTGACATGATCAATAGTGGTACAATGGGAAAACTAATCACGAATGGTTAGAATTTAATGGCTCACTTGTTCATGTTCAATATGGACATAACTACTGAGTAGAAAACCATTGAAGAACGAGTAAAAGTGGTGTTTTAACAATTTGAGGATATCTTTACTGAACCTAGAGGTTTACCACCAGTGAGGAGTTTAGACCACTCAATTCCATTGAAGCCCATATCATCACATGTTAGCTTAAGGCCTTACAATCAATTAATTTCAAAAAGAAGAGTTACAGAAACATGTGAAGGATATGTTTCACATGGTATTATTTAGCACAATCAATCGCCTTTTTCTTCACCTTCATTGTTAGTGAAAAAAAAAAGGATGGGACTTGGAGGTTCTGTGTAGATTTCATAAGGCTAAAAATATCCCATACCCATTGTTGATGACCTATTAGATGAGTTACTTGGTTAAACAGTACTTTCAAAGGTGGATTTAAGAGTTGGTTACCATAATATTAGAATAAGATCTGTGATGTTTTTAAGACAACATTTATAACACATATAGGGCACTATGAGATTAGAGTAATGCTACTAGGGCTTACCAATGCCCCAGTCACATTCCAAGCTTATTAGGTATTTCAACCTTTTCTCAATAAATTTGTGCTAGTTTTTTTTGATGATATCTTAATATACAGTTAGTCTCTTGAGAACCATGTGAAGCATGTTACTACTGTTTTTATGACATTGAAGGAGCATTCTCTTTTTTTGCTAAGAGATGCAAATGTTCATTTGGTCAATCCAAGGTTGAATATCTTGGTCATGCCATTAGCGCTCTTGGGGTAGCCGCTAATCCTAAAAATGGTAGTGGCTATGGTGCAGTGTCCTAGACCCTCTTCCTTGAGAGCTTTGAGGGGATTCTTAAGACTGATCCAATACTACATGAAGTATGTAGCCAACTATGGTACACTATGTAGACCACTTATTGACCTCCTTATAAAAGAAACTTTTAAGTGGAATGGTGAAGCTGAAACTACTTTCTTGCCCCGAAGAAAGCCATGTCTAACACCCCAGTCCTTGCCCTACCTGATTATTCTAAAGAATTTGTAGTTGAAGCATATGCAAGTCTCTCAAGAATTGGTACAATTCTCATACAAAAGGGGAGGCTGGTGGCCTATTTCAGTAGAGTATTAGTTATGAAGCATAGAGGTAGGTCCACTTATGAGAAGGTGTACATGGAATTGCTTAGTGCTATAGAAAAGTGGAGGCACTACTTATAATATAAACAATTTGTGGTATGAACTGATCACCACAACCTGAAATACTTACTTGATCAGAGAGTTACTTCAACAATTCAACAAAAAGTGCTTACCAAGTTGTTAGGCTTAGATTGTGAGGTTAAGTTCAAGAGAGGGGTTGAGAACAGAGTTGCTGATGCTCTTTCCATGCAATTCAAAGAGGTGCCGAAAGAAGAAAAAGTTTCCTTGCATACTAAATTACAAGCTATCACCAATTCCAACTTGGGTGCAAGACATCACAACCAGTTATGGAGGTGACACTTTTGCTTCCTATCTTATTGCTCAGTTGGTAGTAGACATACAAGGCCCAAATCTATGGCACTATCAATCAGGGATCTTAAGGAAGAAAGAAAAAATCTATGTGGGATCTACTGGCACACTAAGACAACAACTACTACAAGTTTTTCATAGCTCACCATTAGGGGGCATTCAGATCAATTAGGCACACATCAGAGGTTATCTAAGGTTTTTTACTGGCATCTTATGATACCGATGGTACTCAATCATCCAGCAGAATGTGATATTTGTCAGAGGAGTAAATATGAGAATATAACATATCTTGGTCTTCTTCAATCACTTCCTATTTCAAACTAAGCATGGACTCATGTCAGTATAGAATTAATAGAGGGGTTGCTTAAGTCTCAAGGAAATAATTTCATTTTGGTGGTAGTTGACAGGTAACACATTTCATAGCTCTATCTTATCCTTATCAAGTATTGTGGTTGCTATGTTTTGGAAGAGGGTTCAAACAATACATGGTACCTTTTCTTATGTTGTCACTGATAAAGACAAGGTGTTCCTTTGTAATTTTTGGCAAGCTTTGTTCAAACTAAAGGGGGTCCAAGTTTCCTATAGCATTGCTTACCACCTCTAAACAGAAGGTCAAACAGAAAGGATGACCAAGTGTATTGGAGATTATTTGAGGTGTATGACTAATAAGTCCACAAATTGGACTCATTCAGGGCTATATTTTAATAAAAATTGTGTCCTCAAATGCTTATTTTATCTCAATATCTGATGAAAATCCTTAAGTTTCAGGTATTTGAAGTTAAAGAGAGCATGGAAACTATGTCGCAAAAAGGAATGAAAAGGCTGAAAAGAACGAAGAAATGAAGGCCTGAGAATCACCAAGTCCACTTGGCGAGTTGCCAAAGGGTCTTACTTCGCCTTTTGTTCTAGTGTGCTGAACCCTGAAGAAAAAGATCAAGTCGGCCGAAAAAGGGAGCAGTCAGTGCATCACCAAGAAGTTTTGTGAAGCTGTACAATGCTGCCCAATAACCTAGAGCGCGACAATGCTGAAAGCTGGTACAAGACGACGATGAATTACATCAAAGGGTGAATCACCGAGTTGATCGGTGATTCCAACTAACGATGCCGAGTGATTCGTTGCAGCACAAATCTGTGATAACTATAAATACTAGTTAGAGTTTTTGTTTTAGTGGGGGATCCATTATTATAATTTTCACATAGAGTGGAACATTTTTATTATAATTTTTTCACTTAGAATAGTACTTAGGATATTTTTGCTCTAAGTTTGAGAGGGTTTTGAATACTTGAAGAAGAAGAGGGTTTCATCTCCAAGGATTTAGACTTGGGTCTCTTGGATTCTTCATTCTTGGCTTGTAAAAAGACTTAAATCTTTAAATCCATTTGAATGCAAGCTCATTTAGGTATAAATTTTTATCTCTTGATGTGTGGCTAAAACCCCCAATTCTTGGGGTATTATCTAATGAATATGGGTTATGATAATTGTTGGGTCTTGCTTGCTGATAGTCTATTCACAATTTAAACGTGATTTCGTTTAGTGGTTGTGGATGAATTTAATGAATTTGTAGTTGTAAATACAAGTTTATTTATGTGTTTTCGGCTTGCTCAAGAGAAATGTCATAAAACTAAAACCATTAAATTGATGGCCAATGTGAGTGGGTTGACATGAGGTTCAGCTCGATTGAGTGAACCCTAGTCCCATATCCATACACTCAGCTCGAAAGAGTGAGTGAGTTAAGGCGTAAGCTGGTCTTTATGCGGCAAGTGGGTGTCTAAGAGGAACACATTTGAAATGGGGTAAGTTTCTTGAGAGAGAGCTTATCTCCTTTAAAGTCTAGCTTAATGACAATTACTCAATGAATCTTCTACTAGAGGAAGGCATGGACTTTACTGTGTATTGTGATGCTTTAGGAGTCAGATTAGGAGGTGTATTGATAAAGAGAGGGAAAGTGATTGGTTATGTTTCTAGGAATTTGAAGACACATGAGAAGAACTACCTTATTCATGTTTGAGAGTTCACGATAGTGGTCTTTGTACATTAGTTATGACGTCACTATTTGTATGGGTGCATTATGAGATCTTTACTTATATTTAGAGTGTTCAGTACATCTTCAGTTAGAGGGACTTGAATTTGAGGCTACGTAGATGGCATGAGTTGTTGAAGGACTATGATGTGACCACTCTATATCATATAGGGAAGGCCAATGTGGTGGGTGATGCTTTGAGTAGGAATACTCCTAGTATGAAGAGTCTTTTCACATTTAGTATTGAGGAGAGACCATTAGATATAGATGTTGAGATGTTAGCTAATAGTCTTGTCTAGTGGTAAATTTCATAGGAGAATGATGGTATGATTTTTTTTATTGAGGCTCGATCTTCTTTAGTCGAGCAGATTCGTGAGCACCAGTTTAACGATGAGAAGCTATGTCTCATTCGAGACAAAATTTTGAGAGGGGAAGCCAAGGAGGTTGTCCTTGATTCTGATGGTATCTTGAGGATTGGAGGTAGGATTTGTGTGCCCAAGACGGGTGAGTTAATTAGATTGATTCTTGAGGGGGCCCACTGTTCTCGATATTCCATCCATTCAGGGCAAGCAAAGATGTATCATGATTTATGTCAGCTTTATTGGTGGTGTGGAATGAAGAGGGATATTGCAGACTTTTTTCTAGGTGTTTGACTTGCCTACTGGTCAAGTGTGAGAACTAGTGGCCCGGGGGTATATCTTAGAGGATGCCTACTCCTACTTGGAAGTGGGAGTGGATCACTATGGACTTTGTTATAGGTTTGCCTACCACAGTGGGTGGTTATGACTCTATTTGGGTTGTTCTTGATAGGCGAACCAAGTTTGCCCATTTCATTTTGGTATGGGTGAAGAATTTTGTGGAGAAGTTAGTCAAGCTTTGTATTAGTGAGATTGTGCGACTACACGGAGTTTCGGTTTCTATTGTGTTTCATTAAGGTTCATTGTTCACTTCCCATTTTGAAAGGCATTACAACATGGTTTGGGTACTCAGCTAGATATTATTTCAGTCTTTCACCTTTAAATAGATGGTCAGTCCGAGCGGACGATTCAGGTATTAGAGGATATGCTCCGAGCATGTGTGATCAATTTTGGTGCTAGATGGGATAGACATTTGCCCTTAACAGAGTTTGCCTACAATAAAAGTTATCACACTAGTATTTACATGGCCCTGTTTGAGGCGTTGTATGGCAGACGGTGTAGATATCTAATCGGTTGGTTTGATTCAGCGGAGATGGACTGTTTGGATACAAACTTGCTTAGAGTTTCTATGGAGCAAGTCCATATGATTTAGTATAGTCTATTGACAGCGCAAAGTTGGCAAAAGTGTTATGAAGAGCAGAGAGTTAGAGACTTAGTGTTTTTGGAGAGTGATCATGTTTGGCTCCGAGTATCATCTATAAAGGATGTGATGAGTTTCGGGAAGAAGTTTAAGATTAGCCCTTAATTCATTGGCCCTTTTGAGATTTTGAGTTGAGTAGGAGGGGTGGCCTCTACCTTGTCCTTGCCACCTATACATTCTGTTTTTCCTATATCCATGCTTTAGGCTCATGTGCTTTCACTTGAATCATTTGAACTAGGTCCATACTTGACATTTGAGGAGGAGCCTATAGCTATATAGGATAGGCAAGTTCGAAAGCTTAGAACCAAAGAGATTGATTCAGTAAAGGTGCAATGGAAGCACCGTTCAGTTAAAGAGGTGACTTGGAAGACGGAGTCGGACATGTGTGCAAGATCCTCATATTTTTGAAGCTTCAAGTACTTTCATTTACTTTATGTTCTAGGACGAACATGGTTTTTAGTGATGGATACTGTAATGACCCGGAAGGTCATTTTTGAGACTTTTGAATATTCATGGAACTATAGTTAATTAATTGATGGTAAATTTTAGGTAATGAATTTAGTTAATAATGGGTCATGCCTAAAATTTATTAAAGACCCTATACTACTAGGCCTATGTATTAAAATAAGTTAGTGGGTTTGTCAGTTTTAATAAATAAGAGGAAAGAAGAATTCAAACATCGTGTAGTAATTAAATAGTGCAAATACTCTTTAATGTTTATAGTTAATTACTTATGGGATAGAAGGAATCTTTTATGCTTTAGTAATTGGTTTGTCGAAATAGTTAAGGTTTTCTTCTAATTTTATGTGGACGTATGTGTTGTTTGTTCGCTGGGGGAAAGCAAGATAATAATTGGCAATGATTGCCATTAGAGAAGCAGTCAATATGCGTTAGAAATTTGGCATGTGTCAATGGTTAAGTCTACTCCGTAACTAGCAGATTCCAATTTTTTTATTTTCTTATTACTATATTATGATTAAATTTTAATATATGGGTATATGTATTTAGTAACTAGGTTTATTACATTATATGAATACCATCATAATTATGTTATTTGGAGGAATAAAGACTTAATCCTAGGCTTAAAATTTAGGAACTTGACTATAGAGTTGGGTGAGTTTTTGGGTAAAGGCTAAACATATAGAAATATGGGTATGGTTAACTTCAAAATTTTATGGTGATTATTTATTTGAATAGATTGCATTGATTTGGAAGGATAACGAAAAGGGAAAGCTCAAGTCCCAGAGTGATTGTTCGATTTTTTGAGGCATGTTGATTTCTCAACCCTTGTTAAGTGTATAGAATTGTGTATTTCCTTGTGGTATGTGTTGGGGAGTAATGGGACTTGGTGATAGGTTAACATGTCCGTGTTGAATAATTCTAATGATGGGAAAATGGTAATAAAAGACAATGTGATTAATTATTGGTGTGTGATTTTGAGAATGATTTGAAAGGATTGTTGATTCATTATTGATGTTGTATCATGATTGTGTTGTTGCGAATTGTGCATTGTTATGTAAATGGTCATCTCCTCATTATTTGTGAACTTGTCATTTGCATTGGTTCTGAGACATGGTTGTGACAAGTGTTATGTCATGACCCGAGCCTATACCTCGGACGCGACACGTCATACAATACTCCAAAGAGCCTCATAGTATTCATAACAGTCGATATATAGAAAATGGTACAAAATTAAATTTTTTCTTCAAATCAATACAATAGAAAAACATTTAAAACAATGGAAGTCTACTAGTTTCACATGACCATCTAAAATTAATCTCTGAATCAAAAGTAGGGACATGACCCCTTTACAGTAGAAAGTCTAAAAGAGTCTATTACAATGAAAGACATGAAACATCAAAAGTACTTGTCCTCGAATCCATGAGGACATACCACTTAGTCTTGGAAAAAAATCAATCCAAGCCCTTGAACTAGAGAGAATCAACTCAAATGCCGGAACTTACACTTTGGTAACAATGAAGAAATTTGTGTTAGCACATTTAATGTACTAAGTATGATAGTCATGCATAAACCATGCTTAAAATGGACATTTTATTTGAAATTCATGCTTTATGCCAATTGGAGAAAACTTCATGAACCTAAGTACAAGAGGCATAAGATACAATATAATCAACAATACAAGCCATTTCATCACATTAGAACTTTCACCTCAAGTAACCCCAAGCTATACTTTGTGCAATATATGAATAGCGTCTCATACCACCATCCACACTATGTACCACATTAGGGCCACCAAAAGTGAACTTACCATTCTTCCTTCTCATCATTAGACAATACGCATACATAAGGAACATAAACATTTCATAAGTCATAACATGGAAGTAACTCATAATACAATCTAAGTATAGCACGCATCATCACATTAAGAATATAAGTCAACATTCTTCATTAGCTTCATTAAGAGCACTTTCATTCATTAGCCATTAAAACAATAGAGAACTCATCATAACCCTCTCAAAGCCTACTCGTGCAATGCATAGATGACATCCCATACTACACTTGGACTTCATAGAACCTTTCAAGTTACCATAGTGCACATCTCACGTGATGGGAATAATCATTAACCGACATAAACCATGAGAGAAAATTGATGAGTCCACAAATTGGACTCATTTAGGGCTATATTTTAGTATAAATTGTGTCCTTAAATGCTTACTTTACCTCAATATTTGATGGAAACCCCTAAGTTTCAGCTATTTGAAATTTGAAGGAAAGCATGGACACTACATCGCAAAAAGGAATGAAAAAGTTAATAAGAACGAAGAATTTGTTCCAGTGTGCTGAGCCTTGAAGGAAAGGATTAAGTCGGCGGAGAAAGGGAGCAGTCGCTATATCGCCGAGTAGTTCCGTGAAGCAGTACTATGTCGCCTAATGACACAGAGCACAATGATGCAGAAGGTTGGTGCAAGACGACGACGAACTACACCAAAGGCCGAATTACTGAGTAGATCAGCCATTCTGACTAACGATGCCGAATGATCCGTTGAAGCACATATCTGTGAAAACTATAAATACTAGTTAGAGTTTTAGTTTTTGGGGATCCATTATTATAATTTTCACATAGGGTGGAGCATTTTTATTATGCATTTTTTTTTACGTAGAATAGTACTTTTTGATTTTTTTGCTCTGAGTTTGAGAGGGTTTCATCTTCATGATTTGGAGTTGGGTCTCTTGGATTCTTCATTCTTGGCCTGTAACAAGATTTAAATCTTCATACCCATTTAAATGCAAGCTCATTTAGGTATAACTAAATATCTCTTGATGTGTGGCTTAAAACCCCAATTCTTGGGGTGTGATTTAGCGAATATGGGTTAAGATAATTGTTGGGTCTTGCTTGCTGATAGTTTATTTGTAGTTTAATTGTGATTTAGTTTAGTGGTTGTGGATATATCTAATGAATTTGTAGTTGCAAATACAAGTTTATTTATGTGTTTTCATCTTGTTCAAGAGAGAGGTCGTAAAACTAATACCACTAAATTGTAGGCCAGTGTAAGTGGGTCGACATAAGGTTTAGCTCGAGAGAGTGAACCCTAGTCCCATATCCACACAGTTAGCTCGAGAGATTAAGTGGGTTAAGGCGTAGGCTAGTCTTCATGCAGCAAATGGGTGTTTGAGAGGAACGCAGTTGTAACGGGGTAAGTTGCCCGACAGAGAGCTTATCCCCTTTAAAGTCTAGCTTAATCACAATTACTCTATGAATCTTCTATTTAAAGCATGTGCCCAATAATCTAGATTAACCCGTATTCCTGTCACATCCCAAGGATTCCCTCTCATTATTTGGAAACCCTTATTATTTTGTTGTTTTTACTTACTAGAGACAACCCCCCCTCCCCCCCCATTGTTAATTGACACTCTTGTGTCCCCCCTTTATTTTACAATGTTTTTACTCATTAATGTATTTAGCTATGAATAGTTAGAACAAAATTTTATTTTTCTATAAATTCTCTAAACCGCTCTCTTGGGATGATCCCAACCCTTGGTTGGGTTACTATACTATTGCACGATCGTAGACACTTGCATTGGAAGTTGTGTCTTGATTATTTCCCAAACATCAAAATGGTGCTGCTGCCGGGGAGTGGTGTTATTTGAGAATTTTTGGATTAGTAGAATTTTTGTTCTTCTTAGTTGAGTTTACTAACTTAAAATTTATTTTTGTTTCGTTGACTTGTCTGCATCCAAACAGAGGAAGTGAGCATGGAGAGTAGTACTCAGGAGCTAATGGAGTTCCCTCCATTAGAGGTAACGATGTTCCAAGATTGTACCCTCACCTTTAAGCAATTGGAAGGTGAACAGATCCACAAGTCATGGGCAAGGTTTAATGAACTGATCACTCAATGCCCAACTTATAACATTCCTGACATGGCACTCCTGGACTACTTTTACAGAAGTCTTGGTCCTGGAAACAAGAGATTGGTCAATTAACTTATTCTGAGAGGTGTTGCAAAATAGTCATATGTGATAGCAGCCCGATTGCTTAATGAAATGGCTGACACGCACCAAGAGGTAGAAAAACACTTCATGTTGGCCGCCCTATTGACTCAATTGATGAGTTGGCCAAGAAGATAGTATAAATCAAAGTTCAGTACAAAAGGAAGGATAAATACATCCCTCCTAATGAGCGAAGAAGTCCTAAGGACAATGTGGTTAAAAGCCTCTAGGGCACTCTCAATCATTCCCCACAAAGTAACTGAGCAAGATAGAAAGTTGGAAGCAATGAAAAAAAACATTGAAGGGATGAAGCAACTGATTTGGTCTCAATCCAAAGTCGTCCAGCTGCTCGAGAACCTGGTTGGTCATGCGTTGCTCGATCTACACTGTCAAGAAAACAAGAGGTTTCCTATTGATACTATGGCTAACCCCAAAAATAGAATTTGATAGCTGACATGCATCATGCCACGACGTTAACTAAGGTGCTGTTTGGTAGGCAACCCAAAACCTTTTCAAATGCTTTATTATTGTTTTAGAAATAACGGTGTGTTAAATGTACAATTTAAATTGTGGAGAGTATGTGGAATTGCGTTTGGCGAGTTAATAAGTCCATTTAGCAAATTAATAAGTCCACTCGGTGCGTCGTTGACTGGATTGGCAAAGTCGGATTAATGTCACCGAATGGGTGAGAACTGGACGGTTTATAATGGCCAAAAGTCCTAGAATTTGAAATCCTTCACTTTCCCTCGCGCTTAATCTTCACAAATTCTCACAAGGTAGTATTTTCCCTATTTTAGCATTATAATAGTATTTTGGTTAGTTGATTTGTGCTTGACATTGGATTTCTTTGCCTCCTAGCTTTTCAATCACATTTTAATCGGCACAAAAGTTTAGTCCTCCGAACCCCGAGTTTATTTTTAAATAGTTTGTACTCTTTTGCAATGATTGTATCTTATTGATGTGTGTTGGGCCTCTCTGATAGGATTAGAATGCTTAAATTCCTGTTTAAATCTAAACAATCTTGCCGTGTTGTTTGACTCTCAAATACCCGTAATCTTTGCACATTTTAATGAGTTGAGTCTTGGTTGCGTGTTATTAAATTGATTGGGTGAAGTCTGAGTAATCCATGTTTATGCTAAATGTCAAAAATTTTCTCAATGACAGAGCGAGTAACACCGCTCTTTAGAGCAAATATCGTCGAATAGCTAAATACAGTAAATTCGAGAAAAATCTGAGTATCGGGGTGAAGGGTAGTATGGGTCTTGTTTGAATTTCGTTAATGCATGTTTTGATTTTGTTTTCGAGGTTTGTGGGACTGAATTCGAGAAGGTGGATTGAAAATGGGCACTTTGGGCCATTTGGCGAGCTGAGTTTAGCTTGTTGAATTACTCGGCAGTTCACCTATTCTCTTCATCTCGCATTTAATTCATGTTTAGTTATGGTTTAAGTTTGTAACTTTTGGCGAGATGCCTGCCTTAACCGAAAACACTCAACGAATCGCTGAAAGTACTCTTTACCGCTCTTTATTTGCATCCCTGAGACCCTTATGCACTGCAACTTTAGGCGGACAAACCCTTGCTCGTCTAAAGTAGTTGGCGATTCACCGAAAATACCTTCCAATTGTCGAATTGCTTTGATTTGAAGCCAACGAGTTAGCTCGCCAAAGAGGTTCGGCGAATCGCTGATCCACTTGGCGAGTTTTCCTGCAGAAGATTGCCCGTTCTTCTACTTGATTTCTCTCTTAACTCTTTCCAATCTTTTGCAGATATGACTAAACCTAACAAAGCAGGTAACAGCAAACCACCATGAGGCAATTCACGCTCAATGAGGATGCAACTGCATCCAGGAACAAGGCAATTAAACTTTCCACAATTGGTGGGAAAGGCAAGGGCAAGGACAAAACCGTTGAGCTATCAAATGCAAGCTCCGACAGTACCAGTTTTTACACCAATGACCCAACAACGTATGACAGTGAGAGTATGGTTCATATGAAGATGAATTGATGGAGGCATAGAGGAATGAATTACTACCTAAACAGTTATAAGACCCATCTCGGATCAGAAATCCTCGATCGACCACTCCGACTCCTCTAGCTCCAGAGCAAGTAATAGTACTGGCATCTCCAGTACAAGGCCCCCTACATGAATTCATGAATAGATTAAAGTCTAAGGGGCTGAGAACAATTATTGAGGAAAAACGACTGTCCATAGATGGGGTGATCGATAGGTATCTTGAAATAATGGAGTGCCTGAAATATCACAAATTCCAAATCTTCACAAAACCTTGTGGCTCTTATATACCAAGCTGGGTCAGAGAATTCTACAATGCATACAGTGTGTTGGTACCTCAATGAAAGAGGCTGATATCGTCGTTCAAAGTAGTTGACTACGTGGTTGTCAGAGGAAGGAAGGTAGCTTGTGACAGTGAGGTTATCAACGCAGTCTTGGGTATGTCCGATAAAATTAATGATCACTGCCAGCACTTGATCAGAACAGAGAAGCTAGATGGAATGAAAAAGTGGTTAGCCCTGCTAATCTCATATGATAAATGCTTCGAAATAGTTGGTAGAAGGTGTTTCAATTGAAAAGAAAGATCTGAACATAGCTGCAGGATACTGGTTTGGGTATCAACAACACAATTATGCCATCACAAAATGAATCAATCCTTTACCTTGCCAAGGCAGCTTGTCTTGGATGTATCATAGAGAAGACCAGGATAAATCTAGGGATGATCATTGCCTCTGAGATCCATATGCGTGCAAAGTAGAGCCAGACATCTCTCCCTTTTGGGTATTAATCACTGAATTATGCAAAAGAGATCGGGTGCCTAGAGATGCAAATAAGGATATGGAATTCGCTTCCACCTCCTCCACCAGTATCCAAAAGATTGAATTCGAATATCTTAAGGACCAAGCGGAAAAGAAACAAAAGGAAGCTATGGCTACTGGATCTATACCTAGGCATCTTTGCCTACTCCGACCCCTGGGCCTCTAGGTATATCCGATACCATTACTACTCTTTCTGACCCTCCAGGTCCTCTGGTACTGCGTTGCCACCCAGTCTTATTGCCGTTGTTGCCTCCTGTGAGCCGATCACTTAGGCATCTTTGATTCGAATGGGATAGCTTGCCCAATCTGCTAATTGTCGGGCTGCCAACATAGAAAGCTCCATTCTAGGCATGATTCAAGTTGCCCTCGATGATGTTGTGAAACCATTGAGCACCAATATTAAAGCTCTAGCTGCAAGGATAGTAGTGTGTGAGCGCGACCAAGGAGCCACAGAGGAGGTAACATGCTTGAAGGCCATCATTGCAACACTGAAGAAAGATGCATACTACTTAAAGTCCATCGATATATCCATGATCTTTGGAATAGTGGAAATTCCAAATGTACCCGAAAAGCCTCAGACTGCCACAGGACATGGAGATGGAATGGAGCATATAGACGATCATGACTCAGAGGCAAAGACTGACGAAGAGATGTTTGAGGAAGCTGCAGCGGACGACATAGCCTAGATTGAAGAAATCATGATAGATGCTATTGTGCAGACTTTCTTGACAAAGACTCCTGCAACTGGATCCAATGAAGCTAGTCCTTCTGGAAGTCATTATGGGCACTGAAGCCCAGACAAATGGAGCGACCGATTAGCCAGGATCACCTCTTTACCTCCCTCTCTATTTTTCTTTATTTGACATTTTAGATTCTGTCTTATTTGCTTTTGAGGACAAATGTTTTATTTGTGGTGGGGTGAGACCCACCTTTGTGTGCTACTTTTGCTTGTATTTTGTGTTTATATTTGGGTTGTTCGGTTTTAACTGATATTATCATTGCTTTTTTTTTCGTGGATGTTTGAGCTTGAGGCTCCTATTATTTTTAATTGCAAAATGATTTTGACCCTCCTAAAAAAATTTAAATTTTTCGCACATTTTTGCCACCTCTCATGTGTGAATGTGGCTATTCTTTTGCAAAAATTTGACTCTCTATTTCGATCAATACCGATGAGTTGAATAGTGCTTAAATTTGAATGAACATGAATGTACGGCTACGATGGGGCCAAATGAAGTTGCATAGACAATATGTAAACTCTTTGAATCTCGTTGTGATTAGCCATTTATCAATTGATTCTCTTGTGATGACCGTTGTACACTAGCGAAAGTGTGGAATCTTGTTTGACTTAAGTGTTGATGCCTTGTGTGATAAGCTTACTTAAAACCATGCATGACAACACCTAGAATTTTCCCTGTTGGTCCGGTTGACTAAGTAAGACTTTCTCTTGATATGAGCTTAGGCAACTTCGGAGAGTGTGAACCAATTTGACATATACCTCTTTTGTAACCTACCTTGTGAGCGTGTGATTCTTTCTTGAACACCCCTTGAGCCTTATATATATTTGGAAGAAACTTGATGAAAACTAGATCTTTCTTAATCCATCACCCATAATCCTCATGAAGTTGTGGTTAGTTGAATAGCCAACTTAGGCCAAAAGCCTAAGATGGGGGTGTAGTGAGAAGAAAAGGGAAAGTCAAGTAGTGCAAGGAAAGTCTCTGTTAACCCCTGGTGTTGAGAAAAAAAATGGAACCCCTTCATATAAAAAAAAAAAGAGAGAGAGAGACAAAAAAGAAAAAGAAAAATAATGAAAAAGAAAAGTTGTGGAATAAAGTTGAAAAATGAAAGGGGGTTTCCAAAAAATTCTTGTAAAGTAAATAATAGGATGACTTATAAGCACTAATGAAAATGATGAAGGAGAAAGGTAAGGAAGTGTTGTGAGCACCACACCTCATGAGGATGAAAGTCACCGAGTCTAAATGACCATACCTTTGCACTCAGCCCCATTACAAGCCTTGAAAAGACCTTTTTGATCTTGAGTGAGCTGAAACAAATATTGATTGGAAAATATGAGCAAACCTATATGTGAAATTATGCATTATGTTTTTCTTTGTGAGTGTGAGCGTTGCATCTGATTCCAACGCTTTAAACAGTGAAAATATTGTGTGAATATGGAATCATTCTTCGTGTGAGGGCATTTGAACACAATAGTTGAGCTTGAACTTACATTTGAAAAAAGTATTGTGAGCATGAGATTCGTTGATATTGGTGAGTCACAACTTGAATCTTTGAGTGCACATTTGATCTTTGCATAAATAAATTGAGTCTTGTTGTCTGCATTTATGATTGAGTCTTGTGTAGCATTGTTCAAGACACCCTTTTTGAATGGCTGACCTTGAATTTACCCGAGGACAAGCAAAAGTTTAAGTTGGGGGTGTTGATGAGTCCACAAATTGGACTCATTCAGGGCTATATTTTAATAGAAATTATGTCCTCAAATGCTTATTTTATCTCAATATTTGATGAAAACCCTTAAGTTTCAAGTAGTTGAAGTTAAAGAGAGCATGGACACTACGTCACAAAAAGGAACGAAAAGGCTTAAAATAACGAAGAAATGAAGGCCTGAGGATCGCCGAGTCCACTTGGCGATTCACCGAAGGGTCTTACTTTGCCACAAGAGTAGGGAAATCTTTCACTTGGTGATTATTTTTCCCACAACCATAGCACCCATTAGTACCGGCTAGGAACTTCCCATAATGCCTTTTTCCACAAGTGGTGCAAGTAGGTTTAGAAAATAGAAGTCCACCTTTATCTTGGTTAACCTTAGAAGTGCTTGAAGAATCTTGGTGTGGAGCTCTCTTTTTGAACCTTGGTTGACCTTGCTCATCGGATCTAACTCTCTTCATCTCCCTATTCTTCCTATTAAGTTTGGACTCCTCAATAGATTGAGCATACACTACAAGCTTAGAAATGTTCATATCATCATGGAGCATTGTCGTATGGCATTCTTCGTCAACTAGGTCAGACACACCCATTACATATCTACTTATCTCATCCCTTGGGTTACACACCAAAGATGGAGCATACTTAGACAAAAGGGTAAATTTCAAAGAGTACTCTTGAACATTCATGTTACCTTGCCTAAGATTGATAAACTCCTCCACCTTAGCCACCCTCTTCTCACGGGGAAAGAACCTATCAAGGAATGCTTTCTTGAACATTTCCCAATCTATAGGCCCCACTCCTAATGGCCTATTACTCTTCCATTCAGTGATCCAAACTTGGGCAACATCCTTCAATTGATAAGCGGCAAGTTCTGCTTTTTCTGTAGAACTCACCCCCATAGCATTGACTACCTTATAAACCTAATCCAAAATCTCTTGGGGATCCTCTCCCACCTTGGAACCAAGAAATACCATTGGATTCATCCTCACAAAGTCTATCTATAGTACTCACAATAGGGTTCATATGAGTCTCAACACCCCTAGTAACTTGGGCAGTCATGGCTTGGATTTGAGTAGTTATGGCTTGGATTTGAGTAGTTATGGTTTGATCTGTCATCAAAAGAGCCGACCTAACTTCTTCATTGGTCATAGCCGGAGCATCAACCAGAACTTGATTTCCTTGAGGAATTTGGTCACCTTGGGGACCTTGGTGAGGAACTCCCTCATTCACATTCTCTTCTCCATTCTTCTTGCGATCGCCCTTCTTGTATTCATATCCTATAAACACAAGAGAAGGGTTAGGGAAAGGACTTCATAGAGTTAAAACTATAAGACACGACTTAAAGAGTAATGAAAGAAGTGAAGTTTCCTAACGTCTTACAGCCTCTCATTCATAAATATATCGCGATTCATACACATGAACAAGACTCTACTAGACGTGTCTTGTGAGACATCAATCCTAAAAACCATCCCAAAAACCTGGCTCTAATACCATGTTTGTCACGACCCGAGCCTACACACTGGATGCGGCATGATGTACAACACTCTGAAGAGCCTCATACAAGCCTCATAGCATTCATAACATTCGACATATAAAAAATGGTACAGAATTAAAACTTTTCTTTAAATACATACACTAGAAAAACATTTAAAATAGTGAAAGTCTACCAGTCTCACATGACCATCTAAAAACAATCTCTAAATCAAAATTAGGGACATGGTCCCTTTACAATAGAAAGTTTAAAAGAGTATATTGCAATGAAAGACATGAAACATCAAAAGTACTTGTTCTCGAAACCATGAGGACATACCACTTTGTCTTCGAAGAACTCAATCCAAGCCCTTGAACTAAAGAGAATCAACTCAATGCCGGAACCTACCTTTGGTAAAAATGAAGAAATATGGGTTAGCACCTTTAATGTACTAAGTATGATAGCAATGCAAAAACCATTCTTAAAACAGACATTTTATTTGAAAGTCATGCTTTATGCCAATTGGAGGAAACTTCATGAACATAAGTACAAGAGGCATAAGATACAACATAATCAATAATACAAGTCATTTCATCACATTAGAACTGTCACCTCAAGTAACCCCAAGCTATACTTTGTGTAATGTATGAATAGCATCTCATACCACCATCCACACTAAGTACCACATTAAGGCCACCAAAAATAAACTTACCATTCTTCCTTTTTATCAGTAGACAATACTCATACATAAGGAAAATAAACATTTCATAAGTCATAACAAGGAAGTAACTCATAATACAATCCAAGTATAGAATGCATCATTACATTAAGAATATAAGTCAATATTCTTCATTAGCTTCATTAAGAGCACTTTCATTCATTAGCCATTAAGACATTAGAGAACTCTTCATAGCCCTCTCAAAGCCTACTCGTGCAATGTATGGATGACATCCCATACTACCACCCACCCTTCATAGAACCTTTTAAGTAACCATACAACACATCTCACGTGATGGGAATAGTATTAACCAGCATAGACCATGGGAGAAAACCATGTAATTTAGTGTCATATAACCCCACACCATAAAGAGGTGGTCTACTTGCCTAAGGTATGATTGGTAACATTTAGCTTAGGTGGATCCACTATCTAGGACCTATGTGGGCACTTAGTTATGGGGTAAGGAAGATGTTCATTGAAACCCGACCTAACATTGGTAGAGCTTCCATCTTAACCTATTCACTCAGTGCTTAGCCTCCATTCCCATAGAGTATTTCATTACTTTACATTATCACACATGAGAGGGTGTCATTTGCCTACCGACTCAAAGGACATTGATTAACAAATGAAAGGGTTCCATGAGCCTACCGATTCAAGGTACATTATTAGGATAGCTCATTTAATCCTCATGAAAGGGTTCCATAGGCCTACCGATTCAAGGTTCATCATTAACATTTATGGAAGGGTGCCATAAGCCTATTGATCTCAAAGTTCATTAATAGCATTTATGAAATGGTGCCATAAGCCTACCAATCCCAAGGTTCATTATTAACATGCATGGAATGGAGCCATTAGCCTACGGATCCACGTTACATCATTCACATTACTTTCATTTATACAAGAAGAGGATACATCAACCTACCAATTCAAGATATACATTACATTGAAGAACCCTTCACATTCTATCATCAATATTCTAAAGAACGTAATTGAGAATGAACCTTTCAATAATAGCACAATTTTCTTATAGACATGATCATATAACTTTCATTGGAATCATAAACATTTACATGACAACATACTCATACATTAACCTACATTAAATTGCCCTATGAATCACCATTCACCAACAGATCTTAGAATACCACAATTAGGAATGAACAATGATATAATTCAATAATCTAAATCAATTTAGGCATAATCCATCAACATAATTTCATATTCAATCAACCCAAGTCACACACATTCAATTTAGTAATTTGGGGAAAAACATGGGTTCATGGGGAAATTCATTGTAAATTATCATAAATACATCAATTAATTCATAAATCATCAAGTATAAACCCATGAAAACATTTTGGAATTGAACCCATGCTTAGATTGAAAACCCTACTTTTTGGGTAAATTCGGAACTTGAAATCATGTTTTGGAATTGGCTCCTTGAATTAAACTTAGTCAAGGATAAAGACTACCATACCTTTCATGGAGTTTTCCCCCTAATTTGAGAAGAAAAACTTTGAATCTTCAAGCCCTAGCCTCCACTTCTTCTTCTTCTTCTTTGGGAACTTCTAGAGAGAATTTTTGAGAGGAAGAACTCTTTGGATTTGATTTGGGATTTGGAGAATAAAGGAGTAAATGAAGGGTTTTAAGACTTAAAATTACTTATATTAGTGAACTAAAAAATTTAAAAATGACCCCATATAATAAGTAATTAAATAGGAAACTACATAAAGACCCTCAACTTAGGCAACCCCGTCCAGGGACCACGACCATCTATACGGCCCGTCTAGGGGACCAAGGCTCGTGGTGGTGCTCATGGTCCCTTGGGAAGTGACCCTCCTCAACATTACAAGCCTTCATGAGCCTCATTTATGACCATGAGACCTCTCACAATCTGTGGTGAAGACAACTAGTCGTAATGAAGGTCGTGGTCTTGGCAGTGTCAAGGCTTCAAATCCTTGCCTCCATGCGCATAAGTGATCTTCACAACCAACCTTCATGCCTCATCAAGGGAACCATGGCCTGTGGTGGTGCCCATGGTCCCTTTACCAATAGCTCCTTCAATATGACCACGAGCCATGAGGTGGCTTATGAAGGGGAGCCTTGGCTTGGCACCTTTTTAAGGCACAGTGCCTTGCCAACCAAAGGTGGTACCACAACTTGTGGTGTCCACCGCGGGTCGTGAAGACCCTCATGGTCATGGTAGGCAATGGATAGGCTTATTTTTAGGTAGCCTTGACCCCCTAGCCATGGCCTTCACCCCAAACCCTTAGCCCTTGCCCTTAACCCTTGATGTTAACCCTCACGTTCAGGCTCTAGTTCAACCTTCTAGTTTTTTGGGTTGTTACATGTTATGTGAATTGAGGAAGAATAAGAAATTAAAGAGGATGTACCATTTTGAGGGACCTGTCACGCATCACGGTGGATATTATAATTTGAAGGATGTGTCTCACTCTATGATGGATTCTATTACCGAGGGATGTGTCATACGCCGTGATGGATACATGGAAAGATATGTTCCACATGAGTTTCGGACTGAGAGACAGCGGGTGTGTATCTTTAGGTTAGATATGCATCACAATACTTGACATTGCATTGCGTATCTTTACTATTTTTTAACTTGTGAGTGACTTTCTGTTAAACTTGTGATTAGTGAACCTGATCTTATGTGTTGGTGATATTTATTGTTGAATTGATGTGGTTGAATTATGTGTTATGTAAATTGCTAACTATTAGGTTAGATTGGTTTTTATGCAGGTTGTATTTGTGGGGGTTCGATTAGGATGTAAGGAGTATCCGCATTCTATACCCTTAGCTTGTGTTTAGAAGTTTACTTGCTGGGTACTGTATGGTTTAGTACTCACCCCTTACTTCTACATTTTTATAGGTTACGAGCACGGATCTTCGTGATACTTTCTATTCTCTTCTTTTTCGAGTCTTCCTGTGGAGATTTGTGAGGTCGTAATTTGTCATCTCAGCGAACCTTCTTTCTCCTATTTATGATTTTGTTCTACTTGAGAGACAACGTCATTTGAGACTTACATATTTTCTTATAATTCCATTGTATTACATCAGAGGCTTGTGCACGTGATAACTAGGTGTTGGGGATTTAGCCAAGTAAACTTGTTATCCGCATTATAAATTGTTATTCAATTTTTAGTTATAGTTTATTTTCTCACTTTATCGAAATGGTTGGGTTTTAGGCTGACTTGTCTTTGTGGGATAAGACAAGTGTCATAACATCCATTTTTGGGTTGTGACACTAACACACACACACACACACATATCTATATATATAACAAAATTATTACTTGATATAGAAATATGTATATTCGTTAGTGATGATGGTGTATATAGTTAGTGGTGTGGTGAGTCACATGATAATGATAGTTGGTATTAGAGATGGTAGAGTTGATTGATTTCAATAGTTGATGATGTAGTAATTGATTATAGTTATTAGTGGTGATAGTGGCTAATAATGATTCTGAAGGTGATGATAAGTATGGTACAATTGACAATATTGGTTAACAGCGATAGTGGTTGCTACTAGTGGTTGTGATGGCAAGGATTATTGGTAGTTGACAACGATGATAGTGCTTGTGAAGACATGAGTGGTTAACGGTTGTGGACAGAGTGATGTTGAAAATAATTCACATAGAAATACCTATTAATGGCTTCAACGTTTATTTTTTATGGAAGTGTGAATCTGAGAGATTTAGACCTTAGGAAATTAAGAATGTGAATCGTTACCCAACCCTACCCAGGTAGTGGGCTGGCCCATGGCCAAACTATTTTGATGACTCTAGTATTATTACTTGAAAATTTTTAGAGGAGTTTCTTTAGTTTGATGATCACGTGACATGTCACAGTGTTCTAGAATAATTTTATATGTGACTTTAGAGGTTTAAATATGAATTTGACCGTACGTTTTCTCAAACAGTTTATTTGTATTAAAAAAATTATATCAAATGTTTTTTTAAAATTTCTATTATTAAAAAAAGACTAGAATTTATAAGCCAAAATGTTAGGGCTTCTTATGTAACTGTACGGGTGAAAAAAATATTTTAATAAAAATGATCGCATATATATGTAATAGATTAATATTGTATAAACTAATTATGTAGTATATATCAATATTGTGCAAATAGTACATAATCATGTACAAAATTGCTTCTTTTTTTTCCAAATTCCGACCAATTCAAATCTTTTCTAAATAGTCTTCAAATTTAGATATGAGCTCATCTTGATATATTATTTCATTTTTTTCAAAATACTTGTAAATCATATATATTAGTTGGCATTTTGAAGTATTTTTACTTATTGAGTTATGAATCTTAATTCCTATATGACTTATTTCAAACAATTTCTTCTTTGGGGGATTTTTTAGACCTTTTAAAATGACTTTAATGGTAGAAAGTTGGGATTTTGAAGTTTTTTTTAGGGAATGGGATCAAAACCCAATATCCACTGAAACTTAGATGCATTTACCTTTATACTTTGTATTTGTCATTTGTTTGTGGAGGTAAAGAGTAGAACTGTTGTATTTGTTGTCGGTGCATAATCACATCTTCAGCAGTAGGCACCACAATGTCTAAGAGAGGCCCAGGAGATAGTTAAGATGAAGAATAACCATACAAAGCTTCAAAGGGGTGCTTTGGAGACTACTATGGGAGTTGGTGTTGTACCACCATTCAACAAAGTAAAACTACCTCTTCAAGTTAGTAGGTTTGTTGCTAGTCATTGATGTTTGCGTAATCAAGACACAACTTCCAATGCAAGTATCTACGATCGTGCAATAGTATAGTAACCCAACCAAGGGTTGGGATTGTCCCAAGAGAGTGGTTTCGAGAATTTATAGAAAAATAAAATTTCGTTCTAACTAGTCATAGCTAAAGACATTAACGAGTAAAAACATTGTAAATTAAAGGGGGGACACAAGAGTGTCAATTAATAATTGGGGTGGGGGTCGGGGTTTGTCACTAATAAGTAAAAACAAAAAAATAACAAGGGTTTCTAAATAATGAGAGGGAATCCTTGGAATGTGACAGGAATATGGGTTAATCTAGAGTATTGGGTACATGCTTTCAATAGAAGAATCATAGAGTAATTGTGACTAGGCTAGACTATAAAGGCGATAAGCTCCCTCTCGAGCAACTTACCCTATTTTAAATGTGATCCTCTCAGACACCCACTTGCCACATAAAGACTAGCCTACGCCTTAACCCACTCACTCTCCCGAGCTGAGTTTCTGAATATGGAACTAGGATTCACTCTCTTGAGCTGAACCTTATGTCGACCCACTCACACTGGCCATTAATTTAGTGGTCTAGGTTTTACGACCTCTCTCTCTAGCAAGCCAAAAACACATAAATAAACATGTATTTGCAACTACAAATTAGTTACATTCATCCACAACCACTAAACGAAATCACAAATAAACTATAAATAAACTATCAGCAAGCAAGACCCAACAATTATCTTAACCTATATTCGCTAATTCACACCCCATGAATTGAGGTTTTTAGCCACACATAAAGAGATTGAATTTTATACCTAAATGAGCTTGTATTCAAATGGGTATGGAGATTTAAGTCTTGTTACAGGCCAAGAATGAAGAATCCGAGATACCCAACTCCAAATCTTGAAGATGAAACTCTCTTCTTCTTCAAGTCTCCAAAACCCTCTCAAACTCAAATAAAAAATATCAAGAAGTACTATTCTAAGTAAAATAAATTATAATAAAAATGTTCCACCCTATGTGGAAATTATAATAATGGATCGCCAAAAGCTAAAACTCTAACTAGTATTATAGTTTTCACAGATTTGTGCTGCAGCGGATCATTTGGCGTCGTTAGTCATAATCACCGATCAACTTGGAGATTCGCCCTTTGGTGTAGTTCGTTGCCATCTTGCACCAAGCTTCAGCATCATCGCGCTCTGTGTCATTGGGCGACATAGTACTGCTTCGTAAAACTACTCGGCAATACGCCAACTGCTCCCTTTCTCCGCCTACTTGATCCTTTCCTTCAGGGCTCAGCACGCTAGAACAAAAGGTGAAGTAAGACCCTTCGGCGACTCGCCAAGTGGACTCGGTGATGCTCATGCCTTCATTTCTTCGTTCTTTTCAGCCTTTTCATTCCTTTTTACGACGTATTCTCCATGCTTTCCTTCAAATTTCAAATACTTAAAACTTAAGGGGTTTCATCAGATATTGAGGTAAAATAAGCATTTAAGGACACAATTTCTACTAAAATATAGCCCTAAATGAGTCCTATTTTTGGACACATCAACACCCCCAACTTAAACTTTTGCTTGTCCTCAAGCTAACTCAAGTTCAACTGTTTAAAAAGGATGTCTCGAGCAGTGCTACACAAGAATTAGTCATGTATGCACACAACAAGACTCAATTTACTCATGCAAAGATCAAATGTGCACTCAAAGATTCAAGTTCTGACTCACGATTATCAATGAATCTCATGTTCTCAATACTTTCTTAAAATGCGAGTTCAAGCTCAACTATAGTGTTCAAATGCCCTCACACAAAGAATGATTCCATATTCACACAATGATATAACAGTTTAAAGCTTTGAAATCAGATGCAACACTCACACTCACAAAGATGAACGCAATGCATGATTTTACCCATAAGTTTCGCCGTATTTTCCAATTAACATTTGTTTCGACTTTCTCAAGATCACAAAGGTCTTTTCAAGGCATGTAATGGGGCAGAGTGTAAAGGTATGGTAATTTTAGGCTCACTGACTTTTATCCTCGTGAAATGTGGTGCTTTCAAAACTTCCTTCCCTTTTCCTTCATCATTTTCTTTATTGCTCATAAGTCATCCTATTATTCACTTTCCCTTAGTGTGTTGGAAATCCCTTTTCCTTTGCAGTTTATTCTGCAACTTTCTTTTTCATTCTTTTCTTTTCTTTTTCTCTTTCTAATTTTTTTTTATATGGAGGGGTTCCATTTTTTTTTCTCAACACCATGGGTTAATAGAGACTTTCCTTGCACTTATTGAATTTCCCTTTTCTTTTCACCACACCCCTAACTTAGGCTTTTGGCCTAAGTTGGCTATTCAACTAACCACAACTTCATGAGGATTATGGGGGATGGATTAAGAACGGTCTAGTTTTTATCAAGTTTCTTCCAAAGAAAGATAAGGCTCAAGGGGTGTTCAGGAGAGAATCACACGCTCACAAGGTAGGTTACAAAAAAGGTATGTGTCAAATTGGTTCACACTCTACGAAATGCCAAAGATCATATCAAGAGAAAGTCTTACTTAGTCAACGGACCAACAGGGCAAATTCTTGGTGTTGTCATGCATGGTTCTAGGTAAGCTTATCACACAAGGTATCGAAACTTAAGTCAAACAAGACTCCACACTTTCGTTAGTATGCAACGGTCATCACAAGAGAATCGATTTGATAAATGGCTAATCACAATGAGATGCAAAGAGTTCACATAATGTCTATGCAACTTCATTTGGCCTCATCATAGTTGTAGATTCATGTTCATTCAGTTGTAAGTACTATTCAAGTCATCGGTATTGATCGAAACTGAGACTCAAATTTTTGTAAAAGAACAGCCACATTCACACATGAGAGGTGGCAAAAATGTATGAAAAATTCAAAATTTTTTGGGAGGGTCAAAATCATTTTGCATTTAAAAATAAAAGGAGCCTCAAGCTCAAACATCCAGAAAAATAGATAAAACACAATTTAAACACCAAATCCCAAATACATAAGTGAAAACACGAGTCACAAATAGCAAAAAAAAGGTTTGCCTCACCCCACCACAAATAAAAACAATTTGTCCTCAAATACAATTAACACAGAATCCGATATGTAAAATAAAGAAAGACAAAGAGGGAGGTAAAGTGGTGATCCTGGCTAATCGGTCGCTCTATCTATCTAGGCTTCAGTACCCAGAGTGACCTCAAGAAGGACCAGCTCTACTAGATCCTGCAACAAGTGCTAAGGAAGTCTGCACAACAAAATCTATCATTTTTGCTTCAGTCTTGGTCAGGTCTTCATATGTAGTTCCCTTACTTTGTTCATGCATCTCTTTATCAGTCTCTGCTTCTGACTCAGGGTTGGCTATCTGCTTTGATCAATCCCCATCTCCAGTGGTTGTTTGAGGCATCATAGGCATGTCTGGAATCTCCACTGTTCTAAAGAGTATAAACACATTGGTGGACTTCAGATGGTCTACATCTTTTTGTAGTTCAGCAATAGCAGCTTTTAAAGCCGTCACCTCCTCTATGGACCCTTGGTTGTGTTCAAACATCGCTATTCTGGCCGCTAAGGGGTCATTGGTAGTGCTCAGAGGTGTCACAACATCAGTTAGGGCAATGTGGATCATGCCTAGAACAGAGGCCTCTAGACTAGTAGCCCAACGACCAGCAGATAGGGCTAGCTGTCCCATCAGGAGTAGGAAAGTCAGGAAATAGTAGCAACAGTAGTGGGTCTTGGAGATCGTGCAGCAGTAGAAGAACCTGGAGTATCAACGGAAGTAACAGTGGCAATGGATATAGCTGAAGTCCTAGGGGTTGGAGTAGGTAGAGGTGCCTCTATAGGAGATGATTCTCTGTTTACTAACTCCACCGATGCTGCCTTTTTCTTTTTTGCTTAATCCTTAAGGTACTCAGCTTCGATCCTCCGGATAGCAGTAGAGGCTATGGGCATCACTTCCACATCCTTCTTGATATCTCGAGGTACCCGGGCTCGTTTGCATAATTCTGTGATCAAGATTGGGAATGGAAGTGAGGTTCGGCTCTATCTTGCATGCATGAGTATTTTTGAAGCAATGATTATACCCAAGTTTATTTGAGTTTCCTCTATGACGTTAACTAGGCAAGCTTCCTTGGCAAGGCAAAGGATCGACTCATTTTGGGATGACATAATTGTGCTGCTGATAAAATCGAACTAGAACCTTTCAGCTATGTTTAGTTCTTTCTTTTTGATCGGAACTTCTTCCGCCAACCACTTTGGAGTCTCAACTGAAATTAGTGGGGCTAACCACTTTTTCATCTCATCCAGCTTCTTTGTTCTGGTCATGTACTGGCAGTGATCCCCAATATTCGTGGACATGCCCAAGCCTGCGTTGATTTCCTCACTATCACACTTCACTCCCTGCCTCTATCAACTGCATAGTCGACTTCTTTGAAGGCTCCTGCTAGCTGCTTTTGCTAGGGTTTGGTGAAGATTTGGAACTTGTGGTATCTCAGACACTCCATTATCTCTTGGTGCCTATTTATAACCCCATTTATGGACAAGCGTTTTTCCACTAGAATTGTCCTCAGTCCCTCTGCCTTTACTCGGTTTTTTGATTTAGGTGAAGGACCGTGTGCTGGAGGTGTCAATATTATTACCTGCTCTAGACTTAGAGGTGTAGTAGTGGTAGGTTGGGGAGTCCTGGCCCTAGATGGATTATTCAACTTCCTAGTTCGCCCCTCAGCCCTCTGTGCTATTAACAGATCATCCTCAACAGAGCCCACACCTTTGTTCTCAGATTGGTTTGGGGAATTTCCATAAAAGCCATTATTGTCAGTGCTTGCATTTGATAATTCAAGGGTTTTGTGTTTACCCTTTCCCTTTTCACCAGTTGTGGAAAGTTTAGCAACCTTGATTTTGAATACATCTGCATCCTTGTTGATTGTAATCCTTTTTGTTTTAACTTGGGGTGGCTTGCTTCTTCCTGCAACATTAGATCTAGCCATTTCTGCAAAGAATTCGGAAGAAGTCAAAACAACCAAATCAAATTCAGAGGGGCACAATTGCAAAAAAACTCACTGAATAGATTGGTGAGTCGCCAAGTTGCTTTAGCAAGCAGAATTTTATTCGCCGAAGGATACAATGCGAAAAGGTTCGGGGGTCCAGACAAAGGGCGACCAAGGAGACTTTCGTCGAGTCGCCGAATACTTTTGGCGGTCAAAAATTTCTGTCCAAAAGTTACAGAACCCTTATCATAAGTAGCATGAGATTAAAGGCGAGATGGAGCCATTTGGTGACCCACCAAGTGATTCGACGAGCTCGCCTCAGCATACCGAATGGTCTAATGTTATCAGAAAGTCACATCACACGACATAGAATAAAATTACTTGCAGTGAGAGTATAAATATCACTATTAAGGGCTGTATTTGGAGAACCAACCTTTTAGGTAGATTAAGTCAAGACTGTGATGCTTGGTAGCAGGTTAGTATAGATCCCAGAAATACTAAAGCAACTAGAATACTTATGAGGTGCAAAAATTCTGAAAATACTAAGTAGGTGCAATTTTGCGAAAATCTAGAGTGAGAGAATATGAGAAAGGTTGAAGGTCAAGACCCATGACTTTATAAAAATTATCCAGATCTCATCTATTCGGTGACATTAGTTTAATTTGCTTTACTTCTCGGTGATCCTTCGAGTTTCTACCTACCTCATCAAGTTTTACAAGACCCTTAATCAAAGTAAAGATCCAAACGGCGGTCTTTGTTGGGGTCGCCGATCTAGTCGGCAATTCGCCAATTGAACTTGTGTAATTCATCATGTACTTTTCACAAACTTTTCATGCCCAATCCTACAAAATCAAAACACCTTTATTTCAAAAATAACATAAATAAAGCAGTTAATGGTTTTGGGTTGCCTCCCAAACAACGCCTTAGTTAACATTGTGGTACGACGCGGGTTAAAACCTAAACTTCACTTTTGGGGTAACCAAAACATCATTTGGCAACCCCCTGCTTCGTGCCTGATGGAGATGAGGCATCACATGACCCATGAGGGTTTTAATTAGTTGGACAGATCTAGAGTGAGAACCGCTCATTTGATTTAGTACTTTTACATTTTCTCTAATCTCCTTTAACACTCTATCTTGCTCATTTAGCTTTTGGAGAATAGTCGATAACATATCTTGATATGTCTATTTTCAATGTCCATAGATCTTCCCTGCTTAGTAGGCAGTATGCATTTGCTCTTCTTTTTGGACATCACCTTCAATTCCTCGACATTGTGGGTCAAGTTATCCATCTGAACCAGCAAAATGTTCAATTGCTGGTCCCCCTCAATATCCTTGTTGGTTTTAGCCACAACGTCACAGAATTTAGCTACAGCCTTATAGGAGTATCTCTCAAGGCCACCTGGGATAAGTCGATTGATTAATCCTCTGTTGCCGAGATTTAGACTCCTATAGAAGAATTCTAGTAGAACCAGATCAGGGATATCACAAGTTGGGCATTATATCAATAGTATTTTAAACCTCAGCCACGACTCATGAAAAAGTTCTCCTTCTAGATTCCTGAATGTCAGGATGCGATCCCTGAACCTCATCATTTCTACTGGGAGGTGCTCTATTGATTCACCATCTCCATCATGTATACTCATTATCCTGTCTCAACACACAAACAAGCTAGACAAAACTAAGAGTTAAGTAAGTAAACTACAATTAACAAAAACAAAATTTCTACTAATCTAAAAGTTCTCAAATAACACCACTCCCCAGCAGTGGCGCCATTTTGATGTTTGCGTAATCAAGACATAACTTCTGATGCAAGTGTCTACGATCGTACAATAGTTTAGTAACCCAACCAAGGGTTGGAATCGTCCCAAAAGAGTGGCTTTGAGAATTTATAGAAAAATAAAATTTAGTTCTAACTAGTTTTAACTAAAGATATTAACGAGTAAAAACATTGTAAATTAAAAAGAAGAGGAACACAAGAGTGTCAATTAACAATGGGGTCAAGAACACAACTGCCAATGCCAGTGTCTATGATCGTGCAATAGTATAATAACCCAACCAAGGGTTGGGATCGTCCCAAGAGTGTGGTTTTGAGAATTTATAGAAAAATAAAATTTCATTCTAACTAGTCATAGCTAAAGACATTAATAAGTAAAAACATTGTAAATTAAAGAGGGGACACAAGAGTGTCAATTAACAATAGGGGTGGTTGTCACTAGTAAGTAAAAATAACAAAATAATAAGGGTTTCCAAATAATGAGAGGGAATCCTTAGGATGTGATAGGAATACGGGTTAATCTAGAGTATTGGGTACATGCTTTAAATAGAAGATTCATAGAGTAATTCTGATTAAGCTAGACTTTAAAGGGGATAAGCTCTCTCTCGAGCAACTTACCTCGTTTTAAATATGTTCCTCTCAAACACCCACTTGCCGCATAAAGACTAGCCCACGCCTTAACCCACTTAATCTATCGAGCTGAGTGTGTGAATATGGGACTAGTGTTCACTCTCTCGAGCTGAACCTCATGTCGATCCACTCAAACTGGCCATCAATTTAGTGGTATTAGTTTTACGACCTCTTTCTTGGGCAATCCGAAAACACATAAATAAACTTGTATTTACAACTACAAATTCATTAGATTCATATACAACCACTAAACTAAATCACAATTAAACTACAAATAAGCTATCAACAAGCAAGACCCAACAATTATCTTAACCCATATTCCCTAAATCACACACCATGAATTGGGGTTTTAAGCCACACATCAAGAGATAGATATTTATACCTAAATGAGTTTGCATTCAAATGGGTATGAAGATTTAAGTATTGTTACAATCCAAGAATGAAAAATCCAAGAGACCCAATTCTAAATCTTGAAGATGAAACCCTCTTCTTCTTCAAGTCTCGAAAACCCTCTCAAAATCAGAGCAAAAATATCAAAAAGTACTATTCTATGTAAAAAAAATTATACTAAAAATGTTCCACCCTATGTGAAAATTATAATAATGGATCCCCAAAAACTAAAACTCTAACTAGTATTTATAATTTTCACATATATGTGCTGCAGCAAATCATTCGGCGTCGTTAGTCAGAATCGCCAATCTACTCGGCGATTCACCCTTTGGTGTAGTTCGTCACCATCTTGCACCAACCTTCAGCATCGTCGTGCTCTGTGTCATTGGGCAACATAGTACTGCTTCAAGGAACTACTCAGCGATACGCCGACTGCTCCCTTTCTCCCTTGATGAGTAATCAATGTCTAAAGTTCGTATTTTTATATCCCTGAGCTCGTGGAAAGATTATGTTGTGCGAAGGGAATCTTTATAAGATCTGTGATGATTTGTGCATTATGAGTGTCTGGTGGTTTGTTCATGTTCACTTCTGGTTGTGCCCAGTATTGATTCACAATTTTGTTGTGATTATGTGGGAAAAGATTCGTCCTAGTAATTGTGTTATGTCCTAGAGTTTTGGTTAAGATTGGGTCCATGAGTTAGTTTGTGGCTTGATAATCACTCTTAATTTATAGATCTTTCAAAGTTTGATTCAAAAGTTTAGTTCTTAGTAGTTGATCTTGATGGAATGGTCTTAAGGAGAAACTCCCTTGGAGAGATGAACACGGATGGGTAGATCATAACTCAGTCTTTTGGTAACATTGGCTATTCTTCTTTTTTATGTTCTAGGACGAACATGATTTTTAGTGGTGGATAATGTAATGACCCATTAGGTCATTTTGAGAACTCCTAAAAGACCCTTTCGAAAAATTTTAAATGAGAATTTTGAATTATTTGCTTAATTACAATTATTCAATTAATGGATAATTTTAAATAATTAATTTAGTTGATGACTAAAATAGGATGCTAAGTTATTACTCTTCATGTGATGCTGGCCAATGATTTCCATTATGAAAACAATGTGATAAATTAACTAAATTAATGATGGAGTCTAGATTTTTGTAAATATTTCAATAGTTAAGGATGTTGATTAGGCCTCAAAATTCGGTTACCATTTTAAGATTCAAGTTTGGTATATTGATATATGTAATTGAATATTAGGTGTACTGTATTACATGAAAATGATTAAATTTATGATATTTGGAAGAATTGAGACCTAACCCTAGACTTGAAATTTAAGAAATATGAGACTTGATAAATTAATTGGCATCAAGATTCAGAACTAGATTATAAATTCGGGGTTGAGTTTTTGGGTCTAAACAAGACACATAGTGATATGAGTGTTGTTAGTGTCAAAATATTAGTGTGGTTATTTATTTGGATAGATTGCATTGATTTGGAAGTCCAATAAATAGGGAAGACCCAAGTCCCAGAGTGATTGTTCGACTATTTAAGGCAAGTTGATTTATAAACCCTTGTTAAGTGCATAGAATCGTGTTTTTCCTTGTGGTATGTATTTGGGAGTAATGGGACTTGGTGATGGGTTGACTTGTATATATTGAATAATTCTAATAATGAAAAAGGGGTAGTAAAAGACAATGTGATTAATTGTTGGTGTGTGATGTGTTGAGAATGTTTTGAAAGACTTATTGACTCATTGTTGATGTTGTATCACGATTATGTTGTTGTGAATTGTGCCTTATATGAAAAGGCTCATCTCCTCATTATTTATATGAACATGTCATTTGCATTGGTCTGAGACATGGTTGTGACAAGTGTTATGTGAATTGAGAAACAATATACTATTTTGAGGGACGTGTCACATGCCATGGAGGATTCTATTATAGAGGGATGTATCGCACGCCATGAAGGATACAATATATTGAGGGTTGTGTCACACGTCACGATGGATGCATAGATAGATATATCCCCAGTAGATCCTGAACTGAAGACAGCGGGTGTGTATCATTAGGTCAGACATGCATCACTATACTTAACATTGAATTTCATTGCATTGCACATCTTTATCATTGATGAACTTGATCTTGTGTGTTGATGATCTTGTGAGTACCTTTATGTGGAAGTTGTGATTAATGAATATTGAGTTTGTTATTGAGAATATGTAATTTGTTAGAGTGTTGTTGTTGAGCTATGTGCTATGTAAACTGTGAACTATTAGGTTCGGCTGGTTTTATGCAAGTTGTAGTTATGGAGGTTCGGATGGGGTGTAAGGAGTATCCGTATTCCATTCCCTTAGTTTGTGTTTAGAAGTTTACTTGCTGAGTATCGTATGGTTTGGTCACTCTTTGCTTTTACATTTTTTGTAGGTTACTAGCCTGGATCTTTGTGATACTCTTTCTCTTCACTTCTTGTTTGAGGCTTCTTGTGGAGGTCTATAAGGTAGCTGCCTGTCATCTCAGCAGACTTTCTTTATCCTTATATAAGATTTTGTTCTATTCTAGAAACAATGTCATTTGAGACTTGTATTTTCTTTCAATTTTGTTATAACACATTTGAGACTTGTACACGTGACAACCAAGTTTTGGGAGTTTTCTTAAGATTGACTTAGTTACCCACACTTACAATATAATTGAGATTTCAATATGTCTTACTTCCACAAAGTTTGTGGTATTTGGGTTTTAGGGTGACTTATCTTGGTGGGATGAGACAAGTGCCATTACGCCTATTTTTGGGTCGTGACAAAATGGTATAAGAGCTCGTGGTACTTGCCCAAAAAATTATTTTTGGAAATTATCATAAAAATTACCATTTTACACCTCCCGATAATTGTCAGGTGTCATGATTGAGCAGTCGATGAAGTTATTTTGGGAATTTTAAACTATTCAATAACTTCGGTTATTTAGTTGGTGGTATTTATTAAATAATTAGTTTTTATTAGTGGGTGATTAATGGGTCAAGTCCATAATTTATTTAATAACCTAATTTTAACTCTGTTATTAAAATAAGTTAAAGAGGATTTAGTAATTTTCGGTCATAACTCAAATAAGAGTCGCACGACCTCTCTTCTACAGGTAAAACTAATTCGAGTTTCTATTTTTTGTTTGATAAATGTTGTCAGTAGGGAAGAAATTATTTGTTATTATTATTTTATGGTGAATTTGGAAGACAAGGTACATTTAGTGTAAGTGTAGAAATTCATTATTATATATTGATAGGGATGAATGGGGTTACAAGTTGCGAATGGATAAGCGGTTATATTGTTCTCTTGTTTGTTTGCAACTCATCTGTAGTGGCTTTTATTGTTAATTTCAATTGTTTATTCAATTTGGTATAATGGATTATACCTATAATAGAAAGAAAATAAATTAGAGTTGTTACATAAATTCTATTAAAAGTTATTTTTTAAATTTGGTGAATAATATAGAGTAATGATGGCCAAGGAATTTGAGATATAATGATAGTGTAATGATGAAACAATCATTGGATATTCTTAGTTAGGTGAGCATAAGTTGGTGATTTCTAAAAATTGAAAATCTGGGCAGTTCCGTTCTAGCATTTAATTAGGGATTATGAGGTTTTTTTTTTTTTTTTTTTTTTTTTAATATAAATTGTGACATAATCCTAAGCTTAAAATTTGGAAAATATAAGAGTTGACATGCTAATTGGCATCAAGATTAGCAACTTAATTATATATTTGAGTGAGTTTTTGTGGACACATAGTAATAGGAGTGTTGCTAGTTTTGAAATCTTATTGTGATTATTTATTTGAATATATTACATTGATTTGGAAGCCCAACGAAAGGGGAAGACTCAAGTCTCGGAGTAATTGCTCGATTGTTCGAGGCAAGTTAATTTCTAAACCCTTGTTAAGTGTATAGAATCATGTATTTCCTTGTGGTATGTGTTGTGGAGTAGGACTTGGTGATGGATTGATTTGTCCATATTGAATAATTCTAATGATGAAAAATGGATAGTAAAAGGCAATGTTATTAATTGTTGGTGTGTGATGTGTTGAGCATGGTTTGAAAGGCTAATTGACTCATTGTTAATGTTGTATCACAATTTTGTTTGTTGTGAAGTGTGCATTATTATAAAAGTGGTCATCTCCTCGTTATTCATGTGAGCATGTCATTTGCATTGTTTTGAAACATGATTGTGACAAGTGTTATGTGAATTGAGAAAGAATAAGAAATTAAAGAGGAAGTACCATTTCGACGAATGTGTCACACGCTGCGACATATACCATATTTCGAGGGATGTGTCGCTGCGACAAATTCTATTATCGAGGGAGGTGTCGTGCACCGCACTGGATACCATATATCGAGGGTCGTGTCGCACGCCACGACGGATGCATGAATAGATATGTCCCCTATGGTCCCGAAATGTGAGACAACAAGTGTGTATCATTAGGTCAGAAATGCATCATTATACTCGAAATTGCATTTCATTGCATTGCATATCTTTATCATTGGTGAACTTGATCTTTGTGTTGTTGATCTTGTGAGAGCCTTTCTGTTGAACTTGTGATTGATGAATATTAAGTTTGTTGTTAAGGATATCTAAATGTTAGAGTGTTGGTTGTTGAGCTGTGTGCTATGTAAAATGTGAACTATTAGGTTGGGGTGGTTTTATACAGGTTGTAGTTGTGGAGGTTCGGTTGGGGTGGTAAGGAGTACCTATATTCTATTCCCTTATCTTGTGTTTAGAAGTTTACTTGCTGAGCACCGTGTGGTTTGGTACTCACCTCTTACTTCTATAATTTTTGTATGTTATGAGCCTGTATTTTGTGATACTTTCCATTCTCTTCTTTTTTGAGGCTTCTTGAAGATTTGTAAGGTAGCTGTTTTTCATCTCAGTGGATCTTCTTACTCCTATTTATGATGTTGTTCTATTCTAGAAACAATGTCATTTGAGACTTGTGTTTTTCATTTGAATCAATTGTACTACTTTAGAGGCTTGTACACTTGACAACCATATTTTGAGGGTTTTATTAAGTTGACTTAGTTATCCGCACTTATGATATTTTGACATTTCAATTTGTCTTACTTTCACATTTTTGTGATATATGGGTTTTAGGCTGACTTGTCTTGGTGGGATAAGACGAGTGCATCACGTTCATTTTTGGGTTGTGACAAAATGGTATCAGATCCCCAGGTTCATAGGTCACACATGTACACAAGCCGAGTCTAAGTAGAGTCTCGAGAATCAGTACATAGATGTCTCTACTTATCTTCAAGAGGCTATAGTGATGTTTAGGAAAAATCTTCACTTCTTTAATCTCTATCATGCCTCAATTGTCCATTCTGATTTTTATTGCTTCATTCCATTCTCTCTCATTTATTGTGATGACTCGAGCGTGATTCCTTATGTGAGTAGTTTATATCATTTATATCTTGGATGTTAGATCTTGTACTAAGGTGGAAGTGATATAGTTATGGAAATGATGTGTGGTCAGATTAATAATGTTCAGCAATTCGAAAGTATTGAGTAAGGTGATGGCTCGATGATGCATTTTAACGATATTTGAATGATGAGGTTGAACAATGGTTTATGGGACTTCATGAACGCATTGTATTTTGTTTTGTTAGTTACCCCAATAGAGGGAATAATACTTGTGTGGTATAGCGATATCTGGAGTGGTTCGGTAATTCAAAATGGAATGATTAAAAGGATGGCTAGATGATGAACATTGTAACTATGGAAAATACAATAAGTAAAGTTGTTAGAACATGTATGGGTTGCTTAGCGAATGATGAGAATGATGTTGCGCCAATTGAAGTCAGATTATCTAGTACGATTTTATATATTGAGTGTATATCAAAGAGGGCCATGATACGACTATTACAATGTACCAATTCTTACTTGGTTATAGTTATGGATTATGTTACTCTTGCTATGGACCTGACCTACGAAGGAATGCATATTGCTTTGGATGAGAGACTTATCGAATTTGGTAGTGTATTATAGTTACTTAATGGGCAGAAATGTGTGGGCTATTTGGGTACAATCTTCTCAATAGGTATGATGTGTTCTAGTGGTGGATCTAACGAACTTTCACAATGTGGTACTAGTGTTATATGAAAATGGATACATCAATTGTAAGTGTAAATACTAACTACTTAAGGAGTTATCAATTATATCACATGCTCATATAATAAGATTTGATGTTGCATTCATATTTGAGAAACCAACTAGCTTGTTACTACAGATGAATGGGTAAAGCATTATTTATAAGGACACTTTTAGTGGTGGATCTTTGGTACGGTATTGATGTGTTTAGGTTGTGAAGTGTATCTTGAGGATTTTAAATGAGTGGTGATTTCATCATAAGCTTCATGTAGGATGACAAGCTTATAGATAAAAGGAAGTCTCTCAACGAGTATACTTGTGTGATTGTAATTGAGAATTTTAGTAAGAAAGTGCATATAAAATTGAGTTAGTCTTTGGAATTTGATTGGTAATAGTTGGGTTTGAGATGTCATATCGATGACAAGGTTGACTTTGTGGTGATGTAAAGGTCTAACTGAGCATGATGGTAGTAAGAGTTCGTGATGGATTGTGATTAGGATGCAACTATATGATAAAGATTATTGGTTAAATGGATTTTGTATAGTAATGATGACATGCGAATATCTAATGTTATGATTTGCTACTATTTGATGAGTAGCGTGATTGCATGAAAAGTTATAGGAGGTGCTGAGACACCACTCGAATAGAATTGAAATGAAATAGAGTCACACATGAAAAAAATTAGTGGGATGTAGTTTAGTCATTGTAAAGAAGCGATCAAGAACAAAGATATTTACTTTGAGTGCAAGGACTAAAGATGTATCTTCAGATAGTAGAAAATTGGGTTTAGAGACGTGTGATTTCATCTATTTTACTCTACTTATGATAATAGTTTCATGGGTTCATCATGTTGGTTAAAAACTATTGAATGAAATTTGAGAAAGGAGTGTATAGACGTTTAGCTCGAGTGTGATGATATGTTTTTTGTGGTTTTGTGTTTGGTAATGAGTACGATTGAATTGTTAGCGAAGGATATGATAAGGTCAATGGAGAGGCGATCAATGACAAGCTAAGATATGTGAATTCATAAAAGCATTCAAGGTATAAGCTAATGTCGATAGATAAGAGGATTGGGTTACATAGTTGGATTCATAATTCAAATTTTTCATTGTAAGTCTACGTTTGTGGTTGTATATTTTATCAAGGTATGGATTAGTAAGAAAAAAAAGTTCAATCGCATCACGTATTGGTTATTTTGAAGGACTTGTGTAGTTTGAGTTGTAAAGTTTGTTACTTGTGATTGTTAAAGGACCTAAGGAAGGGTTTGACTTAAAGTTTTAATCTATAGTATATAGTAGAATGTCATGAGTTGCTTTTTAAAGGATAAGATTGGTAACCGAGTTAGTGAAAGGAACAAGAGTCTGGTGTATTGAAGAATCCAAGATATTTATAATTTTTCATCATGAGAAGAATTTAAGGAGAGGTGAAGGAATAAGACCTCTCATATAAACCCTTGCTTAGAAGTTGAAGGTTGTATGAATTTTTCCTTTTCAGTTCAAATATGACTATGAGACGTGAAATGGTTCGGGACAGACTTACTAGGGATTTATCAGCAACTTTCATGAAGATTGAGTTTTGATTTGGGTGAAAAATAGTGATGTGTGTAAGATTGTGTGATGTTATGTGGGGCTAAATTGTTCAGATTATGGTATGTGACTTATGGATAGGCAACAATATGGGCCTACATCTATACATGGTTATTGGAGATTTTAAGGGGATTGAAACTACTCTTTTAAATGGGACTACACAAACTGATGTGATGTGTTACATAGACTTGATAGTAAATAGAGGTTATGTGCTCATAGTATATAAAATTATTGGGGGTGATTAAGAATTTCTCTAAGTTTTGGCATGATGGAAAAAAATGGTTTGAATAGTAGTTGAAACTTGGTATGTGAATGATTGCGTGAAGTTGACATTGGGTGTGATTCAATTATTGTACCTTGATGGAAAAGTATTTTTAGATTTGAAATTAGTGCGATCATTCTTGGGTGTGATTCATATCTGTCATGGAATACTTAAATGGAAAGAGAGGGAGCCATATTTTGAAATTTTTAGAGGCGACAGTGTATTTTCTAAGAAGATTTTGATACTAGCGATGCTTTTAAGAGCAAGGTAAAAGACCGGTGTGGTTATGATATTTTGTTAGTATTAGGAGGGTTGACTTCACTGTAGTACTGTGAAGAGCATGTTGGGTTCGATAAACCAAGTATGTGTACGATTGTAATATGGACTAGATTGATTTATTTTGGGTGGCTAATAATTAAGAAAATAGAGTCTGATTAATGGAAATTTTGATATGGGAATTATAAAAACCAGTATTTAATGTTATTCGACCTTGGTTCCGTATGTTCTTATGTTGACCACCTACTTCGTTCTGAACATTATTTGGAGTATGATTCGTCGCATATGATCATGTGTGTTTCCACTTCTATGGGTGAATCCCTAGTGGTGGATTGGATGTACCGATCCTCTTATGTCCTCTTAATAGGGTAGAATCCTTGCATAGACTTGGTCATTTTAGTTATGATAGGTTTGGTGTTGTTTGGTATAGTTGAAGTACACCAGTAGTTCTACATGCACAACCTTTCTTATGAGAACTTATATAAGAACTATGAAGAGAGTGTTGTTAGAGATTCTGCATTTTGAAGTGTATCACTTGCTGGGTGGTTACTTGATCATTTCAATTTTTGGATTAGATAAGTTCGATACTTCTTGATGATTACTTGATGTCTAAAGATCATATCTTTATAACTTAAGCTTGTGGAAAGATTATGTTGTGAGAAGAGAATCTTGATAATATTTGTGATGGTTTGTGCATTATGAGTGTGTGGTAGTTGGTTCAGGTTCACTTGTAGTTGTATCCAATACCGATTGAAAATTTTATCATGGTTATGTGAAAAAAAGATTCTTCCTAGTGATCGCGTTATGTGCTAGGAAATTTCAATTCAGATTGGTTTCTTGGGTTAATCTGTGGCTTGATAATCACTCTTGATTTGTAGATCTTCCAAAGTTTGATTTGGAAGTCCAGTTCTTAGTAGTTGATCTTGATGGAATGGTCTTAAGGAGGAGCTCACTTGGAGAGATGAACACCGACTGGTAGGTCATCACTTAGACTTTTGGTAACATCAGTTATTCTTCCTTCTTTATGTTCGAGGACGAACATGGTTTTTAGTGGTGGATACCCAAAAAGTTACTTTTACAAATTATAATAAAAATTACCATGTTACCCCTCCTGATAGTTGTTAGGTTTCATGTTTGGTCAGTTGGTGAAATTGGTTTGGAAGTTTCAAACTATTCGATAACTTCAGTTATTTAGTTGGTGATATTTATTAAATAATTAATTTTTATTAGTGGGTGATTAATGAGCCAAGTCCATCATTTATTTAATACCCTACATTTAACTCTGTTATTAAAATATGTTAAAGAGGATTTAGTAATTTTTGATTATAACTCAAATAAGAGCCAAATGATACAAAACCTTCCGAGATAGCACACGACCTCTCTTCTACAGGTAAAACTAATTCAAGTTTCAATTTTCTGTTTGATAAATGTTGTCAGTGGGATAGAAATTATTAGTTATTGTTATTTTATGGTGAATTTGGAAGACAAGGAACATTTAGTGTAAGTGTAGAAATTCAGTATTATATATTGATAGGGATGAATGGGGTTACACGTTGCAAATGGATAAGGTGTTATAGGGTTCTTTTGTTTGTTTGCAACTCATCTGTAGTGGCTTTTATTGTTAATTTCAATTGTTTACTCAATTTGGTGTAATGGATTATACCCATAATAGAAAGAAAACAAATTGGAGTTGTTACTTAAATTCTATTAAAAGTTATTTTTTTAAATTTGGTGAATAATATAGAGTAATGATGGCCAAGGAATTTGGTATATAATGATAGTGTAATGATGAAACAATCATTGGAGATTCTTGGTTAGGTAAGCATAAGTTGGTGATTTCTAAAAATTTAAATTCTGGGCAGTTCCATTCTCGCATTTAATTAAGGATTTTGAGGTTTTACTTTTTATAAATTGAGACTTAACCTTAGGCTTAAAATTTGGAAAATATAAGAGTTGACATGCTAATTGGCATCAGGATTAGGAACTTGAGTATATATTTGAGTGAGCTTTTGAGTCTAGGTTAGACTCATAGTAATATGAGTGTTGTTAGTTTTGAAATCTTATTGTGATTATTTGTTTGAATAGATTACATTGATTTGGAAGCCCAACAAAAGGGGAAGCTCAAGTCTCGGAGTAATTGCTCAACTGTTTAAGGCTAGTGGATTTCTAAACCCTTGTTAAGTGTATAGAATCGTGTATTTCCTTGTGGTATGTGTTGTGGAGTAATGGGACTTGGTGATGGGTTGATTTGTCCATATTGAATAATTCTACTGATTAAAAAGAGATAATAAAAGGCAATGTGATTAATTGTTGGTGTGTGATGCGTTGAGAATGGTTTGAAAGGCTTAGTGACTTATTGTTGATGTTGTATCACAATTTTGTTCTTGTGAATTGTGCATTATTATAAAAATGGTCATCTCCTCATTATTCATGTGAACATGTCATTTGCATTGTTCCGAGACATGGTTGTGACAAGTGTTATGTGAATTGAGAAAGAATAAGAAATTAAAGAGGATGCACCATTTCGATAGACGTGTCGTGTGCCGCGATAGATACTATATTTCAAGGGATGTGTCACATGCCAATTATCAAGGGATGTATCACGCGCTGTGACGGATACTCTATATTGAGGGTCGTGTCCATGCCGCGATGGATGCATGGCCAAATATATTCCCTATGGGTCCCGGACTGTGAGACAACGGGTGTATTTCATTAGGTCAGACATGCATCATTATACATGACATTACATTGCACATCTTTATCATTGGTGAACTTGATCTTGTGTGTTGCTGATCTTGTGAGTGCCTTTCTGTGGAACTTGTGGTTCATGAATATTGAGTTTGTTATTGAGGATATATAAATGTTAGAGGGTTATTATTGAGCTGTGTGCTTTGTAAAATGTGAATTGTTAGGTTGGGCTGGTTTTATGAAACTTATAGTTGTGGAGGTTCGGTTGGGCTGGTAAGGAGTACTCGTATTCTATTCCCTTATCTTGTTTATAGAAGTTTACTTGCTGAGTATCGTGTGGTTTGGTACTCAACCCTTACTTCTACAATATTTGTAGGTTACGAGCCTGGATTTTGTGATACTTTCCATTCTCTTCTTTTCTAAGGCTTCTTGAAGATTTGTAAGGTAGCTGTTTGTCATCTTAACGGACCTTCTTACTCTTATTTATTATCTTGTTCTATGCTAGAAACAATGTCTTTTGAGACATGTACTTTTTTTTTTTCCGAATCAATTGTAATACTTTAGAGACATGTACGCGTGACAACCAAATTTTGAGGATTTTATTAAGTTGACTTAGTTATCCGCACTTACAATATTTTGAGATTTCAATTTGTCTTACTTCCGCATTTTCGTGATATTTGAATTTTAGGATGACTTGTCTTGGTGGGATAAGACAAGTGCCATAACATACATTTTTGGATCGTGACAAACATTTATAAAACATGGGTTAGATATGAATTTCATCATAAATTCATGTAAACCTAGCAATACATGCTTGATTTCATAAAACTCTTCCTTTACTATCAAAATCCCACATCATATGATTCATAACTTGAAAACATGGGGATCACATGGGTTCATGGGGGAAATCATCATAAAATAATACTATTTCATCTATTCATGCATAAGAGATCATGATTCAATCATTTAATTTAATATTGAAAAGAACCCATGATAATTGAAGAAAATCCTAACTTAATTAGGGGAATTCTATCTTTAGAAATAGAGGAATTTGGGAACTCCATGAATAAAAGGAATTCATGGATGAAAACTATGATACCTCAAAGCCAAATGCTAATATTCAATGGAGGAATTGAGAGTTGACTAGGTTGAATCCTTCTTCTTATTCAAGTTTCTAGAGAGAGAAATATTTTGGAGAGAAGAATTGATCTTCTTTTTTGATTTTGAAAGAATGACTTGAATGGGCTAATTTGGGGTTGAAAACACTTATATAGGGGTCTTAGTGAAGGGTAAAGTGATGTAGTATAGGAGTTAATTAATTAGTAAAAGATGCAACTACACCTGAACTTAACTGTCGACCCACCAACAACGGACCCCAGTCGAAGGACCGTGGACTGACCTACGGCCCGTCCTGGTAGACCGTCGTTGGTCGTCAAAAACCAGATCTTAGGCCTCAAACAATGGACCTTCCAACAATGGAACGTGGTCTGGCCAACAGTCTGTTGGTCAGTGTAGGGGCCATCTACCACGAACCACACCTATGGTTTGTGGCCCTATCCATGGGCTGTTGGTGGTCCTCGTGGTTGCCACTTGCAGCATTTTTGAAGTCAACACTTATGCCCTCTTTCGGATTTGATGTGTTACAATATCTCTCCCTTGGGGTCATTCATCCTCGAATGAGATCAAATTGGTTCTAAAAGATGAGGAGAGGGATGAACAACCCAACCTATAATGAAACTTCATCTAAATTCGTATAAACCAAGGTGGAACTATCGACTCCAAGCTAGGATGTTCTCAAAACATCATAAGAGGGGTGAAACTAAGTCTAACAACCCATTATGGATGCAATGTACTAATCGAGGAGGAAACATCAACTCCAAGCTAAACATACCCAATTTATCATACAGAAGTAGGAATATCATCTAGCAACTCAATATGCATGAAACTTCAAAACTACTCATATTCAAGGAGGAACTACCTTCTCCAAACTAAAAACATGGTCAACAAAATCTCAAGGAGCCCATATAATTTTTTTTTCTCAAAAAGCATTGCTAAAACATGTTCGTCACTTCATATCATGAAGTCTATAGGCAACTCATACCCAATGCATAACAACATAAGGAAAATCAATCATGTAAACTCATTTTCTTTCAAAACACATATTTTTCATGAACAAACATAACATAAGGAAATCATGGAAACACATAAAACACATAATTCCTAAACAAAGGACAAACCAAGAGGAACTCATTACCTCAAGCTAGAGTAGGAGTAGAAGGAAAAAGATAAGTATATCAGGATATCATATCAGCTTCGGCCTCCCAAGTAGCACCCTCTACTAACAGATTCCTCCACAACACTTTCACGGAAGCTATTTCTTTATTTCTCAACTTCTTGACTTGCCGGTCTAGAATATCTATCAAAACTTCCTCATAAGAAAGATTCTCCTTAACTCCCAAGCCATCTAAGGAAACTATGGATGTTAGATCTCTAACACACTTCTTCAGCATAGAGACATAGAAAACTGGATGCACTGACGCCAACTCATTTGGCAAATCTAGCTCATAGGCGACCTTATTAACATGCCTGAAAATATGATATAGCCCCACATATCGGGGACTAAGCTTCCCCTTCTTACCAAACCTCATTAAACCCTTCATGGGTGAGATTTTTAAATAAACCCAATCGTAAACATCTAGCTCTAGATCCCTTCTTCTCATATTGGCATATGACTTTTGCCGACTTTGAGCCGTTTTCAACCTTCCTCTTATAAGTCGAACGTTCTCTATAGCCTCTTCTACCAATTCGAGACCTATTAGGGAAACTTTACCCACCTAGAAAAGACCTAGAGGAGATCTACACCTCCTACCATATAAGGCCTCAAATGGAGCCATATTGATACTCGAGTGATAGCTATTATTATAAGCAAGCTCAATCAATCAAAAATGGTCATACCAACTACCCTTAAACTCAATCACACAAGCCCTTAACATATCTACCAAAGTTTGGATAGTACGCTCCACTTGTCCATCAATTTTGGGACGAAAGGGTGTGCTAAGCTTAACATGAGTACCAAGACGCTTTTGGAATGACTTCCAAAAATTGAAAAGTGAATTGGGTGGGTACCATAATAAAAAATAATGGACAAAGGCACTCCATGCAACTTCACCATTTCTCTCAAGTACATCTTGTCATAGTCCTCTGCCGAATAAGAAACTTTGACATGAAGGAAATGAGCTGATTTCGTCATCCGATCTACTATGACCCAAATCGACTCATGTTGTTGCTGGGTGCGAGGCAAACAAACTATAAAATCCATATTCAAATCTTACTACTTCTAAGTAGGAATACTAATATCTTGGGACAAACCTCCCGATTTCTAATGATCAATCATTACTTGTTGGCAATTTGGACACTTAGTTACATATCCCGCAATATCCTTCTTTATTCCATTCCACCAATAGACCTCCCGTAAATTGTGGTACATCTTTGTGGCGCCCACGTGAATGGAATATTGCGAACTATGGGCTTTTGTCAAGATTTGTTCCCTCAAGTCATCAAAATTCAAAACACATAAATGACCTTGATATCTAAGTACACCCTCTCTCCTTTGGGAGAAAGCCTCAACAGATTTGTTAAGCACCGTTTCTTTCAATTCTACCAAAATTGGATAAAGACATTGCTTGGCTTTCACATCCACCACACAAGATGATTCGGACTCATTGTGAACCATAACACCACCTTTGATGCAGTCCACTAACTGAACACTTAATTGGGCCAATCTATATGATCATCTCAAACTAACTCTCTCTTTCTTCAATATGGGCAACACTAACCATAGATAACCGACTAAGAGCATCCACCACCACATTTGCCTTTCCAGGGTTATAGAGAACACTCATATCATAAACTTTCAATAACTGAAGCCACCTTCTTTGTTGAAGATTTAGATCTTTCTGATTAAACACATATTGCAAGCTCTTATGGTCAGTAAATACATCTACATGAACTCCATACAAATAGTGCCTCCAAATATTTAATGCAAAAACAATCGCCACTAGTTCAAGGTCATGGGTAGGATAATTCTTCTCAAGAATCTTAAGTTTCCTTGAGGCATACACAATAACTTTCCATTTTGCATAAGCACACACCCTAACCCAATTGTTGAGGCATCACAATAAACCACAAAATTATCCGTCCCTTTCGGTAAGGTCAACATCAGAGCGGAAGTAAGTCTATCTTTCAACTCTTGAAAACTCTTTTCACATAATTCAGACCATACGAACATAGCCTTTTTTTGAGTCAAAGCCGTAAATGGTGAGGCAATTGAAGAGATTCCCTCAACAAACCTTCTATAGTAACCGACTAAACCCAAGAAACTTCTAATATTCGAAGGAGTTAGGGTCTAGGCCAGCTCTTGACTGCATCCGTCTTCTTAGGATCTACCTCAATACCCTTAATTGAAAAAAATATGACCAAGGAAATCTATGGACCTTAGCCAAAGTTCACATTTTATAAACTTTACAAAGAGTTGTTGGTCCTTATGAATTTGCAACACAATCCTAAAATGATTAATATGCTCATTCTCACTTCTTGAATAGATCAATATATCATCATTGAACACAATCACAAACACATCAAGGTATTGTCTAAACACCCTATTCATCAAATCCATAAATGCCGTCTGAGCATTAGTCAACCCAAATGACATTACCAAAAACTCATGTGCGATACTTCTTAAAATAACCTTAGTTCATTATTAATGTGGGAAATTAGCCTTAACCGACATAGAGACCATGTGAGCTATAACATGATCCCCGCTGTCTCCTACACCGAAAAGGGTTGTTCTACTTGCCAAGGTAATGACCATAAATCTGAGCTAAAGTGGATCCACCAGTTAATTACTATCTAGACAATTATCCTATGGAAGCACATAGGTAAATGATAAGGAGATTGCTTCTAGAAACCCTACCTCTACTAACGGGAGAGATGCCATCTCACTATCCTCTCAGTGCTAAGCTAAATCCCATGGAGTAGTCAATTCTTACTTGTTCTTATTATCCATGTAAAGGTATCCTTGGATAAACAATCCAAGCAAGTTTCATTAGGATAGCTCTGTATCTTTGATTCAATTAGGTGAGAGCCTTACAACCTTAGAATCCTTTATTATGTGAGAAAACCTTTCATATTTAGATCTTATGAGTATATGAGAAAATCCTTTCAATAACATATCATGATCATCATCATTGGTACTTTGCACTCAAAACATCCTTAAAGCATTTGCATATATTTCATAAGAAAATGCATAGGTCCATAATTTACCTTTTGAGGTTCAAAACCCAATCAACATTTAGAAAACATGGGTTAGATATAGATTTCATCATATATTCATGTAAAGCTAGCAATACATGCTTGATTTCATAAAACTCTTCCTTTACAATCAAAATCCCACATCATATGATTCATAACTTGAAAATATGGGGATTACATGGGTTCATGGGGGAAATCACCATAAAATCACATTATTTCATAAATTCATGCATAAGAGACCATGATTCAACCATTTAAAACAACAATGAAAAGAACCCATGATAATTGAAGAAAACCCTAACTTAGTTGGGGGAATTCTACCTTTAGAAATAAAGGAATTTGGAAACTCCATGAATAGAAAGAGTTCATGGATGAAAACTATCATACTTCAAAGCCAAATGCTAAACTTCAATGGAGGAACTGAGAGTTGACTTGAAACCCTAGGTTGAATCCTTCTTCTTCTTCAAGTTTCTAGAGAGAGAAATATTTTGGAGAGGAGAATTGATCTTCTTTTTTGATTTTGGAAAAATGACTTGAATGGGCTAATTTGGGGGATTGAAAACAGTTATATAGGGGTCTTAGTAAAGGGTAAAATGATGTAGTTTAGGATCTAATTAATTAGAAAAAAACCCAACTACCACTGAAATTAACTGTTGACCTACCAATCATAGACCCCAGTCGACGGACAATGGAGTGACCTACGACCCATTCTGGTGGAACATCGTTGGTCGTCAGAAACCAGATCTCGAGCCTCGAACCATAGACCCAAAAACCATAGACCGTGGTCTGGCGAACAGTCTGTTGGTTAGGCCATGGTCTTGAGCCTTTTAGACAGTGCATGGGCCATTTACCACGGACCACTTCTACGGTCTGTGACCCCATCCATGGGCCGTGGTGGTCCTCGTGGTTGCCACTTGCACCTTTTCTGAAGTCAACCCTAATGCCTTCTTTTTGGATTCGGGGAGTTGCATATTTTTAATGTGTCGTTAGACAAATATAAAGGATATTATGTAGTACATATAATATAAGTGCGGAGTTTAAGTATGTACAATAGATTCAAGAAATTTTAATATTTATTACTCATAAAGACTAAATGTTGGTCAAATCCTTGACCTTTTGGAATTGAAATTAATATGTTTCATGGTCATATTCCATACTCGTCTTAAAAAGGAAAAATATCATCACAAATATAATTCAATTTTTATGTCTAGAGCTGATCCCACATAAAAAAAAAATTTTAGTCACACTTTTGTGTCACCAAGATTATCAGTAGAATCAACTTTTTTGAGTTAAAATATTTTAAATTTATTCTATAAAGTATGAAAATTAAATAATAAAAACAATAAAAAAATTCAAGTAAAATAATGTGAAGTTATTTCAATTTTAAGAAGTCTATCTATCCGTCTATCCATCTATAACACCTCGGCCTTTGAAAGAGCTAAATTTAGAAAGAACTAAATTGAGGTTTGTTCAAGTTATCTTAAATTGTGAATTTTGGGTCAACTTCAAACGATCATGACTTTCGATGCAGGATGATTTAGGGGGCCCATGGGATATCAAATCAAAGATCGTTGAGTCCTCTTTACAACGTCGCTGAGTTTGATAAATTCTGAGTTCGGATGAGGGAGATATGCTCATTTGAGTTCAGCTTATCTAGTTATGGAAATTCATTTGAATTAAGAAGGGGTATTTTGGTTTTTTCCTTCCCCCACAAGACCTACAAGTTTTTTAATCAATTAGGGGTCAAAGGTTATTAAAATCAGATTTCACTCAAGTCTAAAGCTTTCAAGAAAACTATGGTAAAGTTCAAGAGTAGAAAAGAAGAGATTTCAAGAAGTTCTTCAAGATTTTGGGAAAATCGCAAAGAACTTCGTTCTTTCGAGGTATGTAGGTTTTCATAGTGATGGGTTTTTTCACCAACACACCAATCATAGGTTTCTAATTTCGAATTCAACCATGAAATTGAGTATATTGAGTTCTTTGAGGTTTTGTGCTTCATTCTTTGATAATGGGGTTTTGTTGAATTCTTGAGGTTAGGATCTTGTGAATGAGTATTATTCTTGAGAGATTTCGAGTTTATTTTCATGTACTTGTGTTGGGCTAGTAAATCTAAGGAAGTGTGAAGTGAACTAATTAATTCTAGGTAAATTAGGACCCAAAAACAAGAATAAAAATTCATCGGAATGTTCTAAAAAAGGGCTGGGGCGGCGCACCCTAGATGCGCTAGAAGGGTTGGCATGGGGAACCAGTAGTTATCCAGAAATGACCCCAAGTAGTTGGAGTCCTAGTGTGATGCTCCACATCTGCACCCAGAGCGTCATACCACTTTTTTCTTCGTTCTTCAATTCATACTTGTTCCTTTCAGTCGAGCTTTCATTCCCTTCTTAATCCTAACAATCTAAACCTTCATAAATCATCGGGAGATCCTTCAAATATCCTAATCATGTCTCTTAATTTCACTTTTCAAATTAAAGTAAATATTAAAAGTAAAGTTCGAGAAAGTCATTGAGTCACTTTGAGAAGTCTTTTTCAATATTTTTAAACTTGAATTAAGACTTGAGTAAATGACTATGAGGATGAGGAGAGTTTAGTTCATTTTATCAACATGAGTATGAGGGGACTAAGTATTCCAAGTAAGTAACACTTTTACATCTAAAATGAAAGAAACACTTTTCTAAATGAGTTTATGAGTAGATAAATCTTTTGAGCAATAATGTCAAATTGAGGAGGAGTAAGGTTTTCTTTAAAACATATGATATATATATATATATATATATATATGGGGACGAGTTCAGACAAATCAAAGTCCTCAAAAACCATGTATGCCAACGTGGGTAAAAGGTCATACTTTTTAGAGGATTCCTTATTGCTTTTAAGCATAACTTAGTGGATCCACTTAGTTGAGGATGTCTTATACTCCGACAAGGTATAGGATGTCTTATACTCTGATATAGCTCATATTGATGGTTGTCGGTTAGAAAATCTCCCAAATAAGAGTAAAAGAATTTATTAATGTATTTTTGAATACATTAAGGTATTGTCTATTGTTGAAGTTTTTTTTTATATTGCATCATTATTGTTTCTTTTATATTGAATTGAGTTGAGTATTCTTTAGTTGAGTTCAGTTGAGATGAGGTGAGCATGTCTTCCTTTTTATCCGTTCAAGCTTATGTCTATCCTTTATAGTTCCCCTTGCATACTCGTACATTCAATGTACTAATGCCATTTAGCCTACATCTTCTTATGATGCAGACACATGTATTCATGGTCATCAATAGGTGCTCCGTTGATACCACTTGTAGTTCCATATTTTCTTTGGTGAGCCTCCTTGCTTTAGAAGGATTTCCCATTTATCTTTTAGTTTTGTTAGAAGGTGGTGGGTCTTTCCCCAACTTCCATCGCAACATTTTAGAGGCTTTATAGACAATTATATTTTAAGGAAACTTTCTATTTCCATTGTTAATGTTTGAGACTTGAGTTAAACAATTATTTATTGGGTATTTCAAAGTATTTTTCAGTTAAACTATATTATTAATGATATTGTTAAGAGTTGAGTTTGTTTTGAGATTTCTATTTCAACTGAGTAAGTATTCCGCTGAGTAATGAGCCAGGCCAACGGTTCGCTTGGGGACCAACAATGGTTCTCGAGTGTCGGCCACACCTAGGTTGTAGGCTCGGGGTGTGGAAAACATAGTATCAGAGTAAAAAGATTAAGATTCCTAGGGTGTCTATGAAGCCGTATTTGTAGAGTCTTAGTTATCAGTGTGAAGCGCGCCACATATATACTAATAAGGCTACAACATTTAGGAAATATCTTAGTTCTTTCATACTCTTTTTGTGAGATAGAGTTTAACTCTATAAAAATTTCATTTTGATTAGTGCTTGCACATATATTTTAGATCATGCCTCTATGAAGAGTTGTTTGAGGTTGTCCTACTAGGAGAAATGTTGATCCTCAGGATGAAGGAATACCCAATGCACCAGAAGTGCAACACCAAGAAGAGGTCACTAATGTTGAATTTTGGGATGCTATCTGGATGTTGAGTCAAGTGTTGACTAACCAAGATGGGAAACAAAGAGGAATTCATCAGGATGTGGTTGATACATCCAAAATCCGTGAGTTCTTGAGGATGGATCCTCCATAATTCACATGGTTAAATGTTACTAAGGATCTGGAGAACTTTGTGTAGGAGCTATAGAATGTGTTTGAGGTTATGCATGTTGTTGATGCTGAGCATGTGGAACTAACTGCATACCAACTCAAGGGTGTTGCTAGGATCTAATATGACCAATAGAAGAAGAGTAAAGCGAAAGGGGCACCAATTGCGAGTAGGGTTGTATTCAAAAGTGCCTTCATGGGGCCTTTCTTTCCCCGTGAGTTGAGAGAGGCAAAGGTAAGAGAATTTCTCACTCTTAAGTAGGAATCTAAGTGTGCATGAGTACAACCTAAAGTTCACACAACTTTCCTATTATGCCCCAGAGATGGTTGTTGATATAAGGAGAAGGATGAGTCTATTTGTGTCTGGGTTGTCTCATTTGTCAAGCAAAGTGGGTAAGGCTGCTATGTTAATAGGGGAAATGGACTTAGCAAGGCTTATGATGCATGTGCAATAAGTTGAGGAGGACAAGTTGAGATATAGGGAAGAGTTCCGTAGCGAGAAGGCTAAGACAATATGTAATAAGTCTAGGCAACAAAAGGTTGGTAATGCTAACTAGTCATCTTTTCAACAAAAGCCAACTGGACCTGCTCCATCATCTGGTAGTGCACTTGCACTAAAGAACAACTCGACCTACTTAATCTCAAGGTAGCATGGCATAAGGGGCCAATTGGACTCCTACATGTACTAAGTGTGGTATAAACCATCTAGGGGCGTGTTGTTGATGGCTCCACTGACTGCTTCAAGTGTTGTCAAACAGGTCATTTCATGAGAGAGTGTCTTAAGAATCGGAAAGACATTGGTAATGGGGGCAATAGAGCCCAATCTTCTTCAGCGGCTCCAGCAAATAGAGCTGCACCAAGAGGAGCTACTTCAAGGACAAACGGGGGAGAAAACCTTCTGTATACTATTACCAGTCGTGAAGAGCAAGAGAATTTATCTGATGTTGTCATTGGTATGATTAAAGTCTTTACTTTTGATGTATATGCATTTCTTGATCCAGGTGTGAGTTTATCTTTTGTGACTCCATATATTGCTTGATATTTGATATTCTTCACTAGCGACTTCTTGAGCCCTTTAGTGTTTCCACACATGTTGGTAAGTTTAATCTAGCTGAGAGAGTTTATTGTGATTGTGCGATCTTTGTCAATCACAAGGACACCATAGTTGACTTAGTTGAGTTAGACATGGTGGACTTTGATGTTATTATAGGTATGGACTGACTTCATACTTGTTATGTCTCAGTTGATTGTAAAACTCGAGTAGTTAAATTCCAGTTTCCTAATAAGACAGTTTTAGAGTGGAGAAGTAGTTCAACAGTGCCTAAGGGTCATTTTATTTAGTACCTTAAGGCCAAAAAGGTAGTTTCCAACGGGTGCATCTATCACTTCATTCAATTTAATGACACGCCTACGTTCCGCTTGTAGCCAATACAACCATAACTTGCATGAGATTCAACAACCGAAGCTACTAGTAGTCCCGAGGGGGCGACATCCTCCTATAATAGTTAGTAGTACTGAACAAGCAGTCATCGGTCTGAGGAAAGTAAGGGGCCGCCTTTGAAAAAAAAAATCCTTTGAACCTGGAGTAAGGAATCGTCCACCTCATCACCCGAAGAGCAGTGGCTCTATTGTTTTGTATGCCTACAGAGAGAGACTCCAAAATTACCAACGCATAATAAGTATTGAGACACCATCTATTCAGTTAGTTCCAGTTGTGAGTGAGTTTCTAGAGGTCTTTCTAGATGATCTTTCCGGAGTCCCTCCTAAGAGAGAAATAGACTTAGTATATATATTTTTCCTAATACTCGACCTGTTTCTATTCTGCCATATGGAATGGCTCTAGCTGAGTTAAAAGAGTAGTTGAAGGATCTTCTTGATAAGGGTTTCATTTGACCTAGTGTCTCACCTTGGGGAGCTCTGATCTTAATTGTGAGGAAGAAATATAGTTCTCTTAAGATGTGCATTGATTACCACCAGTTGAACAAGGTTACTATAAAGACCCCCTTCCTAGAATTGATGATATTTTCGATCAACTTTAGGGTGCCACTTGCTTTTCTAAGATAGACCTTAGATCTGACTATCATTAGTTGAGAGTAAGGGAACGTGACATCCCAAAGATAACATTTAGGACCCGTTATGGTTATTATGAGTTTCTAGTCATGTCTTTTAGTTTGACTAATGGTCATGCAACATTCATGGACCTAATGAACAGAGTGCTAAGGCCATGTCTTTTGGTTTGACTAATGATCCTGCAGCATTCATGGACTTTATGAACAGAGTTTTTAAGCCATATCTGGACATGCATGATATCTTATTCATTGATGACAATCTAATTTATTCGAGAATGAGGAGGATTATGCTAGTCATCTCACAGTAGTTCTCCCAACTCTGACAGATAGAATATATGCCAAATTTTCCAAGTTTGACTTTTGGCTTGAGTCAGTTGCATTCTTAGGCAACATTGTATCTATTAAAGGGATTCTAGTTGATACTTAAAAGATTGAGCCAGTTCAAAATGGACCCAGACCCATATCTCCGATTGATATTAGGAGTTTCTTGGGATGTGCTGGTTATTATAGGAGATTTATTGAGGTGTTCTCATCTATTTCATCCCAGACAAAGTTGACTTTGAAGATAGTGAAGTTTCAATGGTCTGAAGCTTGTGACAAAGGCTTTTAGGAATAGAAAACGCGGTTGACTACTACCCTAATATTGACCCCCGGAGGGTATACAAGGCTTTGTTGTGTATTGTAATGTGTCTAGAGTTGGACTTGGTTGTGTATTTATGTAGAATGGTAAGGTTATTGCCTATGCCTCGAGACAACTCAACATTAATGAGAAGAAATACCCAAGTCATGATCTAGAGTTGGCTGATGTAGTACTTGCCTTGAAAATATGGCATCACTATCTCTTTGGTGTTCATGTAGACGTTTTCATTGATCACAAAAGTCTTCAGTATGTATTCAGTCAGAAAGAGCTTAATCTCAGATAGAGGAGGTAGTTGGATTTACTCAAAAATTATGACATGAGTATTATCTATCACCCAGGTAAGGCTTATGTTGTTGCTGATGCTTTGAGTTGATTATCTATGGGTAGTATTGTCCATGTTGAAGAAGGCAAGAAAGAATTAGCCAAAAATGTGCAAAAACTTGCACAATTTGGAGTCTGATTGATGGATTCTAATGAAGGTGGAGTAGTGGTGATGAATGGGGCTGAATCATCACTAGTGTCTAAAGTAAAGGAGAAACAAGACCAATACCCTGTTTTGCTTGAATTGAAAGCAAATTCTCATAAGCAAAAAATGAGGGCTTTTGAACAAGGGGGGGGGGGATGGTATATTGAGATATCAAGGTAGATTATGTGTTCCAAAGGTGGATGACCTACAAGAGAGGGTCATGGAGAAAGCTCATAGCTCCAAATATTTGATCCATTTGTGTTGTGACTTGAGAGAAGTCTATTGGAGGAGTAGTATAAACAGGTGTATTGCAGAGTACGTTGCTAAGTACCCGAATTGCCAACAAGTCAAGGTAGAACACCAAAGGCTTGGTGGTATGACTCAGAACCTAGATCTTCCGGAATGGAAATGGTAGATGATCAACATGGATTTCATTACTGGTTTTCTGCGGTCTCGCAGACAACATGATTCAATTTAGCTGATTGTAGATCGGATGACTAAATCAGCCCATATCTTACTAGTAAAGACTACCTATTCAACAAAATATTATGCTAGCTTATATATTCAAGCGATAGTCAGACTTCATGGAGTTCCGGTGTCCATAATTTTAGATGGAGGTGCACAATTCACCATACAATTTTGGAAGTCTTTCTAGAAAGGCTTGGGTTAAAAGGTGAACCTTAGTCTTGCTTTCCATCCTCAGATTGGTAATCAAGCAGAGCATACGATTAAGAATATATAGGATATGTTAAAGGCTTGTGTGATCGATTTCAATGGTAATTGGGATGATCACTTATCTCTCATAGAGCTTGTTTACAGCAATTACTATCACTCCAATATCTAGATGGCTTATCATGAGGCTCTTTATGGGAGAAGATATAGATCTCCTATTGGATGGTTTGAAGTTGGTGAAGCTAGATTGATAGGACCAGACTTGGTTCATCAAGCTATGGAGAAAGTGAAGATCATTCAAGAAAGGTTGAAAACAACGCAAAGTCTTTAGAAATCTTATGCAAATATAAGGAGAAGAGACTTGGAGTTTGAGGTGGATAACTGGGTGTACTTGAAGGTTTCACCCATGAGGGGTTTTATGAGGTCTGTGCAGAGGGGGAAGCTTAGTCCCTGGTATATTGGTCCTTATAAGATATCTAAGAGAATTGGCAATGTAGCGTATGAGTTAGAGTTACTGTCAGAGTTAGCAGCAATCCGGTATTTCACATTTCTGTGTTGAAAAATTTGTCATGATCCAATTTCTTAAGCCATGATGGCGCCTACCAACACACCAGTAGGTAAGCCAAACCCTGTCCCAGAACTTGAGAGTAATGGGGCTGAGGGGGGGAGCTATCCTCAACTAAGTGAAGCACAAATAAATAGAACACATAAAAGGAAGGTGGAAGCAAACCCAAAACTATATACAAAAGATACCTCATAGAACCTAGAAGTCACATGTACAAAACTACTGAAAGAGTACAAGTCCTAAAAGTGGACCACAAAAACACGATTGCCTCAAAAAGAAAAAGGCAAGTTAAAATGTAAATACAGGATGGAAACAGGAAATCCCAGAGCGCCATGAGCTCACCCTCATCTAAAGAATATACTGTTGTAGGCTCAACCTCAATGGTGATAGCTGGTGCTTGGCCCTGCATCATGAAAAAATATTAGAGTGTAGCATGAGTACTAAAGCGACAGGTACCCAGTAGACATCATAGGTCCACTTAGCAAGAAAGTTAAAAAGAAACATAAAAAATAGAATCAAACATGAACAAAAAGTAACATAAAAAAGAGTGGAATAATCAGAGAGCTAGTCTAAGTATATTTAACCTAAACTCAGCTGGGCCCCCATATAACCCACTAGGTACACTCACACACAAATAAAAAAGAACTTGAACAGACTCCCATAAGCCTAACAGGTACACAGAGAAGCCAAAACTACGGAACCGAAAGTAAACCTAACTTCGAACCAACACAACCAAAAACTCCAAAACAGTCAACAAGTTGATTTCCACATCGGGCCACCTAGTCCCCTAGCAACTCGAGGCATTACCCAGCCAGGTGAGTGCTGCGCGGGGGTATATCAATCCTCTTCAAAAGCCCTAATCCAACAACCCAACAGACTAACACTCCGAAGGCCCTATCCAAGCCAACTAAGTGTGCCATCTAACTCTCCTAGGACCCTGCCTTAGCCAGACAAAGTGCGCCGGCCTGTCAACTCTGAAGAGGACCTCAAGTGACTTATATCCAACTACCCAGTCAACTAATCACCTTGGGGGCCCTACCCAATGCCAGCCAGGTAAGTCAGCTATTACTCCTTGAGGCCCTGCACAATCCCAACCAAACTGTGCGGGTAAAAAAACACTTCGTAGAGGATTTTAAATTCCAAGCTATTGTGGATCGTTGTCCACTACCAACCACATCAAAATGGTGAATCAAGTCCAAGCCATTGTGGATCGATGTCCACTACTAACTACCTCACACCAAAACTGACCACAAAACACCCAACCCAGGAAAACACTACACCTCCGATAACGCTGTAGTCACTTAAAATTTAATAAATATAAACTTATAAAGTGATTCAGATTATATTAAATTCATTAATATATTACTCCAAATAAATATTATGGATTAATATAATTGAGTTAATTATTTAGATCTAATAAATATAGATTTATTTAAAACCCACTCCATAAAGCCTATATAACATGTCACTTAAATCTAATTAGCCGAAGGGAATCCTATTCCTATCACAACTCCTCTATTTTAAAACTATAAATAAGATTCCTCATAATTCAAAAGAGAGAACGAAGAATTCTAACAAAAAGCTAGAGAAAGCTCGTGGATTAAAAGCCACAAAATTCTCTACAAGCTACAAGTTTAAGAATTCAAGAACTCAAGAGTTCAAGAATTCAAGTGTTCAAATTTAAGAATTGAAGAATTCAAGCATTCAAGTTCAAGAACGATCAAGATCAAGACCACTGGATTCAAGATCAAGCTCGAAGACCTTGGATTCAACTAGAAGTCAAGTTCAAGATAAATTTCATGTTCAAGAACGATCAAGATCAAGACCGCCGGATTCAAGATAAAGTTCGAAGCCCTTGGATTCAATGAGAAAGTCAAGATCAAGATAAAGTTCAAGTCAAGATCAAGATCAAGATCAAGATCAAGTCCAAGTCCAAGTCCAAGTTCAAGATCAAGATCAAGATAAAGATCAAAATCAAAATAAATCCCAAGTTCAAGATCAAGCTCAAGAGCCCTTGAATTATATTTGAAAATATGAATTCAAAGGAATCATAACACTCACACTTGAAATACTAAAATGATTGTTGCATAATTTTCTATTCTTGATTATTGTTTTCTCGACACGGAATTTTATGGTTTACAAATGCATCGTAATCACATAAATGGGAAGAGAAGCCTGAAGGATCACAAGCAATAAAAAGCCCAAAACTAGGCTCAACTATCAAACCTAACTCAGCTATGATGGTCTAAAAGGACCTAGTCCAACCAAATCGACATCGGATACAAACTAAAGTCAACTAGGTGCATGGGTCTACGGCAACACTAGTCTATCCTAGACTAAAGCCAAAGATAAATTCCAACATAAATAAACAACCAACGAGATACTACGCATGCAATGACAAATAAACAACCCAACATGTAATTCACAAATACCCATAGATAAACAACCCCTCTGACAGCATGGTACTAACCCTGAAACAACCCTAAAATTAACCCTATAACGTGGTTTCTGAGAAGAAGAAAAGAACTACTAGCAGCCCACCCAAGATTCACATAATTCAGCATGCAATTACACAATTAGGCTCAATCTAAAGGGGAGGAAGTCACTGTCTAATTAATGGCCGATCGCGCTCTCTCTAAATCACTCTACCAGAGCTTTTCCCTCTGAACTACCTCGGATTTATGCCATGCTATAAAAAATAGAATCATAGCACCAGCAGTACCATTTAGATACTAAAATCATCAAATTAAGAGACAGACCAATTTCAGAGTCAAAATCAGGAAATATGGGACCTACTCTAGAATTTCTAAAATTGACTCTGTGAAGAGGTTCATCAAAATCATAGACAGACCAATTTCAGAGTCAAAATTAGGAAATGTGGGACCTGCTTAGAAATTTCTAAAATTGACTCTGTGAAGAGGTCCTAAATTCTCGCCCGAGTTTGTGTTCCAAAACGGAGCACCTCTTAGGGCTCAGAACAACTCCATGCAACAACAAACCAAAATGCAAAACATTACACAAAAAGAGACTTGCGGCAGCCACTTACAATGTAGAAACACCACAATCGGAGACTTTCCAACACTCTCTGGACAGTCACCCACAGAACCAACGAAAACCCAAACACACAGGACTTCGAACCCAAAACGGAGCTCTAGAACTTGAGATATCAAAGTTTTAAAATGACGCTGAATTTGATTTTCTACTATTTAAATAGTAGCAGTTTTGGTCGCTAAAAGCTAAATCTTGTCCCCAAAAGAATAAATTCTGGTTGCTAAAGGTCTGTACCAGCAACACCAGTTTTTGCTACTTAATTAAAAGTCTCCGAAAGGACCCTTGAAATTCTTTCGAGATCCAATGAAAATAAACTAGATATGTTACCCCCCTAAATTCGACATTTCGAACTCTATGACGCAGTGAGAATTTCCATACGAGGTCATTTCAACAAAAAGTGGGCCCACACCCAAATGTCATTTTAGCCAATTTCCACCACGGGCCTTTGACTAAGACTTGAAGCCCCAGGAAGCACATGAAGGGTCATTCTAGACCAAACTCGACATTCTAGAGCTAACTCCGCGGACAAAATTCTCATTCGAGCGCATTTACCAAAAATGTTAACCAAAGTCAAACTTAAGCCAAAATTCAAAGGCAAAAGTGCCAAATGGCCACAAAGTCACACAGAAAGCCTCGTGACTCATGCCAACCAAGCTACTAGCCTGATTTGGCTTCTTCGGAGCTGATCCAATCGTCAGAATTCGCATCTGAGGTCATTTACATAAGGTTATGACTGAATTAACTTTTCAAGTTTCAAAATCTCCAAAATAGGAAAATGGGCATAAAACACAAATGAATGGCTAGGCGACCGAACAATCAGTGCTTGTAGGTCATAAATGACTTGTGGTCGGTACAGGAATGCTCTGTACAATGGAAAGAAGGCATAAACACAGAAATGACTTGGAAGATCATTACAACATCCACTACTAAAAGGACTTTTGTACAGGAAAGTAAGAGTCAAGAAGTACTTGAGGGCTCAAATAAGCTGAGGAGCTGCTCCCGCAATTCCTGTTTGGTCTCCGAGGTAGCCTCCTCGATTGGAAGATGCCTTCAATAGAACTTCACCAAATGAATGGTTGTAGACCTCAACTACCTCACATCTCTAGCCAAAATAGCAACTGGCTCCTTAATATAAGTCAATTGATCATCCAACTCAACGACATCATTCTAGAGCACATGAGACTTTTCTAGAACATATCGGTGCAATATTGAAACATGGAAAACTAGGTGAATAGCTGGGAATGCTTGGGATAAAGCTAACTCGTAGACCACATCACCAACTGTCCTCAAAATCTCAAAAGATCCAATGTACCTGGGGCTAAGCTTGCCCAGCCTCCGAAATCTCAACACGCCCTCATGGGCGATACTCGAAGGAACACCTGGTCACCAATGGTAAATCTCAATGGTTGATGAATGTGATCCACATAACTCTGATGTCTCTTTTGAGCTGTCTTGAGCCAATCCTTAATTAACCTCACATGAACAAATGCCACATGAAACAAGTTTGTACCACACAACCTAGGCTCCGTAGACTCAAACCAACCAATTGGAGTGCGATAACGCCTACCATAAAATGGTAGTTATTGTAAGTAAACTCCGCCAAAGGCAAAAACTGGTCACACTGACCTCTAAAGTCCATAACACAGGCGCACAAGATATCCTCAAGAACATGAATAGTAGGTTCTGATTGGCCATCAGTCTGTGTGTGAAATGTTGTGCTAATATCGACACAGGTGCCCAACTTCTCCTGAAATACCCTCTAAATGATGCACCTCCAATAACGCATCGAAATCATATAAATGAGGGGAGAAGCTAGAAGGATCATAAGCAATAAAAAGCCCAAAATTAGGCTTAACTATTAGACCCATGTCTGTTAATCCAGTCTAGAAGGACCTAGTCCGGATAAATACCAAAGTCAACTAGGTGCATGGGTCTAAGACAACACTAGTCTATCTTAGACTAAGACCAAAGATAAATTCCAACATGAATAAACAACCAAATAGATACTACACATGCAACGACAAATAAACATCCCAACATGTAATTCTTAAATATCCACAGATAAACAACCCCTCTAATATTATGGTAATAACCTCGAAACAACCCAAAAATCAACCCTACAATGTGGTTTCTGAGAAGAAGTAAAGAAATACTAGAAGCCCACCCCAGATTCACACAATTCAGCATGAAAATACACAATCATGCTCAATCTAAAGGAAAGTAAGTTGTAGCCTACCTGAAGGCCAACTGCGCGTGCTCTATATCACTAAGCCAGAGCTTTTCCCTTTCGAACGACCTCAAATTACTGCCACACTATCAAAAATAGAATCGTAGCACCAACACTATCGTTTAGACACTAAAATTATCAAAATTAGAAACATGCCAATTTCTGAGAAATATGGGACCCGCTCTAGAATTTTTAGAATTATCTCCGTGAAGAGATCCTTAACCCTTCCTTGAGATTGTGTTCCAAAATGAAGCACCTATCGGGGCTCGGAACAGCTCCATGTACCAATAAACCAAAATGCAAAACTTTACATTAAAAGTGACTTGGGGCAACCACTTATAACGCGGATACACCACAATCGGAGACTTTTCGACACTTGCCAGACAGTCACCCACACAACCAACATAAACCCAAAAACACAGAAATTCGAACCCAAAATAGAGCTCTAGAACTCGAGATATCGAAGTTGCAAGATGAGGCTGAATTTGATTTTTTCGCTATATAAATAGCAGTAGTTCTGGTCGCTATAAACTAAATCTGGTCACCAAAAGACTAAATTCTGGTCGCTAAAGGTCTGCACTAGAAACAACAAATTTCACTATTTTATAAGAAAATCTCCGATCTAGTCCTCAGAAGTCGTTTGGGACTGGATGAAAATAAACCAGATATGCTACTAAATTCAACATTCTAGACTTAATAATGCAGTCGAAATTTACATAAGAGATCATTTCAATAAAAAGTGGGCCTAAAACCCAAATCCCACTTTTAGCAAATTTCCATAATGGACCTCAAAATAAAACCAAAAGCCCTGAGAAGCGCACGAAGGGTCGTTCTAGACCAAACTCGCCATTCTAGAACTAACCACACTGACGAAATTCTCATTCAAGTGTGTTTATCAAGAATGTTGACCAAAGTCAAACTTAAGCCAAAATTTAAAGACAAAAGCGCCAAATAGCCCAAAAGTCACACCAAAAGCCTCGGGGCTCGTGCCAATCATGCTACTAGCCTAATTTTGTAGCTTCAGAGCGATGCAATAGTTAGAATTCCCATTAGAGGTCATTTACATAAGGTTATGGTTGAAATCAACTTTTCAAGTTTTAAAAGCTCCGAAACAAGAAAATGGGCATACAACCCAAAGAACGACCAGGAGACCGAACAGTCAGTGCCATCAGGTCATAAATAACATCTAGTCTCTACAGGAACACTCTAAATGACAAAAGAATGCATAAACACAGAAATAGCCTGGAGGGTCATTACAATATCCACTACTAAAAGGACTTTCGTCCGCGAAAGTAAGAGTCAAGAAGTACTTGAGGGATCAAATAAGTTGGGGAACTGCTCCCGTATCTGCCGCTCAATCTCCCAGGTAGCCTCATCGACTGGAGGATGCCTCCAATAAACCTTCACCATAGGAATGGTTCAAGACCTCAGCTGCCTCACATCTTTGGCAAAAATTGCAACTGACTCCTCAATAATAGCCAAGTTATCATCCAACTCAAAGGCATCATACTGGAGCACATGAGACTCATTTGGAACATACTGGCACAAGATAGAAACATAGAAAATTGGGTGAATAACTGAGACTGTTCAGGGTAAACCTAACCTATAGGCCACATCACCAACTGTCCTCAAAATCTCAAAAGACCCAATGTACCTGGGGCTAAGCTTGTCTCGCCTCCCAAATATCATCATGCATGTCATGAGCCTATCCTGAATTAACCTCACATGAACTAAGGCATCTTGAAATAAGTCGATACCATGCAGCCTACGCTCTGTAGGATCAAATCAACCAATCGAAGTGTGATAACACCTACCGTACCAGGCCTTAAACAGGGCAATCTAAATGCCAGAATGGTAGCTGTTGTTGTACGCAAGCTTCACCAAAGGAAAAAATAGTCCCACTGACCTCCAAAGTCCATAACACAGTCCCGCAACATATCCTTAAGAACCTGAATAGTACGCTCCAATTGGCCATCAGTTTGTGGGTGAAATGTTGTGCTAAGAATGACACGAGTGCCTAACTCCTCCTGAAATACCAGCTAGAGGTGAACTTTAAACCCTGTTTGAAATGATAGAAATAGGCACACCATGAAGACAGACTACCCTTTGAATGTAAATACAAGCTAAACTCTTAGTAGTGAATAAAGTATGAACTGGAAGGAAGTGTGCTGACTTCAATCTATCTAGGATGACTAAAATATTGTCAACACCTCTAGAAGTTCGATGTAAGCCCACCACAAAATTGATGGTGATGCGCTCTCACATTCACTCAGGAATGGGTAATCTCTGCTACTCACCACTATATCTCAAATACTTGGCCTTCTCCTTCTGGCAACACAAGTAATGGGAAACATAGTCTGAGATGTCCCTCCTTATACCACTCCACAGTAATACTTCCTCAAGTCATAATACATCTTAGCGGTTCCTGGATGGATAAACTACTTGGAATCATGGGTGTCGCTAAGGATCACCTAAATCAAATCACCTACTCTCGAAACACACAACTAGCCGGCAAACCTCAAAACCCTATCTGAACCTAAATTGTCCTGCCCTACATCGCCTGTCAATACTTTATCTCTAAGTGCCACCAGAGACTTATCCTCGATCTAATGACTACAGAGCTTATCAAGAAGGGCTGACTGAACTCCCATATAAGCTAATACCCAAGTGGAATTTAAAACATCAAGCCTGATCATCTAATTGGCTAAGGACTGAATGTCCAAGGTCTAAGGTCACTTTGAAAGTAAAAGGAATGCTAGACTACACATACTCCTACCTTGAAGCTCAAGGCGTCCGCTACTACATTTTCCTTGCCCGGATGGTAAATAATAGAGAGGTTATAGTCATTCGGGAGTTCAATCCAACAACACTACTTCGAATTAAGATCCCTCTGGGTCATAACATATCGAAGGCTCCTGTGATTAGAGTAGATGTCACAACGAACTCTATATAGGTAATGCCTCAAGATCTTAAGCGCGAAAACTACCACCCCCCACTCCAAGTCATGAGTGGGGTAGTTGCGCTCGTGTAACTTAAGCTGTCTCGATGCTTATGAATTAACCCAGCTCTGCTGCACCAACACACCACCTAAACCAATTTCGGATGCATCACAATATACCATGAAGCCTTCACCCTCAATAATAAGAGTCAATATAAGAGCGGTGGTAAAAAACTCCTTAATCCTCAGAAAGCTCCTCTCGTAATCCTCCAACTACACAAAGGGAACATCCTGGCAAGTCAACCGAGTCAATGGCACTGCTATAGTAGAGAAATCATCGACAAAACGCTAGTAATATGCTACCAATATGATGAAGCTCCAACTCTCAGTCACAGAATTGAGCCTGGCCTAACCACGAATAGCCTCAATCTTCGTCGGATCCACCATAATGCCATCCTTGGACATCACACACCCCAAGAATGCTATAGACTTAAGCCAAAACTTACACTTTGAGAACTTGGCGTATACAACTGAGGATCTCTTAAAGTATGGGGTACTATCCTCAAATGTTGCTCATGTTCACTATGGCTCCGTGAATATACCAATATATCATCAATGAAGATGATGATGAAGGAGTCTAGATAAGGCCTAAATACACCAGTCATAAAACCATTAAGACTATAGGGGTATTAGTCAACCTAAAATACATCACCAGGAACTCAAAATGGCCAAAATGAGTCCTAAATGTTGTCTTAGGGATGTTCGCTACACTAATCCTCAAATGATGATAGCCAGACCTTAAGTCAATCTTAGAAAACACACGGCTCCCTAAAACTAGTAGAATATATCATCAATACAAGGCACATGATAATGATTCTTTCCTGTCACCTTATTCATCTGTCTACAATCAATAGACATCCGCATAGTACCGTCTATCTTTTTCATAAACAAGACTGGGGCACCCAAAGGTGATATACTAAGCCAAATGAATCCCTTACCCAAGAGATCCTAAAGCTAAACACTGAGCTCCTTGAGCTCTATGGGGGCCATACGGTACGGTGGGATGGAAATAGGATGAGTATCCAACTACAAATCAATGGCAAAATCAATATCCTTCTCCAAGGGTAGGCTAGGAAGGTCGACAAAAAACACATCTGCAAACTCTCAGACCATAGGCACTGAATCAACTATAGGGCCCTCCCTGCTAACATCTATAACATAAGCCAAATATGATAAACACCCGCCAACCAATATCCTCAGAGCCTATACATAAGAAATCATCCCAACAGGCGTGCGACTAGGAGAACCCTGCCACACCACTAGCAAAATACCATGCATAGATAAAGTAACAGTCTTAGGATAGCAATCCAAGACTGCTCGGTGAGTGGATATCTAGTACATACCCAAGATCAAATCAAAATCACCATACTAAGCACAATAAGAACCGCCCAGCTATCCTACCTTCGAATAGTCACCACACATGATATACAAACCTGATCCATTACTATAGAATCCCCTAATGGGGTCAAAACACGCAATGGTACCACAAAGGGCTCAGGACTCACCCTAACCGAGGAGCACAATAAGAAGACACACACAAATAAGTAGAACCAGGATCAAATAAGGCTGAAGTGGCCTGATGCCATAAGATAACTGTACTTGTGATCACCTCATCTTGTATCTCGACCTCTACTCTAGCAAGAGCTGCATAGAAATAGCCTTAGGCGCCTCTACCATGCGTATCTACTCAGCCACCTGCCTTGACTCCTTGGGGATCTCCCTGACCGCCCTAATGCTGACCTTCTCCTCTAGCTGGAGGAGCTAGTGCTTCTATCCATCTCACTGCTTAAGGAGCTGGTAAGGCTGATCTAAAGCTAGGTCACTCTCTAGAACAACTCCCAAGCTTGCCACACGTAAAGCAACCTTACGATGATCTACCCGCTATTGGATGCTCGCCACCTCGACCTGATGAACCTGTTTGAAATCCACCTCAGCCTTAACTTGGACCAGTACTATAATGACCCTGACGGTGTTGGTCACCCTTTGGTAACTACAATAATGCCTGAAATAAGTGACTAGGCTGACCCGACTGGAACCTCTAATTAGTCCAGTCCCGAGTATCCCTAGGCCTAGGACATGCCCTACTAAAGCTGTCGTCATGCCTGGCTCTCTTGACATTTCCCCCGTAGGCCTCGCGACAGAGTTGCTCAAGTGTGCTGGCATGGTCTACTACATAATAAAAAGAGTGGGCCTCTGAAATAATTGACTACGACTCAATACACAACTGCAACCTCAATCATTCAACAAAGCACGTGACTCTCTCATCCTCTGTGGCCAAGATCATGGTGGCATGATGGGATAACTCATGAAATCTTGCCTCATACTATGATATCATGATGGAGCCCTACTCCAACTCGAGAACTTATCATAGAGCCGATCTCTAATGCCCCGTGGGATAAATCTAGCCAGAAAACCATCAGAAAACTTTGTCCACATCACCGGCAGGGACCCAGCTAATCTGATTTCCATGAAAGAACGCCACCACTATCCAGATGGGCCATCTAACTAATAAGTTGTGAAGTAGAATCCCCTTGAATACACCAACCCCAAAGTCTCCAGTCGCTCCCAACAAGTAATAAGGAACTCTTGGGCATCCTGGACAACAGCCCTAGAAAACCTCGTCTGCGACAGTGTCAAAAACACCCTGAGTATATTCTGCTCCTTCATTGGCATAACTCCATCAAAAACATCTGGCTGAATGGTGGCCAATGTTGGCGGCTCCTAACCCTCTAAGGCCACTTCTACATGCTAACCCTCTGATACTGGAGACAGCTCTAGAACTGGTGCTGGGGCCTGCTGCTACTGAATGCTCCAAATAGCCTCTAGAATCTACATTAGCATAGCTTGAAGATCAGAGCTGACAATTGGTGCGGGTGGTGGGTGGGCTGGTCCCATCCCCACTGGTTGGAAGAGAATATGGTCTAATTGAGGCTCCATCTTTGGTTTCGAGGTCTTTTTTTGGCTTTGGAGTCCTCCTTCTCTCTCAGGCTGGCGATGCAGCTTAGCCTCAAACTCTGGGTCGACATCTATTGCGCGTACGAGCCATCCCTCGATACAGTGAAACAAGTAAGATTCCATGAAACTAACTAGGCAACAACTCACCAAAATGATACAAAATAGGAAAACTCCCTAAGGACATCTTGTAGCCTCCCGAAGATAGGTCACAGACGTCTCTGCACTAAACCTATTATGACTCACACCGTTGTGATTGGTACCCACACTAACCCTCTAGTGGGATAATCGTTATTACAATCCAACTAACCAAATTAGCAAAAACTACAATATTTAAAAATACGAAAGTAGGTTTAAATATCTAAATAAAAAATAGGGAGTTCCCATAAACTCCAAAGGTTTAAATACACTAGCCAAGCTAATGTGGAAGAACAACCCCTAAAACTTGAAACTCATTGTACCAAACATCTAAAGTACAACAAGTCTAAGAAAAGGGGGCACAGTCTCAAACTAAACAAACACCCTAAGCAAATATTCTGAGTCCAAAAAGAGTGGACTTAAATAAGAGAGATTAATGGCAGCCTGAAAGGACTGGCTCACCCTTGAATCCAATCTTGATCACTGATCTCTTAAACGAGGTGTGTCAGTAGCCACCTGAAGATGCCCTGTACTCAATAAAGAAAGAACAAGTGCAGTATTAATACACAACCACAGTATATTGGTGCGATCACATGGCTATCCAAGTAAGCACAACATGTATTAGAATTACAACAAGGTAAACACATATATGTACAATATATATATATACATCGATTTACATTTCAGGAGCCATGCACAATTCTACATTCTCAATAACAAGTAGATATAACAAATCAATGGTCCTCTCAAGGGACCCATACCCAAACTGTTAGTGTACTAGTACATGGTACCTAATCCAAGTTAGTGTGTCGGATGTGACACCCGATCCCATATATGCGTCGGAATGTGGCACTTGATCCAAATTAGTGTGTTGGAAAGTGACACACGATATAATATGTATGTCGGTATGTGACATACAATCCCAATTAGTGTGTCAAAACGTGACACCCGATTCATTCAACAAGCCACAATCACAATGTACATTCTCATAATCATAGAATCAAGTGTTGATTTATGGCATTCATTTATTCATTCATACTCATTTACGATTACAATAAGCCATAATTACAATTACAATGTACATTCTCATAATCATAAAATCATGTGTTGATTCAAGGCATACAATCATTCGTTCATACAAAATTACAATTACAACAGGCCACAATCACAATCACAATGTACATTCTCATAATCATACAATCAAGTGTTGATTCATGGTATAAAATAATTCGTTTATACCAAATTACATTAGGTATGAGCAATAGGCTTCATTCACATACATTCGTGCATTACAATGAAGCAATTACTAACATACATTATGCAAAGCATAAAATCTCAACCATCCCCTAACTCGAATCCAAGCTTGAATCCCTTAAGGCACTTGACTTTTCCTTTTTCGAATTCTTCCCACTTGTTCTAGGTCTACAAACAGTTAATATACGCAAGGATCATAAGTCAAAGATCTAATTAACCGAATTATAACAAACCAAATAACCCAAGACCAACCCATGATCCTAAGGTGCAGCTAGAGCTTTTTCCCAGCATCAAAATTCAATCAAAAAACCCTCTCACAATAATAAATAATCAAGAATCCAAGTTCTACGGATCAAAAAATGGATTAGGGGATTAAAATCCTTAAATTTATCATGAAATATCATGGAAAACTACCAAGAAATCACTTGGGGTTGTCTCCTAACTCTTAAGAATGAAGTTTGCTGAATAATGACGTTTTTGGAGTTTATTTTCGACTTAAGTTGCGACTGTCCTGCCACAGCGGGACCCAATCCGCCACAGCAGCCCCTTCCTAGCGGGATAACTCCCGCCCTAGCGGCTTGCATGAAACCAATGAGATAAATTAAGAGTTTCAGACCCCCATTTTACAACACAACTTCATCCCATGACACACCGAAACTATCCTCTCATGCTAAGATCAATTTTGAGAGTTCTACTCACACGAATTTGATTCCGTAAAGTCATATGATTTTTGTAATGTCTTATCTATCTGTTCAGGTGATTAATACTATAATTAGATCTCCCATTTGTTACCAGATTCCCCTAGACCTCACTGACTCCTATTTCATCCAAATGTGGACTAGGTTGGGAAATTCTAGGTTACTACGAAAAAGTTTTCTAACCCAAAACATTTCTCCGTTGGCTTTTCCATAATGATGAAATCAGGTCATTATAATAGATACCAATTTACCCATCACTCGTCCCAAAAACTAGGAGAAAATGTTAAAATGAGGGTAGAGTAGTATCTCAATCATCGAATAACTGGGGATACTTGTCACACGTACTTTTTCTATCGACTCTGGGCTGGTAGAAGTTTACCTTACTATCTAGTTGCATCCCGTCACAATCCATCACAAATTCTTATTACCATTACATTTAGGCAGCCTTAACAATTACTACAAAGTCAACCTTTACGTCAACACGATGCCTCAAACTCAGGTAGACTCATCAAATTCAAAGGACTAACCCAATTTTATACACACTTTCTTACTAAAATACTTCAATTTGCTTCACCCAAGTATACTCAATGGAACTTTCCTTATCTATAAGTTCGTCATTATGGTATCAATCCACCAATTTATGGCTTAATATAAAATCACCAGTCCTCATACTACCATCCTTCTTCTTAATAAACAAGATAGGAGCACCCTACAGGGAAGCACTAAGATAGATGAAACATTTATCAAGAAGCTCCTAGATTTGAGCCTTAAGCTATCTCAATTCTACTAGAGCCATGCGATAAGAAGGAATGGGAATGGGGCAAGTTCCAATTTCCAAGTTAATGCAGAAATCTATGTCTCTATCCAGAGGCATACCAGGCGAATTCATAGGAAGCGCTTCTCTAAATTTTGACATCACAGGAATAAACTCAATAGAGGGAGACTCAACCTCACCATCCCGAATACGAGCTAAATAATCCAAACAACCATTACATGTTATGACAACAATACTAAATGCATTTTCCAAAGTAATGGTGTCCATTATCTAGTTGTCCCTTACCAAAACTTTTTAAATGTTGTCACCTATAAACATGAATCTGCAAATCTGACCTTAATCCTTTCACAAGAAATAATAGTGGCTAGTGAGCCCCCACAAAATTCTTAATTTCAGTCACAAAACTAGGTCGGACCCAATTCTTGACTATTTCAATCTTTTGGGGATCTACCATTATGTAATGCCCTGAAAACTAGTAAATTGAAATTGAGAGTTCTAAAGCTTTTCATAAGAGTTTTGTGAGTTTAGTATGAGGGTTTAAGTCACCAAAATTATTCGTGTACTTAAAATGAGGATTTGAGGGTTGAACGTCAAGGTACTACTCCCCAAGGACTTGTCAAAGGGGCCTTGAAGAGGATCCCAAAATAGTCCCCAAATTTGCCAATTTGAGGGAGCTATGGATGGCACCACGAGGCGTAGGTCCATCCATGCTCCGTAGCTTGTGCTCGTGGGTCAAGGCTTGAGTTGCACTGTAACTCTAACCTATATTCTAGAACCTATGAAGGTGCAATACGGATCGTGGACCCACCCATGGTCCGTGGGTGGGTGGTTCATGAATGTGAACAATTTTTAAGCTTTAGTTTTAAGTTGGAGGTTTGGGAATTAATTAGTAATTAATTTGGGGTTAAGGTAGGTCGGTTAGTTATTTATTTAACCACCTATATAAGATTAATAAGACCCCTAAACTAAGTCATTTACTCATTCATCAAAGAATCCCAAACTCTCTCCATATAATTCTCTCTCAAGAAGAAAGTTGGGACAGACTTTCCTCCATTGATACAAGCTTGATTAGGGCTTTGTATTGAGGTATGTTAGATTAATTATCTATGGGTTCTTCTACCCATAAAGCCCCTTAGGTTTTCCCCCAATTGTGAAGTAAAAAACCCAATCTAGCTAGGGTTTCCTTCAACATTGTGGGTAGGGCTTAGGTATGATTCCAATCTAATGGATAATACCTAATTATGATTGTATTAACATTGAATTATGATATTATGATGAATTCATGTGTTTTCTATGGTAAACCGTAGTCGATATGATGAATGTGATATTTTTTTGGTTTATATCATTAGAGGTGAAATTGATGGTTCATAGGTGATCTTAAAACAATGTCATGTGTAGTAATTGTTCAAAGTTGGGAACATATCATCATGAATTGAACTAGACTTTATTGAATATGATTGATCTTGACTTGTAAATCTGAAATTGAACATTTATGATCAGTTATGACTAGAATAAACTAGTAATGAAGAATATGATGAGAATACCTTAAATTTAGGCATGAATGGTGATAATAAGAAGTAAAGCTTGAGTATAAGGCTTGTAGTCATGAATGTTGATCACTAGGGTTTTGAGAGTAATGCCAATGTGATGATCTAGATGTGGTAAGGCTTTGAGAGTAAGGTCTATGTGAGAATGGAAGCTTAAATGGATAGAGTTATGGTGGAAGATCTTTGCCTACCTAATCTACCTAATATATTCTTGAATATGTGAAGTCATAGATTCACTTGAGTCATGAGGATACCAATGTCTAATGTAGAATTCTAGATATGGTATTATGCATGAATATAGCATGGCATGAAAGGTTCTCTCACATAGAATTATTCTACGTTGAAAGATTTTCTCATTTAAAATGAATCTAAGTCCTAGGACTATAAAATGTGATGAGGCTTGTAGTGATTCCCCTAAATGATATTTACATAATAGGAGTGTGTGGTGAGTTCGCTTATTCCTAAATAGTTAGTCATAAAAGTTTGAGGTGACTACCCTTTATATATTTGTGACTTCCAAGACAAGCGGTGAATACCATATAGCCTTTAGTTTGATCATGGAGGCGATTACCTATGATCTTTATGTGATGATATGGAGGAGAATACCAACATTACACATTAAAATTGATATGGAGGGGAATACAGATATCACTTAAAATGGACATGGAGGCAAATACCTATGATTCATTAACTTGTATGACTTGTGGAGACTCCCCTTGTCGTTATGATTTTTTAGTATGTGTGACTAGAGGTGATTAACCTTGTTTGTATGATTCCATGATATATATGGCTTGAGTTGATTCCCCTTGTCCTTCATGATGAACCAAACATGTATGGCTTGAGGTGATTCCCCTTGCACTTTTGAGCATGAGTATGACTAGCTTGGATTGTAGCTGTAGATAACTCTCCAATGCATGCATGACTAAGAGGTGATTAACCTTGTGTATATTATGTTAAGAGATGATAAACATGAATGATTAACCTAAAGTGTCTATCTTAGCATGGGTAGGATTATGAGGTCTTGTTCATGCATGGCACAAACTTGCCTTAAGGTGATTCATGAGATGTTTCTCTTATATGATGTATGCTTAGATATGATTGCGTTATAGTTACCTTCCTTGACATGATATGATTGACTAAAGGTGATGGTTCCCTTGTCTATATGAAGTAAGTTAATAATGAGACCAAAGTAGGGTAAATATGACTATGATGACTTCAAGATTATGCTTAGTGTGAAGGGTAGTATGGGATGTCCTTCCTATATTACACAAGCATTCTTTGAGGTTACTTAGGAGTATGGTGTCCTTATGGAAGAAAAGATTGAGACTTGACCATGTATAAAAACTATGATTAAGATGACCAAAAAGGGATACTTGCCTAGGGTGGTATTATGGGATGCTATTCGTACTTTGCACATGTATGCTTTTGAGGTTACTTGGGAATGGTTCTATTATGATATAGATGACTAAGAGTCAAAGAATGTCTATGTGATGCTTATGTTTGAGATTTGGCTTATTATGATCATATTGTCTCTTACAGTTGTGATTTATGTTTCATGACGTATTTCATATGATTTTGGATTATGTCATATAATGACTAACCCTTGTCTTATGCTCTTATGATTATGCTAGCTAATATATTTAGTACTTTTTTTACTAACGCATACTTAATTGCCTTCATTCTAGTCAAATATAGGGTTTGGAGACTTGAGTGCTATCTTGAAGATAGGTTTATGAGGAGATAAGGAGTTGAAGAGTTGGTGCCTCCTCATAGCTTCCAGGAAAAACCCATTGTTCCTTTATGTGTTTATTTCATGTTTTGAGACTATTGTATGGGCTGCATCCCAAGAGTTTATTCTAAAATTGTATTAGATGGTTTGAGACAAAGTATAGAAAGTCTTCCGCTTGCTTTTTTGAAAATGACTTTGATTGTAAAAAGTTTTAAATTTTCCGTATTTTCTATTATCTTATGTTCATGATATGCTAAGGGCTTGTATGAGACCCTTTCGGGGTCAAGTATGTCGTGTTACTTCTAGAGTATACCCTTGGGTCGTGACAAACTTGGTAATCAGAGCACAAGGTTTAGAATAGTTCTAGGATTGTCTCAAACAACGTCTAGTAGAGTCTTGTACATAAATGTGAAATGCGCCACATTTATGTATAGGAGGATATTGGAGAATTAGGAAACTTCACTTCTTCATTTCTAAGTTGTGCCATAGAGTTTGGCTTTAGTAGGTCCTTCTCCTAATCCGTTCCCTATGGTTTTTTTAATACAAGGGATAATGCTAGGAGAAATGAGGAAGGAAATATGGATCAATAGGTTCCTCTCCAAGTTCCACCCCAAGATCCTCCTTAAGCTCTAATTGACCCTATAGTGGAGAATGTGACTCATGCAAAATTTAGGTCCTCTATGCAATTTTTGGTTCAAGCCAATAGGGATGTTGGGTCTCATGTGAACCCTAATGTAAATTCCACAGCCTTTAGAGTGAGAGAGTTTATTAAGATGCAACCTCCGTAGCTTTATTTCTCCAAGATGGAGGAAGATCCCCAAGAGTTTGTAGATGAGATGTGTAGGATTCTTAATATCATGTGGGTGACTTTGGTAGAGAAAGCAGAGTTAGCCGCTCACCAAATGAAAGGGGTAGATCAAATATGGTATGGTCAATGTAAAGGGAGTAGACTGGTAGAAGCGGGTCCTATACAGTAGGATGTGTTTGAGAAGGCATTCCTTGATAGGTTCTTTCCCCTAATGTTGAGGGAGGCTAAGACGCAAGATTTTATCAACCTTAAGCAAGGTAACATGAGTGTTCAAGAGTATTCCCTAAAGTTTACTCAAATATCTAAGTATGCTCTAACCTTAGTAGAGAATTCAAGGGCTGAGATGAACCATTTCTTGATGGTAGTATCCGAATTAGTAGAAAATGAATGTCGTGTGGCAATGCTTATAGATGATATATATATCTCATGTCTTATGGTTTTTGCCCAACGAATGAAGGAGTCAAAACTTAAGAAAGAATCTAAGGAGAGAAAGAGGTCTAGATTGGATGATGATCAGTCTGATGAACATGGTCACCCTAGGTTTAGACGAAAGTTCCCTGGGCAAATGCTCCTGAGTTCAGCCAAAAGATGGTGCTAACCCCAAGTCTCAAGAATATGGTAGTGAGATTCTATTATCGGGGTGTAGTAAGTGTGATAGAAGGCATGAGGGTGAATTCTTAGTGGGCCCTAATGCTTTTTTTTGGTTGTGGTGAGTTGGGCCACAAGATAAGGCATTGCCCTAAGGTCGCTAGAAATAAAGAGGATAGTCGTTGGAGGTCCCAACCCTACCCTTCCTCTGGTCCAATTAGTTTGGGTTGGAAGGCTCCAAAGAAGAATAGATCTAAAACTCTCCAATCTAGAGAATATCTCCTCATATCCCTTTAGGTATGTGTTTTATGCTTTAGTAATTTCCAGATTTCTTGTCTGTGGTGACTTGAAGTTGTTTTTAGTATGAATGATGTTTAGAAAAATTTGAGTAGGCTTACTACCAAGGGGGAGATAATGTGCCTAGCTAGCAAGGTTGTTGTGTAGTTATGTTTAGTTGATGGTAGAACCTAACTTGGTCTTGATGAATTTTGAAGTATGTTGATAGATTGGTTGAATAGGGTGTTTAAGTAATGCCTAGAGTGGTTGAGTGAATAGACTCCTCTAAGAAGGGTAGAAGTATAATTCACCATGGTTTATAATCACCTTATGTGATGGATCTGAAATCTTAGTGATGACTTTCTCCGACCTTAGAATTCAAATAAGTTATTCTTAAAAGGAGTTTGTATAGGCTTCCTCCCAAGGGGGAGATAATGTGCTAGATATCAAGGTCGCTGAGTACCGTTGGTGTTCATGAGTTAGGTTTGCTTGAATTTTTCACCTTGAGTATGAGAAGTTTAGCCTCGATTTATAAGGCTCATGTGAGATGTTGAGTGGTGTTAGTAAGGTTACTTGTGAGCTATAGTTGGTTAATGAGAACCTTTCTAATTTAGAAGTACCGGTAGAGGTCTTAGACCGGTAGGTTAAGAAATAGAAGAAAAAGGAAGTTGTTCCATAAAGTGGTAAGGAGTGTTCTTTAGTAAGGAAGTTGGTTAAGAGTGCTACTTGGGAGGACTAGGGCCAATGAGATGTCCCGATGTCCTCATCCTTTTCCTTCTACTCCTATTCTATCTTGAGATGATAGGTTCCTCTTGATTTGCTTATATGAAGTCATGGGTGAATTGTATGTTTCCATGATCTTCTTATGTGATGCATGTTCATGAAAATGCTTAGGTCTTGTTAGAAATGACTTATATGCATTATTTTCCTCATGTTGTAGTGCATTTTAGTAAAATTTGCATATAGACTTCATGAGATGATTATATGAGCTTGACTTAGTTTTGGAGTTGAATGATTCCTCCTTGAATAAATGCTTTTTGAGAGTAAATTGCATTTAGGCTCCATGAGTGTGTGTTGATCATGTTTTAGCTAGGAGATGTTAGTTCCTCCTTGAAAATGAGTAGATTTAAAATTTCATACATTTTGGGTTAGTAGAAGTAGTTCCTACTCCTTTCTTTTGCATTGAATGTGTTTAGCTTGGAATTGAAGTTTTCTTCCTTGGTTGTTTGCATTTAGATGAAATTCATACATGATGGGCTGCAATTTTAGAGTTGTGACCTTAAGAAGTGTTTAGAATTGTTATTCGAGGATGAATGATCCCAAGGGGGAGATATTGCAATGCCCCAGAAACTAGTAAATTGAATTAGAGAGTTCTAGAGCTTTTTGTAAGAGTTTTTAGAGTTTAGTATGAGGGCTTAAATCACCAAAATGACTCCTATACTTAGAATGAGGGTTTTACGGGTTGAACATCAAGGCACGAATCCCTAAGGACTAACCAAAGAGGTCCTTGAGGAGGACCCAAAAACAGTCCACAAATCTGCCAATTTGAGGGAGCTAAGGATGGCACCTATGGGACGTAGGTCCATCCACACTCCGTAGCTTGTGCTCCTGGGTCAAGGCCAGAGTTGGCCTTCAACTCTAGGAAATAGTGCAGCACCTACGAAAGTGCAGTATGGATCGTGGACCCACCCATGGTCTCTGTGTGGGTGGTTCATGAGTAGGGACAATTTTTAAGTTTTAGTTTTAAGTTGGGGGTTTGGGAGTTAATTAGTAATTAATTAGGGGTTAAGGGAGGTCAGTTAGTTAGTTATTTAAACACCTATATAAGCTTAATAAGACCCCTAAACTAAGTCATTAACTCATTCATCAAAGAACCCCAAACTCTATCCATATACTTTTCTCTCTAGAAGTGAAGAAGAAGAAGAAAGGAAGTTAGGGCAAAATTTCGTCTATTGATGCAAGCTTGATTAGGGTTTTGTATTGAGGTATGTTAGCTTAATCATCTATGAGTTCTTCCACCCATAGAGTCCCTTAGGTTTTCCCCCAATTTTGAAGTAAAAAACCTAATCTAGCTAGGGTTTCCTTCGACATTGTGGGTTTGTGAGTTTATGCTATTAGAGGTGAAATTGAAGGTTCATAGGTGATCTTCATGTCATGTATAGTAATTGGGAACATATCATTATGAATTGTAGTAGACTTTATTAAATATGATTGATCTTGACTTGTAAAGATAAAATTGAACCTTTATGATTAAGTATGAGTAGAATCACTTATTAATGAAGCATATGATGAGAATACCTTAAATGTAGGTATGAATGGTGATAATAAGAAGTAAAGCTTGAGTATAAGACTTGTAGTCATAAATGCTGATCACTAGGGTTTTGAGAGTAAAGCCAATGTGATGATTTAGATGTTTCAAGGCTTTGAGAGTAAGGTCTAAATGAGAATAGAAGCTTAAATGGATAGAGTTATGGTGGAAGATCTTTGCCTACCTAATCTACCTAATAAATTCTTAAATATTTAAAGTGATAGATTCACTGAGTCATGAGGATACCAATGTCTAATATAGAATTCTAGATATGGTATTATGCATGAATATAGCATGACATGAAAGGTTCTCTCACATAGAATGATTCTAGGTTGAAAGGTTTTCTCACTTAAAATGAATCTAAGTCCTAGGACTATAAAATGTGATTAGACTTTTGGTGATTCCCCTAAATGACCTTTACATGATAGGAATGTGTGCTGATTTACCTTATTCCTAATTAGTTAGTCATGGGGAGTGTGAGGTGATTACCCTTTATATATGGGTGACTCCCAAGGCAAGCAGTGAATACCCATTAGCCTTTAGTTTGATCATGGAGGCGATTACCTATGATCCTTATGTGATTATGTGGAGATGAATACCTATATTAAACACTAAAATTGATATGGAGGTGAATACCTATATTACCTTAAAATGGACATGGAGGCGAATACCTATGATTCATTAACTTGTATGAATCTCGAATAGTCCCCTTGTCTTTATGATTTATTAGTATGTATGACTAGAGGTGATTACCTTTGTTTGTATAATTCCATGATATATATGGCGGGAGGTGACTCCCCTTGTCCTTCATGATGAACTAAACATGTATGGCTTGAGGTGATTGCCCTTGCATTTGTGAACATGAGCATGACTAGTTTGGATTGTAGTTGTAGATTACTCTCTAATACATGCATGACTTAGAGGTGATTACCCTTGTCTTTATGATGTTAAGAGATGATAAACATGAATGATGAACCTAAAGTGTCTAGCTTAGCACGGGTAGAATTATGGGGTCTTGTTCATGCATGGCACAAGCTTGTCTTAAGGTGACTCATGAGGTGGTTCTCTCATATGAGGTATGCTTAGATAGGATTGTGCTATACTTGCCTTCCTCGACATGATATGATTGACTAAAGGTGATAGTTCCCTTGTCTATATGAAGTAATATAATAATCAAAACAAAGTAGGGTAAATATGACTATGATGACTTCAAGGTTATGCTTAGTGTGAAGGGTAGTATGGGATGCCTTTCATCCATTGCACAAGTGTGAATTGAGGTTACTTAGGAGTATGGTTCCATTATGGAAGATAATCTTAAGACTTGACCATGTATATAGACTATGATTAGGATGACCAAAAAAGGGATACTTGGCTAGGGTGGTATTATGGGTTGCTATTTATGCTTTGCACATGTATGCTTTTGAGGTTACTTGAGAATGGTTCTATTATGATATTGATGACTAAGAGTCAATGAATGTCTATATGATTCTTATGTTGGAGACTTAGCTTATTATGATCATATTGTCTCTTATGCTTATGATTTGTGTTTCATGAAGTATTTCATTATGATTTTGGATTATGTCATATATTGTCTAACCCTTGTCTTATGCTCTTATGATTATGCTAGCTAACATATTTAGTACATTTTGTATTAACACATAATTTGCCTACATCCTAATAAAATGTAGGGTTTGGAGACTTGAGTGCTATCTTGAAGCTAGGTTTCTAAGGAGCTAAGGAGTTGAAGACTTGGTGATTCCTCATAGCGTCGAGGACAATCCCATTGTTCCTTTATCTCTTTATTTCATGTTTTGAGACTATTGTATGGGCTGTGTCCCAAAAGTTTATCCTAAATTTATATTAGATGGTTTGAGACAAAGTATAGAAAGACTTCAGCTTGCTTTTATGAAAATGACTTTGATTGTAAAAAGTTTTAAATTTTCCATATTTTCTATTATCTTATGTTCATTATATGCTAAGGGTTTGTATGAGACCCATTCGGGGTCAAGTACAACGTCTTACTTCTAAAGTATACTCGTGTGTCGTGACACATTACTCCTTCCCTTGAAACTACATGCCCCAAAAAGGCAATCGAAGTGAACCAAAATTTACACTTAGAAAATTTTGCATACAACTTTTGTTTCCCAAGAATACCTAAAATAATACGAGGATGGTTGACATTCTCTTCCTCACTTTTTGAATAAACCAAAATGTCACCAACAAATACTATAACAAACAAATCAAGAAATGGTTTGAACACACCATTCATCAAACTCACGAAAGTTGCAGACGCATTCATCAACCCAAACGACATAACTAGAAACTCATAGTGCCCATAGTGGGTCCTGAATATTGTTTTTGGTATATCCTCAAGCCTAATCTTTAACTGATGATAGTGAGACCTTATATCAATCTTGGAGCAAACTGATGCACCCTGCAACTGGTCAAAAAATCATCTATCCGAGGCAGCAAATAATTTAGTTCGGACCATCTAATATAAATTTAGGATATAACCAAATTAATGAAAGCTACTGCATTTAAAGATAAGAAAGAACGTTTAAATGTCTGAAGGAAAAATAGGGAGTTCCCATAAACTCCAAAGGTTTAAATAAACTAGCCAAACTAATGTAGAAGAACAACCCCTAGAACTTGAAAGTCATTGTACCAAAATATCTAAAGTACAACAAGTCCAAGAAAAGGGGGTGCAGCCCTGAAACTAAACAAACACCCTAAATAAATAGTCTGAGCTTGAAAAGAGTGGTTTAAACAAGAGAGATCCATGGCAGCTTGAAAGGAATGGCTCACCCTTGAATCCGATCTTGATCACTGATCTCCTAAATGAGGTCTATCATTAGCCACCTGAAGATGCCCTGTACTCAATAGTGAAGTATCAATACATAACCATAATGTACTCGTAGGATCACACGACTATTCGAGTAAGCACAACATATATCAAAATTACAAAGAGGTAAACACATACACGTACATAGTATATATATACATCAATTATCATTTCAGAAGCAATGTACAATTCCACATTCTAAATAACAAGTAGATATAACAAATCAATGGTTCTCTCATGGAACCCAATTCAATGGTCCTCTCATGGGACTCATACCCAAGCTATTAGTGTACTGGTACGTGGTATTCGATCCAAGTTAGTGTGCCAGACGTGACACCTGATCCCTATATGCACCGTAACATGACACCTAATCCAAGTTAATGTGTCAGAATGTTACACCCCATCTAATATGTATGTCGGTAAGTGACATTCAATCCTAGTTAGTGTGTCGGAATATGACATCCGATCCATTCAACAAGCCACAATCACAATTACAATGTACATTCTCATAATCATACAATCAAGTGTTGATTCATGACATTCAATTATTCATTCATAGTCATTTACGATTACAACAAGCAACAATCACAATCACAATGTACATTCTCATAATCATTACAATCAAGTGTTGATTTATGGCATTCAATTATTCATTCATGCTCATGTATGATTACAACAAGCCACAATCACAATCACAATGTACATTCTCATAGTCATAGAATCAAGTGTTGATTCAAGGAATATAATCATTCGTTCATACTCAATTATAATTAAAACAAGCCAAGATCACAGTCAGAATGTACATTATCATAATCATACAATCAAGTGTTGATTCATGGCATACAATCATTCGTTCATACCCAATTACATTAGGTGTGATCAATTGGATTTTTTCACATACATACATGTATTACAATGAAGGAATTACTAACATACATCATGCAAAACATGAAATCACAACCATCACCAACCTCAAATCCAAGCTTGAATCCCCTAAGGCGCGCACTTGAATATTCCTTTTTCGGATTCTTCCCTCTTGTTCTAGGTTTACAAAAAGTTAATATATGCAAGGATTAACAATCAAAGGTCTAATTAATCGGATTATAACAAACCTAATTACCCAAGACCAACCCATGATTCTAAGGTGAAGCTAGGGCTTTTTCCCACCATCCAATTCAGTACAAAAACCCTCCCCGAATAATAAATAATCAAGAATCTAGGTTCTACGGATCGAAAAACAGATTATGGGAGAAAAATCCTTACCTTTAGCACCAAATTTCATGGAAAACTGCCAAGAAATCGCCGGTGTTGTCTCTTAACTCTTAAGGATGAAGTTTGCATAATAATCACGTTTTTGGGGTTTATTTTCGACTTAAATCGTGAGTGTCCTGCCACAGCGGGACCCGGCTCGCCAAAGTGGCCCAGCCCTAGTGGGATAACTCCCGCCCTAGCGGTTTGAACGAAACCAATAAGCTAAATTAAGAGTTTCAAACCCCCATTTCACAACACACCTTTATCCCATGAAACTCATAAACTACCCTCTCATGCTGTGATCAGTTTCGGAAGTTCTACTCGCCCAAATTCGAATATGTAAAGTCATACGATTTCCTTAACGTCTTAGCTATCTATTCATGTGGTCAAAATCATAATTAGATCTCCCATATCTTACTAGATTCCCCTAGACCTCACTGACTCTGATTTTGTCTAAATGTAGACTAGGTTGGGAAATTCCAAGTTACTACCAAAAAGTTTTCTGACTCAAAGTTTTTCCCCGTTGGCTTTTCCATAACAACGAAATCAGGTCGTTATAGATCCTCAGGACTCTTTTAGATCATAGCTCTGTACAAGTGAGACCGATGAACCTTGAGCTCTGATACCAACCTTGTCATGATTTGATTTCTCGAGCCATAATGGTGCCTAACAACCCGCCGATAGGTTCGTGCGGGAAAATGAGAGTAATGGGACTTAGGAGGGAAATGTCGTCAACTAAGAGAAGCACAAACAAATAGAACATATAGGAGTAAGGCAGAAGCAAACCCAAAAATATATACAAAAGATACTGTTGAGAACTTGGAATCGCATGTATAGAACTATTAAAAGTATACAAATCCCAAAAGTGGACCATAGAAACATGACTGCCTCAAAAAGCAAAAGGCAAGTTAAAATGTAAATACAGAATGGAGACAGGAAATCCCAAAACAGCATGAGCTCACCCTCGTCTCTAGAACAAGCTGCTGCAGGCTCGACCTTAACGCTGATAGCTGGTGCTCGGACCTGCATCACGAAAATAAATACAGAGTATAGCATGAGTACCAAAGCAACATGTATCCAGTAGGCATCATATTGGTTATGATGAATATACAAATATCAAATTTGCTTATTGAGATGTCCATCAAATTTCTCGGCTGTGTGATTATTGAAGAAAAAAGAAAGAGTATTCTCATGAACCTTCTAAAGATATTCGTGTAAGAAGAAAGTTATGTAACAAAAAATTCTCTTTAAAGTAAAAATCTTTTTGAAAGAATCTTGATTTCTTCTAAATTGAGGGGGAAAAAATCGTATTAATTGAGAAATTTATTGGAAGAGTGATTAGTATTTCAAAGGTAAGAAGATTTATTTAGAGAAAAAATCTATCTATTTAGGAAATTCATATTAAATTGGGAGGTGAATAAGTATTTTACTAACTCATATCTTCTTTTATTCTATCTTAATTTCTTTTTATATATCTTTAATTAAACATTATTGTATCTTTTCTTATTTATCTTTACTTAAAATGTACTAATGACATTATTTTTTTTTTCTTTATTCAACTAATTTTTCTTCTTCTTTTATTTTGTTTTATTTTCTGTATCTTTAATTAAAGTGTATTTTATTGTTTCTTGTTTCTTTAATTAAAGTTTATTATATATATATATATATATAGTCCAATTTTTCTTTAAAAAATGATCATACCTAATCTCTTTCACCATCAATGCTATTAATCTATTTTACTTTCTTCATTTAATCTTATAATTAATGTTATTAATATAATTTCCTTAAATCACTTCTTTTCCTTTTATTTATTTCAAGAAATTAGTTATTACAACTTTATAAGAATTGCATATATATTTTTACAAAATTTGATTCATTATTTATTTATTTAGATATTTATATGTGATGATAAAGCTAAAATAGAAATGTGATGTGATATTTTTTTAGTCCAATATTGATATTTATTTATATTTATTAATTTTTAAATGATTTTTCTTACTTTAACTTCTCAATATTAAAAATACACTTCCCAAAAGAAATATGCCTCAAATTTATTTTATTTTTGGAGTTTTTTTTAGCTAATTTTGAAAGACTGAAAATTTTATAAAATATAAAGATAACCATATTTAATTCTTATCATCATCAATGTTATTAATTTCTTTTAGTTCCTTCTCTTAATCTCAATATTAATGTTGTTGATATTATTTCTTTAATTACTTATTTTCCTTTCTTTGTACATTTTTGTTTAGTTTATTTGCTCATTCCTAGAAATTAATTAGCATAACTACATAGGAATTGCAATGTTTTTTACCAGAATTTGATTTTGACATTTATCTTATAAATTTTTAATCATTTCTTAGTCCAACATTGATATTTATATGTTTTATAAAAATAAAATTCTCATATTTATTTATTTTATTTAATTTTTAAATATTTTTCTGACACTTTTATTAAAATAATTGCTCAAAATTAAGATTATTTTTCCCAAAAAAATTATGCATCGAATTTTATTTTATTTTTTTGGAGTTTTTTCTAAGTTTAAAAGGCTGAAAATCTTATAGAATATCAAAACCGACCATATTTAATTCTTAGCGTCATCAATGCTATTAATTTATTTTACTTTCTTCCCTTGTTCTCATTATTAAGGTTGTTTATATTATTTTATTAAATTACTTATTTTCCTTTTTGTACTATTTTCCTTTATTTATTGTTCTATTTCTAGAAATTAATTATTATAACTATATAAGAATTGCAATTTTTTACAAAATTTGATTTTGCCTTTCTCCTTATAATTCTTAGATCATTTGTTAGTCCAAGATATATATATTTATATCTTTTTATCAAAAAACAATTCCTCTTATATATTTCTTAAATTAATTGCATACAAAAATTACTATATTATATTAAAAATAATAATAAGTGTTTACATTCATTGCACAATTTTTATATGTATAAATAGGAAACCAACCGTTATGTTTTCAATAATAAAGCTATATCTATATTTTGTCAGATTCTTTGTCAATACTTTTTTCTTTTCGATTGTCTCATTCTCCCATTACTCACTTTATTTAATTTTTAATATTGACTTTGAATGGTATGAAATAGTGATTTTTCATAGGTTACAAAGTTTTAAAGACAAGTTTTAATGTGCAATTGACGTGTTAGAAAATCAGGAAAAGGAAGAAAATAATGAGTAAAGAAGATACAAAATATTATTCTTACAAAATTCTTTATTTCAGATGTGATATTAAATATGTAAGTCCATTCACAATTTCAACATTCTTAAAATGACTTTTCATATTTTAAGTAGGTGTTCGGACATAGATTTCAATTTTTTTTATTATTTGGTATTTAGAAAAATTGTGATGTGTTTTGTTATACTTATTGCAAAAATTTTTTGGATGTAGTTAAATACAACTTCAAAAATGATAAGTGGGATGAAAAAATAATTTCAAATTTGAATTTAAACTTCAAGTAGGATTTCAAATTTCCATGATCATATATTAGTTAGCAAATAAAAATAAGGAATTATTCTTAAAAAAAAAATCATAGTTTTTTTAATTCAATAGATAATGTATTTCATGCATCATTCATTTATCTCTCTATATATGAAAGTTTGGCAAAAGAAAAGTCATTTTATAATAACTTCATTTATTTATCATATAGAAATGTGGGGTTATCGGTTCAACTATATATTTTATCTTAATATTAAAAAATTTTAAAATTAACTATATGTAAAGGATTTGAAATTTAAATTGTATCTTAATTTAGTTTCTTTTGTTTTTGAAAGTTAATAAGAATAAAAATGAGTTTAGTTTGATATTTTGTCATGTATATGAATAACTGCACTATTTAATTAAACTTATCACTTGAATTAATCAAATTTAAATATATAACATGTCCTCAAATAAATAAATAAATATATGTAAATAGGATCATTGTCCTGTATTTTTTATTGGGAAAACCTGATTCAAAAAGATAATTATATTTTCTTCTGATTATTTTTTGAGGTGTTTCTAACTTATTTTGATGATTCATTGTAACCACCTGATTCTGTCGTTAGGGAAAAGTCAATGGGAAGAAATTTTGGGCAGAAACTTTTTCATAGTAACTTGAAATTTCCCAACCTAGTCCAAATTTAGACGAAAGCGGAGTTAGTGAGGTCTAAGAAAATTTGGTAAATAATGAGAGATCTAATTATGAATTTGATCACATGAGTATATAGTGAAGACATTAACGAACCGTACAACTTTATGAAATTGAATTCGGGCGAGTAGAACTCTTGAAACTGATCTTAGTGTGGAAGGGTATTTCCTGAGTGTCATGGGATGAAGGTGTGTTGTGAAATGGGGGTTTGAAACTCTTAAATTAGCCCACTATTTCCGTGCAAGCCGCCAAGGAGGGATTTTTCCCACTAGGTCGGAGCAGCTGTAGCGGAATAGGGTCCGCCATAGCGGGCCAGTCGCTAATTAGGTCAGAAATAAACTCCAAAAATGTCATTATTCTATAATTTTTATTTTTGAGAGCTAGGAAACGACCCTAGGCAAGTTCTTGATAGTTTTCCACGAATTTTGGTGCTAAAGGTGAGGTTTTCACTCCCTAATTATGTTTTTCGATCCGTAGAACGTAAAATCTTGATTGTATATCGTTAGGGGAGGGTTTTGAACGGTTTTGGATGGTGGGAAAAACCATAGCTGCACTTTAGGATCATATTTAGGTATTGGGGTATTGGGTTTATTATAATTTGGGTAAATTAAACCTTAATTAATGATCCTTGTATTAAATTGTTTGTTTGTAGACCTAGAGCAACTGGAAAAAATCCGTAAAGGGTTGAATCAAATTTGTTAGGATGATTCAGGCTTTGTTCGAGGTAGGTGATGGTTTTGATTTCATGTTGGTGTGGTATATTTTTGTAATTATTTCATCTTAATGCATGTATGTATTCGAATATTGCATTATTGATTACACTAATCGTAAATGAGTATGATTGAATAATTGTATGCCATAAATCAACACTTGATTGTATAATTATAAGAATGTACATTGTGATTGTGATTATGGCTTATTGAATAGATCGGGTGTCACATTCCAACACATAAATTTGAATTTAGGTGCCACGTTCCGATGCATATATGGGATCGGGTGTCACATCTGGCATACTAACTTGGATCTGGTACCATGTATCAGTACACTAACATTTTGGGTGTGGGTTCCATTAGAGGATCGTTGACTTGCCATATTGATGTATTATGAGAATGTGGAATTATCGTTGATCCAGATAAGATGACTGATATTGTACATATTTGGTATATCCCTGCTTTATTATGTTATGATTATGTGTATATGTTTCACTTATTGGAATAACCGCGTGATCCTACCAGTACACTGTGGTTGTGTAGATACTGCACTTGCTCTTTCTTTGTTAAGTACAGGGAATCTTTAGGTGGCTACTCACAGACCTCATCTAGGAGATTAGTAATCATGATCGAATTCAAGGGTGAGCCAGTTCTTATGTGCTACCATGAGTTCTCTTTTTGTTTATGCCCACTATTGCTTCAGATTCCTTTTGTTTAATTGGGTTGGACACATTTTATTTAGACTTATGGTTTCTTGTTAGAGTTTTGGTACTTTGACTTTCCAGTTCTAGAAAATATTTTTCACAATGTTTTGTTCATCGTTGTTAGATCTTTTGGGAGTTTATGGAAACTCTATTTGACTCTTGCATTTAAACCTTTTTTCGTAACTTTAAATGCCTAGTAATTGATTAAGTTGTATAGTTCTTGGGTTAGCTAATTAGAATTAATGGTTCTCCTATCGGAGAGTTAGAATGGTTGCCAATCACTATGGTCCGGGTCATGACATAATTTTAGTTTTTGGTATTGTTTGTTAATAAGTTAAAAAAAGTTATGGCTCTAAGCAAAACAAATCCTTTCATTTGTTTCAAATTAATTTATAAATGATCATTTTCAAATTATACTAATATACCACGCAAAGTGCTGTTAAGTTTACTAGTTATTAACAGAAAACTGGGATGTGTTGAATATAATATCATTGAACTATTTTTCATCAATTGTCAGTCTTAACTTATCAAAATTATCTTTCGACCAATTATAGTATGTATTTATGTTCTTTTCTCGAACTAACTATCACAACCCAAAAATTGATGTGATGAAACTCGTCTTATCCCACCAAAGACCTAAAAATTTTGATAAAGTGCAGAAAATAAAATAAAAACAAAAGCTTAATAAAAACTACTAATGCGGATAACAAGTCAACTTAACTAAATTCTCAACGCCTAGTTGTCACGTGTAGAAACCTCTAATATATTATGGTTATTTGAGAGTAAAATATAAGTCTCAAATGATGTTGTGTAACACCCCAAAAATTTCTAAGTTAACATTCAAACCATTTTTCATTATCTTGTAGGGTTATATCGAGTGATTCTTAAATTTCCCATATGTGTAAAGGTAAATTCTTTAGTGTGAGAATGATTTTGGATATCAATTAAGGTCACTAGAAATTCCTAGCACAAAGTATAGTTGAAAGTTTCCTTATCAATTAAGTTTCGATGTAAGATTCTATTTGGATCAACTTCAAATAATCATATCTCTTAGAATATAAAGAGTTATGTGGCCCATATTCTATCCAATTAAAGGTATTTGAATCCTCTTTCCAACGCCACCAATTCCGCGTCAATCCAAGTTTTGAGTAAAAAGTTTTGACCAGTTTAGTAACTTAATTTAGTGTTGTAACGAACTAGCCGATGGGAAAACATTAAAAAGGGTCGTTTTTGTCTTTTTACCTCTAAGAAAACCCTAAAGAATTTTTTTGACTAATTAAGGACCCAAAACAATTAGATTTTCATCTTTTATTACATCATTCTCTTCTCTCTCAAACCCTAAGACAAAACCCTAAGGAAAAGTCAAACTAGAACAAGATTCTTTCAATCTTTTTTAAAGATTCTTCATCATTGTAAGTCCTTCTCCAAGAATTTCATGCTTTCCAACTCAAATTCCTCCATACAATTATGAATCACTAATAAAAATCCTAATTCTTGTCGATAGAGATTTCAAGAAAGTAATTCAAGAATCTCAACAAAGGTTTTCTTGATTGTTCTTCTTCAAGCTAGGGTTCCAAGACTTCTAATCAAGTTCTTCTTCAAAATTATTCAATAACTTTGTTTTTCAAGTTATGTAAGACTATCATAGGTCCACAAAGCCAAAATTGAACAAAGACCCTTCACGACATCCTAGATGATCTGTATAATGGACTGCAATCCGTTAAGGATGTTACGAGTGACCATCCAGGACAACCTTTGGAGGGGTCACCTATAAGACACTAGACGGCCCGTGGTGACTTTGACGGCCCATCTAGCGGTCCGTACAAGTCACCCAGTCAAGGAGGTTGCACCCAAGTCAGGTCTTGAGTGTTGGTGCAACTTCAAATGATCATATCTTATAGCACAAAATTTATTTGGTGGGCCATGACCTATCAAATTAGAGGACTTTGAGTCCTCTTTCTAAAGCCCGAATTTTACCTAATTCCAAGCTTGGAATAAAATCTTATACTTGTTTTAGTGAAGCTCTATCGGGCAGGGCAGCATGACGACCCACTAAACGATCCATCATGCCTTAGATGGCCCGTCAAGCCCTTCTTGAAGGTCACCTCACCTCATCAGTTTTAAGTGAGGTTGCACTCCTAAGGGCTATGTGAACGACCACAAACACCTAGACGGTCCATGAAGCTTCACAGAGACTATAAAGTCGTCCGTGAAGGAGACTTATCAGACTTGGAGCTTAGGGTGAACTTCAAACAATTATATCTTTCGGCACAAAATGAATTAGGTAACCCAAGACCTATTAATTTAAAGATCTCTGAATCCTCTTTCCAATGCCATAAATTTTGCCTAATTCCAAGATTGGAGTAAAAGTTGTGCTTGAAATAGTGAAGCCTTGTTGGGAAAAGCATCTTCATGACCCACTTGACGAGCCGTGGTGCTCTAGACGGCCTGTGAAGCTTGTCTTGAAGTCACTCCGTCAGCTTTGATGTCATGGTTGCATTGGTCTTTTCCCCTATGCGTTTGGTGCTTAAACTAAGTAGGTTTACTCAGTTTAAGCCTAATAATCTAGTCAGAAACTACCCAAAATAGTCATTCTCCTAAAATCATTTAATGTAGCACGTAAAAAGTGAAAAGAGGTGATAATGTTTTCAAGAACAAGCAGAGGACTTCTCAAGTTCATCCCCAAAATCCAAAGGATTTTTCAGTAATTTTCATCACTAGGTATGTGGGATTTCACTGTAGGTTCCTTTCAACCATTAGGTCCATAGAATTTAGTCAATTTTTTAGTTTCTCATAAATTTTATAGACCTAGGGTTTCCAAATCCTTGGATATTCATTGTGATTTAGCTGGTATAGTTTCCACGGTCTTAATATGTAACACCTCAAAATCTAGTAAACTAAGCAAGGGGTTAGGTAAAAAGTCACAAGCCAATGTTTTGGAGCTTGGGCACCCTTCACGAGGGCCTAGATGGGCCCTGAAGGGCACCACATGGCGTGATGTTGCCTATGGTGGTTCATAAGATGAAGCCAAAGAGGGTTTCCCTCCCATGAGAACCATGATGGCTTGTGGTGGGCACTACATAGTGTAGTGTTGACTGTGAAGAGGGAGGCAGTAGCCCTTTTGGGGCAGACCCTCACACTAGCCACATGATGGCTCATGAAGGCCAAGACTGGCCGTGGGACGGGCCTTGGCGAAGTGGCCTTTTGGGGAGAGGCTTGCCAACCCACCAATCAAGGACCATGGTTGCCACTATGGGTCATGAAGTCCTTGATGGCTTGTGTGGGCTTCCATCAAGTGGCTGTGTCAGTTTTAAGTTATGGGGAAGTTGGGTCTTTTCCATATTTCTTTAAAACAATACTTTGCAGTTTTGCCCATGGCTAGGACCCTATATACCTGATTTTAACCCCAAATCCAACCCATTCAAGTCATTCTATAAAATTCACCAAAATAAATTGGGTTCATCCTCTCCAAAATATTTCCCTCTCTAGAAAATTGAAGAAGAAGAATGGTTGAAGTTACGACTCAAGGTCAAGTGTCCACTCTCCAATTTTTTCTTGGGATTTGATAGCAAGGTATAATAGCTTTTCATCCATGAATTCCTTGCATCCATGGAGCCCCTAAGTTCTCCAATTGAAAATTAGAAATTCTCTAATTTGAGTTAGGGTTTTCTTGTAAGTTGTGGGTCTTTATGAATGTTGATTCAATTGATTGAATTATGTGTTTTATGCATGAATTGAGATGATTCTATGCTTTTTTATGATGAAATCCCATGTACCCATGCTTAACCCATGTTTCTAAGATGAAATTGATATAAATGGGTTTTACTTTATTAAAGGAGAATTTTTGGACTTATGTGTATTCTTATAGGATAAGTAAGGTACATTATGAATTCCTTTGAGATTGAAGCTTATGTGATGATTATGTTATGAATTTCTTTGAGAGTGAAGCATATGCTGTGAATTGTTGCTTATTGATATAATTATTGTGGAAGAGATTTTTCCACATGATTTTCTTACGTACAAATGTGAAAGACTTCCTCACATTGAATGATTCTAGGTTGAAAGGAGTGCTCACCTAAAAAGAATCTAAGCTTAGGAATTATGAGAATGATGAGGCTAGAGGCGATTACCTTTGACCTCTAATGAGAAGAATATGAGGTGATTACCCATATTACTTAGAGTCGGACTAGAAGTGAAGACCCATGATCTTAAGTAAAAGACAAGAGGCAAGTACCCATTTCATATGATAGAAATACATAAGACGAGTACCCATGTCACATGATGTAGGGACAAGAGGCAACTACCTTTGATCCCATAGTAAATTAAACAAGACGTGACTACACATGATCCTAAGGAAGAGGACTAGAGGTAGTACCTATGATCCTAAAGTGAAAGGGCTAGAGGTGATTACCCATGTCGCTTTATAGTATGGAAAGAGACGACTCCAATGTCATCAAAAGATAAGCTAGGATATGTTATGATAGGTGATGAGCTTGGATTATTTCTTGAGTTGGCCTTCCATGATCAGTAAGACTAGTGGTGGTTACCTAAGTTTTGAGTTAGTATGAATTGTGGTTACTTTAATAAGTACTCCTTATATGTGAAATGATCTATTATGTGAGTTGATTATGCTTTATGACTTGTGTTGTCTAACTCTTATGTTATGTTTACATAATCTATCATATTTAGTATTTCCTCTGTTTCACAAAGAATGACCAAGTTTGATTTGACATGGAGTTGAAGAAAATAAAGAAGACTTTTGAATCTTACGGTCCTAAATAAAAGTTATGTCAAATGTATTGCCCTTTAATCTTATGGTCTTAAACATGCCACGTGAAAGGTTAAAATTAAAATGTTAGCAAAAAAAAAAAAGAGGTCATTCTTTTTAAAACAGACTAAAAAGGAAAGGAGTTCATTCATTTTGAAACATAGGGAGTACATTTTTGTACTAACACATACTCTTGCCTACATCTCTTATCCAAATGTAGGGTGCGGCATTCCCGATTCTCATCCCCGTGGTTATAATTTCTAGTAGAAGAAGAAGCTGAAGATTAGTGAGTCCTCATTCATCCGAGGATATGGCCTCTACTTCCCTGATACTTTTTTCATTTGAGTGTTGAACATTGATGTTTGGGCTGCGTCCCGATATTTTATAGTATTAGATGGTTCTGAAGACAAGTGTAATGGACTTTCGCTTCTTGTTATAAAACTTTGGTTATGTTGAAAATGTTTTAAATCTTATCGATTTCTATTATCTTGACTATGAAAGCTAAGTGGCTTATATTAGGCCTCTCGGGGTCTTGTATGCCATGTTACATCTAAGGATGCCCCTGGGTTGTGATAAACTTGGTAATCAAAGCACAAGGTTTAGAAAGTTTCTAGGATATCTTAGAACCACGTCCAGTAGAGTCTTGTTCATGAGTGCGAAGCACACCACATTTATGAATAGGAGGCTACAAGATGCTTAGAAAACTTCACTTCTTCATTACTCTAAGTTGTGCGATAAAGTTTAACTCTATATGGTCTCTCTCCTAATCCTTACCCAATGGTTTACATGATATGACTACTTGAAAGGCTTATGCTAGAAGGAATGAGGGAGAAGATGTTGGTTAAGAAGCTCCACAAGCTCCGGTTGACCCTTTGGCCGAGCAAGTGACAAATGTGGAGTTTAGGACTACTTTTCAAGTTTTGGCTCAAGCCGTCATGTCCCAAGACAATAGGGAGGTTGTGGTCCCCGTGAACCCAAATATGGGTATGTCAGCATCTAGAGTGAAGGAGTTCACTAGGATAAATCCTTTGAAATTTTATTGATCTAAGGTTGCCGAAGATCCTTAAGAGTTCATTGATGGCTATTATGGTAGTGACTCCAGTAGAAAAGGTAGAATTAGTTCCTTATCAACTCAAAGGTGTTGCTCAATTGGTTCAACCAATGGAAGGAAGCAAGACCAGAAGATGCGGGCCATATAGAGTGGGAAATGGTTCAAGTCTGCTTTCCTTGATAGGTGATATCCTCTTGAGATGAGGGAGGAAAGAGTTCTTTAGTTTATCAATCCCGACAACGAAACATGAGTGTGAAAGAATATGCTTTGAGGTTCACTCAATTGTAAAGATATTATCGTTTATAGTTGCCGACTCTAGGGCAAGGATGAGCAAGTTCATTATGGGTGTGTAAGAATTGGTGGTGAAAGAATGACATACAACTATTATTGTCCATGATATATATATATATTTATCGTCTCATGGTTCATTCTCAATAGATTGAAGAGGGGAAACTTATGGAAAGATATAGGGAGACAAAGAGGGATAAAACTAGTGATGGTAATTTCTCTCATGCAAGGTCCAATGGACATGGTCATTCTAGATTTTGACAAAGATTTTCTGCTTAAGGTCTCTCTAATGCCCCTAAGTTAAACAAATAAAGGGCGTCTAACCCTAAATCTCAAGGAGGTAGTAGTGGTTCTTTACTGCCTATTTTTGTTAAGTGTGGAAGAAAACATGAGGGTAAATGTTTAGCGGGTTCCAATGCTTGTTTTGGGTGTGGTAAGATGGACGACAAGATAAGAGATTGTCCTTCAGTTTCTAAGAATGGAGGGTCCAACCCTATCCTTCATCCAGTCCAAGTTGTTCGAGTAAAAATGCTCCCAAAAAAAATAGGTTCTATGTACTTTAGACCTGTAGAGAACAAGAGGGTTCTCCCAATGTGGTTATCGGTATTTTGAAAGTCTTTCAACTTGATGTTTATTCTTTAATTGATCCTGATGATACCTTTTCTTTGGTGACGCCACATAAGGTTATGAGAGTTGATGTGCTTCTTGATGGGTTGTTAGATTTTTTTCTGTCTCTACTCCTTTTGGTGATTCTATTGTGGCTAAGAGGGTATATAGAAAGTGTCTCGTCTCCTTGTCCCATAGAGTTACTCGTACTGATTTGGTAGAGCTTGACATGCTATATTTTGATGTTATCCTTGGTATGAATTGGCTGCACTCTTGTTATGCTTCTATTGATTGTAGAACCCATGTAGTAAAGTTTAAATTTCCAAATGAGCGTATCCTAGAGTGGAAGCGGGTATATTCTATCCCTAAGGGTCAATTTGTTTTCTATCTTAAGTCGATAAAGATGATTTCTAAGGGTTGCATGTACCATCTAGTTAGAGTGAGGGATATGGATTTTGAAACCCCTACTCTTGAGTCGGTCCCCGTTGTTAGTGAGTTTTCGAAAGTGTTCCCAAATAATCTACCCGGTATTCCTCTAGAAAGGGAAATAGACTTTGGTAGTGACCTTCTCCCAGATACACAACCTATTTCTATTCCTTCTTACCGAATGACTTTGGTAAAACTTAAATAATTAAAGAAGCATTTGAAAGATTTGTTATATAAAGGTTTTGATCTGACCGAGTATCTCTCCATTAGGTGCTATAGTTTGTTTTGTTAAAAAGAAAGATGGTTCTCGTCATATGTATATTGACTACCGATAATTAAACAAGGTGACCATTAAGAATAAGTATCCTCTTCCAAGAATAGATGATTTATTTGACCAATTCCAAGGAGTGAGTTAATTTTACAAGATTGACCTTCGGTCGGATTTTCACCAATTGATGGTCAATGAAGATGATATTCCGAAGACGGCTTTTAAAACCCGATAGGGTCATTATGAGTTTTTGGTGATGTCGTTTAGTTTGACTAATTCTCGGTGGCATTTATGGATTTGATAAATATGGTGTTTAGACAATACCATGACATGTTTGTAATTGTGTTCATTAATGATATATTGATTTATTCAAGAAGTGAGGATGATCATATCAATCACTTGAGGATTGTGTTGAAAATTATCAAGGACCAACAACTCTTTGCAAAGTTTAGAAAATGTGAGTTTTTGCTAAGGTCCGTAGCTTTTCTTGACCATATTGTTTCAAGTAAGGGTATTGAGGTAGATCCTAAGTAGACGGATGCGGTCAAGAGTTGGCCTAGACCTTTATCTCATTTGGATATTAGAAGTTTCATGGATATAGCTGGTTACTACTGAAGGTTTGTTTAGGGGTTTCCTTCAATTGCCTCTGCATTGACAACTTGGAATCAAAAGAAAGCCAAGTTCATATGGTCTGAAGCATTTGAGAAGAGTTTTCAGGAATTATAAGATACACTTGCTTTTGTTCCGGTGTTGACTTTACAGGAAGGAACAAATGGTTTTGTTGTTTATTGTAATTCCTCGAGAATTGGGTTAGGATGTGTTCATATGCAAAATGGGAAGGTTATTGCCTATGCTTCAAGACAACTTAAGGTTCATGAGAAGAATTATCCTACCCATGATATTGAACTAGCGGCAATTGTTTTTGCCTTAATGATTGGAGGCATTATTTGTATAGTGTGCATGTAAATGTGTTTACCGACCATAAGAATTTGCAATATGTATTTAATCAGAAAGATCTAAATATTTGCCAAAAAGGTGGCTTGAATTACTTAAGGATTATAATGAGTGTTCTCTATCACCCCGGTAAGGAAAATGTGGTGGCGAATGCTCTTAGCTGATTATCAATGGGTGGTATGGCCCATATAGATGATGGTAAAAGAGAATTAGTACAAGATGTACATATATTGGCCCGAATAGGTGTTCGATTGATGGAATCCACCAAGGGTGGTGTTGTGGTTCAAAATGGTTCAGAATCATATTTTGTGACAGAAGTAAAAGCCAAGTATGTCTTGATCCGACCTTTGTGTAATTGGAAGAAGCTGTGCTTAGAAAGTCCGTTGAGGCTTTCTCCCAAGGGGGAGATGATGTGCTTAGATATCAAAGTCATTTGTATGTTCCTAATGTTGATGACTTGAGAGAACAGATCTTGTTAGAAGCCCATAATTCTCGGTATTCCATTCACCAGGATCCACCAAGATGTATTGTGACTTGTGGGAGATCTATTGGTGGTACGGAATGAAGAAGGATACTGTGGGATTGGTGGCTAATTGTCCGAATTGCCGACAAGTAAAAGTTGAGAATAAAAAACTGGGAGGTTTATCTCAAGACATTAGTATTCCTGCTTGGAAGTGGGAAAATTTGAATATGGACTTCATAGTTGATTTGCCTCATACCCGTCGAGAATATGATTCAATTCGGTTATGGTAGACCAAATGACAAAATCAGCTCATTTCATTCCCATCAAAGTTTCTTATTCGGTGGAAGATTATGCTAAGTTGTATTTAAGGTAAATGGTAAGGTTGCATGGAGTGCCATTGTATATTATCTCCGATCGAGGTACCTAAATTACTTCCCTGTTTTGGAAATCTTTCCAAAAGGGTCTTGGCCTGTTAAGCTTATCACGACATTTCATCCACAAACCAATAGGCAAGCGGAGCGAACTATCCAAACCTTGGAAGATATGATGAGAGCATGTGTCATCGATTTTAAGAGTAATTGGGTTGACCATTTGCCAATGATTGAGTTTGCTTATAATAATAGCTATCACTTTAGTATCAATATGGCTCCATTTGAGGCTCTTTATGGTAGGAGGTGTAGATCTCCTATAGGATGGTTTGAGAGGGGTGAATTTTCATTGATAGGAGCCGAGTTAGTTCATAAGGCTATGATGAAAATCTGACATATTATAGAAAGGTTAAGAACAACCCAAAGTCGCAAAAGTCCTCTGCCGATGTTAGAAGAATAGACCTAGAGTTTGAGGTAAATAATTAAGTCAACTTGAAAATCTCACCCATGAAGGATGTAATGAGATTTGGGAAGAAAGGGAAGCTTAGTCCCCATTATGTGGGTCCATATCAGATTTTGAGGCATGATGGTAAGGTTTCTTATGAGCTTGAGTTGCCTAATAATTTGGCATCGGTGCATCTAGTTTTCCATGTCTCTATGGTAAACAAATGTGTTGGAAATCGGACATCAAGAGTTCAGGAGAATCTTTCTTATGAGGAAGTTCCAGTTTAGATTTTTGATCGGCAAGTCAAGAAGTTGAGAAACAAAGAAGTGGCTTCCGTGAATATGTTGTGGATGAATCAATTAATTTAGGGTGCTACTTGGGAGGCTGAGGCCGATATGATGTCCCGTTACCCTTGCCTTTTTCCTTCAACTCCTACTCTAGCTTGAGGTAATAATTTCCTCATGGCTTACTTTTGTTTGGTGTCATGTGTTTTAGATATTCCCATAATTTCCTTATTATGAATGTTCATGAAAAGCTTAAATTTTGATAAAATGAGTCAATTTGATTGATTTCTACATGTTTATGTGCATATGGGTATGAATTGCATATAGACTATATGATATGATGCGATGAGCATGCTTTTAGCTTGGAGATGGCATTTCCTCCACGGATATGAGAAATCATAAAATTTGATGTATATTGGGCTGCTAGTTCTAGTTCCTATCTTCATTATGATGCATTGAGTATATCTAGCTTGGAGTTGATGTTTCCTCCTCAGATATGTGCATTAATGTGATTGCATGCATGATGGGCTACGAGTTTCAAGTCTTCTCTTTTATTAGATGATTAGAATCCAATTCGAGGATGAATGTTCCCGAGGGGAAGATAATGTAACACCTCAGAATCTAGTAGACTAATCAAGGAGCTAGGTGACAAGTCACAAGCCAATCTTTTGAAGACTTGGCACCCTTAATGAGGTCCCAGAAGGGTCGTGAAGGGCACCACGTGACATGATCTGCCCGTGGTGGCTTATAAGACCAAGCCAAAGGGGGCTTCGCTCCCACGTGCACCATGATGGCTCGTGGTGGGTACCATAGAGTGTGGTGTTTCTCATGAAGAGGGAGGCAGTAGACCCTTTGGGGCAGACCCTCCACACGAGCCACATGATGGCTTGTGAAGGCCAAGATGTGTCGTGGGAGGAATCGTGGCGAAGGGGGCTTTTGGGGAGAGGCTTTCCAAGCCACTGGTCAAGAACCACGGCTGCCACTATTGGTCGTGAAGTCCTTGACGTCTCGTGTGGGCTTCCATCAAGTGGTTGTGTTAGTTTTAAGTTAAGGGCAGTTGGGTCTTTTCTAGATTTCTTTCAATCAATACTATGTCGTTTTTCCCATGGTTAAAACCCCTACATAAGTGATTTTAACCCCAAATCCAACCCATTCAAATCATTCTATTAAATTCACCAAAAGAAATTGGGTTCTTCCTCTCCAAAATATTTCTCTCTCTAGAAACTTGAAGAAGAAGAAGGATCGAAGCTAGGGATCAAGGACAAGTCTACATTCTCCAATTTTTTGTGGGCTTTGATAGCAAGGTATGATAGTTTTTCATCCATGGAATCCTTGCATCAATGGATCCCCTAAGTTCTCCAATTGAAAAGTAGAAATTTCCCAATTTGAGTTAGGGTTTTCTTCTAAGTTGTGGGGTATTTATGAATCTTGATTCAATTGATTGAATTATGATTGCTTATGCATGAATTGAGAGTGTTCTATGCTTTTTATGATTAAATCCCATGTACCCTTGCTTAACCCATGTTTCTATGATGAAATTGATATAAATGGCTTTTACTCTGTTAAAGGAGAATTTATGGATTTATGTGTATTCTTATAGGATAAATAAGGTACATTACAAATTGCTTTGAGATTGAAGCATATGTGATGATTATGATATGAATTGCTATGAGAGTGAAGCATATGTTGAGAATTGTTGATTATTGATGTAATTATTGTGGAAGGGATTTTTCCACATGATTTTCTAATGTCTGAATGTGAAAGACTTACTCACATTGAATGATTCTAGGTTGAAAGGATTGCTCACCTAAAGTGAATATAATCTTAGGAATTATGTGAACAATGAAGCTAGAGGCGATTATCATTGACCTCTAATGAGTAGAATATGAGGCGATTACCCATATTCCTTAGAGTCAGGCTAGAGGCAAATACCCATGATCCTAAGCGAAAGACAAAAGGCGACTACCCATGTCATATAATAGAAAGACATGAGGCGAGTACCCATGTCATATGATGTAGGGACAAGTGACAACTACCAATCATCCCATAGTAAGTTGAACAAGAGGTGACTACCAATGATCCAAAGCAAGAGGAGTAGAGGTGACTATGCATTATCCTAATGTGAAAGGGCAAGAGGCGATTACCTATGTTCCTTTATAGTCAGACAAGAAGTGACTCCCCATGTCTTTAATGATAAGCTAGGATATGTTATAATAGGTGATGAGCTCAGATTGTTTCTTGAATTTGCCTTCCACGATGAGTAAGACGAGTGACGGTTATCCATGTCTCGACTAAGTATGAATTGAGGTTACTTCAAGAAGTACTCCTTATATATGAAATGATCTATTATGTGCATTTATTATGCTTTGTGACTTATGTTGTCTAACTCTTATGTTATGTTTATGCAAGCTATCATATTTAGTACATTTTTGTACTAACTTATATCTTGCCTACCTTATTATCCAAATGTAGGGTTCGACATTCTCGATTATAATACCTATCGCTTGGACTTCTAGTAGAAGAAGTTGAAGATTGGTGAGTCCACATTCATCCGAGGATATGACCACTACTTTTTTTATGCTCTTTTCATTTGAGTTTTGATCATTGATGTATGGGCTGCATCCTGAGATTTTTTTTATATTAGATAGTTTTGGAGACAAGTGTAAGAGACTGCCACTTCGTTCTATGAGACTTTTGTTATGTTGAAAATGTTTTAAATCTGATCATTTCTATTATCTTGACTATGAAAAATAAGTGGCTTATATGATGCCTCTCGGGGTCTTGTATGCCATGTTACATCTAGAGGGTGCCCAGTGACACAATAACATGTTTCTTGGAAAATCTGCATATCCCCATGTACAGAACTCACAACCTAGCTTGTATTAACTATCAGTATTTCATGAATTATAATTGCAAGGAAGATCAGTCAGAAAATCATGTTTCAAAATTTGAATGCCATATTTTTCAGTATATATATACATACATATACATTTATACATACATATACATATATACATACATATATGTATGTGTGAGTGTGTGTACATATATATATATATATATATATATATATATATATATCTGTTGAATTCTTAGATAGCATATCACCATTTTGAGCTACTCAGTATTTCTGTGCATCTTAGCTATACACATTTAGTTGGGAGTAGACATAGGAATGAGTAGGACTAGGGTTCAACGTACCCTCAATGTCCCAGAACTATGTGCTAACGTAGAAGTCCCCTCTATTAAGAATCAATTTTAGTCATCACGCAACAATCATGCCTCTATACCCCTGGCAAGGGTATATTGGGCCCTCTCAATGAGGCGTATACATCGGACTCCATGTTTAGCTCACGTAGTTTATGTTGGTTAATAGTAGCTCCCATAGTCACACTCTTATTACATTGACCATGTTATCAACAATTACTTCAGTATGCAGTTCAATATGTTATCTTCATGATTAGTACTTGGTGATTACATCTTGTTCAGTTTTCAGATATTCTTCAGTACAATCTATTGCCATGCTCAGTCTATATTGTCAGTATTATATTGTTCTATTTATATCATTCAACTTACTATATATATATCCTACATGCTTAGTACATTTAAAGTACTAACACGTACATTGCGCTACATCATTTTATGATGTAGGCTCAGGCGCTCAGTATCCAGATTATGCTTAGTACAATTTCCATCCCATACTCAGAAACTACAGTGGTGAGTCCTCATAGTTAGAGGGCATTTCTTTATGCTTGGTTGAGTTAGCTTACTTTTAGTCTTTCAATATATTTTTTTTGAGTTATTTGGGAAATTGTCCAAGCAGCTCATCAGTAGTAGAGGCTTTCAAACATAGAGTCAATATTTAGTTGTTTTGAATTATTTCCCCTTTGACATTTAATTTAATTCTCATATGAGTTTCTTTTAGTAGTGATTCATCTTACAGTTATGGTTCCTCTTTCTTAGTTATATTTTAGTATGATTGTGATATGCCAGACTGAGGGTTAGCTTGGGGTCACTTGTGATCCTAGGTCCCGTGTTACATCTAGGAGGTAGCCTCGAGGCATGAAAAACTTGGTATAGTAAGTCAGTGCATATAGGTCAATTTATATCTTACCTTAATGCCAATAAAATGATTTCTAAAGGGTATATCTATCATCTTATTCAAGTTATCAAACTCTAAAACCCTAACTCTTGAGTTTGTCCTAGTCGTAAATTAGTTTCCAGAAGATCTTTCTGGAGTCCCTCCCGAAAGGGAAATCACCTTTGGAATATCCCTTTCCAGATACCCAGCCTATTTGATTCCTCCTTACAAAATGGCTTCAGCTGAACTAAAGAAATTGAAAGAATAATTGAAAGGCCTTTTAGATAAGGGCTTCATCAGACCTAATATCTCTTCATGGGGTGCTCAAATGTTGTTTGTGAAGAAAAAAGATAGCTCTCTCAGAATGTGCATTGATTACCCTCAGTTGAACAAATTCATAAACAAAAATAAATATCCCATCCCTAGGATTGGTGCCTTGTTAGACCAACTTCAGAGTGCTAGTTACTTTCTAAAGATAGACCTCAGATCTGGCTATCATCAGCTAAGAGTCAAGGATAGTGACATCCTTCATGACTCAATATGGTAACTATGAATTTGTTGTTATGTCTTTTGGACTAACGAATGATCTTGCAACTTTCTTGGAATTAATGAACATGGTGTTCAAACAGTATTTAGATTTTTTCATCATTGTCTTTATTAATGATATCCTCATTTATTCTCAGAGTGAGAAAGAGCATGTGACACATCTAAGAGGTGTTTCAAACCCACAAAACTGCAAACTATTCGCTTAGTTTAGTAAATATGACTTCAAGTTACAATTTGTTCTTTACTTGGTCATGTGATATCCATAGAAGGGATCCGAGTGGATTATCATAAAATCGAGGTAGTACAACACTGGCCTAGACCCACCTCTCCGACTAATATCAAAAGTTTCTTGGGTTTGGCCGATTACTACATAAGGTTTGTTGAATGATTTTCATCCATAGATTCCCCATTGACCAAGTTGACTTAGAAAAATGTCAAGTTTCAGTGGTCAGGTTAGTGTGAGAAAAACTTCTTAGAACTAATGACTAGATTAACTACAGCTCCTGTCATAACTATACTAGATTTTTTAGATGGTTATGTGGCTTATTCTGATGTATCCAGGGTCTTCCTGAGTTGTTTATTGATATAGCTGGGTAAGGTCATAGCTTATGCTTCGAGACAACTTAAGGTCCATGAGAAGAACTACTTGACTCATGATCTCGAGCTTGCAGCTGTAGTGAATATTTTGAGCCAATACTTTTATGGTGTTCATGTTGATGTGTTCATAAATCATAAGAGCCTCCAGTATGTGTTCACCCAGAAAGAGTTGAATCTTTGTCATAAGAGATGACTTGAATTCCTCAGACTATGACGTGAATTTTCTCTACCACCCGAGTAAGGCCAATGTAGTAGATGATTTCCTTAACATACTATTCATGGGTAGTCTAGCACATGTTGAGGAAGAGAAAAAGTAATTAGCCAAAGATGTTCATAGGCTTACTCGCTTAGGAGTCTTCCTTATGGACATGTCAGATGGTGGTGTGAAAGTTTAAAATGGGTCACAATCTTCATTGGAAATAAAGGTTAAGGAAAAATAGGATGGTGATCCTATACTACTAAAGTTGAAAGGTTCATAGTGTGCTTCATTACCAAGAACACTTAATGTGAATTAGTTGAGGAAGTAGAATCTTATAGAAGCTCATAGTTCCAGATATTCTATTCATTCCAGCGCCACTAAGATGTACCATGATCTACAGAAAGTTTTTTGGGGGAACGACATAAGAGAGACATAGCAGACTTTCTGGCTAACTTTCATAACTGTCAATAGGTTAAGGTAGAACATCAGAAACTAGGAGGTGTGACTCAAGAGATAAGCATTCCTATATGGAAGTGAGAACTAAACATGGAATTCACTACGGGTTTACCTCGTACTCGCATACAATATGACTCCATTTGAGTAATAGTTTATGAAGTCACTAAGTCCGTTCCCTTCTTGGCTATCAAGTCTACAGAATCAACAGGGGATTATGCTAAACTCTACACTAGAGAGATAGTATGCTTGAACGGGGTTATTTTGTCTATCATCTCAGATAGAGGTCCTCAATTTACATCTCATTTCAGGAAATCATTTCAGAAAGGTCTTGTTACTCAAGTGAATCTCAGTACACCATTTCATCTACAAACTGATGGTCAGGCAGAGCGTACCATTCTAACCTTAGAGGACATGTTTAGATCTTGTGTGATCGATTTTAAGGGTAATTGGGTGATCAACTACCTATCATAGAGTTTGCCTACAATAATAACTTGCATTCCAATATTCAGATGGCCCCTTATGAGGCACTGTATGGGTGTAGATGTAGGTCTTCTGTTGGTAGGTAAGAAGTAGGTGAAGCAGCCTTGATTGGGCAAGATTTGGCTCATGAGGCTAAGGAGAACGTTCAGCTCATCAGCGATAGACTAAAGACAACTCTGACTCATCAAAAGTCCTGTACAAATGTAAGGAGGATAGACTTAGAGTTTGAAATTGATTATTGAGTTGTTCTGAAGGTGTCACCTATGAAATGGGAGGTGATATTTTGCAAGAAAGGGAAGCTTAGTCCTAGGTATGTATGTCCTTGTAAAATCCCTAAAAGGTTTGGTAAGGTGGCTTATGAGTTAAAGTTTTGTAGCTGAACTAGTAGCGGTTCATCCAGTCTTTCATAGTTCCTTATTGAAGAAGTGTGAAACTGTCACCCATGATATGAGAGGTGACATTTGGAAAGAAAGGGAAGCTCAGTCCCAGGTATGTATTGTCTTTGTAAAATCCTGAAAACGTTTGGTAAGGTGGCTTATGAGTTAAAGTTTTATAGCTGAATTAGTAGCAGTTCATCCAGTCTTTCATAGTTCCCTATGGAAAAAGTGTGTGGGTGATTTGACATTGATAGTAGCTTTAGAGAGTGTGTCTATAAAGGATAGCCTCACCTATGAAGAGGTTCTAGTTGAAATTATTGACCGTCAGGTTCTTAGGTTGATAAAAAAGGAAGTCACTTCAATATATATTTTACGGAGGAGTTGGTACAAAGAGAGCTACTTAGGAAGCAAAAGCAACGATGATGGCCAAGTATCCTCACTTCTTTCCTTCCGATTCCATTTCAAGTTGAGGTAATAACTCCTCTCCAACTTTTTGATTAATTTTGTGTAATTTCAGTCTCACCATCTTGTTCCCACAAATATTCTTGCATTTTAGCATATTTGCATGTTTATTAAATTAAGTTTAGTTAGATATAAGTTTGTAATACTTAGTGGTAGGGATTGTACTTCCTTCCCTCCATACTCAACTTGTTTGGTCTTCATTCGAGAAAGAATGATCCCAATGGGGAGATATTATAACATCTCGGACTTCCAGAAAGGGTTAAAACAAAAAATTTGGTCAAGTACATGAATCCAAAATGGACTATGGATTCATAATATCCTAGATGGTCCGTGTAGGGGACCACAATCCATTAAGAATGTCATGAGTGACCATCCAGAACTACCCTGAGAGGGGTCACCTAAAGGTATAGGGGTCTGTTCAAGTCACATAGTCAAGGATATCGAACCTAGGTCATGTCTTGAGTGGTGGGGCAACTTCAAAAGATCATATCTTTCGCTAGAAAATAAAATTTGGTGGCCCAACACCTAAAGGTCTTTGAGTCCTCTTTCATATGCCACCAAGTTTGCCTAATTCCTAGCCTGAATTAAAATGTTACACCCATTTTAGTGAAGATAGGGCAACATCATGACCCACTAGATAAACAATCATGCCTTAGACGGCCCGTCAAGCCCCTCCTGAAGGTCACAGCGTCAGTTTTAAGTGAGGTTGCACCCCCAAGGCCAGTGTAAAGGATCACGTACTACTAGATGGTTCATGAAGCTTCACATGGACCGCAAAGTCGTCCGTGAATGAGGTTTATCAGACTTGGAGCTTAGGGTCAATTTCAAACAATCATATCTTTTAGCACAAAATTAATTAGGTGGCCCATGGCTTATCAATTTAATGTTTTCTTAATCATCTTTCCAAAGCCACCACGTTTGTCTAATTCCATGTTTGGAGTAAAAAGTTATACCTGTTAAAGTGAATCCCTATCAGGCTGAGCATCTTCACAACCTGCTTGATGGGTCTTTGGGGCTCTAGAAGGCCCATGAAGCCTTTCTTAAAGTTACTTCATCGGCTTTTAAGTGAGGGTTGCATTCGTCTTTTCCCCTATGCATTTGATACTTAAACTATGTTGTTTAATGCTTAAACTACATAATTTTACTCAGTATAAGCCTAATAATCTATTCAAAAACTGCCAAGAACTTTCATTCTCCAAAAATAATCTAATTTAGAATGAAAAGAAGAGAAAAGAGGCGATAGTTTTTCCAAGAACAAGAAGAGGTCTTCTTCTAGTTCAGCCCCAAAATCCAAAGGACTTCTTTGTAGTGTTCGTCACCTGGTATGTGGAATTTCACTAGTGGGTTTCTTTCACCCATAAGGTCCATAGAATTTAGTCAATTATTCAATTTCTCATAAATTTTTAAGACCTAGGGTTTCCAAGACCTTGGAGATTCATTGTGATTTAACTGCTATAGTTTCCATGATCTAAGTAACACGTTTCTTGGAAAGTTTGAATATCCCCATGTATAGAGCTCAGAACCCTAGCTTGTATTAACTATCAACATTTTATGAATTATACTTGTTAGTCACATTAGTCAGAAAATCATACTTCATAATTCTAATGCCATATCTTTCGGTATATATATATGTGTGTGTGTGTGCACGCGTGCACGCGCGCGTGTGTGTTGCATTCTTACATATCAGAATTTTGAGCTACTCAATATTTTAGTGCATTTTAGCTATACATATTTATTTAGGGGTAGACTTAGCATCGGGTTGGACCAGGGTTCAGCGTACCCTCAAAGATCCTGAACTACGTGTTAACGTAGGTTCATAAGTCCCCTTTGTTGGGCATCCGTTTTAGTGATCATGCCAATGTCATGCCTCTTTACCCCTTATAAGGTATATTGGGTCCTCTCGATGGGGCATATACATCGGACTCCATAGTTAGCTCACATGGTTTATATCAATTAATAGTAGCTCCTACAGTCATACTGTTATTACATTGACCATGTTAGTAACATTTACTTCACTATTAAGTTTAACATGTTATCTTCATGATTAGTACTTGGTCATTATGTATAGCTCAGTTTTCAGTTATTCTTCAATACAACCTATTACCATGCTTAGTCTAAATGTACAGCAATATATTGTTTTGTTTAGATCGTTCAACTTAGTAGTTATATCCTGCATGCTCAGTACATTTAAAGTAGTGACGCACACTTTGCGCTACATCATTTTATGATGTAGGTTTAGGCGCTCAATATCCAGATCAAGCTTAGTATGATTTCCAGCCCATACTTAGCAACTTCAGTAAGTGAGTCCTCATCGTGCGAGGACGTTATTATAACATCCCAAAAATTTCTAAGTTTAGACTAGAGTCATTCTTTATGGTGAAAAATATTTGTACTAAGTGATTCTAATTTTTGCTTAGGTGTTAAGGTTACTAAAATTCCCTGGCATAAAGTTGAGTTTAAAACTTTCCTTCCAATTGACTTTCACTATGTGATTTTTCTTGGGTCAACTTCAATCAACTATATCTTTTAGCGTATACATAATTAGGTGGCCCATGAAATATCAAATCGAAGGTCTCTAAGTCCTCTTTCCAATGCCACAAAATTTGTTAAATTTTGAACTCCAAGTAAAAAGTGATGCCCGTTTATGTGATGCCTTTGCATTCTTTGTAAGAAAGGGTATTTTGGTATTTTCCTTTTCCCCACATGTCTTAACACATTTTTCCTGACCCAACTAAGGGTTTAATAAGATTCTAAAATACCCATTCACATTCAAATCACTTAGGCTTTTTAGAGCAAGGTTTCAAAAGGAGAAAAGAGAGGTTTTCATGCGCTCTTCAACATTCATTGATTTTTGCCAAGAACATGGTTCTTTCTTGGTATGTGAGGTTTCCATAGAAATGGAATTTTTCGTCCTCACACCAATCATGTAGTTCTTCCATAAATTTATTCATCAAATTAATTCTTGAGTAGTTCTTGAGTTTTAGCCCACTTCTTTATCTATGGAGATTTTGAGTTCTTCAGTTGAGGGTATTACGAGTCAGTGGTGTTTCTTGATATAATTTGAGTGAGATTTAAATGAACTTGTGTTGCGTTTATGAATAAAAGAGAGTTTGGAAGAAACCAATTGATTCTAGATATGTTAGGACCCAAAATTTAACAAGAAAATTCGTTAGATTTCTGGGTCTAGGCTGGGGCAATGTGCCCCCATAGCACTAGTAGGGTTGACGCCCTGCACCAGTAGTGTGCCCCAAAGTACTCCCAGTACTTTTGGGGATGATACGAAGCGCTATCGATAAGCTAGTATCGTCTTCCATTTTTTTATCCATTCTTCATTCTGTATATGTTCGTTTGAATCGTGTCTTCGTTCTATTCTTGTTATTAACTCTTAAAGTCTTCATTAATTCTTAAGAGATTTTACATATCCTAATCACATCTCTTAATTTACATTTCAAATAAATTAAAGTTAAGAGGGAAGTTCAAATGACCCTTTTAAGTTGTTTTGAGAAGTCTTCTGCAATTACTTGATGATATACTATGAGTTTACGGTATTTTTGATGCGTTTCTCTTAGAGTTTGTGTTTTTCTAGGGATACTTTGTACTATAAATAATGTTTTGGGTATAATTTTTGCAGGAAATAGGCTTGGATGCAGTTGATGGAGATGAGAGCTAAAAAAGTGCAGAAGTAGCCACCAATAGAGTGACCACAGACTATAGGTCCAACAACAGTCCATGGATGGGTAGTCGTAGGTTCTGTTATGGGGTTTGAAGTTCCAGTACTCAGTCCATGAAATGCTAGGACGAACCGTAGTCCAGTCCACACACCGTAGGTGATGTATCATTAGTGGAATATCAGGGAAGTCTGACCAAGCGTGGAACTATGGAGCTGACAACAGACCGTAGGTCGAACCACGGTCCTTCTTGCACATCTGTCATTGATGATCTAGGAGTTGATGGTTCTAGTACCTGATGAAAGTTTCTAAGTGTTGAACCATGGATGGTGACCTATGGACCGTAGGTCGACCCACAGTCCGTAGGTTGTATTGTAGACAAAAGCTGCGTTCTAGCAATTTATTTCCTTATTTTGTTTCTTGTTTTATTTAGGACTTGTTTTATCTAAATAGGAGGTGTAATCCTCGTTTTGGGGGTTAGACATCATTGTAAGGTTTTAGTTTTGTTCTTTGGGAATGAATTTGAAAAATCTTAGCAATTAACTTTTCGAATTTTGTTTAATAAGATTTTCACATTCAAATTCAATTGAAGATTTTGGGTTTCATCAATTCTACTTGTAGTTCATGAATTCTTCTTATCTTATTGTGAATTGTGAACTCTCAAGAATTAGTAGCTAAATCCACAATTAGGGTTGTGGGAACAAGCAACAATTATCAATTCATGAATAATAATGAAGTAATTTTTGAGTAATGTTTATACATGTATTGTTAATTCTTTTGCTTAGAAGTCTTTTTAACGGTTGCAAACGTTAGACCTCCCCTTGTTTCTACTTGCCGGACCAAGGAGGTACGGAATGAGAAAAGAATTAACAACATAAATTTAGAGGATGCTATCTAATAATCTAATTTCAATTGGAGTGAGGGTGAAAACTAAGCCATATATTGATATAATGACTAATCTAGGGTAAAGGTAAGGGTTAGTAAAGCATACACCCGTAGCTAGGCCAAGGTGGGTGGCGAGATTCTCTACTTGGAGGACCAATCACTTAGGGATATCTAACTTACCAATGTTGCATGTAAAACACTAGTAAAGAATTACTATTATTAGGATTACTGTGTTAAGAGCTTGTGGGGAACACATATACCTTAGTTTATTTCTCTTATTGATCAACCAAAGTATGAATTGTGTTTATTTGTTACTTAAGCATTCTAAAATGTTACGTATTTACAAAATCCACCTTGTTTACTTTCCTTGGAAATAAGTTGACTAAACGTATATAATAGTGAGTTAAAGTTAAGTCTAAACCATATTCCTTGTGGGATCGACCCCAACCTAGAAGTTGGGTTCTTTTACTTGATACCGATCGCTTATACTTCTTTAGGGAGGTGTAATATGAGCGTGTCAAATTTTAGCGCCACTGCCAGGGAATTTGGCTTTTTGATTAAATCTAACTTTATTATTGAAGTTTAGTCAAGTATTTCCTAATTTTATGTTTTGTTTTTTCTTTGTCTTTTATATGTTTCTACTGTAGCGTATGCTAAGTACACAGTGTCCAGGCAAACCATTGACCCCCTACGATCCAGAGTTGAGTAAAACATTGAGAAAAATGAATAATCAAGGGGTCCACAACAATCCAAACAGAGAGGGTTTAGAACATTGAGTAGAGTTGCAACCTTCATATGTTTATAATGAACCCGCTAAGATTCATGGTGGTAATATAATTGGTAATGCAGAAAGAGTTCAAAATCTACCAGCACCGATGTTTCTTGAGCATTACAGGGCTGATTATGATGCAGCTACATCGGATGGGCCTATTGTTCTTCAGCCTCTACCTCCAAGTCACACATTTTTGGTAACCAGAAGTGTGATACAAATGGTTACAATGAGAGGGTTGTTTGATGGGTTGGCTTCGAAAGATCCTAATGCTCACATGGTGAAATTTTTACAATGCTTGCAACAGTTGTGTCGGAGACCGGAGCTAGATATAGATGTCATTGGTCTGAGGGTCTTTCCACTATCACTGACTGGAGATGTTGTTGTGTAGTTTTGTGAGTTACCATACAATTTGATCTATTCATGGGACCAAATACACAAGGTGTTCACAACAAGATACTTTCCGGTGCCCAAAAAGCTAAATCATAAAGATAAACTGAACAATTTCACAACACTACTAGGAGAGTCAATAAGCAGTTCTTGGGCACTGCGCACCGATTTCATTAGAAGTGTTCCAAACCACCACATCGATGATAAGTCTTTGAAGGAGTATTTCTATAGAGGACAGGATGACAAAATGAGAGATGTGTTAGATAAAATTGTTGGAGGATGTTATTCTTAGTGTAGTTTTGAGGATATTCCTGAGAAGCTTCAAAGGATTTCCCAAAACAACAAAGCATGGAGCACTACAAAGGAAAATACTCGCAAGATCACTTTCACTGTCCAAACCACAACAAACCAATCCAGTGATGATATTCGGGAAGAGATAGAACAAATGAGAATAGAATTAGGTTTGGTATTAAAACATGTGAGTGGTAGTGCGAAAAAGGTAAATGTTGTGAATTATCTAACTAGATCTCCACCACCACCAGTAGAGGAGTGCTACTATGAGGAGGATGCTTACTTGGTGAATGATCAGATAGGGCGTTTCTGAACCAACACCCAAGGTTCCAACTTGAATAATTGGCGCCAAGGTAAAGGATAACAAGGTTGGAACTATGGAAGTTACAATTGTGAGAGGAAATACAACTGTGAGGGTAACTATGTCTGGGATGGGAACTACAATACTGACAACAACTATTACTAGAACAATAATGGCAACATGAATGATAGGGTAGGTCCCTATGTCCCTCGTAGTAATAGAGAGGCTAGTAATAGTATGTCACACATTGAGGATATGATGTAAAAGATGATGAAGAAGTTTGATTTTACTGATGAAACTGTGAAAGAGATGCGAAATAACTTGTCTAGAATCGGTCAAAAAGATAATGCCTATGCAGTGTCGATCAAGCAAAATGAGATGCAGTTTAGTCAGTTCTCCACCAATGCAAATCCACATCAGCCTGGCACACTTCCTAGCAACACCATCCAAAATCCAAAAAATGATGGGCATTGTATGGTAGTTACCACTCGCGTGGGAAAGCAGACCATTGATCCCTTCATGCCGTCTGAGGTTGAAAAAGTGTTAGAGAAGGATGAAGATGAAATTGAGGTTACTGAAGTCCCAAAAGATACTGTTGTAAAGGAAGTTAAGTTGACCTAAAAAGTTTCTCCTATGCCTAGATCTCCACTTCCATTCCCACAAAGGTTGGTGAAAAAGACTAAAGGAGGAAAATACCGCAGGTTCATTACTATGTTGAAGTAACTGTCGATCAATGTCCCATTGATAAAAGCTTTAGAACAAATGTCTGTGTATGCTAAATTCATAAAGGACTTGGTGACCAAAAAGAGGATTGTCAATTTTGAGAATGATGAGAGGTTGCAACATAAAATGCTATTGTCACTTGTGCAAAAGAATGAGGATCTTGGAGTGTTCACTATTCCTTGTACTGTTGGGATGTTACACTTTGCAAAAGCATTGTGTGATTTAGCTACCAACATTAACATGATGCCGCTGTCCATCTATAAAAAGTGGGGTTTAGAAGCTCCAAAATCAACTTCGATGTGTCTACTTATGGCTGATAGTACTGTGAAAAAGCCTATTAGTATTCTCCAAAATGTCCTTGTGAAAGTGGAGTTCATTTTTTCGGTGGATTTTGTAATACTTGATTGTGAGGTTGATTTTAAGGTTCCCATCATCTTAGGGAGACCATTCATTCCTAGTAGCTTGCCTTGATCGATATGGAACGAGGGTAGATGAAGTTCTGACTGAATAATAAAGAGGTAACTTTTAATATCTGTAGGTCTATGAAGTAGGAAAGTGATCTTAAGTTGGTATCAGTGGTGTGTCATATTGTGGAGTGAGGTGATGAAGTGTTTATTGAAGAGAGGTTTGGTGTTAATGCACTGGCAATAGTAATGATGAATTTTGATGGTGATGGTATTGAAGACTATGATGAAATGGTTGCCGCACTTGATAGGTTCGAATTCCATTCCAAACCAAAAAGATCGGAGTTAGATATGAAGAATCACAAATCCCCACCTGCTAAACCGGCTGTGGAAGAGACTCCCAAACTGGAACTCAAGGCTCTACCTTCACACTTAAGGTATGTATTCTTGGGGAGAGATAGCACTTTGCCGGTAATCATTGCTGTGGATCTGAGCGAGGTCAAGTTGAGGCCTTGGTTGCTGTTTTGAAGAGGTTCAAGAGGGTTATTGGATGGACTATTGCGGATATTATTCGTATTCCGCCAGGCATTTTTTCTCACAATATCCAATTCATGCTGGATAGTAAGCCAAGCATTGAGCATCAAAGGAGACTGAATCCCCCTATGCAAGAGGTTGTGAAAAAGGGATCATTAAGTGGTTAGATGCTGGAGTCAAATCCCATTGCTGATAGTAGTTAGGCTTGTCCAATTCAGTGTGTGCCCAAGAAAAGGGGGAATCATCGTGGTTCCAAATGCGAAAAATGAAATTGTTCCAATGAGGCCAGTGACTGGTTGGAAAGTGTGCATGGATTACTGCAAGCTAAATGCATGGACAGAGAAAAACCACTTCCCTATGTCGTTCATGGATTAGATGTTGGATCTTTTCGCTGGTAAGGGTTGGGATTATTTTCTAGATGGGTATTCAGGCTATAATCAAATCTCTATAGCTCTAAAAGTCCAAGAGACGACCACCTTCACTTGTCCTTATGGGACTTTCGCAATCAAAAGGATGCCATTTTGGTTGTGTAATGCTCTAGCGGCATTCCAGCGGTGTATGATGTCGGTAATGTTAGATATGGTGGAGGAAACTATTGAGGTATTTATGGATGATTTCTCTGTGGTAGGTGACTCGCTTGATGGTTATTTGATGCATCTGGTCGAGCTATTGAAATGGTGTGAAGAGTGCAATCTTGTGCTTAATTGGGAAAAGTGTAACTTCATAGTGAAAGAGGGTATAGTTCTGGGGCATCGAATTTCACAAAAAAGGTATTGAGGTTGATCAAGCCAAAGTTGAAGTAATAGAAAAGCTTCCACCACCCATATCTGTCAAAGTTGTTTGGAGTTTTCATGGGAATAGAGGTTTCTACCGGAGGTTCATAAAGGATTTCTCAAAAATTGCACACCCATTGTGAAAATTGCTTGAAAAGGAGTGTAAGTTTGATTTTGGTGATGCTTGTCTGAGAGAATTTGGAGAGTTGAAAAAAAAGTTAACTTCCGCACCTATCATTATTTTACTGGATTGAGGACGACCGTTTGAAGTTATGTGTGCTGTAAGTGGGGTGGTTCTTGGGGTAGTATTAGGCCAGAGGCGAGAAAAGATTCTTCATCTGATTTACTATGCCAACAAAGCTCTGAATATGGTTCTAAAGAACTATACACCGACTTAACATAAACTCCTTGTTGTGGTTTTTGCATTAGAGAAATTTAGGTCCTACGTCCTTGGTTCTAAGGTCATAGTGCATACTCACCATTCTACATTGAGGTATGTGATGGCTAAAAAGGATGCAAAATCGATGTTGATAAGATGGGTGTTGTTGTTGCAAGAGTTCGAGTTTGAGGTGAAAGATAGAAAGGGGACCGAAAATCAAGTTCCTAATCATTTGTCCACATTAGAGGAGGAATCTATGATCAAGTTTGAGGATTGTGTTGAGATTAATGATTCGTTCCCTGCTGAACAAATATTGGCGACTTCTTATACTCTTGTCCCATGGTTTGGAGATTTTGATAATTACTTGGCAAATGATTTGGTTGTGTCAGAGTTGTCATTCCACCAAAGAAAAAAAGTCATGTATGATCTAAAGAAATTTATTTGGGATAAGTGTTACTTGTTTTGTATTTAAGATGATAAGTATACTAGAGGCGTGTCATTCATTGCCTTTTGGTGGACACCATAGTGGCATCCGAACTACTCGCAAAATTTTGCAGTGTGGGTATTACTGGCCTTCCATCTACCAAGATGCTTATGATTTCACCAAGTCTTGTGATCGTTGCCAAAGAGAAAGAGGAATTTCAAAGAAGCAAGAGTTACTTATGAATTTGATATTGGTGATTGAGTTATTTGATGTTTGTGGCCTTGACTTCATGGGTTTATTTATAAGCTTGCATGGGATGCAATATATTTTTTTACAGTTGACTATGTGTCAAAATGGGTGGAAGAAATTGTGCTTTCAAACAATGAGGGAAAGAGTGTCACCGCATTCTAGAAAAACAGTATCTTCTCCAGATTTGGTACACCTAGGGCGATTATCAGCGATGGAGGTTCTCACTTTTGTAACAAGTTGTTCAAGGCATTGCTAGAAAATATGGGATTCATCATAATGTTTCCACTCCGTATCATCTGCAGTCTAGTGGGCTAGTTGAGGTGTCAAATAGAGAGATAAAGCAAATCCTTGCAATGAATTTGAACTCCAACAGAACTGATTGGTCAAGAAGGCTTGATGATGCTTTATCAGCCTAACACACTGCATTCAAGACCCCCATAAGTATGTCCCCCTACCAACTTATATATTGGAAATCATTCCATTTGCCTGTAGAGCTAGAGCATAAAGCAATATGGGCGCTAAAGAAGTTGAATTTGGATTGGGGCCGCATCGAGCCAAATACTGAATGACATGAATGAGCTTGATGAGTTTTACCTAAAAGCATATGAAAGTGCAGCCTTTTACAAGGAGATAATGAAGAAGTACTTTGATTAAAAGATTGAAAAGTGTGAATTTGTTGTGGGTGATTTGGTACTCTTATTCAACTCAAGGTTGTGCTTGTTTCCTGGCAATCATGTCCAAGTGGCCCGGGCCATTCAGTATCACTCAAGTATTTCCACATTGAGCGGTTGAGCTCGAGAACAAGGAAGGAATGAGGTTTAAAGTGAACAGACAAAGAATCAAAGTCTACTTAAGGAAATCTGAGAGTGTGCAAGAAGTTATTGAGACTTATTATCTTGATGAAGTCTGAGTAATCACGGTGTTTGCATCGTGCCGCGACGTTAAATCAAGCGCTGCTTTGGAGGCAACCCAAGATGTACAATCTAGCCAACTATAGAATTTTTTTTTCGGTTTTGGAGTTTTCCTCTTACTTTTGATTTTTGTAGCTCTTTAGATAGATGTTTATTTTTTTTTATTAGTGTTGGATAGATATAGAATAGGGTTCATGTCAAAAAAGTTTCATGAAAATGCAAAAGGATAGTCCTAATGGTTGCTATGTGTGCAGGGACGAAAAGGCAAAATATGTAGAAACCTGCTGTGCAGTGGTCTACGGACCCCATCGAAGGTCCGTTGGTCAATCAACAGATCGTGGATGGCGTCCATAGAGCCCAGGTAAGTCCTCTATTTTTTCTAAGTGTCAAAGTGACCAATAGACCTAATCGATGGACCGTAGGTCGACCCATGGACCGTCGATAGGGTCTGGTGGGTCCAAACAAGGGCTTTTACGTGACCCGACCCAGACCCCTATTTAATAAAATCGTTCATTTTTAAAATCTTCCCACTTCCATATTCCTGCCCCCTCCCCAACTATTTGTAACCCTTCAAATACCCATAATCATCAATTAATCACCCCCATATCACTCCCCAATTGATACATATCAGTCCCCTATCTGCCATATCTACCTCTTCTCTCCCAAATCATTTCCCTAATCACTTCCATTTCTTTCCCAAGCGATTTCACAATCTAGGTTTGGTGTCCACATTGTTCTGGGAGTTTTTGCAGTCGATCACACACTTACCATTGTTGATTACTTGTAAGGTAAGTTTATTTCTTCAAACTTTGACCATTTCATAATTTCATATTGAAATCACAACAATGAACTTGACCTTGGGTTGTTAGATCAAGTGTTTGAATGTTGAATTTGTAGTTTGAAACACGCTTGGAATGACGGTATGTGAGTGTGTTGTAAATTAAAACCAACTAAATTAATTAATAGGTCTAATTGGAAGTTTTGACTTAGGGTTCATTTTTTTAGTATGTTAAAAATTTGAATGTGTGTAAATTGGAACCCTAAGGATGATGAACTACCAAAAAATTTGTTGAAATGTATATTTAGACTTAAATTAAGTCTTTACTTGATGAAACTGTTCATTGACTAAAAGTTGAGGGTAACCTGGCATAGAAATGACCCACAACATAAACCCATGGATCGTAGGTCAACCTACAAATCGTAGGTCGAGATCCGTGGACTAGTGGCACACAAAAAATTGCTGAAGTGTAGAACCACGGTGTGGAATACGGTCCATCAATTGATGAATGGAACATTCTTCACATCCGTATTTCCCATCTAAAACCCAAAAATGTGACCTCCCGACTACAGAGGGGACCCACAGATCGTCAGTCCATCAACAACCATAGGTCACCAAACCAGCTACTGCCTAAATATTTTTGAGTTGTTGTTTAGGTCCAAATCTTGTTCTAAAATTATTCCATATGTCTTATTGTCTTGTTTCACTACTAAAATCTTCCACAGGTACCATGGCTTCAAAACAAGATGCAACTTACGCACAAAAGGGAAAGTCCAAATATGTCGCTCCTTCCCAGCGTCTGCTTAAGGAGGATACTCATATCAAGTAAATTCCACCTACCACTAGGATCTTCCCCACTTTCCCCCGTACTACTTGCTGATTCCTGCAGGTTGTCTCTACCAGTTCCAAGGTCGAGGCCACTGCCTTACAGTTTGAGGAAGGAGCTACACTTTCCATTTCTGAGTCGCAGTTCGACATTAGTACTAGCAGAAGCACCACTTCTTCCTCTGAGGCCGATAGCCCAGTACCTGCCAATTTGTGCTTGCCCTGAATGCCGATGAATTGAATAGATGGTGCGTTCCTAGCCAGCATCAGTTGTATGAGAATAGCACAATGATGAATGAGCACGGGAGGATAGCTCGGACTATTATTGAGGAGCATAGGGTACTCATAGGTTGCCTCCACACTGCACCAGTAATTGAGGAGCTCTTTCGGGTGTAGAAATGCGAGTGGATCGCATGGAGCCTTGGGACCTACAGCGAGGAGATGACCAAAGAGTTCTATGCCTCTTATGATGCCACCATCTGAAATTCCATACAAAACAAGCCAGGCCCATAGCTCAACCTCCACTTCAATCCACATTGGTATAGGGTTTCACAGTCGACATCTCAGATCCATGATCCACCGATTCATCTATGGCCCAACTCACGCTCTTCCAATTAATATAGTACAGTATAACTATATTTTGGGCATCATTTAGAGTGGGGCATTTAAGAGGGATGGTGCACAGAGGGAGACACTTTTGTGGTGGCTTGCACATCATATTGCCGTGGATAGAAAGGGCACTAAGTGGGTATGGACTCCTACTCTGGGTATTAGGAAGGCAACTCTGAGCTTCATTGCAAAGTTCTTTTGTTAATTGATATGGAATTGACTGTCCCCTAGTCAGGCGGATAATGTGGTTACATGGGACCGGACCGTGATGATAGCTACCATTTTAGCAGTGTAGGAGATTGACTTTGTGCGCATCCTGATCACAAAGATCCACAAGAGGGCCTTCAAGGACACCATCACCCTTTCTTTCCCGTGTATGATATTCCAACTCTGTAGGGATGCTTTGTGCCGATTTGGCATTGTGACTGGTTGCTTGAGGAAACCAAGACTTTGGATATCGTCCTCATTCGAGATGATGCCAACTTAGCTGCAACATGGAGAAAGCCACATGTTGCCATACCGCCCTCAGATGATTAACTTGTTACGGATGTGAAGCAAATACAGACAAATGAGACCACCATCCTAGCCTCTTCAACAAATGCTCAGGCTTAACCATCTTCGGCCACTAGCCAGGCACAGAGCTCTTACTGGACCACTCCCTCTTCAGGATCCACTACCGTGTCTTTAGCACGAGTCCAGAAGCATGAGACACAGATGGACACTTTGCTGCAGCACATGAGGCTGTGGACGTAACATTCTATTGATGAGTCCAACGCGAGGATGGAGCAGATGATTGATTGGAAGATTCAAGCCATTTACAAGCACTTGGATGCTTTCGAGTTAAGAGTCTTGGACAGGCCTGCCCCTGCCATTGATGTGTCCATATTCCAGATGCAGTGAGCTAGCCTCCGTGCTGATGTTGTTGCCCCACTAACCCCTTTAGAGCCTGTACCAGAGAATACCCCTACAGCGGAGGAGGATGATCTGGTCATGACTGCCTTATTCAGTGATGCTATGCCACAACCTCACACTTCCGTGCTACTAGGAAGCACCTCAGTCATGATCAGTTTTTCGACACTAAGGTGGGTCTCCGCTCAAAGAAGAGGGAGCGCAGCAGATTGAGACAACACAACGACAGTCCATTCTTGATAAGGAGATGAGGCAACAGCGGGCCCGTGTAGTGGATATTGGCCCATCTAGCATTTTGACCACTACTGAGGGTGTTTCTTTTGTTGGTGAGGGTGCTACTGATGTCATCCAGAGTGTTGATCCAACAGGCTTTGGGAAAACAGACCCACTAGCTTATTTAGTGGTCTTTGGCCCAATTGCACCATAGGTTTGCTTCACCCTAACTCTTTATTTTTTTGTGCATTAAGGGGAGTTGCACCTTATTTAGTCAGGGGTAGGGTAAATGGATTTTGAGTGATAGGGTGAAGTCTGAGTAACCCAACTCATAATCCTCCTTTGGGGTTTTTTCGCCTATATTCTTTTCCCCAAGGGACTATTTACTTTCATGCTGAACTGGCATGTTTACAAATGTATGTGTAGAAGTAAGTAGAAGAATGAAAGCTTGATGGCATAAAGAGTATGAAATTGATACCCATCCAAATGTTTTGAAATATGCTAGATCTATTGGATTGATGAGTTGAATGTGTTAGATCTCAATATGACATGATAAGGAACCTATTTGACCTCATGACTTAAGATAAAACTTGAACTGGGTAATCTAATAATTTGATAATAAAATAATGTGTCAAGTGTGTGTCAGAAAACTTTTAATGTTCATACAGTATGTGCCAATCTAGAACTTATCCCGTTGGTCCTACTAAGATAATCTAGGCTAGAAGTTAGGAAATGATCATATGCCCTTGTTCAAATAAGTCCACTCAAGCCTAAAATGATGCAACCAAAAGAAATAAATGTTCCCTTTTATCCAAATATTTGAGCTTAATGTAGACAACTTCTTTCAATACACCCAACTCATCTTTCCTAAAATAATTGTTTTGGCCATGGTCCCTCCTTGGACATGTGAACCTTGACTTAGGCCAAAAGCCTAAGTGGAGGGTGGCTAGTTAAAAAAGTTACCTTGATCTTGGCCCTGGTACAACATCGGATATTGTACACCTCAGCTCATGCAAAATACATAAGTTCTTAATGGCTATGAAAAAGGAAATCGAAAGAAAAAGGGTATGAAAAGAGTTTTGTGTTGAAGAGAGAAAAAGAAAAGAAAAGATAGAAAAAAATGTGACTTTATTCAAAATAAGCAAAAATATGAATGACAAAAGTGCTGAAAGAAACAAAGAAAAATAAAGTAAAAGAAATAGAAGAAAAGTGAAAAATATGAGCTATAAAATCAAAAGTCACATCTGTATTGAAGAGAATCAAGGGAAAGAAAAGAGAATGAAAAGATGTCAATAATTGATTGAGGAAACAGGTACAAAGCCTATGCAATGTCAAGGAGGATAGAATTGTCACTAAAAAGTACCCAAATGGACCATACATGACCCTGAGCCTATGTTACATGCTAGGAAAGCCTATAGTGATCCTAGTGACTAGTTTGGAGAGTCTATGTAGTGAAAATAAGGGTAAGACTATGGTATTGAGCAGTAACTGTACTTGTAGTCACTTCTGAGCGTGAGTGTTGAATGAATCCTTAAATGTGAAATTTATATCTATTGTGTGACAAAGGGATTTCTTTTGAAGTGAGGGCACTAGTTACATTGTTGGAGAATCAATACCTTGGTGATTATGCAAAATGTATGTTGTGGTGTCTATTGGTCAATCTATGTCATGTTTTTATCCGCTTGAGTTAGCTTGTTGAGTCTAGATGAAAAGATTTGCACTAATGCGATAGAATTAATTGAGAAAGCCATGTGTTTGCCTAATTTTGTATGACTGCTTCTACATTAGAGTCGTTTAGAGTCGTAGTATGTCGCTTGAGGACAAACAACATGTTTAAGTTGAGGGTGTTGATATACCGTGAGAATACAATTTTTTTTATGCATTTCAGTTTGAGTTTCTGTGTGTCTAGTGCTATTTTGTATTAAAAATAATGTTTTGTGTATAATGTTTGCAGGAAATTGTCTTGGATGCAGTTGATGGAGTTAAGAGCTGAAAAAGTATAGAAGTAGCCACAAACAGAGTGACCCACAGACCGTAGGTCCAATGACGGACTGTGGATGGACAGTCGTAGGTCCATGTCTAGGGGTTGAAGTTCCAGTACCCAGTCCACGAAAACCCAGGATGGACCATAGTCCAATCTACAAGCCATTTGTGATGTATCGTAGGTGGAACATCAGGGAAGTTTGACCAAGTATGGAACCACGAAGCAAACGATGGACCGTAATTCGACCCATGGTTCGTCTTGCATATCCATTGTTTATGATTTAGGAGTTGAAGGTTTGATGAAATTTTCTAAGTGTTGAACTACAGAGGGTGACCTCGGTCCGTAGGTTATGCCATCGAAAGAAGTTGGGTTCCAGTAGTTTATTTCCTTATTTTATTTCCTTTTTTGTTTAGGACTTGCTTTCTATAAATAGGAGTTGTAATCCTCGTTTTTTCGGGCTACACATTATTTTAAGGTTTTAGTTTTGTTCTTTGGGAATTAATTTGCAAACTCTTAGCAATTGACTTTCCCGATTTCGTTTTATAAGATTCTCACTTTGAAATTCAATTGGAGATTTCGGGTTTCATCAATTCTACTTGTAAGTTCATGAATTCTTCTTATCTAATTACGAATTGTGAAATGCCAATCATGAGTAGGTAAATCCACAAGTAGGGTTTTCGGAACCATGAGCAATTAACAAAGTAGAATAATAATTAAGTAATTCTTGAGTAATGTTTATGCATGTATTGTTAATTCTTTCTCTTCGAAGTCTTTTTAATAGTTGCAAACGTTTGAACTCACCTCGTTTCTACTTGTCGGACCAAGGAGGCAGTGAATGAGAAAAGAATTAACAATAGAGATTTAGTGGATGCTATCTAATAGTCTAATGTCAATTGGAGTTAGGGTGAAACTAAGCCATACATTGATGTGATGACTAATCTATGGTAAATGTAAAGGTTAGTAAAGCATACACCCATAGCCAGACCAATGTGCATGGTGAAATTCTCTACTTTGAGGACCAATCACTCAGGGATATCTAACTTACAAACTTTGCATGTAAAACACTAGGAAATCATTATTATTATTAAGATTAGTGCGTTAAGAGCTTGTGGGGAACACACATACCCTAGTTTCTTTCTCTTATTGATAAACCAAAGTGTGAATTGTGTTTACTTGTTACTTAAGCATTGTAAACTGTTACTTATTGACAAATCCCCCCTATTTACTTTCATCAGAAATACATTGACTAAAATGATATAATAGTGTGTTGAAGTTAAGTCTAAACCATATTCCTCGTGGGATCGACCCCAACCTATAAGTTAGGCTCTTCTACTTGATAACAATAACTTATACTTCTTTAGGGAGGTGTAATTTGAGCGTATCAACTATAAACTTGGACTAAGTCTAGAGTAAATAAGTATGTGTCATGACCCATGGGTACACCCTAGACGTAACATGACATACAAGACCCTGAGAGGCCTGGTATAAGCCATTTAGCCTTCATAGTCAAGATAATAGAAAATTGGGAAAATTTTGAAATATTTTCAACGTAATCAAAATTATATATAAAATGAAGCAGACGTCTCATACAATTGTCTCAAAACCATCTAATACAAAGAGTCATTAGGACACAACCCATACAATAGTGTTCAAAACATAAAAGCAAAGGAACATAAGGAAATGGTAGCCAAATCCTCTAATGTTGTGAGGACTCACCAATATTCAAGTGTCCCTTCTACTAAGATCTTAGCTATGGGGATGAGAGTCGGGTAAGATAGACCCTATTTTTGGATAAGAAATGTAGGCAAGAGTACGTGTTAGTACAAGAATGTACTAAATATGATAGCTTGCGTAAACATCAACATAACCATAAGAGTTAGACAATATAATTCATAAAGCATAATCAATGAAAATATAGATCAATTCAACATATAAGGAATACTTCTTAATGTAACCTCAAAGCATACTTAGACAACATATGGGTAATCCTCCAGTAGTCTTACTCATCATAGAAGGCAACCTTAGCAATCATCTAAGCTCATTACCTATCATTCTCATCTTTAGCTTATCTTTTATAGACATAGGGAATCACCTCCTTGCCTTCTGATAAAAGGTAATGGGTAGTCACCTCTTGCCTTATATATATGGTCATGGCCACTCGCCCCATCTTATGGGATCATGGGTACTCGCCTCCATGCCCAACATCATATGCCATAGGTACTTGTAACCACGTCATTCTATAAAGAGTCATGGGTACTCGCCTCCATGTACTTTCGTTATAAGATATGGGTACTCGTCTCCACATCTTTCAGTATAAGATATTGGTATTTGCCTCCATATCTTTCAATATAAGGGATCATGGGTATTTTAATCCATGTTAACATTAGGGAATAAGGGTAGTCGCCTCTTACTCTCCTTTAAGGAATATAGGAAATCACCTCATATCCTTCTCAATTAAAGGTAATGGGTAATCACCTCTTGCCTAATTTATTTATTAGCATTTCAGGTGAGCAATCCTTTCAATCTAGAATCATTCAATGTGAGAAATCCTTTCACATTCATACTTAAAGAAATTTATGTGGGAACTATCCCTTCCACAACAATTCAATCGATAATGAACAATTCATATCATAAGCTTTACTATCAAAAAACTACATCTCATAATCATCGTATATGCTTCACTCTCAAATCAATGTATATCACAATCATCATATATGCTTCAATCTCAAAGCAATTCAAATGTATCTAATCAATCCTAAAAGACTACACACAAATTATCCTTTCATGGCATCAAACCCATTTACATCAATTCCAACCTAGAAACATGGGTTAAGCTTGTGTGCATTTGAATTCATTCTAAAAATATGCAATCCTATCAATTCAATCATAAACAATCATAATCTACTCAATTGGATAAACATTCATCAAGACCCACGACATTAGAATAAAACCCTAACTAAAATTGGGGAATTTCTACTTTTAAATTGGGAAATCTTGGCGGCTCCATGGATGGAAAGCCATCATACCTTGATATTAAAGACCACAATTACTTGAGAAATGGAGACTTCACCTTGATCCTAGCTTGACCTCTTTCTTCTTCTTTTTCAAGTTCTAGAGAGAGAAATATTTGAGAGGACGAACTTGGGATTTCTTTTGGGTTTTGGAAATAATGAGTTGAATGGGTGAGTTTTGGGGTTAAAATCATATATATAGGGGTCATAGGCTTGGGTAAAACGACATAGTATTAATTGAATTAAAATTGTAAAAGACCAAAAAACCCCTAAGCTAAAACTGTCGAACGACCTTCACAAGTGGTATCATGGCTCGTCAAGGACTTCATGCCCCATAGTGGTGCCCGTGGTCCTTGACCATTGGCTAGGCATTGCCACCACTCAACCCCTAAAACCTAAGTCATGACCACGACCTCTCCCACGACCTATGGTGGCCATCACGAGGCGTCAAGTAGCTCATGAAAGGGTCTTGAGTTTTGGGATGTTTGGGCCTGCTACTGCCTGGCTCACCACGCCCCTCACCATGACCCGTGGTCCCCACCACGTGGTGTCATGGTGGTCGTGGCAGGTGAGCACAACGTGGTGAAGGTTTCCCTAGTGCACTTGCTTGGCTCTTTCCTTCTCACATTGCCCTACCATAACCTACTAGATTCTGAGGTGTTACATTATCTCCCCCTTGGGAACATTCGTCCTCGAATGGAATTCTAGACACTTCATGAAAGAAAACACTCAATACTACCAGCCTATCATACATGCAATCTCTTCTAAATGCACAACTCAAAGAGGAACCATTGACTCCAAGCTAAACATACTCAATGCACTAAAAGCAATGTAGGAACTAGACCTAACAACCCAATATGCATGAAATTTCTAAATTTCTCATTTTCAAGGAGGAATTACTATCTTATAGCTAAAAGCATGCTCAACACAATCTCATGGAGCCTATATGCAACTCATTCTCAAAAGCATAGCTAAAGCCTATTCAACAATTCATCTCATGAAGTCTATAGGCACTAAATGTACAACAACATGAGGAAAATCAAATCATCTAAACTCATTTTCTTTCAAAACACAAGTTTTTCATGAACATGCATAGCATAAGGAAATCAGGGGAATATCTCAAAAATGACATCCAAAACAAAGAGCAAACCATGCGGAATTCATTAGCTCAACCTAGAGTAGGAGTAGAAGGAAAAAGATAAGGATATCGGGACATCATATCGGCCTCGGACTTCCAAGTAGCACCCTCAACTAAATGACTCCTCCATAATACTTTCACAGAAGCATCTTCCTTATTTCTCAATTTCTTATCTTGCCGGTCTAAAATCTCAATCGGAATCTCCTCATAAGAAAGATTTTCATCAACTTCCAAACCTTTTAAGGGAACTATAGATGTTACACCTCCGACACACTTTTTCAACATGGAGATATGGAAAACCATATGCACGGATGCGAAATAATTAGAAAAATCAAGCTCATAAGTAACTTACGAACACGCCTCAAAATCTGATATGGGCCTACATAATGGGGACTAAGCTTTTTTTTCTTCCCAAATCTAATTACACCCTTTATGGGTGAGATTTTGAAGTAAACCCAATCATAAACATTAAAATCAAGATTTCTTCTTCTAACATCATCTTAGGACTTTTGTCAACTTTAGGTTGTTCTCAACCTTTCTCTAATAAGTCAAAGTTTCTCTATAGCCTCATGAACTAACTTGGGCCCTATCAAGGCAACTTCATCCACCTCAAACCAACCTATAGGAGTTCTACACCTCCTACCATAAATAGCCTCAAATGGAGCCATACCAATACTAGAGTGATAACTATTATTATAAGCAAACTCAATCAATGGCAAGTGATCATCCCAATTCCCCTTGAAATCGATGACACATGCTCACAACATATCTTCCAAAGTTTGGATAGCTCGCTCTACTAGCCCATCGTTTTGTGGATGAAAAATTGTGCTAAGCTTAAATTTGGTTCCAAGATCCATTTGGAAAGACTTACCAAACTTAGAAGTAAACTGAGTACCTCTATAGGAGATAATCGACAAACACAATCTATGCAACCTTACCATTTCCCTCAAATACAACTTAACATAGTCTTCCGTCGAGTAAGAAACTTTGATGGGAATGAAATAAGTTGATTTCATCATTCAGTCTACTATAGCCCAAATCGAATCATGTTATCCTTGAGTGTGAGGAAAACCAACTATGAAGTCCATATTCAAATCTTCTTGCTTCCAAGTAGGAATACTAATATCTTGGGATAAAACTCTCGATTTTTGATGCTCAACTTTGACTTGTCAATTTAGACACTTAGCCACGAATCTGATAATATCCTTTTTCATCCCATTCCACAATTAGACCTCTCGCTAATCACGATACATCTTTGTGGCTCCTGGGTGAATAGAATTTTGAAAACTATAGACTTCTGACACGATCTGTTTCCTCAAGTCATCGACATTCGAAACACACAAACGACCTTGATATCTAAGTAAACCATCTCCCCATGGGAGAAAGCCTCAACTCACTTTCTAACTACCAATTTGTTCAATTATACTAAGGTCGGATCAAGACATTGCTTAGCTTTAACATCTGTCAAAAAAGTCGATTCTGAACCATCATTTACCCTAACACCACCCTTAGTAGAGTCTATCAACTGAATACCCAATCAAGCCAATCTATGTACATTTCGTAGCAATTATTTCTTATCTTCTTCTACATTGCAACACTACTCATGAATAACAGGCTAAGAGCATCCTCTACTACATACACCTTAAAGGGGTGATAGAGAACACTCATATCATAATCTTTAAGTAACTCAAGCCACCTTCTTTGGAGAAGATTCAGGTCCTTCTGATTAAACACATATTGTAGGCTCTTACGATTGGTGAACACATCTACATGAACACCATACAAATAATGCCTCAAAATCTTTAAGGCAAAAGGCACCGCCCCTAATTCAGGATCGTGGTTAGGATAATTCTTCTCATGAATCTTAAGTTGCCTTGAGGCATTGGAAATAACTTTTCCATTTTGCATAAGCACACATCCTAACCCAATTCATGCGTCATCACAATAAACAACAACACTTTCCATCTCTTTTGGTAAAGTCAACACCCGAGTAGAAGTAAGTCTATCTTTCAATTCTTGAAAACTCTTTTCACATAATTCAGACCATATGAACTTGACTTTCTTTTGAGTCAAAGTAGTCAATGGAGAGGAAATCGAAGAAAACCACTCAACAAACCTTCTGTAATAACAAGCTAAACCCAAGAAAGTTTTAATGCTCGAAGGGGATAAAGGTCTAGGTCTACTCTGTACCACATCTGTTTTCTTACAATCTACCTAAATACCCTTACTTGAAAGAATATGACCAAGAAAAGCTATAGACCTTAGCCAAAACTCACACTTTCTAAACTTTTCAAAGATTTGATGGTCCTTGAGAATTTGTAACACAATAATTAAATGATTTGTGTGATCATCCTATCTTCTCGAATAAATCAATATATCATCAGTGAACACAATTACAAACATATCAAAGTATTTTCTAAACACCATATTTATCAAATCCATAAATGGCACCGGAGAATTAGTCAAACAACACGACATAACAAAAAACTAATAATGACCATTTCGGGTTCTAAAAGACATTTTTGGAATATCGTCCTCTTTCACCCTCAATTGGTGATAACCCGACCTAAGGTCAATCTTAGATAAGTATCTCGCTCCATGGAGTTGGTGAAACAAATCTATTTTTTGAAGAGGATACTTATTCTTAATGGTCAATGTATTTAATTGCCGATAGTCAATACAAATTCAGAGTGAATCATCTTTCTTCTTAAGAAACAAAATTGGAGTACCCCATGGAGAGATACTTGGTCGGATGAAACCCTTATCCATGAAACCTTTCAATTGTTCCTTTACTTCTTTAAGTTCTACAAGAGCCATTCTATAAGAAGGAATAGAAATAGGCTGCATAATTGGAAAAAGGTCAATACCAAAATATATTTACCTTTCTGGAGGAATATCGGGTAGATCATTTGGGAACACTTTTAGATACTCATTTACAACACAAACTGACTCAAGAGTAGGGGTTTCAAAATCCATATCCCTCACCAAACTAGATTGTACATACAACCCTTAGAAATCATCGTCCTAGCTTTAAGGCAAGAGATAAACTGACTTATAGGCGTAGAATTTCCCCCTTTCAACTCTAGGATAAGCTCATTTGGAATTTGAAATCTAACTACATGGGTTCTATGATCAATAGATGCATAACAAGAGTTCAGCCAATCCATACCCAAAATAATATCAAAATCTTGCATATTAAGCTCTACCAAATCAATAAGAGTAACTCTATGGGATAAAGAAATGAGACACTTTCTATCAACCCTCTTAGCAACAATAGAAGCACCAACATGTGTAGAGACAGACAAAGGATCTAACAACACATCTGGGAGCACATCAAATCTCATAGCCATATATGGCGTCACAAAAGAAAAAGTAGCACCAGGATCAAGTAAAGCATAAACATCAAGTGGAAAGACTTTCAATATATTGGTAACCACATAGGGAGAACCCTCTTGTTCACTATGAGTCTGAAGTGCATAGAACCTAGTTTGCTTGGGAGCACTAGTACTGGAACTAGTTGGACCTGATGAAGGATAGGGTTGAGCCCTACGACCATTATCTCCCTCATTCTTAGCAACTCAAGGACAATTCCTTACCACAACCAAAACAAGCATTGGAACCCGCTAAACATTTACCTTTATGGCTTCTTCCACACTTAGCACAATTATGCAAAGAAAGACCATTACCACCTCCTTGAGGTTTATCATTAGACACCCTCTCTTTGTTGATCTTAGGAGAATTAGAAGAACCTTTCCCGAAAAACCTTCGGCAATACTTACGACGACCATGTCCATCTGTCCTAGTACAAGAGAAATTACGATCACTGGTTCTAGACTTCGTGTTCTCCCTAAATCTTTTCTTAAGTTTATTGTCTTCAATCTATTGGGCAAGAGTCATAAGACGAGCAATATCCATTTCATGGACAAGAAGAGTCATACAACACTCTTTCGATACCAATTCAGACACACATGAAACAAACTTGCTCATCCTTTCCCTAGAGTCGGTAACTATAGAATGATTATATTTCAACAATTGAGTGAAACTCAAAGCATAGTCATTCACACTCATATTTCCTTGTCGACGATTAATGAACTCAAGAACTTTTGCCTCTCTCATCTCAAGAGGAAATAACCTATCACAAAAAGCAGACTTGAACCTTTCCTATTCTAAGGGACCCGCATCTACCTATATCATTTCATTCCATTAGTTGATCTAAATTTGTGCAATCCCATTAAGTTTATAAGTGGCCAATTTTGCCTTTTCCACCGAAGTCACTCCTATAATAGACAAAATATTATAAAAATCATCATTGAACTCTTGAGGATCTTCCTCAACCTTAGAACCATAGAATTCGGAAGGATTCATCCTAGTGTAGTCCCTCACACTAGATGCGGCCATACCCATATTTGGGTGCATGGGGTTCAAAACCTCCCTATTGGCTTGGGTCATCAAGGCTTGAGCCAACACTTGAAAAACAGTCCTAAACTCCACATTAGTAACTTGCTCGGACAAACAGTCGACCGAAGCTTGAGGAGCTTGAAGAGGAGCTCCTTGATTAATATGTTCTACCTCGGTCCTTCTAGCAAAAGCTCTTCGAGTAGTCATATCCTGTATACCATTGGTTAAGGATAATGAGAGAGACATTATAGAGTTACACTTTATCGCACGACTTAGAATAATTAAGAAGTGAAGTTTCCTAAACATGTTGTAGCCTTTTATTCATAAATGTGGCGCACTTCACACTCATGCACAAGTGTCATGACCCAGGGTACCTCCTAGATGTAACATGGCATAAAGAATCACAAAGGACTCCATACAAGCCACTAAGTCATCATAACAGAAGAAATAAAACAATAAGATTAATACAATAGTCCAAGTCCAATTTATTTTTATAAAACGAAAAGTGGAATTCTAAACTCTTGTCTCATCATAGCCATCTAATACAATAGAATGAAATCAGGCCTAGCCCATACATCATGTCCAAAAGAGAAATACATGAATGAAACTAAAACAATAATGTCCGTCCTCAAAGCATGAGGACTCACCAACGCTCATGAATCAATCATATCACAAACTAGACATGAAACTGAGCACCCTGAATATCAGACCCTACATTAGGGAAAAATATAGGCAAGAGTATGCGTTAGTACAAAGCACTGTACCAAGGGACATTTCGTTTCATGACATGCAATTGACTAAGTTAAACATCCTACAAATGAGTTATAAAACATATGTCTTAAATCATGGTCAATGTAAGCTAACTTCATCTATAAAACCTTTGAACTCATATGCAAAACTTCTTGAAGTAACCTTAGTTCATTAGTACTTGTTTGGGAAATTATCCTTAACTGACATTGAGACCATGTAAGCTATAACATGGAATTCGATGTCTACCTCACAACAAAAAGGGGTATCATACATGCCAAAGGTAGAACCTCAAACTTCTAGCTTAAGTGGATCCACAAGCTAATCAACCGATGGGGGCACATAGTTATGTGATAAGGAGATTGCCACTAGAAACCCGACCTTTACTACGTGGGAGCTTCCATCTAATGAGATTACTTTGGAAACCCGGCCACTACTATGGGAGAGCTTCCATCTCACTATAAATATCCACTCCATGCTAAGCATAAATTCCCATGAAATAGTCATTTCTTACTTGACTTTATTACTCATGTATAGGTGACCTTCGACAACAAATTCAAGATAGTTTCATCAAGATTGCTTATTTTCTGTAATTCAATTAGGTGAGAAAGCCTTTCAACCTAAGAATCATTTCTATGTGAGAAAACCTTTCCATCATGCTAGTTATGTGTTTAGTGAGAATATCTTTCCATAACACAAAGTCATCATAATTGGTACTTTACTATCAAAGCACTCTTAAAACATTTGCATAGTAAAGGTCCAAACCCACTTTCAATCATCAACTCTCATAAAGCATGGGCTAGATTTTGATTTAATCATAATATATATAAGCTTTCAATACATGTTTACTTTCATAAAACTCTTCCTTGAAGATCAAAATCCCATATTATATGATTCATAGATTTAAAACATGGGGATTACATGTGTTCAAGGGGAAATCATATTAAAATCGTTATGTATCATAAATTCATGCATAATAGATCATAGTCAAATCATTAAAATCAATAATAAAGAGAAACCATGATAATTGATGAAAACCTTAACTCAATTGGGGAATTCTACCTTCTGAAATAGAGAGATTTAGTGTCATGACCCAGGGGTACACCTTAGAAGTAACATGGCACATAGAACCCCTAAAGGAACCATGTAATCCACTTAGCATATCATAACATAAAGAATTAGAATAATAAGAGTAAAAACACATTTAAGTCCAAAATTTTCATAAAAGCAAAGAGGAAGTCTAACTTGTCTCAATTAGTCATCTATTACAATAGAGTATAAAGTAGGGTCACAACCATTGCAAAAAAAAATCTGAAAGTCTAGTACAATGAAAGAAAGGAACTACAAGATATTGCTCTTCCTCAAATCGGTGAGGACTCACCACAAGCAAGGAGAATAGTCGATCCACGCTTTGAACAAGAAGGAAAATCACCTCAATCACCTGACCCTACACTTATAGAAAAAATGTAGAAAATATAGGTTTGTACAAGAATGCACTAAGTATGACAGTCATGCATAAAATCCTTGAAATCATTGTAAAAGGGACATTTAGTTGAAAAGCATTCACTTTACCAAGTTTAGGAATCATCATGAAGATTAATGTAAAAGCATGACTCGTAAGCATATTCAACATATAGGTCATCATATCATAATGGAAGCATACCATAAATACCCTTAAAGCATCCTTATGCAATGCATGAATAAGATCTCATAATCCTGCTTGAATAAGTATAGTTCATAGCTCATATTCATATCCACTCGGTTCTAAGCATTAATTCCCATATATTATCTATTAAGTCTTGAGTTAAGTTCATATTCATGGATGAATTTCATGACACTCAATCCAACACAGTTCATACTATACCTCATATATTCAATAAGTGAGGCTAGTCTTCCAATCTTAGAATCACTACATGTGACAAACCTTTCAGATCATATCATTTTCATGCATAAATGTGTACATAAGGAGAATCTTCCAGCAATACAACGACTAGATCATATTCATAATCACTTTACTCTTAAAGTGTTCATAAAGCATGTATTTAGATCTCATAATAATGCATAATTCATATACTTTGCCATTTAAGGACCATTGATCATATTCTATCAACACATATAGAATTACAACACTTATACATGGATGATAACAAAATTCAAGTAGTTTAATTACTACCTGCATAATTCTATCATATTCTACTTGCATCAAGCAATACCCTCGCAATTAGATCCAATTCGGGAAAATAGGGGAAATCGTGGATTCTTGGGAAAACCATTATAAAAGCAGTAATAAATCATCAATTTGATCATAATATAAATCAATTAAATCATTAGAATCGTTTTTGAAGTGAATCCATGACTTGGAGTAAAACCCTAGCTTTTGGGGAAAGATACAAGCTTTGAAATTGAGTTTGGATGGACTTCACGGATGAAAACTATACATGGATGAAGGACTATCATACCTTGATGAAGATATACCAAGAAATTAATGAGAAATGATAAATCCTTCAACCCTAGATTCACCTTTCTTCTTCTTCTTCCTTGGAATTCTAGAGGGAATATTTTGAAAAGGGTTTTGGTTTATGATTTGGGGATTTAGGAATTATAATTTAGATGAGTTAGTTTAGGTGTATAAAATACATATATAGTTAGTTTATTTTAGTGCAATATGACACCACTTTATAGTTAATTATAAAGGAAAACCCCAAAACACCCCTCCACTTAACTGCGAAAAGGCAGTTTCTATCTCTCACCCATGACCACCATCAACGGACCGTGGTTAGACCTATGGCCCGTGCTGGTGAACCATGGTTGGGGGTCTGGGGCTTGAAATGGGGGGCTTGACCTACGAAACCAAGCAACATGGCATGGACCCATCCATGAGGTGTGGGTGCTGCCTGTGGCTACTGCCTTAGGCAGATTCCAAGGAGGCCTCACCCACGCTGCCCACCTACGGGACGTGGGTGTTCTCATGGGTGAAGCTGGTTTAGGGTAGTTCTATGGTCCTCCTCAAGGATCCATGGTTGGTCCTTGGGGGGTCATACGTTGACGTATTAACCCAAAAACATATATATTTATTACTGGGACATATTTACGACTCTAACCCTTTTACATTAGGCTTTAGTTTAGTCTACAAATTTCTAGAATGTTACATTTAGGAACTCCATGGAAGAAAACTATCATATGTTGACTCCAATTGCTAGCCTTCAATGTAGGAATTGGAACCTTAGCTTTAAACCCTAGTTGAAACCTTCTTCTTCTTCTTCAAGTTTCTAGAGAGAGAATATTTGGACAGGAATTTGGTTTCCTTTTGTGAAATTGGAAGAATAAATTAAATGGGATGGATTTGGGTGTTAAAAGGCTTATATAGGGGTCTTAAACAAAGGTAAAATGATGTAGTATAGGAAATAATTAATTACGAAAAGAGCAAACTGCCCCTAAAAATAACTATCAGCTGTGAGTCACGACACATGAGTAATGGACCGAGGTCAGGATGACGGACGGTATTGCACGGCCGTTGTTGGTGGCTAGAGAGTTTGGTTTGACCTACTACGCTTGGACCACGAGGTGTGACCCATCGACGGATCGTGGGTCCAGCCATGATTCATGGCCTAAATAGACTTCTAGGTGGCCCTCTCCATGGACCCATCTACGGCTCGTGGCTAGACCCACGATCCATGGTTGTTTCCTCGTAGATGGCACCTGTAAGTCTTGAAATTAGCTAGGCTTCCCTCTTTCAAATCTGAGATGTTACAATATCTCCCCCCTTGGGATCATTCGTCCTTGAATGAGATTTAGTCTTTTTTCTAAAAGAGTAGGAGAGGAACTAACAACCCAACCTACAATGCAATGCATGCAACCAAGGAAAACTATTGACTCTAGGCTAAGACATTTTCAAAACATCATAATAGGTGTGAAACTAACTCTATCATCCCATTATGCATGCAATGCACATAAATAAAGTGCAAACATCAAGTCCAAGCTTAACATACTCAAATACATCATAAGGAAGTAGGAACTATATCTAGAAACTCAATTTGCATCAAATTTTCACAATTAGTCATGTTCTAACAGGAACTACCTTCTCCAAGCTAAAGGCATGCTCAACTCAATCTCATGGAGCTCATATACAATTAACTCTCAAAAAGCATATCTAAAGCATGTTTATCAATTCATCGCATGAAGTCTATAGGCAACTCATACTCAATGCACAACAACATGAGGAAAATCAATCATATAAACTCTGCTTCTTCCAAACCACAAGTTTTCATGAACATACATCACATAAGGAAATCATGGAAACACATAACAACACATGACTCTTAAAACAAGGATAATCGAAGTGGAACTAAATATCTCAAGCTAGAATAGGAGTATAAGGTAAGAGATGAGGATATTGGGACATCATGTTGGCCTCGGCCTCCCAAGTAGAAACCTCAACTAATTGATTCATCCATAAAACATTAACAAAAGCTATTTCCTTGTTTCTCAACCTCTTAACTCGCCTGTCCAAACTCTCAACCGGAACTTCCTAATAACAAAGAATTTCATCAAATCCCAACCCTTCTAGGGAAAATATGGATGTGGTATCTCCAACACACTTCTTAAGAATAGAGACATGGAATACGGGATGCACTGTTGCTAACTCATTTGGAAAATCAAACTCATAAGCAACCCTACCAACGTATTTCAAAACCATATATGGGCCTACATACCGGAGACTAATCTTCCCCTTCTTACCAAACATCATCACAACATTCATTGGTGAGTTTTTAAAGTAAACCCAATCATTAACTTCAAACTCTAGATCCTTTCTACTCATGTCGCTTTTGCCGACTTTGGGCTATTTTTAAACTTTTCCCTTATAAGTCAAACTTTCTCCATGGCCTCTCGTACCAATTCGGGACCTATTAGGACAACTTCTCCAACCTCAAACCATCCTATAGGAAATCTACACCTCCTACAATATAAGACCTCAAATAGAGCCCTATCGATACTTGAGTGATAACTGTTATAGTAGACAAACTGAAATCAATGGAAAATGGTTATCCCAATTTCCCTTGAAATCGATCACACAAGCCCTTAAAATATCTTCTAAAGTTTGGATAGTATGCTCTGCTTTCCATTGGTTTGGGGATGAAAAGTTGTGTTAAGGTTAATCTTAGTACAAAGCCCCTTTTGGAATTACTTCCAAAATAGACAAGTAAATTGGGTACCATGATCAGAAATAGTGGACAAGGGCAGTCCATGAAAACTTACCATTTCTCTCAAGTACAAGTTGGCATAGTCCTCCGCCAAATAGGAAACCCTGATGGAAAGGAAATGACCTGATTTCGTCATCCGATCTACTATCAACCAAATAAAATCATGTTCTCGCCAAGAGCGAGGCAAACCAACTATAAAGTACAAATTTAATACTTCCCACTTCCAAGTAGGAATGCTAATGTCTTGGGACAAACCTCCCCATTTCTGATGCTCAACCTTCACTTATTGGAAATTTGGACATTTAGCCAAAAATCCAGCAATATACTTCATCCCATTCCACCAATACACCTCTCGTAAATAAGGGTACATCTTGGTCACTCCTAGGTTATGGAATACCGCAAACTATGAGCTTCTATTAAAATTTGTTCCCTCAAGTCATCCACATTTGGAACACATAAACTACCTTGGTATCAAAGTATCCCTCCTCTCCCTTGGGAGAAAGCCTCTACAAATTTCTGAAGCATCACTTCTTTCAATTATATAAAAATTGGATCAAGAACTTCCTTGGCATTCACATCCACCACAAAATATGATCCGGAACAATTGTGAACCATAATACCACCTTTGGTGGAGTCAAGTAGCTGAACACCTAATTGAGCCAATCTGTGAACATCTTGAACCAACTCTTTCTTTTCTTCTTCAATATGAGCAGCACTACCCACAGACAACCGACTAAGAGCATCTGTTACCACATTAGGTTTACCGGGGTGATAAAGAACACTCATGTCATAATCCTCAATAACTTAGGCCACGTTCTTTGGCGAAGATTCAAATCTTTTTTATTAAACACATATTGCACACTCTTGTGATCTGTAAACACATCTACACGTACTCCATACAAATAGTGTCTCCAAATTTTTAAGGCAAAAATAACCGCCACTAACTCAAGTTCGTGAATGGGATAATTCTTCTCATGAATTTTAAGTCTCCTTTATGCATATGCAATAACTCTCCCATCTTTCATAAGAACATACCCTAGCCCAATTCTTGAGGCATCACAATAAATCACAAAGCCATATGTTCCTTCCGGTAAGGTTAACACTGGAGTGGAAGTAAGTCTATCTTTCAACTCTTGGAAATTCTTATCACAACTTCAGACCATATGAACTTAGCCTTCTTCTGAGTCAAAGACGTTAAAGGAGAGGCAATTGAAGAGAAACCCTCAACAAACCTTCTATAGTAACTGGCTAAACCCAAGAAACTCCTAATATCTGAGGGTGTTACAGGTCTAAGAAAAATCTTGACCACATCATTCTTTTTATGATCTACCATAATACCGTTACTCAAAATAATATGACCAAGGAAAGCTACAGATCTTAACCAAAATTCACATTTGCTGAATTTTGCAAAAGGTTTTTGGTCCTTGAGAATTTGCAATACGATCCTCAAATGGTCAATATGCTCATCCTCACTCCTTAAAGTAGATCAAAATATCATCAATGAACATGATCACAAACATGTAAAGGTATTGTCTAAACCATATTTATCAAATCCATAAACACCACTGAAGCATTAGTCAACCTAAATGATATTACCGAAAACTCATAATGGCTATAGCGAGTTCGAAAAGCCATCTTTGAAATGTCATCATCTTTCACGCTCAATTGGTGATAACCCGATTGGAGATCATTTTTAGAGAAATAACTTTCCTTTTGAAGTTGGTCAAATAAATCATCTATCCTTGGAAGAGGATAATTGCTCATAATGGTAACCTTGTTCCAATTTTGATAATCAATGCACATATGAAAAGAACCATACTTCTTTCTAACAAACAAATTTGGAGCACCACATGGAGAGATATTTGGTTGGATCAAACCCTTATCCAACAAATCCTTCAACTATTCTTTCAACTCCTTAAGTTCTGCTAGAGCCATACATTAAGGAGGAATAGAAATAGGTTACTTATCTGAGAGAAGGTCAATACCAAGTATATTACCAGCTTGGGAGGAATACCGGGTGGATCATCTAGGAAAAGTTCCAGAAACTCATTAACAATGGGGATCAACTCAAGAGAAGGCATTTCAGAATCTACCTCCCTCACCCTTCCAAGATGGTAAAAGCACTTAGAAATCATCTTTCTAGGTTTATGATAAGAAACAAACTGACCCTTAGGCATAAAATTCCCCCTTTCCACTCTAGGATAGGCTCATTCGGAAACTAAAATTAGACTACACGAGTTCTATAATCAATAGAAGCATAACAAGAGTGTAGCCAATAAATATCCAAGAAAACATCAAAGTCTAACATATCAAGCTTTACCAAGTCAACAAGAGTAACTCTATGGAACAAGGAAACAATACACTTTCTATAGACCCTCTTAGCCACCACATAATCACCAACATGAGTAGAGATAGAAAAAGGTTATAATAACACATTAGGGAGCACATCAAACCATGTAGCCATATATGGCGTCACAAAAGACAAGGTAGCACCAGGATCAAGTAAAGCATATACATCAAGTTGGAAAACTTTCAACATACCGGTAACCAAATCCAGAGAACTCTCTTGTTCACCTCTACTCTGAAGAGAATAAAAGTGGTTTTTCTTAGGAGCATTAGAATCCGAACCACTAGTAGGAGCTTGCTTTCCCTCTCTTCCCTTAGCTGTAAGCATTGAAAAATCCCTCATTTTATGATCACTTTTACCACAACAAAAGCAACCATCCATGCCAGTTAGGCACTTACCATCGTGCTTCCTTCCATACTTAGTACAATTAGGCCTAGACAATGAAGATCCACAATCATTACCTCCTTGAGTCTTAGGGTTAGACACCCTATCTTGGTTGACTTTGGAGGAGCATTGGATGAACCTTGACCAGAAAACATTTGTTGGAATCTCAGATGACCTCGTCCATCAGACCTTGTGTTAGAGAAATTACCATCACATATCTTAGCCCTTTATTCCTCCCTAGACATTTCCTTGAGTTTATCCTTTTTATTTTTTTGTTCATGTATTATGAGACGAGAGATGTTGATATCATGAATAAGCATTGCAGTCTGACACTCTTTAACCACCATTTCGGAAACATGTAAAATAAACTTACTCATATTAGCACTTGAATCTGCAACTATTGTTGGAGAATATTTAGACAATTGAGTGAACTTCAGAGCATATTCCCTCCAGTCATACTCCCTTGTCCAAGGTTAATGAACTGTAGCACCTTAGCTTTACTTGTTTCAAGGGTAAACAACCTATCAAGATGCAAAACCTTAAACTTCTCCAAATCAAGAGGACACACATCTTCCGGTCTCCTTTCCTTCCATTAGTTATACCATATTTGAGCCAGACCTTTCAATTGGTAAGCGACTAGCTCTGCCTTTTCCACCGGCCTAACTCCATGAACATCAACACCTATCGATCTCATCGATAAACTCTTGAGGATTTTCCTCAACTTTGGAACCATTAAACTCCGGAGGATTCATCCTTGTAAAGTCCCTCACTCTTGAAGCCTCCAAATTCACATTTGAGCTTGTGGGAACCACAACCTCCCTGTTGACTTGGTCCATAACCACTTGAGCCAACACTTGAAAAGAAAATCTAAACTCCACATTGGATACTTGCTCGGCCAAAGGATTGATCGAAACTTGAGGAGCTTGGACAGAAGCTTCTTGTTCGGAATTCTCCCTCATATTCCTTCTAGCATAAGCTCTTTGAGTAGCCATATCCTGAAGAACATAGGATAAGGATTAGGAAAGAGACCTTATAGAGTCAAATTCTATCGCACGACTTAAGAGTAATGAAAGAAGGGGAGCTTCCTAATCATCTTGTAGCTTATCATTCATAAATATGGTGCACTTCCCACTCATGAACAAGAATCTACTAGTTATGGCTTGTAAGACATCCTATGACTATTCTAAACATTGTGCTCCGATTACCAAGTTTTTCACGACCCAGGGGTACCTCCTAGATGTAACTTGGGGTAAAGAACCCTGAACGACTCCATACAAGCCACTTAGTCTTCATAACATAAAAAATAGAACAATAAGAGTAAAATAATAAGTCCATATCCAAATCATTTATAAAACGAAAGCGGAAGTCTAAACTCTTGTCTCATCATAGCCATCTAATATTATAGAATAAAATTGAGCCTAGCCTATACATCATGTCCAAAAGAGAAATACATGAAAGAAACTAAAACAACAAAGTTTGTCCTCACGCGGACTCACAAATGCTTGAGAATCAATCAAATCACCAATTAGCCAAGAAATTGAGTGCCCTACATTTGGAAAAAAAATGTAGGCAAGATTATGCATTAGTACAAAACAATGTACCAAGTATGATAGCCATGCATACAATAGTTAAATCATGCTAAAGAGGGACATTTCATTTCATGACATGCAATTGACAAAGTTAAACATCATATAACAGAGTTATAAAACATAAGTCATAAATCATGGTCAATGCAAGCTTACTTCATCTATAAAACCTTTGAACTCATATGCGATACTTCTTGAAGTAACCTTAGTTCATTATTACTTGTGGGAAAATTAGCCTTAACCGACATTGAGACCATGTGAGCTATAACACGGAATCTAGTGTCTACCCTATACCGAAAACATGTGTCCTACTTGTAGAAGGTAGAACCTCGAACTTCTAGCTTAAATGGATCAACTAGCTAATAGACCTATGAGGGTACATATTTATGGGATAAGGATATTAGTACTAGAAACCCGACCTCTACTACGAGGGAGCTTTCATCTTATGAGATTACATTGGAAACTCGGCCTCTACTATGGGAGAGCTTCCATATCACTACTAATATCCACTTGGTGCTAAGCCTAAATTCCCACAGAATAGTCATTTCTTACTTGACTTCATTACTCATGAAGAGGTGCCCTTGGACAACCAATTCAAGACAGTTTCATCAAGATTTCTCCTTGTCTTTGATTCAATTAGGTGAGAAAGCCTTTCAACCTAAGAATCCTTTCTATAAGAGAAAAACTTTCACATCATGCTAATTATGTGTTTAGTGAGAATATCCTTTCACAACATAACATCATCATAATTGGTACTTTATTCTCAAAGCACCCTTAAAACATTTGCATAGATTTCACAAAACAATACACAAGTCCATAATTTACCTCTTGAGGTCCATGCCCACTTACAATCATCAACTCTTAGAAAACATGGGTTAGACATGGATTTCATCATAAATACATGTAAAGCTTGCAATACATGCTTTATTTTATATAACTCTTCCTTGCATATCAAATTCAACATCATATGATTCATATCTTCAAAACATGGGAATTACATGGGATTATGAAGAAATCATCATAAAATCATCATGAATCATAAATTCATGCATAATAGATCATAATTAAATAATTTAAATCAACAATAAAGAGAACCCATGATAATTGATGAAAACCCTAACTCAATTGGGGAATTCTACCTTTAGAAATATAGAAGTTTAGAAACTCCATAGATGAAAGGAATCCATGGATGAAAAGAATATATGGATGAAAACTATCATACCTTGACTCCAATTGCTAGCCTTTAATGGAGGAATTAGAAAATTAGCTTGAAACCCTAGGTGAACCCTTCTTCTTCTTCTTCTTTAAGTTTCTACAAAAAGAATTTTTGGAGAGGAATTTGGTTTTCTTTTGTGAAATTTGAAGAATGAATTAAATGGGATGGATTTGGGGGTTAAAAGACTTATATAGGGGTCTTAAACATAGGAAAAAAGAACTAGTATAGGTACTAATTGATTAGGAAAAGACCCAATTGCCCTTGAAAATAAGTGTCAGCTATGATCCATGACACACCACCAACGGATCGTGGTCAGAAGGATAAACCATCCTCCATGACCGTTGTTGGTGGTTAGAAAGTTTGGTCTGACCTACGATGCTTGGACCACGAGGAGTGAACCCATCGATTGCTCGAGGTTCAAATGGTGGTTCATGGCCTGGACAAACTTCTGGGTGGTCCTCTCAATGGACCTACCTACGGCTTGTGGCTCGACCCACAATTCGTAGTTAGGTCCTTGTGGATGGCATATGTAAGTCCTGAAATTTCCTAGCCTTCCCTATTTCAAATCTGACATGTTACAACAAGACTCTACTAGACGTGGTTTTGAGACATCCTTCAACCATTCTAAACCTTGTGCTTTGATTACCAAGTTTTTCACGACCCAGGGGTACACCCTAAACGTAACATGTCATAGAATACCCTGAGAGGCCTTATATAAGCCACTCAACTTGCATAGTCAAGATTATAGATAATTTGTAAAATTTAAAAATATTTTTAACACAGTCAAATTTATAGAAAATGAAGCGGAAGTCTCATACAATTGTCTCAAAACCGTCTAATATAAAATTTCATTGGGACACAACCTATACAATAATGTTCAGAGAATAAAAGCAAAGGAACATAAGGATATGGTGGAAAAATCCTCGAATGTTATACCAATCTTCAAGTCTCTCTTCTACTAAGATCCTACTCACAGGTATGAGAGTCGGGAACAGCGGACCTTACATTTGGATAAGAAATGTAAGCAAGAGTATGCATTAGTACAAGAATGTACTAAATATGATAGCTTGCATAAACATCAACAAAACCATAAGAGTTAGACAATATAAGTCATAAAGCATAATCAATGCATATATAGATCAATTCAACATATAAGGAATACTTCTTAAAGTAACCTCAAAGCCTACTTCGCCAATTCATGGGTAATCCTCCACTAGTCTTACTCATCATAGAAGGCAACCTTAGCATTCAACCAAGATCATCACCAATTATACTCATCTTTATCTTATCTTTTATAGAAAAGGGGAATCACCTCCTTGCCTTCCTATAAAGGATAATGGGAAGTCACCACTTGCCTTACATATATGGTCGTGGGTACTCACTTCCATGTCCATCTTATGGGATCGTGGGTAGTTACCTCCATGCGCAACATCATATGACATGGGTACTCGCCTCCACATCATTCTATAAGGAGTCATAGGTACTGATTTCACGTATCAGGACACTACTTCCAGTTGAAGTTCCAACGATTGTGTGTAGTAATATAACCCAACAAGTGAGTTGGGGTCGAGTCCCAAGGGAGACGTTCGTAATTGAGAATCAATAGAAAAGAAAAAAAAAGTTCTAGTCAATCATAGCTATAAGAATTTATGAGTAAAAACATGATAAATTAAAGGGTGACACAAGTGTCAATTATCAAAAGAGGGTTTTGTAATTAATTATCAACTAAAAGGACAACTAAAAACGAAGATACAAATATGGAGATGGGATTCTTGTGATGTGAGAGGATTATATTCCAAGGTAAACTACCAGGTGACTGCTATTGATAAAAAATTTCTATAAATTGGTGACTAAGATAGACTATAGCAGGGATAAACTTTCTCTCGAACAATTTACCCCGAATCAAATTGGTTTCTCTCAAACACCAATAAGCGGCAATGAAGCTCGACCTTTGCCTTATTCCTCTCACTCTCTCGAGCTGAATGTGTGGGAGATGGTTTAAGATTCACTCTCTCGAGCTGAACCCACGACAACCCAATAACCACAGACTATCGATTCAATATTTTTGGTTTTAAAACCTCTCTCTCAAACAAGCCAAAAACACAAAGTTAAAATTATATTTGCAATTATAACCCCATTAAATTCAAACAATACTACTGAATGAAATAACTTTTAAACGGCAAATAAAAAATTAATTAGCAATACCCAACTGTTAATTCAACCCATAATCAAATAATCACACCCTAAGAATTGACGTTTTAGCTAGAAATAGTAAAAATATAGAAATCGATACCGAAAAGTGTTTCCATCAAATTGGGTATGATTGATATAGTCTTTAAAAATGTCTAAGATGAAGAATATTCGATACCCACTTCCAATTTCTACAAAATGGGAATCTTCAAAATCTCCAAAGCCAAGGAATGTTCTCTCCAAAAACCAAGTTCTAAAACTGAAATAACTCTAAAAAAAATGTTTTCTGAATGTAAAACTGATACTAGACTAGAAATTTAAACAAGTGTTTATAGTTGTCAAAAGTATGATGTGAAGGACCGCTCGGCGCAATTAGTCGAGATCACTGATCCACTCAGCGATTCACACTTTGTTCTAGTTCATCGCCTTTCTGCATTGGCCTGCAGTATATTCAGGTTCTTTAACTTTGGGTTATAAAGAACTGCATCGCGGATTTGTTCGGCGACTCGCCAGCTGCTCCTTTATCCCACAAACTCAATTTTCTTCTTCAGAGCTTCGTACACTGGAATATTAGGTGAGACCATAGCCATTCAGTGACTCACCTAATGGTTTAGGCAATCCTCCCACCGTCTTTTCTTCGTTCTTTCAACTACCTTGTTCCTTTTTGCCCAACATTGTCCATACTTTGTCTCTAACTCCAAATACCTGAAACTCAAAGATTTTCATCAATTATTGCAATAAAATATGAATTTGAGGACACTAAATCTATCAAAATAAATCCTTAAAAGAGTCCAAATAGAGGACTCATCAACACCCAAACTTAAACTTTTGTTTGTCCTCAAGTAAAACTCAAGTTCAGCAATTCAAAAAGGATGCCTCAAACAGTGCTACACAAGATTCAATCATGAATGCACACAAATAGGCTGAACTTACTCGTGCAAGGATCAATTGTGCACTCAAAGATTCATGTTGTGACTCACCATTATCAAAGAATCTCAAACTCACTGTACTTCCTTCTAATGCAGGTTCAAGCTCAACAAAGGTATTCAAATGCCCGCACACAAATGATGATTCCATAATCACTCATAGATTCAATAATTTAAAGTTCTGAAATCAAGATCAGCACTCACACTCACAAAGAAAAACTCAGTTCATGATTTCAGCCATAGGTTTTCCCTTATTTTCCAATCGACTTATGCTTCAGCTCATTCAAGATCAAAAAGGTCTTTTCAAGGCTTGTAATGGTGTTGAGTTTAAAGATATGGTCATTTAGGGTTATAGGCTAAAATCCTCATGAAATGTGATGTGAACAGTACCTTCTTTCCTTCTCTTTATCATTTTCATTCAAGTTCAAAAGTCCCCGCTTATTCATCTTTCATGGACCATTGGAAGCCCTTTCTTTTTCTTTTTTTTTTTGTATTTTCAAACTTCATTCCACAATTTTTATTTTTCATTCTTTTCTTCTTTTTCTCTCTCCTTTTTTTGTATGGAGGGGTTCCATTTTTCTCAAAATATGGGTAAAAGGGACTTCTTTTCACTTTCTTGACTTACCTTCTCTTTTCACCACACTCCCAACTTAGGATTTTGGCCTAAGTTGCCTAATCAAAAAAACCATAAATCATGAGGATTATAGGTAATAGGTCAAGAAAGGTCTCAATTTCATCAAGTTTCTTCCAAGAAAAGGGTCAAGGGTGTTCAAAAAGGAGTTCATACACTCACAAGGTAGGCCAGAAAAGAGGTATAATGTCAAATAGGTTCACACTATTTAAAGTCACATAAGATCATCTCAAGAAATTGCATCACTTAGTTAAACAAACAAATAGGGCAAATTCTATATGTTGATGAGTCCACAAATTGGAATCATTTAGGGCTATATTTTAATAGAAATTGTGTCCTTAAATTCTTATTTTATTTCAATATCTAATGAAAACCCTTAAGGTTTAGGTATTTGAAGTTTGAAGGAAAGCATGGACACTACGTCGCAAAAAGGAATGAAAAGACTGAAAAGAACAAAGAAATGAAGGCCTGAGAATTGCCAAGTCCACTTGGCAAGTCGCCAAAGGGTCTTACTTCTCCTTTTGTTCGAGTGTGCTGAGCCCTGAAGGAAAGGATCAAGTTAGCGGAAAAAGGTAGAAGTCGGCACATCCCCGAGAAGTTCCACAAAGAAGTACCATGTTGCCCAATGACCTAGAGCAAGACAATGTTGAAAGCTGGTGCAAGACGGCGATGAACTACACCAAAGGGCAAATCACCGAGTTGACTAGCGATTCCAACTAACGACGCCGAATTATCCGCTACAACACAAATCTGTGAAAACTATAAATACTTGTTAGAGTTGTAGTTTTAGGTGGAACAATTATTATAATATTCATATAGAATAGTTCTTTTTGATATTTTTACTCTATGTGTGGGAGGGCTTTGAAGACTTAAAGATCCAAAGGGTTTCATCTTCAACATTTCAATTTGGGTCACTTGTATTCTTCAATTTTGGCTTGTATCAAGACTTAAATCTTCATACCCAGTTGAATGTGAGCTCAATTTGGTATAAGTTTCTATCTCTTATACATATGTGGCTAAAAATCCCAATTCTTTGGGTGTGATTTAGTGAATGTCGGTTAAGATAATTGTTGGGTCTTGCTTGCTGATAGTTTAGTCGTAGTTTAATTGTGATTTTGTTTTGTAGTTATGGATGAATTTAATGAATTTGTAGTTGCAAATACAAGTTTATTTATGCATCTTCGGCTTGCTCGAGAGAGGTCGTAAAACTAAAACTACTAAATTGATGGCCGATGGGAGTAGGTCGACATGAGTTTCAGCTCGAGAGAGTGAATCCACATCTCATTCCCACACTCAGCTCGATAGAGTGAGTGGGTTAAGGTGTAGGCTAGTCTTCATGTTTCAAGTGGGTGTCCGATAGGAACGCATTTGAAATGGGGTAAGTTGCTCGAGAGAGAGCTTATCCCCCTTAAAGTTTAGCCTAGTCCAATTATCTATGAATCTTCTATCGAAAGAATGTACCCAATATTCTAGATTAAACTGTATTCCCATCACATCCTAAAGATCCCCTCTCATTACTTAGAAATCCTTGATTATTTTGGTGTTTTTACCTTGTGTCAAAACCCCCCATTGTTAATTGACACTCTTGTGGACCCCTTTAATTTACAATGTTTTTAATTGTTAATGTCTTTATCTATGAATAGTTAGAACTACATTTTATTCTTCTATTAATTCTCAAAACCACTCTATTGGGAACTATTCTAACTGTTGGCTGGGTTACTAAACTATTGTATGATCGTAGAAACTTGCATCAAAATTTCTGTCTTGATTAGGCAAACATTAAATAAAATAAGCACACAAAAGGTGTGGGCCTCACCCCACCACAAACAAAAACATTTGTTCTCAAATGTATATAACAAAATGTCCAGAATGTAAATTAAAGGAAGATAGTGAGAGAGGTAAAGAAGGGATCTTATCTAAGCAGTCGCTCCATCTGCCTGGACATCAGTGCCCGAAGTCAAGGGGAACAGCGGGATCGGATTCACCAAGGTCTGTTGAGTGTGTGTCTTCTAGAAAGACATGCACCGCTCTGCAAAATCCCCTGGTCCATGATGGAATATTAGGGTCCAGGGTAATGGTCTTCTTGGCATAAGTGGGCCTTTTTCCTTTGGCTTTCCCAGTAGTTGTGGTTAGTTTCGTAGTTTTGCCTTTCGATGTAACTGTCTCCTCATTTATCACACTCCCTTTTTATTTCTCTTGGCCTAGCTTTATTCTTTCCACGACTTTTGATTTAGTTATGTCTGCAAAGTGTTGAAGAGAAATTTGAAACATTTCTTAGGCAAGCTAGATTAGGCTCGCCAAAGGAATTATCTCTAAAACTGTAGTAAGAAGGCGAAATTGAAACTTCTTCGGTGGGTAACCAACTGATTTCGGTGGGTAGTCGATAGTTTTCAGCGAACCAGGATAAGTGTGCCGAAAGTTTCAGTGCATAAAGGTTCAAGGGTGCAAGTAAAGGGCGAAAGAGAAGACTTTCGGCGAGTCACCAAATGCTTTTTGTGACATCAAGCTTTTCACTGAAAGTTACAAAATTAATTATCAGATATAGCATGAAATCAAAAGCGATATGGGGACATTAGGCGAACCATCGATTGGTTTGGCGAGTTCTACCCAGCTTGCCAAATGGCCCAACGTGTCTACTTTCAACCTAACTTCTTGAATGTAATCCTGTAAACCCTGAAAACAAAATCAAAGCATGCACTAATGAAATTCAAGAAAGACCCACATTACCCATTGCCCTGGGATACTCAGATTTCTCCCAAATTTCCCTAATTTTGCCATTTGGACGATATTTGCTCTTAAGAGTAGTGTCACCCGCTCTATCTTTGATCAAATTTTTGACATTTAGTGCACCTCTCTGGTAGATTTAGAATTTTGATTGCCTATGTTGATTTGATAATCTTGTTCTGGCTAACGTGAAAGAAATTTTGAGGGATTTTGCATGAAAGTCACGGGTCTAAATATAATTTGAGTTGGGAAAGCAGTAATTTTGTTTTCAGTGATTGCAGTATTATATTCAAGAAGATGGGTTGAAACTGGGCAAGTTGAGCCCTTTGGTGAGTTAAGTTAAGCTCACCAAACTACTTGGCGGTTCGCCTAACATCCCCATTTCAGAGTTATTTTAATGCTATATATATTGTTAAATTCTGTAACTTTTGGTGAGACGCACAATTTAACCAATCGCATTCTGCTCCTCGCCGAAAGACTACTAGTTCTCCTTTTGTCTGCACCCTAAATAATCTCTGTGTGCTACACTCGGCGCACCGCTTAAGTTGAGCGCTTCACCAAATGGTTTAGCAAAGTAATTCTCAAATCAAATAGCCTTGCTTTTATCTGAATACTTTCTAACTTTATCTCAAAGTTTTGCAGAAATGGCTAGACTGAAAGTAGCGGGAAGAGATATGCCACCCCGACAAACAAGAGTGAAAAATTTCAGGAAAAATACAGAGGCAATAGATCCTCCCAAAAAGATAATGATAGTAAGAAACCCAGTGCAAGCAAGAAAACAAATGACCAAGACCCCACTATTCCCTCATGGAGATGTGGATTCTTCACAGCTATCCATTCTTTTCTGGCGGCTCATGATTTGGACAGTCTTGGTAAGTCAGTTGTTGTTGAATCATCTGAAGAGACTTCGGGAATTGATGCCCAGATCCAGAGTGATACATCTGGTACTGATGCTCAGGCAGATGGAGCGACTGCTTACACAGGATCACTTCTTTACCTCTCTCTCTGTATTTCTTAAATTTTAAATATTGTATACTTTTATTTGCATTTGAGGACAAATGCTTTTTTTGTGGTGGGATGAGGCCCACACCTTTGAGTACTACTTTTGTTCGTGTTTTGTGTTTATATTTGTGTTGTTTTGTTTAAAATTGTGTTAATACTGCTTTTTTATGTATGTTTGAGCTTGTGGCTCCTTTTATTTTAAATTTCAAACAGATTTTGACCCTTTCGAAAGATTTTGAATTTTTGCAAAATTTCACCACCCTTTATATGCTCATGAATGTGGTTGTTCCATGGCAAATTTAAGTCTCATTTTCGATCAATACGGATGACTTGCATAGTGCTTACAATCGAACGAACATGAATGTACAACTAAGATAAGGCCAAATGAAGTTGCATAGACAATATGTAAACTTTTTGCATCTCGTTGTAATTAGCCATTTATCAAATTGATTCTCTTGTGATGACCGTTGCACACTAGCAAAAGTGTGGACTCTTTTTTGACTTAAGTGTCGATGCCTTGTGTGATAAGCTTACCTGGGCATTGAGGTTTTCATTAGATATTTGTGATAAAATAAGCATTTGAGAACATTGGGGTTTTCATCAGATATTGAGATAAAATAAGCAATTGAGGACAAAATTTCTATTAAACTATTGCCCTAAATGAGTCCAATTTGTGGACTCATCAATACCCCAACTTAAACTTTTGCTTGTCCTCAAGTAAAACTCAAGTTACGCAGTACAACTAGGATGTCTCAAACAATGCTACGCAAAAACTCAATTATGAATGTACACAACAAGAATCAATTTACTTATGTAAGGATCAATTGTGTACTCAAAGATTCAAGTTGTGACACATTATTACCAAAGATTCTCAAGCACTCAATACTTGCTTCATATGCAAGTTCAAGCTCAACAAAAGCCTTCAAATTCCCTCACACAAATGATGATTCCATTTTCACATGCAAAGGTAAAATCAATTTAAAGTTAAGAAATCAGATACAACTCTAACACTTACAAAGATGAACACAATGCATGCTTTCACCCATACATTTGCCCGTTTTTCAAAACAACATTTGTTTCGACTTTCTCAAGATCAGAAAGGTCTTAACAAGTCTTGTAATAGGGCTGAGTGCAAAGGTTATGGTCATTTAGGCTCAGTGACTTTTATCCTCATGAAATGTGGTGCTCTCAACACTTCTTTTCCTTTTTCCTTCTTCATTTTCATTAGTGCATCATAGGTCATCCTATTATTCGCTTTCCATGGATTGTTTAGAACCCTATTTCTTTGGTACTTTATTCCACAACTTTCTTTATTTTAATATGGAAGGGTTCCATTTTTCTCAACACCATGGGTTAAAGGATACTTACCTTGCACTTCTTGACTTTCCCTTTTCTTGTTAACCACACCTCCAACTTAGGCTTTTGGTCTAAGTTGACTATTCAATTAACCACAATTCAAAAGGAATATAGCTAATGGATTAAGAAAGGTCTAGTTTTCATCAAGTTTCTTCCAAAGAAGGGTAAGACTAAAAGGGTGTTCAAGAGAGAATCACATATTCACATGGTAGGTCACAAAAGAGGAATATGTCAAATTGGTTCACACTCTTCGAAGTTGCCTAAGATCATATCAAAAGAAAGTCTTACTTAGTTAAGTGGAATAACAGGGCAAATTCTAGGTGTTGTCATGCATGGTTCCATGTAAGCTTATCACACAAGGCATCGACACTTAAGTCAAACAAAACTCCACACTTTAGCTAGTGTGAAATAGTTACTATAAGAGAATTGATTTGCTCAATGGCTAATCACAAAGAGATGCAAAGAGTTCATATATTGTCTATGCAACTTTATTTGGCCTCATCGTAGCAGTATATTCATGTTCGTTCGATTTTAAGCACTATTGAAGTCATCGGTGTTGATCGAAACTGAGACTCAAATTTTTCCAAGGAACAACCACATTCAACATACGAAAGGTGGATCAAATTTTTTAGATGGGTGAAAATCATTTTGCAATTTAAAATAAAAGGAGCCACAAGCTCAAACATCATCCACAAAACGAAGTATTAACACAATTTTAAACAAAACAATCCAAATATATACACGAAACACAAACAAAATAAGCACACAAAAGGTGTGGGTCTCACCCCACTACAAATAAAAACATTTGTCCTCAAATGCATATAACAAAATATGCATAATCTAAATTAAAGAAAGACAAATAAGAAGGTAAATAAGGGATCCTGTCTAAGCAGTCGCTCCATATGCCATGGCATTAATGCTTGATGTGTCACTCTAGAATTTGATAATGGTCCTCGGAGCCTCTTCAGATAATTCAGCAGCAGCTGACTTACTAAGATTGTGCAAATCATGAGTCGCTAGAAAGGAGTGGATAGCTCTGAAGAATCCACGTCTCCATGAGGGAATAGTGGGATCTCAGTGATTTGTTTTCTTGCTTGCACTAGCTTTCTTGCCCTCATTATCTGTTTTGGGAGAATCTATCGCCTTCGTATTTTTCCTAAAACTTTTTGTTCTTGTTTGTCGGGGTGGCATATCTCTTCCAGCTACTTTCGGTCTAGCAATTTCTGAAAAGATTTGAGATAAAGTTAGAAAGTATTCAGACAAAAGCAAGGCAGTTTTATTTTAGAATTACTTTGCCGAACCATTTGGCAAAGTGCTCAGCTACTTAGGCGGTGCACCGAGTGTCGCGTACAAAGATCATTTAAGGTGCAGACAAAGGGCAAATAAGTAGTCTTTCGGCGAGGCGTTGAATACGTTTGGTGACATTCTGCGTCTCACCAAAATTTATAGAATTTATCATTACATATGGCTTTAAAATAATGGAAAAATGGGGACGTTAGGCGAACTGCCGAGAAGTTTGGCGAGCTCGGCTTAATTCCCTAAATGGCTCAACATGCCTAGTTTCAACCCATCTTCTTGAATCCAACCCTGCTGTGTCTCCCAAAAATCGTATCATTTTGTTGTGTGTTGGGCCTCTCTGATACAATTAGAATACTTAAATGCCTATTTTAATTTGAAAATCCTATATGTATTATTTTGATCGTCAAAATGCCCGTATTTTTATGTCTTGGAACAAATGAAATTTGTTTGGGTGATGCTTGCATGTTGTTTAGATTGATTGGGTAAAGTCTGAGTAACACATTCATGTGCTAAATAACAAATATTTCTCATTTATAGAGCGGGTGACACCACTTTTAAGAGCAAATATCGTCAAATAGCCAATTTTGGCAAAAAGGGGAAAAATCTTAGTATCCCGAGGTGATGGGTAGTACTGGTTTTGTTCAAATTCCATGAGTGCATGCTTTGATTTAATTTTGGGGGTTGCAGGCTTATATTCAAGAATATGGGTTGATAATAGGCACATTGGGTTAATTGGCGAGCTAGGTCGAGCTGGCTAAACAACTCGGCAGTTCTCCTAATGTCCCCATCTCGCCGATAATTTGGTGCCTTGATTGATATTTGATACTGCAACTTTTGGAGAGAAGTATGACGACACCAAAAGCACTCGGCAACTCGCTAAAACTATTCTTATCTCCCTTTGTCTGCACCCTTGAGTCTACGTTGCTCTGTTACTTTCAGTGGATAATCACTTGTTCATCGAATGGATTTGGAGATTTGCCGATCAGGTTTTCCCATCGCTGAGTTGCCAAAATTTTTTAAGCTAAACCCTTCAAAAATTGCAATCTAGTTCGCCAAAGAGGTTCAGCGATTCGACGACTAGATCAACAAGTCTTTCTGCAATAAGATTTTATGTGATTGTGTTTGATTTTCTCTTAATTTCTCTCAATCTTTTGCAGATATAGTACGCACAAATTTAAATGATCCAGCCTACAAAAAAGCAAAGGGCATTACAATAAATAAAAGAGAATCAAATCCTCCACAGAAACGAAAGAAAAATATCCCACCGGGAGACAGAGGTAAGAGAAAAAAGCACATAGCTAGAAAAGGAATAGCTATTGAACCCCAAGTTGACTTTCCTGAATCGAAAGAAAAAGTGCTCTTGATTTCTCGAAGAAGTAGACACCAAGCTAAATTTCAGCCTATGCCCATAGGAGTTCCCTGAGATGCTATCCCACCTACTACTGAATCAGTGTCAGCTCAGGCACCCTCAATAACTCCTACACAGCCTATTGCTCCTCCACCTAGATTGCTGAACAGACTAAAATGTGAAGGAGATAGAGGAGAAGTTGTTATCTATGGATGGTCTGGAATGAAAATACCCAGATGTTTTGGACACCCTCCGCTACCATGAGTTCGAGCAATTCAAACGTCCTCGGGGCCCTTACCTTTCATCTTGGGTTAGGAAGTTTTACATAGCTTATGGAGAGTTGGTGCAAAAGAACAAGAAGAAGGCAAGTGAGTTTCGATCAGTGAAGTCAGTCAGGATCAGAGGCAAGGTGGTGGAGTGCCACGGTGAGCATATTAATGTTGTATTAGGTAGATAACTACACTTTGTACTCCCTTATGAGGAGTTTCCTATTATTACATCCCTAGATGATTTGAAGGGTTGGTTAGCTTGGCTGATTTCTAACACGACCCCGAGGTGGATCGATATAGGAGCTCCCATTGAGAAGAGGGACATGGACATCACCTCCAGGTTCTGGTAGGGCTTCATCAGCAACACCATAATGTCATCCCAAAACTAGTCTATTATGCGCCATCGTAAGGTGGCTTGCCTTAGTTCTATCATGGCCAGGAGGTGGATTAACCTAGGATTGCTGATTTCGTAGGAGATGGCCATGAGAGCCAATGAGAGACTTACCTCTCTGACAATACAAATTTAGATCATTGAGTTGTGTCGACGTGTTGGAGTACCCCCAAGATCCTACGAATGATATAGAGTTCATCCCTTCATCCTCCATGTACATCTGGCGTATTGAGGTCTAGTTCACACGAGAGGACGTTGACAGGAGGAGAGCAACTCCAGAAGATATCTCTCTAAAAGTGGATGTTGACTCGTTACCCGCAAAAGCACCTTTGCCTACTCTGGCCTCTAAGCCTTCAGGTACTTTGCACCCTCCTATTCTTCACATGTACTAGGTGCTTTTTACACCTCCTCCCAGCCAGCAAAGATTACTAAGGTGATGATCCTGAAGATAGGACATTTGGTGCAGTCAGTGGATGTGTGGGCTACCCGGCTGGAGAGGTCTATTTCGGAGATGATCGATAGGGCCATACTAGCAGTACATACCGCACTTCAGACTTCTTTGATGCCTTGACAGTGAGAGTCATTGCTTGTGAGAGAAGACAGGGGGAGGCCTCTGAGGTGATGGCTTTAAAAGCTGAGGTTACAAGTTTGAGGAAGGACGTGGACTATCTTAAGTCTACCGACTTCACTTTACTGCTAGAGGCTACTTAGGACAGTGATGCTCCTGACACCTCGGGGATTCCTCCGGCTACCACCGGAGAGGTGCAGAGGGGTGGCACAACAGAGGAATAGTCAGATGCATAGGCCAACTAGGAGATGATAGCAGTGCATGTAGAGTAAACGTAGGAGAGCTGCGATGAGAGAATATTCAGAGATTTTAAGATTTTGTTGGATCAGTTGTGCAGCCAGTGATCCAACCGTCATTGACTGAGACGTCCAGAGCTGCTCATAGTGGATCTGGCACTTTTATTCCTCATAAGGTGAGTTCGGATACTGAGACCCGAGACTAGACAGATGCTCCGGGTACTGATGCCCTGATTTAGACAGAGACCTTGACAGAGAGAGCAACTGTATAGACCAGACCCTTCTTTACCTCCCTCTTTGTCTTATTTATTTTTATTTTTGGATACTTTTATTCACATTTGAGGACAAATACTTTTATTTGTGGTGGGATGAGGCCCACTTTACATTTTTGCATATTTATTTTGATATTATATTTTGGGTTGTGAGCTATTATGGTGTTTTTACACTACTTTATGTGGATGTTTGAGCTTGTGGTTCCTCTTTTTTAAATTGTGAAAAGATTTTGACCCGTTCAAAAATTTATGCCACCTCTCGTGTGTTGAATATGACTGTTCTTTCGTAAAATTTGAGTCTCAATACCAATCAATACCGATGACTTGAATAGTGCTCTCAATCGAACGAACATGAATGCGCGGCGACGATGAGGCTAAATGAAGTTGCATAGACAATATGTGAACTCTTTGCATCTTGTTCTGATTAGCCATTTATCAAATTGATTCTCTTATGATGACCGTTGTACACTATTAAAAGTGTGGAGTCTTGTTTGACTTAAGTATCGATGCCTTGTATGATAAGCTTACCTGGAACCATACATGACAGCACCTAGAATTTGCCCTGTTGGTCTAGTTGAGTAAGTAAGGCTTTCTCTTGATTCTACTTGAAATTTAAATTGATTATACCTTTTTGTGTAAAAATGGAATAATCATTTGAGTGAGGGCATTCAAAGGCTTTTGTTGAGCTTGAACTTACACTTGAAGCAAGTATTGCGAGCTTGAGATCTTTGGTAATGGTGTGTCACAACTTGAATCTTTGAGTACACAAATGATCCTTGCATAAGTAAATAGAGTCTTGTTGTGTACATTCATAATTAAGGCGTGTGTAGGACTGTTTGAGACATTCTTGTTGAACTGCTAAACTTGAGTTTTACTTGAGGACAAGCAAAAGTTTAAGTTGGGAGTGTTGATGAGTCCACGAATTGGATTCATTGAGGGCTATATTTTAATAGAAATTGTGTCCTAAATTGCTCATTTTATCTCAATATCTGAAGAAAACCCTTAAGTTTCAGGTACTTGAAGTTTGAAGGAAAGCATGGACACTACGCCGCAAAAAGGAACGAAGAGGCTTAAAAGAACAAAGAAATGAAGGCCAGAGGATGACCGAGTCCACTTGGCAAGTTGTCGAAGGGTCTTACTTTACCTTTTGTTCTAGTGTGCTGAGCCTTGATGGAAAGGATAAAGTCGGCAAAAAAAGGGAGCACTCGGCACATCGCCGAGAAGTTTTGCGAAGTATTACCATGTCATCCAATGACCTAGATCATGACTATGTTGAAGGCTGGTGCAAGATGGCGATGAACTACACCGAAGGGCGAATCGCCGAGTTGATTGGCGATTCTAACTAACAACGCCAAATGATTCATTGAAGCTCAAATATGTGAGAATTATAAATACTAGTTAGAGTTGTATTTTTAAGTGTAGAGAATTATTATAATTTTTATATAGAATAGTACTTTTTGCTATATTTTCTTTAAGTTTGAGAGGGTTTTTGAAGACTTGAAGATCCAAAGGGTTTCATCTACAAGATTTGGATTTGGGTCTTTTGGATTCTTCAATTTTAGCCTATATCAAGACTTAAATCTTCATACCCAGTTGAATGCGAGTTCAATTTGGTATAAATTTCTATCTCTTAAACATGTGTGACTAAAAGCTCTAATTCTTGGGGTGTGATTTAGCGAATATGGGTTAAGATAATTGTTGGGTCTTACTTTTTGATAGTTTAATAATAGTTTAATTGTGATTTTGTTTAGTAGTTGTGGATGAATTTAATGAATTTGTAGTTTCAAATACACGTTTATTTATGTGTTTTCAGCTTGCTCGAGAGAGAGGTCGTAAAACTAAAACTACTAAATTGATGGTCGGTTGGAGTGGGTCAACATGAGGTTCAGCTCGATAGAGTGAATCCCAGTCTCATTCCCACACACTCAGCTCGAGTGTGTGAGAGGGTTAAGGCGTAGGCTGGTCTTCATACGGCAAGTGGGTGTCTGAGAGGAATGCATTTGAAACGGGGTAAGTTACTAGAGAGAGTGCTTATCCCCCTTAAAGTTTATCCTAGTCTGAATTATTCTATGAATCTTCTATTGAAAGCGTGTACCCAATAATCTAGCTTAACCCATATTCCTATCACATCCCAAGGATCCCCTCTCATTACTTAGAAATCCTTGTTTATTTTGCGGTTTTTTTTTACTTGTGACTACCCCCCCCCTCCCCCTTATTGGTAATTGACACTCTTGTGTCCTCCTTTGATTTACAATGTTTTCAATCTTTAATGTCTTTCGCTACGACTAGTTAGAATTATATTTTCTTTTTCTATTAATTCTCAAAACCACTCTCTTGGGAATGATCCCAACCTCTTAACTCCATTTTAAAATGGATTAGGTATCCCATACCTAACTAAAGAGATCTTTTGAAAAGAACTTTTAAAGCTAATGTTTATAGAAAATTTGATATGAAGTCGGGTTTTTGGTAAATTCAGATTTCATAAAATGATAAATTTAAAACAACTTTCAACGTCCCATTTGGACAGTATGAATGGAATGTTATGCCTTTTGGGCTCAAAAATGTCCCATCTGAATTTCAAAATATTATGAATTCCATTTTTAATGATTATTCCTATATGTCAATAGTTTATATTGATGATGTATTAATATTTTCTGAAAATATTGATTCTCACTTTAAACATTTAAATACATTTTTTAATATTGTTAAGAAAAATGGTTTAGTTGTCAGTGCCAAAAAAATAGTACTTTTCCAAACTACCATTAGATTTCTTGGTCATGATCTTTATCAAGGCACCTATAAACCTATTTGCAGGGCTATCGAGTTCTCTTCTAAATTTCCTAATGAAATTCTTGATAAAACTTAGCTTCAGAAATTTTTAGGAAGTTTAAATTACGTTGCTGATTTTATTCCCAAAGTCAGACATGTTTGCGAACCTTTGTACAAAAGACTCTGAAAAAATCTAGTCCCTTGGAGTTTTGAACAAATTAAGGTTGTCATCCAAGTCAAAGCCTTAGTCCAAAACATTCCATGTTTAGGAATCCCTAACCCTAATGCTTTTATAATTGTTGAAACTGACGCATCTGATGCAGGTTATGGAGGCATCCTTAAACAAAAAGTAGATCTTGAATCTACAGAACAACTTGTTCGTTTTACATCTGGAATCTGGAATTCCGCTCAAAAGAATTATTCAACAGTGAAAAAAGAAATTTTGGCTATAGTGCTATGTATCACTAAATTCCAAGATGATCTTATTAACAAAGAATTTTTATTAAGAGTAGATTGTAAATATACTAAAGAAATTTTACAAAAGGATGTTAAAAATCTTGTCTTAAAGCAAATATTTGCTAGATGGCAAGATCTACTATCTAGCTTTGATTTTAAAATTGATTTTATTAAAGAAGAAGAAAATTCTCTTCCTGATTTTCTAACCTGTGAATTTTCGCAAGGTAAAAATGAGGTCGTTTAAACCAATCACTCTTTCTAAAGGAGAAGATCTTCCAAAAGAAAAAATGGCTAGACCATTTACCCTTCCCCAATTACTTCCAAAATAGGAAGGTCCACAGAGGCCTACAGCCCCTTTCCAAAACAAATTTTCAGTTCTAGCTGAGTTTCCAAAACTCCCTTCTACAACACCAACTCAACCTCCAAAGCTACTTGGTCCACCCCAACCAAAGATGATCAACCTTAGACTAGCCAAACCATTAGACAAAAGAGCTTCTTCTAGTTCCATCCAATCCAAACAGAGTTATGAAATGAAAACTCCTGAATCGTTTGCCTAAGCTATTACCCAAAGTTAACAAAAACTATTCCAAAAACAAGGAGTATGGCAATATTGATATACAACAGCTAGTTAAGCCTTGCTATACCGACTCAAATCTTGTTGATATTAATTCTACTGAAACAGAGCATTCCACGGATGAGAACAATTCCTCTATTATTAAATATTCAAGGTTTACTATTAAAAGAATCTTGGATCCATACGAATGGTATGCAGACCATTTACATACACCGATTGCATTGTCAGTAATTCATCGTCCACAGACTTATAATTGGTATGATTATAAGGCAGCATGGATGAATTTTATTTATCTACGACTAAGAGACATTTGGTTTATAAAGTACAACCCAAGCATTGTTAAAGCCATTATTCCAAGATGGCTTTATGAATGCTGGAATTTATTCAGAGGAACCAAAGAAACCCTCCCTCAGCAATTTCTCAATAGGTTTGAAGAATTTCAGATCAAGGAAGAAATCTCCACTTTACCTGAGCATATTAAATTATGAAAATATTATATTAAAAAATGAATATCATATATCATTACTTGGAATTTCTCTAAGAATAATATTGATCGTATCCAATATTTGTGTAAGCAAATTCAGGTTATAGGTTGGGTCCCCAAACAACCTAATACTAAAGTTCAGTCTCGCAACAAGGCTAGTTCATCTAATTCCTCCAAGAATTCTTCCAAAGCAGCTCTCAGAAAGAAACTGAAGGATGCATTGGAAAATTTAGATAAATATGATGAAGATCAAATCATGTAAATGATTGAAGATGCAGCTTCAACAGAAAGCAACAGCAAAGACAATGGAGATATATGTAATCCCAAAGGCTTGGTTTTGGCTTACATGGATCCTAATTATGAATAAGAAAAGAACATTTTTTTCTTCTTGGTCTATGATCGACATTCATTGGCTTTGTGACCTATCTTTCCACAAGTCCAACAGACATCTGTCTTGGAATCTCTAGGTCTCTTAGACCTTCTTTTCTTGGTCTCGAAGAATCTTCTCTTCTTCGAGATTTCTTCCGGTGATATTTCTTTTCTCTTTTATCTTTCTTCACCTTGTCAGGTGGTGTAATAAAGCCAAAATCTCTACAAAAGCTTCCAAGTTCACGTCTTGAGGATGACTGTTCTTTCTTAAGTTGATGCTTAAGCTTAATGTCTGTGCAAAGTTCTAATCCTACAATATTAATGGTGCCTACCAAATCACCATAGGTTAGACTGCTATAGGAAATACGACCATCATTGCGATCCTATATTTTACTCTTTACTTTGTCAACAAAGAGTGGAGGTAGTCCACTGATGAAGAGATCCTTCAAAAAATCTAGGTGACAATCTGAACGAAGCATGACTTTATTGAGGAAAGCCTGCTTATAATGGATAAAATTGTCCAAGTTTGGACAGCTAAGATTATTCAGGATTTGGTGACTTCTATCCTGAAATAGCTTTGGTTCTCCAATGAAATACTTAGCTATGTGATAAAGCAAAGTAGCACAAGCGTCTTATCTCGTGACTTGAGAAGTACTTTGGCTGTTTCCTTCAAATTTTACAATTGTTTCTGTTGCTGTGGCATTAATGATGAGCTTCTTGGTATCATCTTTGCAGTAGTTATCCTACCAATGTTTTAACATGCGGGTAAAACCTGCAGCAATCATCGTAGAAGCTTCTTTATCTGCTGATCCTCTCATTTTATAGGCAGTTATAGCACCTCCCATTTCATAAAGCTTGTTGTATATTTGATGTTCTGCAAGACCGTCAATATTCCATTCGGTAATGCTTCTTCCTTCATTGTAAGAGGTGGATAAGAAGGCATTTTCCTCATACTGCAAGTCTGGGAAAGAGGGACGGCTATGATAATTTTTCCGGCTATGGAATCTATCATTGGATAACTTTTGAAGAAGGATGTCTTTATCCTGAGTGGTTGAAACCGATTTCTCCTGAAGGGTAGAAACCTTGTTTTGGGTTTTCTCTTCCTTTTGAGAGATTTTAAAATTGGTAAGTTGTTCATTGATTTTGTCAATGAGATGATTTCCTGAAATTTCAAAATTCTAGTAGTTTGAATCCTGGGTTAGGTTCAATATTATGGTTGGATGAAGTAAAAGTCGGGATAGGTTTTCCACTAAAGATAGGCTTTGTATCTTTAATTTGTTTGGAGATTACATGAAGAATTTGGTTTGAGTAGTTGTTTTGTTCTACTACTCTGTCAATATCTGCAGTAGTGAGTATTGTACCAGTCTTCTCGCTTTTCTCTTTGAAAGGAGAAGCTTTAATTACTGTTCCTGCAATAGGAATGTTAATACCTTCAAGAGGATGAGTAACAGATTCAACAATCTTATTAGAAGTAGTATACCATTTTTTGCACCTTTAGAAAGATTTTGAATTTTTTGCACAATTTCGCCACCCTTTATATGTTCGTGAATGTGGTTGTTCCTTGGCAAATTTGAGTCTCATTTTCGATCCATACCGATGACCTGAATAGTTCTTACAATGGAATGAACATGAATGTACAACTAAGATAAGGCCAAATGAAGTTGCATAGACAATATGTGAACTCTTTGCATCCCGTTATAGCCATTTATCAAATTGATTCTCTTGTGATAACCGTTGCACACTAGCAAAAGTGTGGACTCTTTTTTGACTTAAGTGTCGATGCCTTGTGAGATAAGCTTACCTGGACATTGAGGTTTTCATCAGATATTTATGATAAAATAAGCATTTGAGAACATTGGGGTTTTCATCAGATATTGATATAAAATAAGCAATTGAGGACACAATTTCTATTAAAATATTGCCCTAAATGAGTCCAATTTGTGGACTCATCAACACCCCCAACTTAAACTTTTGCTTGACCTCAAGTAAAACTAAAGTTAAGCAGTACAACAAGGATGTCTCAAACAATGCTACGCAAAACTCAATTATGAATGTACACAACAAGAATGAATTTACTTATGCAGGGATCAATTGTGTACTCAAAGATTCAAGTTGTGACTCATCATTACCAAAGATTCTCAAGCACTCAATACTTGCTTCATATGCAAGTTCAAGCTCAACAAAAGCCTTCAAATTCCCTCACACAAATGATGATTCCATTTTCACATGCAAAGGTAAAATCAATTTAAATTTGAGAAAGCAGATACAACGCTCACACTTATAAAGATGAACACAATGAATGCTTTCACCCATACGTTTGCCCGTATTTTCAGAACAACATTTTTTTCGATTTTCTCAAGATCAGAAAGGTCTTAACAAGTCTTGTAACAGGGCTGAGTGCAAAGGTTATGGTCATTTAGGCTCTGTGACTTTTATCCTCATGAAATGTGTTGCTCTCAACACTTCTTTTCCTTTTTCCTTCATCATTTTCATTAGTGCATCATAGGTCATCCTATTATTCACTTCCTATGGATTGTTTAGAACCCTATTTCTTTTGGTACTTTATTCCTCTACTTTCTTTTTTTTAATATGGAAGGGTTCCATTGTTCTCAACACCATGAGTTAAAGGAGACTTTCCTTGCACATCTTGACTTTCCCTTTTCTTTTTGACCACACCCCCAACTTAGGCTTTTGGTCTAAGTTGACTATTCAATTAACCACAATTCAAAAGGATTGTAGGTAATGGATTAATAAAGGTCAAGTTTTCATCATGTTTCTTCCAAAGAAGGGTAAGACAAAAAGGGTGTTCAAGAGAGAATCCAAATATATACATGAAACACAAACAAAATAAGCACACAAAAGGTGTGGGTCTCACCCACTACAAACAAAAACATTTGTCCTCAAATGCTTATAATAAAATATCCATAATGTAAATTAAAGAAAGCCAGATAAGAAGGTAAATAAGGGATCCTGTCTAAGTAGTCGTTCCATATGCCATGGCTTTAATGCTTGATATGTCGCTCGGGAATTTGATGATGGTCCCCGAAGCCTCTTCAGATAATTCAGCAACAGCTGACTTACTAAGATTGTGCAAATCATGAGCCGCCAGAAAGGAGTGGATAGTTCTGAAGAATCTACGTCTCCATGAGGGAATAGTGGGATCTCAGTGAATTGTTTTCTTGCTTGCACTAGCTTTCTTGCCCTCATTATCTGTTTTGGGAGAATCTATCGCCTTTGTACTTTTCCTAAAATTTTTTGTTCTTGTTTGTCGGGGTGGCATATCTCTCCAGCTACTTTCGGTCTAACAATTTCTGAAAAGATTTGAGATAAAGTTAGAAAGTATTCAGACAAAAACAAGGCCATTTGATTTCAGAATTACTTTGCTGAACCATTTGGCAAAGTGCTCAGCTATTTAGGTGGTGCACCGAGTGTCACCTACAGAGATCATTTAGGGTGCATACAAAGGGCAAATAAGTAGTCTTTCAGCGAGGCATTGAATATGTTTGGTGACATTCTGTGTCTCGCCAAAATTTACAAAATTTAACATTACATATAGCTTTAAAATAATGGCAAAATAGGGATGTTAGGCGAACTGCCGAGAAGTTTGGCGAGCTCGACTTAACTCCCCAAATGGCTCAACATGCCTAGTTTCAACCCGTCTTCTTGAATCCAACCCTGCTGTGTCTCCCAATAATCATATCATCTTTTTGTGTGTTGGGCCTTTCTAATACAATTAGAATACTTACATGCCCATTTTAATTTGAAAATCTTGTATGTATTATTTTGATCGTCAAAGTGCCCATTCATGTGCTAAATAACAAATATTGCTCATTTATAGAGCGGGTGACACCACTTTTAAGAGCAAATATCATCTAATAGCCAATTTTGGCAAAAAAGGAGAAAAATCTTAGTATCCCGGGGTGATGGGTAGTACGGGTTTTGTTCAAATTCCATGAGTGCATGCTTTGATTTTATTTTTGGGCGTTGCGGGCTTATATTTAAGAATATGGGTTGAAAATAGGCATATTGGGTCGATTGGCGAGCTAGGTTGAGCTCGCCAAACGACTTGGCGGTTCTCCTAATGTCCCTATCTCGCCGATAATTTGATGCCTTGATTGATATTTGATACTGTAACTTTTGGAGAGAAGTATGAGGACACCAAAAGCACTCGGCAACTCGCCAAAAGTATTCTTATCGCCCTTTGTCTGCACCCTTGAGTCTACGTTGCACTGTTACTTTCAGTGGATAATCACTTGTTCACTTAATGTATTTGGAGATTTGCCGATCAGTTTTTCCCATCATCGAGTTGCCAAAAATTTTAAAGCTAAACCCATCAAAAAGTACGATCTAGTTCGTCAAAGAGGTTCAACGATTCGACGACTGGATCAACGAGTCTTTCTGCAATAAGATTTCTTGTGATTGTGTTTGATTTTCTCTTAATTTCTCTCAATATTTTGTAGATATAGTACGCACAAATTTAAACGATCCACTCTACAAAAAAGCAAAGGGCATTACGACAAATAAAGTAGAATAAAATCCTCCACAGAAACAAAAGAAAAATATTCCACTGGAAGACAGAGGCAAGAGGAAAAATCACATAGCTAGGAAAGGAATAGCTATTGAACCCCAAGTTGAATTTCCTAAACCAAAAGATGAAGAGCTCTTGATTTCTCGAAGGAGTAAACACCAAGCTAAATCTCAGCCCGCGCCTACCGGAGTTCCCTTAGCTGCTACCCCACCTACTACTGAATCAGTGTTAGCTCAGGCACCCTCAATAACTCTTACACAGCCTATTGCTCCTCCATCTAGATTGCTGAACACACTAAAAGGTGAAGGAGTCTAGACTATCATAGAGGAGAAGTTGTTATCTTTGAAGGGTCTAGAATGAAAATACCCAGATGTTTTGGACACCCTCCGCTACCATGAGTTCGAGCAGTTCAAACATCGTTGAGTCCCTTACCTTCCTTCTTGGGTTGGGAAGTTTTACATAGCTTATGGAGAGTTGGTTCCAAATAACAAGAAGAAGGCAAGTGAGTTTCGATCGGTGAAGTCGTCAGGATCAGAGGCAAGGAGGTGGAGTGCTAAAGTGAGCATATTAATGTTGTATTAGGTAGACAACTGCACTATGTACTCCCTTATGAGAGGTTGCCTATTATTCCATCCCTAGATGGTTTGAAGGGTTGGTTATCTTTGTTGATTTCTGACACAACCCCGAGGTGGATCGATGCAGGAGCTCCCATTGAGAAGAGGGACATGGACATCGCCTCCAGGTTCTGGTTGGGCTTCATCAGTAACACCATAATGTCATCCCAAAACTAGTCTATTCTTCGCCATCCAAAGGTGGCTAGCATCAATTCTATCACGGGCAGGAGGTGGATCAACCTAAGACTGCTGATTTCGTAGGAGATGGCCATGAGAGCCAAGGAGAGACTTACCTCTCTGACATTACAAATTTAGATCACTGAATTGTGTCGGCGTGCTGGAGTACCCTAACATCCTGTGAATGATATAGAGTTCATCCCTTCATCCTCCATGTACATCTGGCGTATTGAGGTCTAGTTCACACGAGAGGACATTGATAGGAGGAGAGCAGCTTCGATAGATATCTCTCTAAAAGTGGATGTTGACTCGTTACCAGTAGAAGCACATTTGCCTACTCCGGCCTCTAAGCCTTCAGGTATATTTTCACCCTCCTCTTTTTCACAGGTACCAGGTGCTTTTTTTGTCTCCTCCCAGCCAGCAAATATTACTAAGGTGATGATCCTGAAGATAGGACACTTGGTGCAGTCAGTGGATGTGCGGGCTACCCAGCTGGAGAGGTCTATTTCGGAGATGATTAGCAGGGCCATACTAGCAGCACATGCCCCCTTTCAGACTTCTTTTGATTCCTTGACAGTGAGACATCACATGTGAGAGAAGACAGGGGGAGGCCTCTGAGGTGACGAATTTAAAAGCTGAGGTTACAAGTTTGAGGAAGGACGTAGACTATCTTAAGTCTACAGACATCACATCACTTCTAGAGGATACTTAGGATAGGGATGCCCCTGACACCTCGGCGATTCCTTCGGCTACCACCAGAGAGCTGTAGAGGGGTGGCACAACAGAGAAAGAGTCAGATGCATAGACCGACGAGAAGTTGTTAGCAGTGTATGAAGAGGAAACGTAGAAGAGCTGCGATGAGAGCATATTTAGAGATTTTTAGATTTTATGGGATCAGTTATACAGCCAGTGATCCAGCCGTCATTGACTGAGACGTCCACAGCTGCTCCTAGTGGATCTGGCACTTTTATTCCTCCTGAGGTGAGTCCGGGTACTGAGACCCGAGACTAGACAGATGCTCCGGGTATTGATGCCCTGATTCAGACAGAGACCCTGACAGAGAGAGCAACTGCATAGATAGGACCCTTCTTTACCTCCCTCTTTGTCTTATTTATTTTTATTTTTGGATACTTTTATTCACATTTGAGGACAAATACTTTTATTTGTGGTGGGGTGAGGCCCACTTTACATTTTTGCATATTTATTTTGATATTATATTTTGGGTTGTGAGCTATTATGGAGTTTTTACACTACTTTCTGTGGATTTTGAGCTTGTGGCTCCTCTTTTTTAAATTGCAAAATGATTTTGACCCGTTCGAAAATTTATGCCACCTCTCTTGTGTTGAATATGACTGTTCTTTTGCAAAATTTGAGTCTCAATTCCGATCAATAGCGATGACTTGAATAGTTGTCTCAATTGAATGAAGATGAATGCGCGGCGACAATGAGGCTAAATGAAGTTGCATAGACAATATGTGTACTCTTTGCATCTTGTTCTGATTAGCAATTTATCAAATTGATTCTCTTGTGATGACCGTTGCACACTAGCAAAAGTGTGGAGTCTTGTTTGACTTAAGTATCGATGCCTTGTGTGATAAGCTTACCTGGAACCATACATGACAACACCTAGAATTTGCCCTGTTTATCCAGTTGACTAAGTAAGACTTTCTCTTTATTCTACTTGAACTTTAAATTAATTATACCTTTTTGTGTAAAAATGGAATAATCATTTGAGTGAGGGCATTCGAGGCTTTTATTAAGTTTGAACTTACATTTGAAGCAAGTATTGCGAGCTTGAGAATCTTTGGTAATGTTGTGTCACAACTTGAATATTTGAGTACACAAATGATCCTATCATAGGTAAATGGAGTCTTGTTGTATACATTCATAATTAAGTCTTGTGTAGCATTGTTTGAGACATCCTTGTTGAACTGCTGAACTTGAGTTTTACTTGAGGACATGCAAAAGTTTAAGTTGGGGGTATTGAAGAGTCCACAAATTGGATTCATTGAGGGCTATATTTTAATAGAAATTGTGTCCTCAATTGCTTATTTTATCTCAATATCTGATGAAAACCCTTAAGTTTTAGGTACTTGAAGTTTGAAGGAAAGCATGGACACTACGCCGCAAAAAGGAACGAAGAGGCTTAAAAGAACAAAGAAATGAAGGCTTGAGGATCGCCGAGTCCATTTGGCGAGTCGCCGAAGGCTCTTACTTTACCTTTTGTTCCAGTGTGCTAAGCCCTGATGGAAAGGATCAAGTTGGCGGAAAAAGGGAGCACTCGGTACATCACCGAGAAGTTCCACGAAGCAATACCATGTCGTCCAATGACCCAGATCACGACTATGTTAAAGGCTGGTACAAGATGGAAATGAACTACACTGAAGGGCGAATCACCGAGTTGATCAGCGATTCTGACTAACAATACTAAATGATTCATTGAAGCATAAATGTATGAAAACTATAAACTATAAATCTGTGAAAACTATAAATCTGTGGAGAATTATTACAAGTTTCATATAGAATAGTACTTTTTGCTATATTTTCTTTAAGCTTGAGAGGGTTTTTGAAGACTTGAAGATCCAAAGGGTTTCATCTTCAAGATTTGGATTTGGGTCTTTTGGATTCTTCAATTTTAGCTTATATCAAGACTTAAATCTTAATACCCAGTTGAATGCGAGTTCAATTTTGTATAAATTTCTATCTCTTATTCATGTGTGACTAAAAACTCCAATTCTTGGGGTGTGATTTAGCGAATATAGGTTAAGATAATTGTTGGGTCTTACTTTTTGATAGTTTAATCGTAGTTTAATTGTGATTTTGTTTAGTAGTTCTGGATGAATTTGTAGTTTCAAATACACGTTTATTTATGTGTTTTCGGCTTGCTCGAGAGAGAGGTCGTAAAACTAAAACTACTAAATTGATGGTCGGTTGGAGTGGGTCGAAATGAGGTTCAGCTCGAGAGAGTGAATCCTAGTCTCATTCCCTCTCACTCAGCTCAAGAGAGTGAGAGGGTTAAGGTGTAGGCTGGTCTTCATGCGGCAAGTGGGTGTCCGAGAGGAATGCAATTGATACGGGGTAAGTTACTAGAGAGAGAGCTTATCCCCTTAAAGTTTATCCTAGTAAAAATTATTCTATGAATCTTCTATTGAAAGCGTGTACCCAATAATCTAGCTTAACCCGTATTCTTATCATATCCCAAGGATCCCCTCTCATTACTTAGAAATCTTTGTTTATTTTGCGGTTTTGTTTTACTTGTGACTAATGCCCCCCCCCCCCCAAAATGTTAATTGACACTCTTGTGTCCCCCTTTAATTTACAATGTTTTCAATCTTTAATGTCTTTCACTACGACTAGTTAGAATTAAATTTTCTTTTTCTATTAATTCTCAAAACCACTCTCTTGGGAATGATCCTAACCCTTGGTTAGGTTACTAAACTGTTGTACGATCGTAGACACTTGCATTGGAATTTGTGTCTTGATTACGCAAACACACTGCTAGCAGGGACTGGTGTTATTTCATAATTCTTAGATTAATAGAACTTTTGTTCTCCTTAGTTGTAGTTTTACTTAACTAATTTTTAGTTTTATATTTTGCTTGTTTGAGCTATGAAACAAAGGAGGTGAGTATGCCAGGAAATACTCATGATCAAATAGAGTTTCCTCCATTAGAAATAATAATGTTTAGGGATCGTATTCTAACTTTCAAACAATTGGAAGAGGATGGATTCATGCGGCATAGGTAATGATTAAATCGCTTCTAATTCGATGCCACACTCATGAAATTTCGAATATAGTCCTCCTGGACTACTTCTACAAAAGTCTTGGTCCCGAAAACAAAACAATAGCTAACCGACTCATTTGGGGTGGTATTACACATCAGCCCTATGGATAGCAGTCAACCTGCTTAATCACATAGCTGAAGCAAACAAAGAAGTAGAGAAGGACTTCATGATGGCCGCATTTATGACTTATATGGATGAGTTGGCCAAAACGATAGTGGAGATTGAAGTCTAATGCAAAAGGATGGGCAAATACGTTCCCCCTCATGAGCGAAGAAAGCCCAAGGATTCGGAAGGCGGTTGGTCTGAGGATATGCTATCGCGTATCCTCAACAAAGTTGAAAGGTCAGACAAAATGCTGAAAGGCATGAAAGAGGATGTTTCTATCCTTAGCCAGACCGTCACCTCCCATTCTATTTTAATCAAGTAGTTGGAGACCCAAATGGGTCATATCTTGTCTCACCTCAATATGAGACAACAAGGGGGTTTGCCAAGTGATACTATGGCTAACCCTAAGAGTGAGGTTTGAAGGTGGACTTGCATCGTGCCGCGATGTTAACTAAGGTGTTGTTTGGGAGGCCACCCAAAACCCCTTTAATTGCTTTTTTTTTATTTCTTGGTAAAATAATGGTGTTTTTTTTTTACAGGTTAATGTATGAGAAGTGTTCGAAAAAGTAAAGGATGGCAAGCAATAGATCTAGTTGGTGAGTCACCAATGGGGTCGGTGAATCTGAATTTATCCGTCGTTTGACACAAGACATCGTCAACATTGGAGTTTGTAAAACTCGACGAGCTTTAGAAATTATTGGCGAATCACCGACCATGTTGGCTATCACGATGGAAATTGTCGTTTAGACCCCCATAAACCAAAAGTCCTGTAAATTTCAGCGAAGAAAATAAACAGTTGGCATTTCACTGAGGAAGTAGGCAAGCTTGACTAATGTCGCCGAGTGGGGGAAAACTGGATGGTTTTTGCAAGCCAAAGATTTAATAGTTTCAACTTAATTCACTTTTTATCTATCCAAACTCACATCCGAACTCTAGTTTCTACATTTCTTGCACTTTTAGAGCATTTTAGTTAATGAACTGTGCTCGGACTTAGATTACATTGCTGCTTAGTATTTCAATCCTCTCCTTAGCGATACAAAAGACATGACTAAAGAAAAAGTTGTGGAAAGAACAAAACCAGCCCAAGAGAAGTTAAAAGGGAGTGCGATCAATGAGGAGGCAACTACATCGAAAAGCAAAGCTACAAAACTGATCACAACTACTGGGAAAGGAAAGGGCAAAAGGCCCACTTCTGCCAGGAAGACCATTACCATGGAATCTAATATTCCATCATGGGCCAAGGGATTTTGCAGAGCGGTGTGTATCTTTGTAGCAAACGCACACTAAACAAACCTTGGTGAATCTGGTCCCGCTGTTCCTCCTGAGGCGACTTCAGGCACTGATGCCCAGGCATCTGATCAACTTCTTAGATATGATCCCTTCTTTACCTCCCTTTCTTTCTTCCTTTAAAATACATTCTGGATATTTTGTTATATGTATTTGAGGATAAATGTTTTCATTTGTGATGGGGTAAGGCCCACACCTTTTGTCTACTTATTTTGTTTGTGTTTCGTGAATATATTTGGGTTTTTCTATTTAAAATTGTGTCAATATTGCTTTTCTAATTGCAAAATGATTTTGATGTTTGCGTAATCAAGACACAACTTTCGATGCAAGTGTATACGATTGTACAATAGTTTAGTAACCCAACCAAGGGTTGGGATCGTACCCAAGAGAGTGGTGTTGAGAATTAATAGAAAGATAATATTCAGTTCTAACTAGTCATAGCTAAAGACATTAACGATTAGAAACATTGTAAATTAAAAGGGGACACAAGAGTGTCAATTAACAATGTGGTAAGTAAAAGCAGCAAAATAAACAAGGATTTCTAAGTAACGAGAAGGGATGCTTGGGATGTGACGGGAATACAGGTTAAGCTAGATTAGTGGGTACATGCTTTTGATAGACGATTCATAGAATAATTGTCACTAGGCTAAACTTTAAGGGGGATAAGCTCTCTCTCAAGCAACTTACCCCGTTTCAAATGTGTTCCTCTCGGACAACCACTTGTCGCATGAAGATCAGCCTACGCCTTAACTCACTCACTCGCTCGAGTTGAGTGTGTGGGAATGAGACTAGTTTCACTCTCTCGAGCTGAACCTAATGTCAACCCACTCCTACCGGCCATCAATTTAGTAGTTTTAGTTTTACGACCTCTCTCTTGAACAAACCGAAAACACATAAATAAACTTGTATTTGCAACTACAAATTCATTAAATTCATCCACAACCACTAAAAAAAAGCACAATCAAACTACAATTAAACTATTAGCAAGCAAGACCCAACAATTATCTTAACCCGTATTCGCTAAATCACACCCCAAGAATTGGGGTTTTTAGCCACACATGTATAAGAGATAGAAATTTATACCAAATAGAGCTCGCATTCAACTGGTATGAAGGTTTAATTCTTGATACCAGCCAAAATTTAAGAATCCAAGAGACCCAAATCAAAATCTTGTAGATGAAACCCTTTGGATCTTCAAGTCTTCAAAACCCTCTCAAACTTATAAAAAAATTATCAAAAACTACTATTCTATATGAAAATTATTATAATTGTTCCACACTTAAAACTACAACTCTAATTAGTATTTATAGTTTTCAGAGATTTGTGCTGCAGTGGATCATTCGGTGTTGTTAGTCAAAATCGTTGTTCAGAGCATTAGCAAAAACACTACCGTTACCTGGGTGATAGAAGATACTCATATCGTAATCCTTGAGAAACTCTAACCACATCCTTTGTCTAAGATTAATCTTTTTCTTAGTAAAAACATATTAGAGATAGTGACCCTACATTTTCAACGCAAGTACTACCACTGCTAACTCGATATCATGAATTAGGTAATTATTCTCATTAACCTTGAGCTTTCTAGAGGCATCAGCTATAACCTTACCATTCTACATTAATACACAACTAAGTACTTCTCTGGACGCATCACAATAAACAACAAAGCCGTTTGTACCCTCTGGTAGGGTCAACACCGAGAAGTAGTTAACCGAGTCTTCAATTCTTGAAAGCTTTTCTCATAAACTTTAGACCATTGAAATTGAACTATTTTCTCAGTCAACTTCATTAATGGGATTGAAATTAAGGACAACCCCTCAATGAACCATCTATAGTAACCAGCCAATCCTAAGAAACTCCTCATATCGGTTGGAGATATGGGTCTAGGCCAGCTCTAAACTTCTTCAATCTTTTGATTGTCAATTTGAATCCCTTCACAAGATACAATGTGGCCGAAGAACACCACATACTCAAGATAAAACTCACACTTACAAAATTCAGCATACAGGTCTCTATCTTTGAGAGTTTGGAGGACTATTCTCAAATAACTAGTATGATCCTCTTCACTCATCAAATAAATCAGTATGTCATCAATAAATACGATAAAAAACATGTCAAGATATGACTTAAATATTAGGTTCATAAGATCCATGAATTCTACAGGAATATTAGTCAAACCCAAAAAAATAACAAGAAACTCATATTTGCCATAACGGGTCATGAATGTTGTATTCGGGATGTCTCTATCTCTTACTTTCAATTGATTATAGCCAGATCTGAGACCTATCTTAGAAAATCAACTAGCACCCTGAAGCTGATTGAAAAGATCAATAGTTCTTGGAAGGGGATACTCATTCTTTATAGTGACCTTGTCTAAATAGCAGTTTAAGATACACAACCTAAGACAACTCTCTTTTTTCCTCACAAATAAGACTTGACGCCCCAAGGTGAGACATTACGTAGAATGAAACCTTTTTAAAGAAGTTCATTCAACTGCTCTTTTAAACCTTTTAACTGAGATGGAGCCATAAAATATGTGGAATAGAGATAACCGGGTATCAAGAAGAATATCTATGCCGAAGTATATAATCTCTTGGGAGAGACTCTAGGAAGATCATCTAGAAAGGCCTCTAGAAACTCACTCACCACTGGAACTGGCTGAATAGGCAGTATCTCAACACTAGATTCATTAACTCAGACTAGGTGATAGTTGCATCCATTGGAGACTAAATTTTTGGCCTTAAGGTGTGAAATGAAACTACCCTTAGGAACTATTAAACTAATCCTCTACTCTAGAACTGGTTCATTAGGAAACTGAAACATGACTACTCGATCTCTACAATCAAATAAGGCATGTTCCTAGCTAGAATAACATCAAAGTCCATTATGTATAGCTTGACTAAGTAAGCCATGTTGTCCTTGTGATTGAAAGAAATGGTACAATCATGATAAACACGCTATGCTAGAATAGACTCACCAACAGGTGTGGAAACACTAAAGGTCTCAAGAAGTTGTTCACGAAGAATATCGAACCTCATAGCTACATACGGAGTCAAAAAAGATAGACTCACACCTTGATCAAGTAAGGCATAAACATCAAAAGTAAAGACTTTGATCATACCAACGACAACATCTGGTGAATTCTCCTACTCTTGGTAACTTGGTATAGCATACATACGGTTTTCTCCTCTGCCTATCCTTGAACTAGCTCCTCTTTGAGTAGATTTGTTTGCTAGAGCCATTGAATACGATTGGGCTCTGTTGCCCCCATTACCCTGCTTGTTCTTAGGAAATTCTCTCATAAAGTGACATGTCTGTCCATAATTGAACCATCCATTCAACCCATCACAATATGCTCCTGGGCTATTTCTACCACACTTAGCATGTGTAAGAATTTAATTAGACCCTTGTGGCACACTACCTTGAGATAGAGCAGGTCGAGCTCTAAAGTTCTTGAAATTCAGGTTACTGAAATCACCTTAGTTCTTTGGTGCAGGGGCTAGCTGACAATGGGGCAAGTCCAATTGACCTTTTTTGAAATAAGGACCGGTTCACATTTTCAGTCTTCTGTTAGCCGGACTCATGGGTTAATGTCTTAGCCCTTTTTCAACTTATCTTCTTCTACTTGCTGCACATAGATTATAAGCCTAGCTATGTCCATGTCCTCTATGAACATAGTTGTCTTACCTTCCTTAATTGACAAGTAAGATAGACAAAACAGAGACAAGCTCATCTTGCTTCTCATATTTACCACCATCTTTAGAGCATAATAGGATAGCTAAATTAACTTGAGGTTTTACTCGTGCAGTCTCATTAACAAATGTTTAAGATTAAAGAATTCTCTTACCTTTGCTTCCCTCAACTCACAGGGAAACAAGTGCCCTAAGAAAGCACTTTTAAAAACAACACACCTTAGAAGTGGTTCCCTTTTGGTCGTACCAAATCCTAGCAACATCGACATCATGCATAACCTCAAAGGCATTATGCACTTCCTCCACAAAGTTCTCTAAATCCTCAATGATGTTTGACCCTGTAAACTATGGTGATTAATCCTTAAGAACTCACAGATGTTGATGTATCAGCTACATCTTGATAAACCACCATTTGTTGTCCATCTTGATTTGGGACCACTTGACTCAACATCCACATAGCATCCCAAAACTCATCATTCATGACCTTTACGTAAGGAGGTTGCACTTTTGGTGCATTAGGAGCCTCTAGAACTTGTGCGTTAACATTCCTTCTAGCAGGACGTCCTCAGGAAGCTCTTCATGGAGGAATAATCTAAAAAGATACGTGCAAGCACAAATTAGAAGGAAACTTTGTTATAGTTGAATTGTATTGCACAAAAAGGAGAAAGAATGAAGTGAAATGTTTAATAAATGTTGTAGCCTCCTAATTATAGATCTGGCGCGCTTCACACCGATAACAAGGACTCTACAGACACGGCTTCATAGATACCCTAAGATTCTTGAGCTCCGTGCTCTGATACCAAGTTTGTCATGCCCGAGCCTACACCCTTGATGTGGCCAGCATTTAAGAACCATCATTGGTCCTAAAGCAAACCCTTTTCTTGGCCCACTACTCATCGGAAGACTTACTCAACAAAACAAGAACCTTAATTGTAATGATCAACTCAAAAGTCTCAATAATATAAAAACTCATACATGTTTGGAAATACTTAATTAAACATAAACAATTGAATCCAAGTCTCAAAACATCGCAAGGGAAATAGTGAAAGACTCCTCAACTACTACTCTCTATGAAGCATCTAATACTGTGATAGATGTCGAGACAATACCCATGACATCTTAACAAAACAAAAATATAAATTTGGAACCCTCCGGAAAGCACGAAGGCTGACCATAACTAATTTGATTGCAAATGGTGTCAATGAAGCGCCTGGTGATGACCCCAAATACTTGTAAATGATGCAGGTCAAATGTCGTTAGTACATTGAATTTACAAGCATGTAAGGGGGAAGACTTAAAGCAATAGCTAATAGAAATAACAAGGATGGAAGGAATACATAAATCAATTCAATACAAAGAAACAATGATAGATGCAATAATTAAAACATTATAAAACAAGAGATAAAACTCAATGATTTATAAAAATACAATAACATACTCTTTACACTTATTTGGGATATTCTCTAACTAACAACCATAATTATGAGCTACTTGATGATACATTATCTCACCCACACTACCAGAACTCTAATATACCTTTTCAAGGTATAAAATACCTCCACTAAGTTGATCCACTAAGCTATGCTTAAAAGGAATAAGGAATCATCTAAAAAGTATGATCCTTTAAACATTTTGGCATACATGGTTTATGAGGATTTTTAGTTGTCTGGACTTATCCCCATATCGATGCTCAATAATACTCCCAATAATATAAAACTCATGCTCAAATTTTCAAAACATAACTATTTCTCAATTTGAGGTAATTACTCAAAAGATTTTCTTAAAAGAGGTAATACTCTAAAACTTCTCTAAACTTGTAAACTCATATAGAAATCAATGTTTCTCTCTTTGAAAGTGTAAAAGTATTACATTTGGGAATACTTAGTTCCCTTATACTCATTTGAAATATGAAAAACAACTCTCCTCATTTTCATACTCACTTACTGAAGACTTAGCTCAAATTCTTAGTTGATTGCAATTGATTCTCAAATTTTGACTCAATGGATCTTCTGAACTTTACTCTAATTTGAAATGTAAATTAAGACATTTGACTTTGATTTGTAGGGTCTCTGTAGGAGTAATGAAGAATTTAAGATTTAATATCATGAAGAGAACGAAGTTACGATTCAAAAGAATGCATACGGAGTGAAGGACATAGAACAAAAGGTCCAGGCGACCCTAGCGCATCAGTGGCCCGCTCGCTAGCCCCAAGAGTACTGGGACTATTTTAGGGAGCACTGCAGGTGAAGGGCGCCAATCCTCCTGGCTCTTTGGTGGCACGTTGCCTCACCCTAAAACAAGAAATTCGGTGAATACTTGTCTTAATTTTTGGCCCTAACTCATCTTGAATCAATTGGTTTCTTCAAAACTTTTTTTGATTCATAAAACCAACACAAATTCATTAAAATCTCACCCAAATTCTATCAAGAAACACCACTCATTAGCTTGTCCCTCACCTCAAGAACTCAAAACCTCCGCTGTAAAAGAATGATGCTAAAACTCATGAATCTCATTAATAACGATCTTATGATGAATTCCTGAATGAGATTACATGTATGGCATGAGGGCCGACAAACCCAATACTTTAAGAAGCTTACATACCTTGAAAGAACACTTGTTCTTGGTGAAATTCCTCGACCCTTGAATGAATGCTTGAAAACCCTCTTTTCCTCTTCTTGAAACCCTTCTCTAAAAACTCCAAGCGTTTAGGAATGTGGAAAAGTGGTCTAAATCAGATTAGACCCTTATTTGGGTGAGAAATACGATTTAGGCCTTGTGAGGTAAGGAAAAAACCAAAATACCCTTTCCTTAAGAGAATGAAAAAACCTTAACTAGAGAGGCTTCACTCAAATGGCTATAACTTTTTACTCTGAGCTCAAAATTTAGCAAACTTGAAGGCGTTGGAAAGAGGACCCAAAGGCCTTAGATTTGGTACCCTATGAGCCACCTAACTCTTTATGTGCTAAAACATATGGTCATTTCAAGTTGACCCAAAACTAAAAATTGATCGAAGTCAGAGATGTTACAATGATCATACAAATATTAATTTCAATTCCAAAAGGTCATCAGTTTGACCGACATTTACTGTTTATAATAGTAAAAAAAAACTATTCCATGAATCTAGTATAGATATTTAAACTCTGCCCCTTATATTATACTTTTTTATGGGCACGTGTCACTACCTAGACCATTGTGACTGGCAGGAAAACCAATTCTAAAACCCAACTAAGCAGCCGTAACAAAGATACTGTATATTTAAAGATGCAAAAGAGTTTTACATGCAAAAATTATATATAGTTCCCATAAACTCCAAAGGTTTAAATAAACTAGCCAAACTAATGCGGAAGAACAACCCCTAGAACCTGAAAGTTATTGTACCAAACCATCTAAGGTGCAACAAGTCTAAGAAAGGGGTATAACCCCAACCCAACATAACAAGTGCCTAAACGATACACTCTACACAAATAGTCTGAGTCTGAAAAGAGTGGACTTAAGCAAGAGAGATCCATGGCAGCCTGAAAGAACCAACCCTTGAATCTGGTCACACTCAATATTCACTTTACTGAGGGTTATCAATTTCCGCCTGAAGATGCCATATACTCAACAAAGAACAAGCAAGTGTAGTATCAGTACACAACCATGGTGTACTAGTAGGATTACGCGGCTATTCCAGTAAGCAGAATATATATAAGCAGTCGAGACAAGGTAAAACACGCATATACAGAATATATATATATATATATATATATATATCAATTCTCATTTCTAGAGCAATGTACAATTCCATATTCTCAATAACAAGTATATATGACAAGTCAATATCCCTCTCATCGAACCCAATTCAATGGTCCTCTCATGGAACCCATACCCAAAATGTTAATGTCTGGATCGTGACACCCGTTCCAAGTTAGTGTGTCGGATTGTGACACCCGTTCCAATATGTATGTTGGTACGTGACATCCAATCCTAGTTAGTGTGTCGGGACATGTGATACGTCCAAACTAACACCTACATTAAGAAGTATAAATAGTCAAAGTCAATTTACAGAACTCAACGTGAATTGAGGTCGATCCTATAGAGAATTTCCTTACATAAATGATTTCATTGTCGCCTTTACCCAAATGTTGTTATTATTTCGTAAAGAAAACAATTACAGAATGTAAATTTGTTCAGCTGTAAAGTTCTAGAAACTATGATTATTAACAAGATCCAGATTAACCATTAGCATAGTAGTTATTCTTAATTTGTTTAGATAACTAAATAAAACTAGGATTGTGTTCCCCATAACGTTGCATTTAGTGTTTTTCGTAAATGAGTTTCGGGCAATTCATCTCTATAAAATATAGGCAATTTAGATATATCCAACACTTCTCAGTCTAATTAGATAAATTTCACTCAAACCCTGTCGGTCCTAGAGTGATAACAAGTTTTACTCTCGCTTATGATAGTGTTAAATTTCTTTTCTCTCGAACTCGAACTTTGACTCCATTTAATCAGTTTACTTCAGTTTTTTCCCAAGTGTCAACTTTTTATCAAACAAATGACAGATACAGGCTAACTCTAATGTGTGCGCTGATTAGAATACATGAATAACGAATATTGAACTATGATTTTCAGATATAAATCACCTTCTACTGGTCTTACAAAATTACACTTACATTAATGTCATAGATCCCACTATACCTATTGTGGTATTTACCCACTCATTATTTCACGTAAACATATAGAATTATAAAATGAAAACATGATAAGAAAGCAATTACAAAAATATGCAAAATCTATAAGCACTTGATAATTTAAAACCGAAAATCTAACTTCGAAAATTGATTCAATGCTAATTTTCTAGAGCCAAAGCTAAGAATATTTGAAACTTCATCGCACGTTCCAAATGTGATGAGCTTAAACAAAATACAACCTAATTAATTCAAATTTAATGTCTAAAATGAGTCCTACTCGAAAGAGGAGTGATATGTTGGGCCACTTCATGGACACTTTAACGGTCCGTCGAAGGTTTCACGGTCCGTGAAGCCCTTTGTGGTCCATACTTGTAACTCTCAAAACTTAGTTCTTCAAGATTTGTCCACTAGATATCTACCATGATCACCATCACGGATCGTTGTGAGGATCACAGTCCGTGAGTCCTTCCGTGGTCTTTACTTGGTCCACAAAAAAGTTCACTACTAAATTTTATTGAATTTAATTCAGTTATAAGCTATGTATGCTTGAATTAGTCTTCTGTTTGTAGTCAGCCAAGATGAAGGTTCGTTGGGGACCAGTAATGGTTCTCGAGTTCCAGCCACATCGTGGGTGTTGGCTCGAGTCGTGACAAACTTGGCATCAGAGCAAAGATTTCAAGAGTCCTAGGGTGTCTATAAAGATGTGTCTGTATCCTAGATATTGGTGTGAAGCAAGCCACATCTATTATTAGGAGGTTGCAATATTTATGAACGATCTCACTTCTTTCATATTCTTAATGCTACAATAGAGATATGTCATATAGATTTATTCATACTCATGCATTTTTTATATTCATTCGACACTCATCATACTAGAGGTGGTTGAAAAGAAAAGTTAGCCTTTATGGATGAGTTGCTCTTACATGAGACTGCAGAGGGGCTTAGAGAACCCCATGATTGATATAAGTGTTGAGTTCTAGTGAAATGCACTCATGTTCTTATGAATCATGTGTTCGAGATAAAAATGAGTTGTACACTCCTCCCTAAACCTTATTCAGATGAGACCGTTAAGAGGATGGTATGTTTAGAGATTGGGTAGTATTTTCGCCCTAATAGATAGTATGAATTACGTGATCATAAGCAGTAGTAGTGAAAGTACCCAGAATTAGAGGAATATATGCAGAGGTTCAATAATCTAAATAAAGGAGATAGTGATGGGGCAGATTATGTGATTGCAATCATGCATCCAGTCAGTTATAAGTGATGAGCTTACCATATGAGTAAAATAAGGAATAATAATGTTGTTGAGAGTTATAGATAGAAGGAAGAGGAATAGTTACTATTCATAACGAGATAGAGTATATTTTTTTTTAACTAGAATAGAGTTGATGTCAATGTTCCATTATCTTACAGAAGACTAAATTCATATATTGAATACTAGAGCATATCATTCATTAATAAATTTGTAGACACAAGCTAGGCTTATGAATTTTGAAGGGGTAAACCCTATGGTATTCAGAAGATGATACAACTATTTAAGAGATAATGTGCAGTAAGTGAATAAGTAGTACTTCAGTTGAGAAGTTGAAAATGATGGTAATTTGTGAGTATGGATACTAAGAGGTAAGGATTGACTACTTATCATAAGGTCATAGTGGATGAGTGTTTCTAAATTTGCATCTGGTAGTTGTAAGTTAATATAGTAAGCGAGAAATCATATTAATATTCAAGTTTAGTAATAAACATTAAGCTTGAATTTGATATGAGTGTTTTGATCAAAAGGATGGAAACATTAGGGTGATGATGTTTTCTTGAGATTTGAACTACAAGACCAAACATTATACCCTAAAACTCTTAATAAAGGCAGTAAAGCATGGCTAAATCACAAGAGTAAAAAGAGCTTTACAAGGTGTACCGAGAGGGTATGTAATAACAAGAGGTTAATAGAAACAACCTAGAAACAAATCTTAGTATATGCTTATGGAGAGTTCGGTAGTCATGATATAAGCTTCTCTCGAGTGTTAGAGTAAAAGAGGTTGTAGACCAGTTAGAGATGTTGGATTAGGTACATAGCGTTCAAGTGTCAGCTTTAGACCTAAGGGGAATATGATAAGAATTGAAATCAAGTCAAGTGTTGAGGATAAGATAGTTATAAGTTCAAAAGATTATGTTAGGTATTTTGTCAGAGGTCCTTTTAGTAACGGAGTAATGTTAGAAAGAGAAGGTTAATGATCCTATAGTGATAATGTGGTGTGATAATTCTATGTAAGGTTATAAATGAGGAGGAAGAAGAGAATGAGGTACTCCTATGACAAATAGCTAAGTGAGAGCCCTTAGAGGGCTCTGAATAGTAATGTGGGTAAAATTATAGTTGGTATTTTAGAGATGATTATATTAAACCCATTCCATACCCAAACCAGCCATCATTCAAGAACAAATTATCCCAAAGAGGAGATATTGTAACACCCAAAAAATTTTTTAACAAAGACCTGAACGATCCTTCATTGTGAGTATGATTTTAACAAGGAATTTAAAATTTCTTAAGTAATAAGATCATCAGATATAGCACCTTGAATTCCAAAATGAATTAAAGAGAATTCATTCAAGTCATTCCTTAGTTCTTTTAAGTTTTGGATCAAATTCATAGGATGATAACTCTCATCGCAGGATGAGTTAGGTGTACCATAAGATATAAAATGAAAGGTCTTTGAATTATCTTTCCAATTCCATAGAGTTGGCTACTTTTCAAGCTCGTATGAGGGAGATATGCCCTTTTGAAGTTAGGCTATCTATTTAAAGAAAGTTATAATAGGATGGGTATTTTAGTCTTTTCCATACCCCCACTTATTCTAAACGCAAATTACACCCAATTAATCGTATAAACTGATTATAGTTATTTTCATGAATCCCCGAAAGCATTTAGGGTGTTAGAGATAGGATTCAAGAGGAGAAAAAGTTCAAAGTTTCAAGCGTTCATTCAAGAAATTCAAGATTTCACCAAGAACCTAGTTCTTTGAGGTATGTAAGTTTCCATAGTGTTGGGTTCATTCACCCACACACCAATCATGAGTTTCTTTTGCAAATCTATCAATATATGTTGAGCAATTTAATTTCTTGATGATTTCTTGATAAGTGTTCTTAAAGTTTCCTTATCAATTAAGTTTTGATGTAAGATTCTATTTGGGTCAACTTCGAACGACCATATATCGTAGAATATAAAGAGTTACGTGAGCCATAACCTATCAAAATAAAGGTATTTGAATTTGCTTTCCAATGCCACAAATCTTGCGTCAATCCAATTTCTGAGTAAAAAGTTATGACTATTTTAGTAACCTGATACAGTGTGGTTAGGATTTAGCCGATGGAAAAATATTAAAAAGGGTTGTTTTTGTCTTTTTGCCTCCAAGAAAACCCTAAACGAATTTCTTGAATAATAAAAGGCTTAAAACAATTAGATTTTCATCTTTTAATCCATCATTCTCTTTTCTCTCTCAAACTGTAGGGCAAAACCCTAAGGAAACATCAAAGTAGGAGACTCCATTCAAGATTCTTTCAAACTTTTTCAAGATTTTTCTTCAAGGTAAGTCTTTCTCCCAGAGTTCCATTATTTTCAATGCAAATTCCTCCATACAATGATGAATTACTAATGAAAATAATAATTCTTGGTCATAGAGATTTCACGAAACTAATTCAAGAATCTCAAGAAAGGTCTGCTTGATCGTTTACCTTTAAGATAAGGTTTCAAGGATTCTAATCAAGTTCTTCTTCAAGATTCTTCAAGATTATTCTAGATTCTTTAAGATTCTCCTAGATCCTTGTTCTTCCAAGTACGTAAAGCCATCATAGTGTTGGACTAGGTCGTCCTCACACTCTACATCTACTTTTCAAATCAGTAAAAGAGAAATCTAGGATTCTACCCTTAGATTTGAGTATTCTTAAGATAAGTTTATTTGAGTTTTTGAGTTCATGGTTCTTTTGAAAATTCTATTCCCAATTATTGAGTTTCTAAATTTTTATTAAGATTGTTGAGTTGATTTTTTCAAGTCTATAATTCAACATGAACCCTATTTTGAGTGATAAATCTTGAGAAAATTTTCAAAGACAACACTCGAGTTTTAAACTGAGTTTTGAGGAAACAAGTATGAGAATGAGAAGAGTTGTATACATGAGTTTCATATTGTTATTTGGACCGTTTATTTGAGTCGTTCATGCCCATAAATTTTGCATGAACTCAATTAGTTGAGTATCTTTGAGAGGATTATAGTATCTTCAAGTTCTAAGTCTTGAGTATTGAGTTCCTAACCATTTTGGGATTATATTACAATTTATGGGGATACTACATGTTACCCATGAAGGTCCTTGAGTTGAGTAGTTCATACCCATAAGTCCACATGAACCCTATGAGTCAAGAAATCTTGAGATGAAAGGTATCATTAAGTCCTTGAGTTAAGTAGTTCATGCTCATAATTCCACATGAACTCTTTGAGTCGAGCATTCTTGAGATGAGTAGTATCATTGACTACTTGAGTTTTGGAGTTGTTGAGTTTCAAGTATTGAGTTCTATGCATGGTTATTGAAAACCTTAAATTAAGTCAATCACGTCCATAATTTGGCATGAACCTTATTTTAAGAAGTCCTTTTTCTACAAATTGTTTTAAAACTTGTTTTAAAGACTTGAGCACTTAGTTGAGGAATAGTAGAGCTGAGTTCATTTTGTTTAAAATGATATATAGGGACTAAGTATTCCCAAGAGTAAATGATTTTACATTTAAGATGAGAGGAAACTAATATTTCCAAAAGAGTTTTCAGCATTTGAGTATCATCTCTTTGAAGAGAAAGATTTTAAGTAATAATATCAAACCACAAAAAGAGTTATGTTTTTAAACATATGAGCTGAGTATTTTTTTGGGAGTAGTATTGAGCATCAATATGGGGATGAGTTCAGATAACTCAAGTCTCCATAAACCATGTAGTCAACGTGCGTAGAAAGGGTCATACATTTTAGAAGATTCCTTAATGCTTTTTAGCATAGAATGATCTACTTAATTGAGAGGTTCTAAACCTCGGGAAAGTATAGGACAGTTCTTGTAGTGTGGGTAAGACATTGTATCACCAGATAGCTCGTAGTGATGGTTGTCAGTTAGAGAAACTCCTACAGTGTTATATTGTATATTTATATATACAAACTGAGTTATTATTATATTCTTCAATACATTGAGTTGCTATCTACTATTTTAATAGCTTTCCATAAATATTGCATCTTTTATTGTTGCTTTATCCTTGAGTTTCATGAGTTGAGTATCATATCTTTGAGTTGAGTATCTTATTCTTGAGTTGAGTTGAGAAGAGGTAAGTATGTTTCCTTTTGATAAAGTTCAAGCCTTTGTTTATGGTTTAGAATTCCCCTTACATGTTCGTACATTCCACATACTAAGCCATTGGGTCTGCATCGTTTCATGATGCAAATACCAGTATTCAGGATCATCAATAAGCGTTTCATTGTAGTCATGTGATATATATTCTAGTCAACTTTGGTGAGCCTTCTTATATTTCGAAAGACTTTACGTTTACATTATAATTAGTAGTTTTGAGATGTTGTGGGTCCAAAAATCATTCCGTAATAGTAGAGGCTTCATAGATAGACAAATTTGAAGAGATTTCTATAATTACTTTCTTTTATATATTTTTCACACTTTCTTAAGGTTCACTATTGGAGTTTATTGAAATTTAATTAAGTTTCAAGATTTGTATGCTTGAGTTAATCTTCCGCTTTTAGTAAGCCAAGATGAGGGTTCGCTTGGGGACCAATAATGGTTCTCGAGTGTCGGCCACATCCAGGGTGTAGGCTAGGGTCGTGACAAACTTGGTATTATAGTAAAGAGTTCAATAGTAGCAAGGTGTCTATGAATTTGTATGTAGAATCCTAGGTATCGGTATGAAATGCGCCACATCTATAATTAGGAGGCTGTAACATTTAGGAACTATGTCACTTCTTTCATTCTCTTAATTGTGCAATAGAACTATGTCATAGATATTTATTCATACTCGTGCGTTTCTCAGATTCATTCGACCATCCGTTATACTAGAGGTCATACAAATGAAAAGTAAGTCCTTTATTGATGAGTTTCACTTAGCAAGAGTCTTGAGGAAGTCATGAGACTCCAGAGGGGATTTAGAGACGCCATGAGTGAGTTAAGTGTTGAATTTTAGAGGAATGCACTTATGTTCATATGAATCGTGCGTTTGAGCTAAAAGAGAGAGTTGTACACTCTTCCCTAAACATTATTTAGCTAAGACCTTCAAGAGGACGGTATGTTTAGAGCCTGTGTAGTATTCTCTCCCTAAAAGATAGTATGAATTACAAGATCATGAGTAGTAGTAGTGAAAGTGCCAAGATTTAGAGGAAAGTATGCAGAGGTTCAGTAATTGAAGGAAATGAAATAGTGATGGGTCAGATTATGTGATTGCAATCATGCATCTAGTCAGTTATAAGTGATAAGTTTCCCTTATGAGTAAAATAAGGAATAATAATGTAGATAGTTCTAGATAGAAGGAAGAGAAATAGTTACTAGCCATAATGAGATAGAGTATATATTTTTTTTAACCAGAATAGAATTGATGTCAATGTGCCATCGCATTAGAGAAGACTAAATTCATATCTTGAATAATTGAGTATAGAATGCATTGAGGTGGTAGACCCCCCCATGATATTCAGAGGATGATAGAACTATTTGTGAGATAATGTGCAGTAAGTAAGTAGCACTTAAGTTGAGAAGTTGAATATGATGGTAATTTGTGAGTATGGAGACTAAGAGTTAAGGATTGACTACTTGTCATAAGGTCCTAATGGATGAGTGTTTTGTAAATTTGCATCCAGTAGTTGTAAGTTAGTATAGTAAGCGAGCAATCATATTGATATTCAGGATTAGTACTAAACATTAATCCTGAATTTGAGATGAGTGTTTTGATAAAAAAAGATTGAAAAATGAGGGTGATGATGCAGTATTGAGATTTGAACTAGATTACCTGACATAGAGTAGGTGAGGAATTGAGGTGATTAGCTGCAATAAATATGAGTGGTACAAGTGAGATACCTTAAAACCATGGAAGGAAAGAATGATACCAAACAAATTCATACACCACATGTCAAAATAAGTGCATAAATCCAAATATTATAATTCCAACACTAATGAAAAATTGATATTGGTAATTTAAGAGAAACATAAGGCAGAATATCAACTTCAAGGTACAAACTTTGTACTTTTCAAAATGAGATTATTTACATACATGCAGATGCTTTAGTCAAAAAATGATGAAAAGATATGCATGCACCTAATATAAAAAACAAAAAGAAACTCAAGTAAGATATTTTAAATTCCTATATTATAATTCCCACTGAAGAATCCAGTATAACATTCTTGCAAACCAAACGATCCCTTAGGATTTTGGGCTCAATTTCAAGCAAGAAATTTCCAATGTGGGTAAATTGAACATCAATGACAAATATAACAAAACATATAAAATCTGCATTTCTACAAGGTAGATTTTCTCAAATTGTGAAATTTCTGCCCCTATGTTCCCAAGACCTTTTAAAGTTATTCTTCAGCCTCTATAATCGAATATCAAACACACAAAGCTTTTTGTTTCCAAATCAAGTTGCAACCTTATTGCCTTCCTTGTTCCAACAAACTTTAAAAATATTATCATCGCCATTGTAAGTTTTTACAATTTTGGCCTCCTTCATTGACCATATATTCATGCATTTATCCAATAAGCCACTTTTCATGTATTTGCCATTTGAATTAAATGCAACAGAGTAAACAACTTCCCATGAGTCAAAATGGAAGAGAACCTATTAAGTAAAAAAGACATTTGACAAGAACGGTACAATTAACATATTCTCACTCCCCTCCCCTCACATTCCTACCCATATTAAAGCAATAGGCATATAGGTTATGGATAGTTCAATTGAATACAAACAAACAAACCACAAAATACTTGAGCCTATAATCGACAGTTAAAAAGTATAATTTCATTAAGAGTCCCTATTTTTATCTCTTGTGTCCAAGTAGACATAATGAGTTCACATCCATTACATGTGTCCGTTCAAGCTGTGAAGAGGACACCATTGTTATACATCCCATAGCTTCACAATAGAGTCAAATGAAGCACTACAATTATGGATAATAAAATAAAATCAATAAGCTAAAAAAATTAAAAGAATAGGTGTAATACATTAAATCAGCACACCCCAAAAATCCATTTGCTGGAAGGCTAAAGTGATATTATATCTCTCTAGATTATTTTACTCGCAAGGGGACTACAACTGTGATTGGAATCATTCCATATACATTACAAAGTTAAAAACGGAAGCATTGAAGACTACTAGTGATGCATGTAAACACAACAAAGACAATTAGTATAAACATTTGCATCTGAAATTACACTAAGTTCGTGAATGAAAAGTGTACTAAAGTGTTGCTTATGTTTTTGAGTCCTCAAAGAATGATAGTATCTCAAAGAAAAACAAAAGTATTGAAACATTGGATGGGATGAATGACTTATGGGAACCATTGAACAAATTGGTAACAAAAGGTGACACCTTAGACAATTCCAAAGATCTAGTTCCAAAGTTCAGCAGTAGTACTCTAATAATAAATCTTGATGATTATGAAAACGAGGCAACAATGATGATGATAAAGAAGACAATGCGTATATTCCTTCACCAAAAGTTAAAGAGTTAGCAAACAAAATGTTGTTCAAAAATTGGATGTTGTTCAAGCTATAGAAATGGCATCAAGTAGTAATAATAAGAATATTGATAGAGGAAAAGGGGAAAAGGGATGATGTGGAAGAACGAAAAAAGAAACAAATAGTCCTCCTCATCCACCTCTTGTTGGTCGCGATGGTGATAGTGATGGTTGTGGTTGTGGAAAAAATATTAATGTGAAACAAGTTCAAATTACTACTGAGACAGCAGGAGGTACAAGCAGTGGTTGTACAAGAGCAGAGAATGAAAGAGTTCATACACTCCTCTTGTATTACAACTTCTTGTACCTCCTGTTGTCTCAGTAGAAATTTGAACTTGTGCCACATTAATATTTGTTCCACCACTATCACTATCACCACCACGGCTAACAAGAGGAGGAGGAGGAGGAGGAGGAGGATTATTTGTTTCTTTTTTCATTCTTCCACATCATCCCTTTTTCCCTTTTCCTTTATCAGTATTATTATTATTACTACTTGATGGCACTTATATATCTTGAACAACATCTAATTTATCGTAGAACATTTTATTTTCTAACTTTGTGTTCCTTAACTTCCGGAGAAGTCACATTCTCACGGTCTTCTTCTTCATTATCATCATCATCCTCATTTTCATAATCATCAAGATTGATTGGTGGAGAACTACTGATGAACTTTGGACTCAAACTTCGGAATTGTCTAAGGTGTCAACTTTTGTTACCAATTTGTTCAATGGTTTCCAGAAGTCATTCATTCCATCTAATGGTTCAATACTTTTTTTTTCTTTAAGATACTATCATTCTTTGAGGACTCAGTAGAATAAGCAATACTCTCAACCTTCACCAAGTGATCATAAGAGTTAGTGCACTTTTCAGTTATGAACGTAGTGTAATTTTAGATGCAAAGGTTTATGCTAATTGTCTTTGTTGTGTTTACATATATCATGAGTGGTCTTCAATGTTTCCATTGTTCACTTGTTAATGTATATGAAATGATTTCATTCTCACCCGTATTCCCCTGCTAGTAATACAATCCATAGAGACACTATTTCAATTTAGCTATCCAGCAAATGGATTTTTGGTGTGTGTTGATTTAATGTATTATACCTAACCTTTTATTTATTTTAGCTTATTGGTTTTTTTTTTATTGTTTATCTGTGTAGTGCTTCATTTGACTCTACCGTGAAGCTACCTGATGTTGAACGAGGGAGTCTTCTTCACACCTTGAACAGACACAGGTAACAAAAGTGAACTCATTATATATACTTGGACACAAGAGATAAAAATAGGAACTCTTAATAATATTAACTTTTTAACCATCAAATACAGGTTGAAGTATTATGTGGTTTGTTTACTCATATCAATTGAACTATCCATAACCTATATACCTATTCCTTTTAATTGGGTGGGGATGTGAGGGGAGGGGGTGAGAATAAGTTAGTTGTATCGTTCTTGTCAAATGTTTTTGTTTTTACTGAGTAGGTTCTCTTCCATTTTGAATCCAGGGAAGTTGTTTACTCTGTTGTATTTAGTCGGAATGGTGAATACATGGAAAGTGTTTTATTGGATAAATGCATGAATATATGGTTAGGGAAGGAGGCCAAAATTGTATAAACTTACAATGATGATGACAAATATTTTGGAAGTTTGTTGGAACTAGGAAGGCGACAAGGTTGCAACTTGTTTTGCAAACAAAAAGCATTATGTGTTTGATATTCGATTGTAGAGGTTGAAGAATAACTTTAAAAGGTCTTGGGAACATAGAGGCAGAAATTTCACAATTTGAGAAACTCTACCTTGTAGAAATTGCAGGTTGTAGATATGTTTTTTTTATTTGTCACCAGTGTTCGATTTACCCACATCATCAATTCCTTACTTGAAATTGAGCGCAAAACCCTAAGGGATTGTTTGTTTTGAAAACAAGTTATGCTGGATTATTGTGTGGGAATTATAATATAGGGATTTAAAATATCTTACTTAAGTTTCTTTTTGTTTTTAATATTAGGTGCATGTATATCTTTTCATCATTTTTTGCCTAAAGAATCTACATGCTTGTAAATAATTTCCTTTTGAAAAGAACAAAGTTTGTACCTTCAAGTTGATATTCTATCTTAGGTTTCTCTTAAATTGCCAGTATCAATTTTTCATTATTGTGTTGGAATTATAATATTTGTATTGATGAACTTATTTGGAGATGTGGTGTAAGAATTTATTTGGTATCATGCTTTCCTTCCTTGCTTTTATGGTTGTTCAAAACTGAATAGTAACCGATAAGCCCACCGAAAAATCCACTAACTTAGTGTAATTTCAGAAAAATAAGAAACACACTTACTAGATCTCCACTAAACAAGGAAAAATAAGAAACACGTCACTTTGCATCAACAGACACTTATTTAAACCTTCTTAAACTCTGCCGCGGATGCGAAAGGCCATCCCAACAATAAGGTCTTCCGGAAAAATTTATAAAAGATGCGGTTAAACCTTAGATATATGTCCTTCCAAAGTCGTTACATCATAACTAAGAATTTCACTCGACATAAAGGTTGTGACTGTGTTGATACATAGGCTCTAAATATGTCTTGCAACAAAAGAAAAACTTTAGTGTCACAAAAACAATAAAACTTGGAAGATCACTAAAAGTTACTTAATTGATCACAAAAATAGAAGCTTCTATTGTTTGCCATCTAGAAAAAAGAAATACAATATACAGTTCAACTGAAAATGAAACAGTAAGCACATGAAAATTGACATGGATTCTTGAAGGCTAAAAGCTACCACAAAAAAGACACTCCTTTTGACAGTTGTGGTGTTTGGCCAAAAACAACACAAAATACAAATTATTTTTCTACAAAAGTACTTTTTTGCAAAAACTGTTTTGACAAAAGTGTCTCTAGATCAGAATAATATTATTTCGCCTACCTTTGAGGTATATAGACTATTTCTGATAAACCCTCGATTCAGAAAAATATTATACACTAAAATGGTTATAGAAAAAAATTAACTTTTGGAAAATTTAACTCTTTCAACACAACAACAACATATTCAATTTGGTCTACAAGAAAAATGTGGATTACATGGGGATTTTCCTAGGAATTACATATGAAAATTTGCAACAAACTATGTTTCCTGTAGATTTTCCAAAAAAAAAAAAAATAATTCGATGGTAAAAGCTTCCTAGGTAATTATTTCCTACGAATTTTAAAATCCTTAAGTAATTTAGCTCGAGATTTATAGTTCCCAGGTAAATTACTTGGGAATTTTCTTGCAAAAATATATAACGATATTTTTTTTGTAAAAATTAACAAAAAAGAATTTTTCTTGACAATATTAATTAATAATTAGTATCTCCTAATTAATTATTTTGTTCTTGAACCCGATATAATTAGGACGCCCCATACATATAGGCACTTACTTAATTGCACTAACTTAATCCTAGTCCACTATACTGTATTGCACTAACTTAATCCTAGCCCACTACCCAATGCCCAACCTATATGTAATTACTTTATTGTACCAATGCTCTAACTAATAGCACTATCAATGCTAAATATCATGTGTCTTCCACCGAAGTGGTAAAAAGTACCACTAGCATTACACTAATCTTTGTTGTTTTTCTTCAATTTGAATAATTTTTAAAGCTAAATTTAATTAAGTTAATTGAGTATTAAAAATATAATTTAGATATTGATTACACAAAGAGTACTATAAAGTCATCTCATATTAATATGAGATAAAAATATATTTTAAAACGTTGAGTAAAGTTCATGTGATTTAGCATTTTAAAAATAAAACATGACAACTATTTCTATATATATTAAAATAACTTACTACCACCCAACATATCATGAAAATTTTGTGTGCAAACTTTCTATGAGATACTATCTATAACGAGCTATATTAAATGTAGACAATATTTACATTAACATACAAAGTTCTTATAAATAAATAATTGAAAATATAAATATACTTATAAATTTAATGTGCAAGAAATTTATAAATCAATAATTAATAGTATATCTTTTTAGGAAATTTGGTATTTATAATTTTAATTTATCTTTTAATAATTATATTTTAATATACTTAATTTTATATTTGGATATAATATCATTTAATAACTTACTACAGAGAATTTATTTTTATTTTTAATGCTAGTGAGAATATAATATACCAATTGGATATACCAGTAAAAATTATTTATTTTTCTTTCCATATAATTATATCAACAAGGTGTAATTAAACTTTTATGATAGTTATTTTTCTATTGGATAAATGACTATCCATATAATTTTAATTCTTTCTATCTTTCAAATAAAAAAACAAAATAAAAATGGTATTATTGGTTTTTAGTGAGATGAAATATTAATTATATATAAGTTAAAAATATTTATCCTTAAATTTATGGTAATGTTCCAACAGCGTATTAATTTGACAACTATTTATGATAGTTACTTTTCTATTGGATAAACAACTACCCATATAATTTTAATTCTTTGTTTCTTTCAAATCAATAAAACAAAATAAAAATGGTATCATTGATTTTTAGTGAGATAAAATATTAATTATATAAAAATATGCATCCTAAAATTTATGGTAATGTTTCAACACCGTATTAGATTACAATATTTATGATAATTATTTTTCTATTGGATAAATAACTAGCAATAAAATTTTAATTCATTGTTTCTTTCAAATAAAAAATTAAAAAATAATGACATTGATTTTTAGTGAGATTAAATGTTAATTATATACGAGTTAAAAAATATTCATCCTAAATTTATGATAATGTTTCAACACCTTATTAAATTGATATTATTGCATAATAATTTATTAAACATAAAAATAGAATTATTATTTAAAAATAAATTTCATTCTAGTGATCATTTGTCCTTTTTATATTATTTTTTTATTATTTTGGTAAATATATTTTTAAGAAAATATTCCCCGAGGACTCCTAATTAGTAAAAATCCTTAGATTTCAATACAAAAATTCCAATTAAATTATACTAAAAATATTCAAGTTTGCATATTTCCAAGTCCGTCCCTCAAAAAATCTCAAATCAAATTCACAACAATAGAATCCCCAAGTAAATTCTTCAAGTAAGAAAATTCCTAAGTAGATCCCCAACAAAATTCTTAGAACATGAATTCCTAGGTAATACCACATAAAAATTATTTCTAGATAAATTTCCAAGAAATTATTTGCAAATAAATTTATCTAGGAATTTTCTTGCTAGAAGATTAAAAAAATCAATTTTTTATTACTTGCGTATTTATCTTTGAAAATAATACTTACAAATTATTTTCCGCAAATAATTCCCTAGGTAATAGTTCTGTGAAAATGGTGACCACCAATTTTTCTGGGAAACTATTTTTCGTAGGTAAAAAATTCTATAATTTAGGAATCTCATATTTTACGCATGAAAATTCGTAGCGAATTTCTGCAGAAATAATCCCTAAGTAAAATTCACAGGCAATTTACGCAAGCCTCAAGTGAAGCATATAAAAGCATCTAATAGAAACAAAACATCAAAATTTCCAAAAATAATAGTTTAAAAGAAGATGAAAATTGAATTACCGAATTCAGACAGGAGGAAATCACAGGGTGAAAAAGCCATTGTTGTAAATTGATGACGTCAAAAAGAAATAGAAAAAGGGTCAAAGTATTGCTCCTACCTATGATATATATATAGAGAGAGAGAGAGAGGAAAAATATGGCAAATGGGAATTTTGGGAAATAGAGTATTTATATATAAAACTACAATTAGAAATGTTTTAATTCCAAAAGACATTTTGCATAAACTGTTGAATGACAATTGTATCCTCAAGCCATTTCAAAGAGTTGAAATATTAAATTTATTTAATCTGTGCCAGATTCAAAATTTAAACCATATGTTTGAATTTGGTAGTATATTACAATATATTTAATCTTCTTAAGTTCACTTTATTTCTTTTTTTAGGTCTCGAAGTTGTAAGATCTAGATCGTTTTGTAGAATTATATATTTTTAAACCTAAACCCTAATTTTATTAGTACATATAACTTTTTCATGTTCGTTTTGATTTGTTAGTGTTTTAGGTCTTTAAGTTGTTACAATACCTAAACCCTTATTTTTTAGAACTTATAATATTTTGAAACCTAAACCCTAATTTTATAAGTACGTATATTTTTTAAAAATTCATCATGTTGGTATACATATATAAGGTGTGACCTAAACACTGGTTTTATTTTTTAAGTATATTTTATTTGTATTCATTTCTCCAAGATTTCTTATCTCAATTGTTTCTCGTTAGTATTATTCATATGTTTTTTGGTTGGTTTGAACTTTCAAGTTTTTTGGCTTATTGACTTATAAATCTTATTCCTATATGAATTATTTCAAACAATTTCTTCTCTTGGGGATTTTTGAGACCTTTTAAGACGAATTTAATGGTAAAAAGTTGGGATTTAAAAGTTTTTTTAGGGAAAGGGATCAAAGACCCAATATCCACAGAAAATTAGATGCATTTACCTTTAAGCCATATTCAGGCATTTGTTGGGAGACCTGAGCTAGGAGATCACTTACTTGTCGAGATCAATGGTGAGCCAGTTTGCTCATGCTACTATGGCTTCATCTAGTATCTTATTACATTTCCTTCGGTCTAAGACCTTATAGACTTCGAGCCCTAGGTTTGTTGATCTCGTTGTACCAAAAAGATGCTAGTAAAGTTTTGCAGAATGGTACAAAGACGTCTATACTTTTCTTTGAGAGGATACAAGACTTTAGGAAAATATCTCCATCTTTTTCCCCCTACGTGTTATATCTTTATTCCGATTGGCACATGGTGAACTAAATTGGTATCTAATCTCTTTAATTCTTCGATCCGTAGATGGATAACATGCGAAAAAATGGTGCCAGGCCAGTAGCTCCCATAAATGAGCCGATAGGGGAGCTCACATCGAGAGAATGTAGCTGAGGTAGGGGTAGAGGAAGAGGAAGGGGCAGAGGTCAAGGAAGGGTAGCACCTGCCAGGGAGAAAGCCCAAGCTAAGAATGTACCAAGGGAATAGGCCCCTCCTGCACCCCAAGACGAGGTAGAAAAGAATGTGGAGATTGAAGTGGAACAGGATGTTGAACAAGACAAGGATGTTAAGTTGGGACTATAGGACTTCCCCCATTGTATCTAATCTCTTTAACTCTTCGATCCGTAGATGGATAACATTCGAAAAAATGGTGCCAGGCTAGTAGCTCCCATAAATGAACCGGTAGGGGAGCTCACATCGAGAGAATGTAGCTGAGGTAGGGGTAGAGGAAGAGGAAGGGGCAGAGGCCAAGGAAGGGTAGCACCCTTCCGGGAGGAAGCCCAAGCTAAGAATGTACCTCGGGAAGAGGCCCCTCCTGCACCCCAAGACAAGGTAGAAAAGAATGTGGAGATTGAAGTGGAAGAGGATGTTGAACAAGACAAGGATGTTAAGTTGGGACTGTAGGACTTCCCCCTTTAGATCTAGCTATAGTTTATCATATTTTGACTTTTCTAGATGGGCTGGTGCAAACTTCTCAACATCTGTCCCATTGTTGCTATAATCCCTAAGATTGATGGAGTATTAGGTGGTGATACCTTGTTCTGTTTAGTTTTGGGCCCTATGATGACTGGTAGTGAAAATAAGATGATGACCAAGATTTTGAAGTTAAAGTCATCAGCATTCCATGGTTCTGAAAGTGAGGATGCCTATGACTTCATGCTAGATTACTATAAGAGACTGCACAAGTTGGGCATTGTTCACCAACATGGAGTTGAGCTTTTGACCTTTTAGCTTCAAGGAAAGGCTAAGCAGTAGTTGAGAGCCTTTGTGGAATATTGATAGCAAGTCTTTCCTCCACTTACTGCAATGCCTTTTTTCTAGAGAAAAATGTGCCTTAGACATTGAGGAACCGCAAGTAGGATTAGTTCATGACTTTGGGGCAAGGAGGTATGACTGTAGATGCTTATGAAGCTAAGTTCCATGACTTGTCCAGATATGCGACATAGTTTGTGACTATAGAAGAAGAGAGGATATGTTTGTTCGTCAAGGTATTTAATCTAGAGTTGCAGGTATTGTTTATTGAGACAACCTTCGCAAGTAAAAGCTTTAATGAAGTGATAGACTTTGTGAAGAAGGTAGAAGGATTTCGATGGGACGGGCAGGCCAAGGTTTTGGCTAAGAGGCCAAAGAATACATGTAACTTTAATGGCTCCTACTCTAGAGTTTTAGGTAGTCTAGAAATTATAGCTCGTCCAATTCATTCAAATATTCCCTTTTTTACGGCTAGTTATTCAAGAACTATGCAATAGATTCCTACTTAGGATGGCTACTATTTTGCACCAAGCAACAGGTCGTCTCTTGACCGCTATTGTTACAATTATGGAGAACTAGGGCAGATTAGGAGAGATAGTCCCCACCCGAGCATGACTGAACCTGTACAACAGAAGCCCAGTATAGTGTCCCGGTAGGTGGAGGTAATAATGGAAAGGGAAGTCCACAAGGTAGGCGAGGAGAAAATCGGAGAGGTCGTAAAGGCAGGGGATATGGTAATGCAAGTGGGGAAGCATTTCAACTAGACAAAGAGGTTACCCGTCAAGATAACATGGCTCATTTTTATGCCTTTTCGAGCAAGACCAAGGTCAAGATGTCTGATGTAGGGATCATATGTACTATTCTTGTATGTGATTGGATGGCTATTGTTTTGTTTGATTCAGGTTATACTTACTCTTATGTATCAGCATAGTTTGCCATTGGATTTGATGTGATTTGTGATGTGCTTGATGCCCCTATCCATGTTTCTACCCCAATTGGAGAGTTTGTCATAGTCACCCATGTTGATCGTGCTTGTTCTGTCCTGTTTATAGGTTTTCAGACTTGTACTGAATTTGTTAATTTGGATATGATTGACTTTGATGTAGTACTATGCATGACTTACTTGTCCCCCTATTATGTTGTGCTTAATTGCAATGCTAAGATTGTGATCTTAGAAATCCCGAGTAGGGAAAAGTTAGAGTGGGAAGGGATGTAGAAGCCTAAGCCAACTAAGATCATATGTTTCATTCGGGCTAGGAAACTAGTGGGGCAGGGTTGTCTTGTATATTTGAATCATATATATGATATTGGTGCAGAGTCCCCCTCTATTGAGTCTATTTATGTAGTGTCTAAGTTTAAAGAAGTGTTTCCTACTGATTTACCTGGTACGCCTCCAGATAAAGATATAGATTTTTATAGTGACCTGGAGCTGGCAACTCACCCAATATTTATCCCTCCTTATCGCATGGCTCCAACAGGGTTAAGAGAGCTTAAAACCTAGATCCAAGAGTTCCTTGATAAGAGTTTCAACTGTCTTAGTGCTTCCCTATACGGTGCTCCTGTCTTTTTTATTATGAAGAAGGATGTAAGTATGAGGATGTGCATAGACTACCAATAGTTAAATAGGGTCACCATTCAAAATAAGTACCCATTGCCTCGTATAGATGATCCTTTTAACTAGTTGCAGGGTGCATCAGTATTCTAAAAAAAATTATTTAAGGTCTGGGTACCATCAGTTAAGGATTATGCCTGAATACGTACCCAAGATGGTGTTCAAGACTCGGTATGGGCACTATGAGTTCTTTGTGATGTCGTTTGGGTTGACTAATGCATCTGCAACCTTCATGAGTTTAATAAATGGTGTATTCAAACCATTCTTGGATTCATTTGTAATGTCTTTATTCATGACATTTTGGTCTATTCAAAGAGTGAGGAAGAGCATGTAGACTATCTTCGTAATTTTTTGGGTGTCCTTGGGAAACATAAATTGTATGCAAAGTTTTCAAAGTGTGAATTTTGGTTGTCCTTTGTTTCCTTTTTGGGGCATTTAGTTTTAAAAGAAGGGGTAATGGTAGATACCCAAAAGATTAAAGCAATGAAGAACTAGGTTTGGCCTAATTCTGTCACTTAGGTTAGGAGTTTTATGGGACTTTCCATCTACTATAGGTGGTATTTGAAGAATTTTGCCTCTACTTCCACACACTTGACAAGGATTACTTAAAAGGAGGTGTCTTTTTAGTGGACTAACAAATGTGAAGAGAGCTTCCAAAATCTCAAGAATCTTCTGGCCACAACACCTATTCTGACATTGCTAGTTGAAGGTAAGAATTTCATTATTTATTGTGATGTTTCACATTCGGGCTTGAGTGTTGTGTTGATGTAGGATAAGAATGTTATATCTTATGACTCACGACAATTGAAGATTCATTAGCGGAACTACCCGACACAAGATTTTAAGTTGGCACCAGTAGTGTTTGCTCTCAAAATTTGGCGACATTATCTCTATCAAGTCAAGTGTGAAGTGTTCATTGATTATCGCAGTTTACAACATGTGTGTTACTCAGAAATAATTGAACCTGAGACATCAAAGATGGATGGAGTTACTTAAAGATTATGATGTCACCATTCAATACCATCCAGGTAAGACTGATGTGGTGGCAGACGCATTAAGCCGAAAGATAGTAAGTATAGGCAGTTTAGGTTGCTTGAGTGTTTCCAGGCGATCCTTGACTTGTTGAGTTCAAGGGTGAGAGTTTCTTTTGGCTACCATGGATTTATCTGGGATCTTAGTCCATTTCCTTCACAATTAGACCTTTCAGACTCATTACTTTATGCTTAGATATTTTGGGGATTGCATCCCCTTATCTTAGATTGTTAAGTTAGAAGTTTTGGTACAATGACTTTTAGGTTCTATGGGTTGTTGACACCCAATTTTGACACTCCATTCTTCTAATTCATTATTTTCGAGCTTCTAAATTAATAACGTGTCAAATTTTCCCTTTTTCAAAACTATTTTACTACTACGACTATTTATCATTACTATTGTTATCGTTATGTCACAATTCTAAAATTGCTACTAAATTTGTACGTTTTACTCTTAAAATTATATTATCAGCTTTTACACCTTTTCTTAAAAATTAATTGTTATCGCTTTATTTCAAGTTTCGTACTTATTAAATTAATTATAAGTCCTTGTTTTGTAAATTTGTAATATTGATATTTTTTTATGTAAATTATTAGTTGTCATCTTTTAATATATTTTGTATTAGTTATTAATCTAGAAGCCCAAATATATATAAAGAAAGAAATGAAAAGGCAAAGAAGTTCAGCCTAAACCTACCATTCCAGCCTACATTTTACTAAAATCTGTCCAAAAATAGCCCAAACCCATGTCTTATTTATCAGCAAAATGCCAAAACAAATTAGGTCATTTTTCTTTCATCAATTCATCACTCCTTCCCCTTCAAATGGCTAAAGCTACAAGTCTCTTCCACCTTGGACAGAAGCTCCTCTCCATTTTCATTTAGGCTTCAATAACTCCATCAACTCTCCTCAGTTCTCACTCTTTGTGACAAATTCAGTCAAGAAGCGCCCAAAAGATTTCTGATTTTTTGATTTGCAAAAGAGTAGATGTTTGATTCAAAATTCAAATGGCTATTTACTCCTTTGAATCCCACTCAAATTGCAATAAGAGGAACCCTAGTTCATCACTACAAATAGTAGCTCTTACATCCATTTTAAACCAAGCTTTTCTTCCCCAACTATCACCTTGAACCACTGCTTTCTGCTTTCAAAAATTATCTTTTGTATTCTTTCAATCTCGGCTAAAAACTTTGGTTTCGAGCTTACTCGAGTGTGTCGTTATTCAAACGTAGGCCTATGACCAAAGCACTTCTCTTCACTACCCGAAAAAAGGTACCACTCGCCCCTTTCTTCCTCTACTTTGACACTGTGGTTAAAGTGTTATGTATACGTTAAGAGATTTATATGTCAAGATTAAATTTTGCTTATTTTGTATACATTGAAAGTAATGTTAAAATGTGATTGCATTTCTCTCCCATATATTTAGAAATATTATGTAGGTGCTCATTTTCTTGTTTATTTTTAATTAAAAAATGAGATTAAATATTAATATAAAAAGCATCACAGTGTATAAAATATTTTACTATAGGAGGGTTAGAAAAGAAACCGTAGCTAAGAAATGTGATTCAAATAATCTGTCTAGTGGGAGAGTTTATTAATTAATATTCAAAGTTCATTTTGGGCATTTAGGGGCCAATTTACATGAATTAGGTGATTTTCAGCCCATGAGAATTTTGGTGATATTGCTTTCGGATGATTTCTTTGTGAACCTTTAAGGAACCCTCCCTAGGTAGTTAGTGGAGCAATACATACAGTCTTACAATTTTTAAATTCCTTTTTGGGCATTTAAGCCTCATTTACAATAATTAGATGATTTTCTTAGTTTTTCATATGTGTTCACCCATAAATATTTAGATGATATGTTTTTCGAACATTGTGAAACTTTTATGGAACCTTCCTTAGGAAGTTGGAGAGTAGTACATACAGTCACACAATTTTTCATTCCATTTACAACAATTAGGAGCCAATTTATAGGAATTAGGCGATTTTTTCAATTTTTCGTGTTTTTTATCCCATGAATATTTTGGTGATATGACTTTTAGACAATATTTTTAGCAAAACCTTTATGAAACCCTCCGAAAGGATTTGGGGAAGCAGTAGGTATAGTCTCACAATTTTGAGAGTCCATTTTATGCGTTTAGGGGCTAATTTACAAGAGTTGGGCGATTTTTCTTAGATTTTCGTGTACTAGCCATGAATAGTTTTTCGATATGGCTTCTGGATGATTCCTTTACGAAAATCTTTGTAGGGAGTTAGAGGGGCATTACATACAGTCTCATAATTTTCAGATTCCATTTTTGGTATTTAAGGCTAATTTACATGAATTAAACAATTTGCTCAATTTTTTTTGTGTGTGTTAGACCATGGGTATTTTGGTGATATGACTTCTGGATGACTTTTTTACAAAACATTTAAGGAACTCTCCATATGGAGTTGGCAGAGCAGTACGTATAGTCTTTTATATTTCAAATCCATTTTGAATGTTTAGGAGACCAATTATAGAAATTAGGCGATTTTCTTAGTTTTTTGTGTTAGCCCATTAATATTTTTGTGGTATTTCTTTTGTAGGATTTCTTTACGAAACCCTCCGTAGAGAGTTAGAGGAACAGTATATACAGTTTAATAATTTTTAGAGTCGATTTTGGGCATTTAAGGACCAATATAGAGGAATTAAGCAAGTTGCTTAGTTTTTCGTGTGTGTTAGACCATGAATATTTTGGTGATATGACTTTCAGACAAGTACTTTTCAAAACATTTATAGAACTCTGCATAGGAAGTTGGTGGAGCAGTACGTACACTCTCACATTTTAAAATCAATTTTGGATATTTAGGAGGCAAACTATAGGAATCAAACAATTTTTTTAGCTTTTCGTGTGTGCTAGCCCATAAATATTTTGGAGATATGGCTTTCAGACAATTTATTTGCGACACCTTTATAGAACCCTCTGTAGACAGTTGGTGGAGCAGCACATACAATCTCACAATATTTAGAGTCTATTTTTGGCAATTAGGGGCTAATTTAAAAGAATTAGGCAATTTTCTCAGTTTTTCGTGTGCGCTAACCCATGGTTATTTTGGTGATATTGCTTTTGTAGAATTTCTTTCTGAAACCTTTACGCAACTCTTTGTAAAGATTTTGGGTAGTAATATGTATTGTCTCACAAATTTTAGCGTCTATTTTGGACATTAAGGGGCTAATTTACAAGAATTAAGTGGTTTTCTTAGATTTTGGTGTGTGTTAGCCCAAAAATATTTTTTTCTTAAATAAAAAGCAAGTAAAAATATTCTATTTTAAATATTCAAATTAAGCATGGTCCATTGAAACATGACGTAGATTGACGGAATATTTCGACAAGTTTAACAAGTTAATTATGTATTAAGCCAATAAGAGCCTCTATATAATTGATACAACAATGAAAGAAAATGTGTTACCAAACAAATTCTTACACCACATGTCCAAATAAGCTCCCCAATACCAATATTTTTAAATTACACAAAAATGAAAAATTGATATTGGTAATTTATGAGAAATCGTAGTAAGAATATTATCTTGAAGTTAAAAACTTTTACAAAATCGTCCGAGGAAGTTGGGGAAGTAATAAGTATAGTAGCATAGTTTTTGGAGTCCATTTTGGGCATTTGGGACCAATTAAAGGAATTAGCATATGTAATAAATTTTTCATGTGTGTTCGGAAATGAATATTTTTGTGATATGATTCCATATGTTTTCTTTATGTAAACTTTATAGAATCCTTTTTAGGGTGTTAGGGGAGCAGTACGTAATGTCTATCAAGTTTTAGAGTCCAATTTAAAGGATTTAGGTGATTTTCTCAATTTTTCGTGTGTGATAGCCATGAATATTTTTGTGATATGGCTTCTGGAGGATGTCTTTGCGAAAACTTTAAGGAACTCTTCATAGGATGTTGTGGGAGTAGTACGTATAGTCTAACAATTATTAGATTCCATTTTGGGCATTTAGGGGCAAGTTTAGAGGAATTAGGTGATTTTTTTTCCAGTTTTCCGTATGTGTTTTCTGATCAATCATTTTGTGATATGGATTATGGATGATTTCTTAGTAAAAACTTTATGGAACCCTCCATAGGTATTTTGGAGAGCATACGTACAGTCTCACAATTTCTAGAGTTCATCTTGCACATTTAGGGGCCATTTCACATGAATTAGGAGATTCTTAGTTTTTCATGTGTGTTAGCCCATGACTATTTTGATGATATGACTTCCTGATTTTTGTGAAAACTTGATGGAACCCTCCATAGGGTTTGGTGGAGTAGTACGTACAGTCTTACAATTTTGAGAGTCCATTTTTGGCATTTAGGGGCAAATTTACAAGAACTAGACAATTTTCATAGTTTTTCGTGTGTGTTAGTCCATGAATATTTTCGTGATATGGCTTCCATATGACTTCTTTGTGAAACCTTTATTAATATTACAGAGGGAGTTGGGTGAGAAGTACGAATATTATCACATGTTTGAGACTTCATTTTGGGCATTTAGGAGCCAATTTATAGGATCTAGGTGATTTTCTTAGTTTTTGTGTTTGTTGGCCATAAATATTTTAATGATATGGCTTCTAGATGAATTCTTTTCGAAACCTTTATAGAACCCTTAATAAGTAGTTGGTGGTGCAGTATGTACAGTCTGACAATTTTAGAATGCATTTTGGTCATTTAGGGGCAAATTTATAAGAATTGGGCAATTTTCTCATTTTTTTTCATGTGTGTTAGTAAGCCCGTTAATATTTTGTCATAAAATAACTTGCTTGATACCAACTTTTTAAACAAGTCAAAATATTTTATTTAGATATTGAAATTAGGCTTGTTCAATTGAAACATGACTTAGATTGAATGTCTAAATGTAATATTTTGGCAAGTTTAACAAGTTATTTACGTATTAAGCCAAAAAAGAACCTCTATATTGACAAAGCAATTAGGGTTGTTTATCAAATGGATTCGGCAGATAGTTTCGCTTAATGATTTGGCTTTTTGGATATCGATTTTTAAATTTATTAATCTGCTGGTCCATCTACAAGATATTGGTTGGTTTCGTAATGGATTAGCAATTATCGGACGGTTATCAGGTGGTGTATTGGTTAACCTCTAATTTCTATGATATCTTTTCTTCGATAAATGCACTGGACAAAAAGGATGACTTTTAACCAGTAACAAGATAAAATGGATAAATTGATCCAAAATTTCAACTTGTTGTCACATTTTCATTGTCCATTTGAAGAATCTTTATAAATGACTTGATAAATTATTGCGTACATTTAATGTACATATCCTTAGTGCTTTTATGAGTTTTCTGACTTGCTCTCTATTCTTTAAAGAAAAATAGATAGCAATAGAAAAGTAAATAGGTTTTCATGGCTTTATGGCTTTAGCCTTTAAGATTTAGGACTAAGAAAAGAAAAATATATAATTACTGTTATATATTATGGTAAAATATTAAATGAAGCTACTACACATAGAATAAAAGGAAGTATAAAGGTTATGGATAGTTCAATTGAATACGAGTAAACAAACCACATAATACTTGAGCCTGTATTTGACAGTTATAAAGTATAATTTTCTTAAGAGTCCCTATTTTTATCTCTTGTGTGCAAGTAGACATAATGAGTTCACATCTGTTACCTGTGTCCGTTCAAGCTGTGAAGAAGACACCCTTGTTCAACATCCCATAGCTTCACAGTAGAGTCAAATGAAGCACTCCTTATATACACAATAAAACAAAACCAATAAGCTAAAAGAAAAAAAAGGTTAGGTATAATACATTAAATCAACACACCCCAAAAGTCCATTTGCGGGATGGCTAAAGTGAAATTATATCTCTCTAGATTATTTTACTTGAGGGGTATTACAGGTGAGATTGAAATCATTCCATATATATTACAAAGCGAACAATGGAAGCATTGAACACTACTAGTGATACATGTAAACACAACAAAGACAATTAGCATAAACCTTTGTGCCTAAAATTACACTAAGTTCATTAATGAAAAGTGAACTAACTTTTATGATCACTTGTTGAAGGTTGAGAGTATTTCTTATACTACTGAGTCCTAAATTAATGACAGTATCTCAAATAAAAACAAAAGTGTTGAACCATTGAATGGGATGAATGACTTATGAGAACCACTGAACAATTTGGTAACAAAAGGTGACACCTTAGAAAATTCCAAAGATGCAGTTCTAAAATTCATCAATAGTACTCCACTAATCAATGTTGATGATTATGAAAATGAGGCAATAATGATGATGAAGAAGAAGACAATGTATATGTGCCTTCGCCAAAAGTTAAGGAACACAAAGTTAGCAAACAAAATGCTCTTCAAAAAATAAATATTGTTCAACCAATAGAAGCGTCATCAAGTAGTAATAAAAGGAATTTTGATGAAGGAAAAGGGAAAAAGGGACGATGTGGAAGAAAGAAAAAATAAACATAGTCCTCCTCAGCCACCTCCTGTTGGTTGAAGTGGTGATATTGATGGTTGTGGTGGTGGAACAAATATTAATGTGGAACAGGTTCAAATTACTACTGAGACAGCAGGAGGTACAAGCAGTGGTAGTACAAGAGTAGTGAATGAAAGAGTTCATCCACTTCTCTTGTACTACCACTGCTTCTATCTCTTATTGCCTCCGTAGTAACTTGAACTTGTGCCACATTAATATTTGTTGCAGCACTATCACCATCACCACCACAGACAATAAGAGGAGGAGGAGGATTATTTGTTTCTTTTTTCTTTCTTCCACCTCATCCGTTTTTCCCTTTTCCATTATCAATAATATTATTATTATTATTACTACTTGATAGCGCTTCAATATCTTGAACAACATCTAATTTCTTGTAGAATCTTTTGTTTGCTAACTTTCTGTTCCTTAACTTCTGGAGAAGTCACATTCTCATTGTCTTCTTCTTCATTATCATAGTCTTCCTCATTTTCCTAATCATCAAGATTGATTAGTAGAGAACTACTAATGAACTTTGGAACTGAAACTTTGGAATTGTCTAAGGTGTCAACTTTTGTTACCAATTTGTTCAATGGTTTCCATAAGTCATTCATTCCATCCAATGGTTAAATACTATTGTTTTTCTCTGAGATATTATCATTCTTTGAGGACTCAACAGCATAATCAGTACTCTCAACCTTCAACAAGTTATCATACGAGTTAGTACACTTTTCATTTACGAACTTTATGTAATTTTAGATGCAAAGGTTTTTGCTAATTGTCTTAGTTTTGTTTATATGTATCACTAGTAGTCTTTAATGCTTCCGTTGTTCACATTATAATGTACATGGAATGATTTCAATCTGACGCGCAATCCCCTTACTAGTAAAAAAATCCATAGAGATACAATTTTACTTTAGTCGTCCAGCAAATGGATTTTTGGTATGTGATGATTTAATGTATTATACCTAACCTTTTATTTCTTTTAGCTTATTGGTTTTGTTTTATTGTCTATATATGTAGTGCTTCATGTGACTCTACTGTGAAGCTATGGGATGTTGAACAAGGGAGTCTTCTATACATCTTGAATGGATACAGGTAATGGATGTGAACTCATTATGTCTACTTGGACTCAAGAGATAAAAATAGGGACTCTTAATAAAATTATACTTTTTAACCGTCAAATACAAGATCAAGTATTATGTGGTTTGTTTGCTTGTATTCAATTGAACTATCGATAACCTATATACCTATTCCTTTTATTTGGGTGGGGATGTGAGGGGAGGGGAGTGAGAATAAGTTAACTATATCGTTATTGTCAAATGTTTTTATTTTTTACTGAGTAAGTTCTCTTCCATTTTGAATCCAGGGAAGTTGTTTACTCTGTTGTATTTAGTCGGAATGGTGAATACATGGAAAGTGTTTTATTGGATAAATGCATGAATATATGGTCAGGGAAGGATGCCAAAATTGTTAAAACTTACAATGGCGATGACAACATTTTTGAAGTGTGTTGGAACTAGGAAGGCAACAAGGTTGCAACTTGTTTTGCAAACAAAGAGTTTTGTGCATTTGATATTCGATTGTAGAGGTTGAAGAATAACTTTAAAAGGTCTTGGGAACATAGAGGCGGGAATTTCACAATTCGAGAAACTATACCTTGTAGAAATGTTAATTATAGATAATTTTTTTTATTTGTCACTGGTGTTCGATTTACCCAAATTGTCAATTCCTTGCTTGAAATTCAGCCCAAAAACCTAAGGGATCGTTTGGTTTACAAACACGTTATACTGGATTTTTGTGTGGAAATTATAATATAGGGATTTAAAATATCTTACTTAAGTTTCTTTTTTTTTTTTTTTTAATATTAAGTGCATGCATATCATTTCATCATTTTTGCCTAAAGCATCTACATGCATGTAAATAATCTCCTTTTGAAATGTACAAAGTTTGTACCTTCAAGTTGATATTCTACCTTAGGTTTATCTTAAATTAACAATACAAATTTTTCATTATTGTGTTGGAATTATAATATTTGGATGTATGCACTTATTTGGACATGTGGTGTAAGAATTTGTTTGGTATCATGCTTTCCTTCCATGATTTTAGGGGTGTTCAAAACCTAATAGTAACCAATAAGCCGACCGAAAAATTTACTAACTTAGTGTAATTTTACAAAAAGAAGAAACACACTTAGTAGATCTCCACTAAACAATGAAAAAGAAGAAACACACTTAGTAGATCTCCACGAAAAAATGAAAAAGAAGAAACACACTACTTTGCGTCAATAAATACTTATTTAAACCTTCTCAAAATCTGCCGTGGATGCGGAAGGACATCCGAACAATGAGGTCTTCCCTGTCTCAAGAAAGGGTCCACCCGTTTTCTTCCAAGGTTTAAATTTGGTTAAGGAGTTGTTGAATGCGTTGTTCCGCCAACTCCAGAAAATTTGTAATACATCAAAGAGACAAAGAGAAAATGTATATTATGCCATCAGTGGAGCACACCTGATGTCTTGAGAATCTGTTGACTGTTCTACGCTCACCATCTTTACAAATGTAGATTATGCCATTAGTGGAGCTAGTGGAAAAGACATTCTAGTTTCGCCAATCAACATCAAGCAATGGACCTAAATAGGGTTGCATAACAATGGTGAGAATATATACAAACTTATGAAATTAAGACATGACAAGGGAAAAAACATATGAATGAAATTCAAATAGATGCATCCATTCACCGAACAACACCATAGAAAACTATAGATCAACGGAAGTTAGCCCAAAACAGGCTGTAGAAAACTCACATTCTAATAAAGTGTCGTAACATTCTTTTTTTTCTCAGTTTTTGGACTTTGGATAGTAGAGTTACATGGACCATCTCCAATAAACCAAATTCTAGCAGTAGAATCTTCAGACCTAAATTGATATTACACATGGTTAGCTATAATAGAGATGATTTATTAGACGAGTCTAAAACTACTCTCAACCTTCATAATTCCTGGTGCTAGTGATTGTCATTTCCAAACGTAAAATCATAAGAGAATTAGAAATAGAAATAGGAATATGAACGTGATTATACATAGACGAGTGTAATAAAATGAAGAAATGGAAGTAATGCTAACCCAGATGCAAGAAAAGCCCCTTCTGGACTCCAAGCCCAACAAAAAACCTAGAACAAGAAAAAATTGTAATGTTAATATATAAGACAGAAAAGATAAGATAGTTATAGTTTTTCCTATAAAGAAATCATGTCGCAGGAGAAATTTATAAAGATGTGGTGAACCTTAGATGTATGTCCTACCAAAGTCGTTACATCATAAATAGGAATTTCACTCGGTAGAGAGGTTGCAACTGTACTGATATACATAGGCTACAAATCTGTCTTTCAACAAAAGAAAAACTTTAGTGTCACAAAAAAAAACTTGGAAGATCACTAAAAGAGTAACATTTCGCAATTTGAAATAGATAGGAAGAAACTAAGAATTTGAAATAGTCATTTTTGGAAAGAATAAGAACTTGGAAATTTACTTAAGTTAGGAAAAAAGGTGAGTTTTCGGTCAACTTCAAATAGCCATAACTCCTAGCTCATGATGAGTTAGGTGTACTTCTAGATATGGTTGGAAATCTCTTGGAATGATCTTTCCAAAGACGTAAAGTTTGAACGATTCTGAATTCATATGAATGAGTTACGCCTATTGGAAGTTGGGTTATTCAAATAAGAAAATGTCCAATCCGTATTTTTGAATGGTATTTCAGTCTTTTCCTTATCCAAATTATTTAATTCATTTTAGTGAATTAAGGGTCAAATTAGAATGATATCAGTTTAGTCAATTGAAAATTCACACTAGGACTTGGAGAAAAGAGAAAAGAGGAGAAAGGAGAAGAAAAGCTCAAGGTCCACCAAGAACGATTGATTTTGGTTGTGGATTCACCAAGGAATTCATCCTACAAGGTATGTGAGTCTCTCATAGCGTTGGGTTCATTCCTATGCGCCAAACATGTTTAGCTCCGTGAATTTCATTCTAAAAGAGTTTGAAAGTTGATGTTCTTGATATGTATTCTTGAATTTGAATGTCGTTCTCGAATTGGGAAAAATTGAGGAGTTTCTGAGATCTTTACGTTGAGTTTTAGGGTTGTATTGAGTTATGTTCTTGAATACATATGATGGGTATCAAAATCTAAAATGAATTTGAGCTCTATAATCGAGTTTAGGCAATTTGGGACTGGAAAAATGAAGAAGGAAAAGTCGAGCAGGTTCTGGTGCACAGGTCCACGTCGCAGACTTGCGCTGCGATTAGGACATGGACTCCTCTGTTTCAAAAATTAACTTCACGATCATTTATTCAGAAATGTCTCCGTGTCGTGGACTTGTTCCAAGACGGTGATTTAGTAACTTTTCTCAGATTTAGCTATTCAAAGTCATTCCTAAACATCATAAGATCTTTCCAATCACAAATATTAATCTGTGAATCCATAATTCAATTCAGGGATCAGTTAAGAGTCAAGTCAAGGGCAGTTAAGATCAAAGTCAAGAGAATTCAAGAGTCAAGTTAAGATAAGTTCTTAAAGTTTTCAAAAAGTTGTTCATAAATGTTTTAACTTTGTTTTAAGACTTAAGTTTTGAGTTCAGTAAAGAGTAAAGTTGAAGTTGTTTTCTTCAAAGAAACATATGGGGACTAAGTATTTCCCAAAGATATTTAAAATGTTTTTCACATTTAAATAAGAACGAAAACTGAGATTTCCAAAGGGCCTCCGGGATAGTTTTCAGAAAAGAGTAATAGCTTTCTAAATGAAGCAAGCAGGGAAACTGAGATTTCCAAGATAACCTTTGAGCTAAGTTTTTGAGCACTAATCTCAAATCACAGAGCAAGTATGGTTTTAAAAATAAGAGCTAATATTATATTTTTGGGAGTAATATTGAGCACCGCTATGGGGATGCGAGTTCACATTAAATCAAGTCTCCATAAACCATGTAGCCATCATGGGTAGAAAAGGGTCATACTTTTTAGATGAATTCTTTTCGCATAGACTAGTGGATCCACTTAGTAGTTCAGGTCCTATACCACAACATGGTATAGGATAGCCCGGGAAGCGTGGGGCTAATAATGGTGTATCATCACTATAGTTCTTAAGTAATGGTTGTCGGTTAGAGAAACTCCCGCAGCAGTAATAGCATGGTATCTCAAGAGGTTCTGCTTAGTATGGATGGGGGAATGGAACTTTATTCATGCATGCAGAAGTAGACTTTGAGAGGGATCATGATATGTCTTTTATGATTTTATGATTATGAGTTGACAACATGCTCTAAAAAGTTTTATTTTTTCTTTATATTGCACTTGTTTTAAACTGTTTTATAATGAAATGAGTTCAGTTAAGTATTCATGAGTTGAGAAGAGCCAAGGTAAGTGTTTCTTTCATATCCTTTTCAAGCCTATGTTATGTTTAGCATTCTAACTCACATACTCGTACATTCAATGTACTATAGCCACTTGGCCTGCATCATTTTATGATGCAGATGCAGGTAACTAGGATCGACATTCCGGCGCATCATTGATCCAGTAAGCAGTTCAAAGTCTTTTGGTGAGCCTCCTTGCATTCTAGAGGATCCATTTCATTGTTTTCTAGTTTAGTTCATTAGGATGTTGTGGGGTTTGTCCCAACATCTATCTCAGATGTTATTAGTGGCTTCATAAACAATCAGATATTAGTTTTTTAGTCTTTTCATTGTCATTATTCCATGTTGATACTTGAGTTTGCCTTAATGGCCAGTTAAATGTTCCTTTATATCATTCCAGTTTATTATATGAACTTATCTTTGTTGAGTTTAAGTCTTCCACTGAGTTAAGTAAGCCAGGACAAGGGTTCACTTGGGGCCAGCAATGGTCTTTGAGTGCCAGCCACGTCAAGGGTGTAGGCTCGGGGAGTGACAAAAATTTACTGAATTGAGCAAGAAAATAAAAGCTTTTATCGTTTGTCATCTAGAAAAAAGAAACACAATATGCAGTTCAGCTGAAAATGAAACAGAAAGCACATGACAATTGACATGGATTCTTGGAGGCTAAAAGCTAGCACAAAAAAGGCTCTCCTTTTTATATTTGCGGTGTATGACCAAAAACAACACAAGGTGCAAATTATTTTTCTACAAAAATACTTTTTTGTAAAAGTTGTTTTGTCGAAAGTGTCTCTAGATCAGAATAATAATTATTCTCCTAACTTTGAGGTATAGATACTATTTATGATAAATCCTTGAAAAATAAAAAGATTATACACTAAAATGCTTATAGAAAAAAATTATGTTTCGCAAAATTTAACTCTTTTAACACAACAACAACAACATAAGATCCAATGAGGTCTGAAGAGGGTGGTTTATACGCACTCCTCAAGTAAAGCATATCAAAGCATCTAATAGAAACAAAACATCAAAATCTCCATAAAAAGACATTTCAAAAGAATATGAAAATTGAATTATTACCGAATTCAAGTAGGAGGAAATCATATGGTGAAGAAGCCATAGTTGGGAATTGATGACAAGTTAAAGAAACAGACAAAGGGTCAAAGGATTGCTCCTACCAATGATATATATATATATATATATATATATATATATATATATATATATATATATAGAGAGAGAGAGAGAGAGAGAGAGAGAGAGAGAAAGAGAGAAAGGAAAAATATGGCAAGTGGGAATTTTGGGAAACAAAGTATTTTTATATAAGACTAGAATTAGAAATATTTTAATTCCAAAAGAATTTTGAATAAAGTGTTGACTGACAATTGTATCCTCAAGCCATTTCTAAGAGTTGAAAGATTAAATTTATTTAATATGAACCAGATTCAAAATTTAAATTAGATGTTTAAATTTGGTATTATATTACAATATATTTTATATTTTTAAGTTCACTTTATTGGTTATTTTAGGTCTCAAAGTTACAAGATTTAAATCATATTGCAGAATTATATATTTTTAAACCTAAAACCTAATTTTATTAGTACCTATAATTTTTTCATGTTCGTTTTGATTTGTTAGTGTGTTGGGTCTTTAAGTTGTTACAATACCTAAACCCTTATTTTTTAGAAGTAACAATATTTCGAAACCTAAACCCTAATTTTATAAGTACGTATATTTTTAAAACATTCATCATGTTGGTATACATATATAGGGTATGACCTAAACACTGGTTTAATTTTTTAAGTGTATTTTGTTTGTATTCATTTCTCAAAGATATCTTTTGTCAATTATTTCTCATTCGTATTATTCATATATTTTTTGGTTATTTTTAACTTTGAAGTGTTTTTGCTTATTGAGTTACAGATCTTAATTCCAAGGTATGACTTATTTAAAACTATTTATTCTCGAGGGGATTTTTGAGACCTTTTAAAATAACTTTAATGGTAAAAAGTTGCGATTTTAAAGTTTTTTTTAAGGGAAAGGGATCAAAGACCCAATATCCACTGAAAACTTGATGCATTTACCTTTAGGGCATATTCAGGTGGCTGTTGGGAGACCTCAGCTAGGAGATCACTTACTTGTCGAGTTCAAGGGCGAGCTAGTTCGTTTCGGCTACCATGGATTCATCTAGGATCTTAGTCCATTTCTTTCTGACTTAGATCTTATAGATGCTATACTTTATGTTTAGTTGTTTTGGATATTGCATCCCCTTATATTACACCATTTATTTATAAGTTTTGGTACAATGACTTTCAGGTTCTAGGGGTTGAATTTCCACTTGGTTGTGTTTGTTTTTGATAAATTTATGAGTTTATAGGAACTCGCCTTTTAAATCGACTATTTAAACATGTTTCTACATATTTAAATGCTTGTCTTTTGTTTAGTATCATTTAGTTGGGTTGTAGTAATGGTTCTCCCACTAGAGGGTTTACTGTGCGTGCCAATCACTGCGGTTTGGGTCGTGACAAAGTTGGTATCAGAGCCCTAGGTTTCTTGATCTCGGTGTACCAAAATGATTCTAGTGGAGTTTTGTAGAACGGTACAAAATGTATATACTTTTCTTCGAGAGGCTACATAACTTTAGGAAAGTCTCTCCATCTTCTTCTCCCTATGTTCTATAACTTAATTCCAATTGGCATATGGTGATCCAAATTGGTATCAAATCTCTTTAACTCTTCCATCCACAGATGACTAACATACAAAACAATGGTGCCATGGCAGCAGCTCCCATCAATGAGCCAACAAGGGACCCTGCATTGAGAGGATATGGTTAAGGTAGGAATAGAGGAAGAGGAAGGGGTAGAGGACGATGAAGGGTAGTACCCACCAGGGATGAAGCCTAAGATGCAAATATACCCAGGGAAGAGACGCCTCCCGCACCTTAAGATAAGGTAGAAAATAATGTGGAGATTGAGGTTGAAGAGGATGCTGAACAAGACGAGGATGCATAAGCTGGGATCACTGGACTGTAGCTATAGCTCATCAATTATTGACTTTTCTGGGTGGGTTGGTGCAAGCTACTCAACCTCCAATCATCCGTTCCGTTGTTTCTACAGTCTCTCATATGGATGGATTGTTGGGTGCTGATACCTTCTTTCGTCCACTTTTGGGCCCTGTAATGAATAAAAGTGAGCCCAAGATTCTCACCAAGTATCTGAAGTTAAAGACTTTAGTTTTCCATGATTGTGAAAGTGAGGATGCCTATTACTTCATCCTAGATTGCTATGAGAGACTTCACAAGTTGGGCATGCCAAGGCCTTATCTAAGAGGCCCAAGAATTGTTTTAGTGGCTCCTACTCTAGAGGTTAAGGTAGGCCAGCAATTGTAGCTTGGACAATTCATACAAATATGCCTTTTATACTGGTGGTTACTTAAGAACTATGCAACAAATTCCTACTCAAGATGGATACTGTTTTTCCCAAGCAACATGTCGTCTCTTGACGTTGTTATTACAATTATGGAGTACTAGGACACATTAGGAGAAATAGTCCCCACCCGCACATGACTGAACCCGTATAGCAGTAGACCAGAGTAGTGTACCAGTGGGTAGAGGTAATATTGGAAGAAGACGTCCACAAGGTGGGTGAGGAGAAAATCAGAGAGGTTGTGGAAGCTAGGGAAATTCGCAGGTAGGGGAGCATTGCAACCAGACAAAGAGTTTACCTGCTAGGATAACATGGCTCAATTTTATGCCTTTCCTAGTAAGACAAGGGCTGAGGCGTCTAATATAGGGATCACATGTACTAATCTTATCTGTGATCGGATGGCAACAATTTTGTTTGATACAGGTTCTACTTACTCTTATGTATCAGTACATTTTGCCTTTAGATTTGATGTGTTTTGTGATGTGCTTGATGCCCCTATCAATGTTTTTACCCCAATTAGAGAGTTTGTCGTAGTCAACCATGTCAATAGTTATTTTTCTTTATCGTTTATAAGTTTTCAAACTTGACTGGATTTTTTATTTTGGATATGACTAACATTGATGTAATATTAGGCATGCCTTGGTTGTCCCCCTATTATGTTGTGCTTAATTGTAATGATAAGATTATGACTCTAGAGATCCCTGGTAGGGAAAAGTTAGAGTTCGAAGGGGTGTAGAAGCCTAAGCCGGCTAAGATCATATCTTTCATTTAGGCTAGAAAACTAGTGTGGCAGGGTTGTTTGGTATGTTTGGATCATATCCTTGATGTCGATGCAGAGTCCCCCCTCTATTGAGTCTATTTATCTAGTGTCTGAGTTTAAGAAAGTGTTTCGTACTGTTTTAACTGGTAAGCCTCCAAATAAAGATACAGATTTTTGTATTGACTTGGAGCCAGGCATTCGCCCAATCTCTATCCTTCTTTATTGCATGGCCCCAACAGAGTTAAGAGAGCTTCAGACTCATATTCAGGAGCTCCTTGATAAGAGTATCATCCGTCTTAGTGCTTCTTCATTGGGTGCTTTTGTCTTGTTTGTTAAAAAGAAGGATCGTAGTATGGGGATGTGCATAGAATATCGACAGTTACATATGGTCACCATTCAAAATAAGTATTTACCTCGTATCGATGATCTCTTTGACCTATTGCATGGTGCATCAGTATTCTCAAAAATTGATTTTAGGTATGGGTACCATCAGTTAAAAATTACGCCCGAGGATGTACCTAAGACGGTGTTGAGGACTCGGTATGGACACTATGTGTTCTTTGTGATGTCATTTCGGGTGACTAATGCACCTGCAAACTTCCTGAGTTTGATTAATGGTGTGTTCAAACCATTCCTCCATTACTTTGTAATGTCTGTATTGATGACATTTTGGTTGATTCAAAGAGTCAGGAAGAGCATAATGACCATCTTCGTAATTTTTTGGGTGTCCTTGGGAAACATAAATTGTATGAAAAATTTTCTATGTGTGAATTGTGGTTATCATATATTGCCTTTTGGGGCATGTAGTTTCAAAAGAAGGGGCAATGGTATATCTCCAAAAGATTGAAGCAGTCAAGAACTAGGTATGGCCTAGTTCTATCACTGAGGTTAGTAGTTTTGTGGGGGCATTCCAGCTACTATTGGCGGTTTGTGAATAATTTTGTCTCTACTGCCACACACTTGATAAGGCTGACTCAAAAGGAGGTGCCTTTTGAGTGGACTGGCAAATGTGAATAGAGTTTCCAAAAGATCAAAACTCTTGTGATCACAACACCTATTCTGACATTGCTAGTGGAAGGTAAGGATTTCATTGTTTATTATGATGCTTCACATTTGGGATTCGATGTTATGATGATGCAGGATAAGTATGTTATATCTTATGCCTCATAATAATTGAAGATTCATTAGAGGAACTACCCAACACATAATTTTGAGTTGGCAGCGGTAGTGTTTGTTCTCAAGATTTGGCGACATTATCTTTATGGAGTCATTTGTGAAGTGTTCATTGATCGATCATCATAGTCTACAACACGTGTTCATTCAAAAAGACATGAACCTGAGATAGCGAAGATGGATGGAGTTACTTAAAGATTATGATGTCACCATTCAATACCATCTAGGTAAGACTAATGTGGTGGCAGATGCAACCGAAAGATAATGAGTATGGGTAGTTTAGGTTGCTTCGGTGTGTCCAGGAGATTACTGACTTGTCGAGTTCAAGGGTTATTCAATTCCCTTAGGCTACCATGGATTCACCTAGTGTCTTAGTCCATTTCCTTCGGACATAGACCTTTTAGACTTTTTACTTTATGTTTAGTTGTTTAGGGGATTGCATCCCCTTAACATAGACCGTTAAGTTAGAAGTTTTGGTACAATGACTTTTAGGTTCTAGGGGTTTTTGAAGCCCAATTATACTCTCCTTTCTTCAATTTCATAATTGTCAAGCTTCTAAATTAATAACATGTCCAATTATCCCTTTTTCACAACAATTTTTACTACTACGACTATTTATCATTACTATTGTTATCGTTATGTCACAGTTATATAATTACAACTAAATTTGGACGTTTTACTCCTAAAATTATATTATCACCTTTTACACCTTTTTTTAAAAATTAATTGTTATTGCTTTATTTCAAGTTTCGTACTTAGTAAATTAATTATAAGCCCTTATTTTGTAAATTTGTATTATTAATATATTTTTATTATGTAAATTATTAGTTGTCATCTTTTCAAATATTTTGTATTAGTTATTAAGCTAGAAGCCCAAATTTATATAAAGAAAGAAAGGAAAAGAGGAAATGACACATATATACAACTGATAGTTATAATTAGCAATAAATAGCCCAACAACAATTAGCATTTAATATACAAATAAAAAATAAGCACAAAATGGCCCAAATTAATAAATGACATTTTAATAGTTTTTTTTCCTCGTATAACCAATCATCACTAAACAACAAAAATAACGGAAACATCAAAAATTATATATACAATATATAACCGCCTAAAAACATAAATTATGTATTTCTATATTTTTTTTATTCCTAACTTGATAAAAAATTTCCAATTGTATACTTGATGATTGTATATAGGTAAAAGAATGGTGTATTCATTCACTTAGTATTAGTATACATTTATAGCTATGTTATCCCTTCTAGTATATACATACTAAAAAATCAATGCATACATGTTAAAAAAATCAAACACTTTATGTATTCATTCACTTATAATATGTATAAACTGCATTGAATATTTTTTTCAATCATGAACTTTATGTATGCATTGCATTCATGTATACATATCCGTGTATTCATTTCCTCAAAATTTGTATATATTCCAAATTCTTTCTTCAGTGTGTAAATGAGGATTGCACATGAAATTTAAAATGCTCAATAGCAAACACACAAGTTGAATCGGTTTCGAGAAGAACTTACATGGCTAAAATTTAAAGTTGTGGATGGAGAATCCACAAAATTAGAATCAAAATCCTTTTTTTTTTTTTTTATGAATAATCCTAGGGATAACTTTCCTAAACACGACAATTGATACCTACAATCAATTATTGTTATGTAAGTTTTTGCCTAAATTAGATATAACTTAAATTTCAAAAATTAAAACCCCCAAAAAAATGGAACGACAATACAAGATGGGGATCAAACATAGGCTAATAGTTAGAGAAATTGACGAGTAGACATCAACAAACCATAAAAAATTTAAAAGCGGAAGAGAAAAATTAGACACTATGGACAAATATTTTTATAGAACTCAACTATGTAAAACTAATAAATAGAAAGTAAATTATCTTTTATTAAAAGTAGTGTAGAAGAAGAAGAAAGAATTAATAAAAAACACACAATTCAAAAGAACCGTGTGTGTATGGAAAAGAAGAGAAAAAAAGAAGAAGAAAAAAACCACTTCCCAATAAAAATGGATACCATGCGGCCACCTTCTAAAATTATTTAATTTAATTAAAAATGAACTTCCCAATACGTGGGCTACAAATTGCAAAATTTAATTTTCAAAAACTTTTTTTGTCAAAAAAATAAAAGAGGGCTATATGTTGCCAAGTAAAATGGGATGTCATGTTGTGCCATTTTTTCAAAGGAAAAGGCCAAGAAGTGCAGCCTAAACCCACTATACGAGCCCACATTTTATACTAAAATCTGTCAAAAAATAGCCCAAACAAAAGGCCCAAACTCGGGTCTTATTGATCAGCAAAATGCCAAAACGAAGTAGGTCATTTTTCTTTCATCAATTCGTCGCTCCTTTCCCTTCCAATAGCTAATGATCCAAGTCTCTTTCACCTTGGACAAAGGTTCCTCTAATTTTCGTACAAGTTTCAATAACTCCATCACCTCTCCTCATTTCTCTCTCTTTGTGAAACATTCAGTCAAGAAGAGGCCAAAAGATTTTTGATTTCTTTATTTGCTAAAGAACATAGGTGTGATTAAAAATTCAGATGACTATTTACTCCTTTGAATCCCACCCGAGTTACAATAAGAGAAGCCCTAGTTCGTCACTATAATAACAGCTCTTACATCCATTTTGAACCAAGCTTTTCTTCCCTCGATATCACCTTGAACCACTGCTTTCTGTTCTCTAAAATTATCTTTTGTACTCTTTCGATCTCGGCTAAAAACTCTAATTTCAAGCTTACTCGAGTTTGTTGTTATTCGAACATAGGCCTTTGACCAAAGCACCTCTTTTCACTGCCCAGCAACAAGTAACACTCGCCCCTTTCTTCCTCTATTTTGTCATTGCGGTTAAAGTCCTATATATGCCTAAAGAGATTTATATGTCAAGATTAAATTTTGCTTCGTTTGGATACACTGAAAGTAGTGTTAAAAATGTGATTCTGTTTCTCTCCCATATATTTAGAAATATTATGTAGATGCTCATTTTCTTGTTTATTTTTAATTAAAAAATGAGATTAAATATTACTATAAAAAGCATCTCAGGGTATAAAATATTTTTTGATAGGAGGTTTAGAAAACAAACTGTAGCTAAGAAATGTGATCAAATAATTTATCTAGTGTAAGAGTTGATTAATTAATATTCAAAGTCCATATTGGGCAATTAGGGGCCAATTTATATGAATTAGGTGATTTTCAGCCCATGACAATTTTGGTGATATAGCTTTCGGATGATTTGTTTGTGAACCGTTAAGGAACCCTCACTATGGGGGGGGGGGGGGGGGGGCAATACATACACTCCTACAATTTTTAAAGTGCATTTTGGGCATTTAAGCCTTAATTACAGTAATCAGACGATTTTCATAGTTTTTCATGTGTATTAGCCCATAAATATTTTGATGATTTGGCTTTCGAACATTACGAAACCTCTATGGAACCTTCCTTAGGGAGTTGTGGAGTAGTACATACAGTCTCACAATTTTTGAGTCCATTTATAGCATTTAGGTGCCAATTTATAGGAATAAGACATTTTTATTTTCAGACAATATTTTTAGCAAAACCTTTATGGACCCTTCCGTAGGGAGTTGGGGAAGCAATACGTATAGACTGACTCTATTTTATGCATTTAGGGGCTAATTTACAAGAATTAGGCAATTTTTCTTAGGTTTTCGTGTATTATCCATGAATATTTTTTTGATGTCGCTTTTGGATGATTTCTTTACGAAACCCTATGTATGGATTTAGAGGAGCAATTTATACAGTCTCATAATTTTTAGAGTACATTTTTGGTATTTAAGGCTAATTTACATGAATTAAGCGGTTTGCTTAGTTTTTTGTGTGTCTTAGACCATGAATATTTTGGTGATATGACTTCCAGACGATTTATTTGCAAAACATTTAACGAACTCTCCATAGGGAGTTGGGGGAGCAATATGTATAGTTTCATATATTTTAAATTCATTTTGAATATTAAGAGACCAATTATGGAAGTTATGCAATTTTCTTAGTTTTTTGTGAGTTAGCCCATGAATATTTTGGTGGTATGTTTTCTGGAGGATTTCTGTATGAAACCCTTCGTAGATAGTTGGAGGAGCAGTTGGTACAGTCTAATAATTTTTAGAGTTAATTTTGGGCATTTAATGACCAATGTTGAGGAATTAAGCAAATTTCATAGTTTTTTGTGTGTGTTAGACCATGAATATTTTAATGATATGACTTTTAGACAAGTACTTTTCAAACCCTTTATGGAACTCTCCATAGGGAGTTGGGAGAGTAGAACATACATTCTGACATTTTAAAATCAATTTTGGACATTTAGGAGGCCAATTTTAGGAATCAGACAACTTTTTTTTAGCTTTTCGTGTGTGTTAGCCCATAAATATTTTGGAGATATGGCTTCCAGACTATTTTTTTGCGACACCTTTATAAGCTGGGGGAGCAGTACATTCAATCTCACAATTTTTAGAGTCTATATTGGTCATTTAGAGGCTAATTTAAAAGAATTAGCTGATTTTCTCAATTTTGCATGTCTGTTAACCCATGGATATTTTGGTGATATTGCTTTCGTACAATTTCATTGAGAAACATTTACGCAACTCTTTGCAATGTTTTGGGTGAGCAATACGTATTGTCTCACAAATTTTAGAGTCTATTTTGGACATTTAGGGGCTAATTTACAAGAATTAAGTGGTTTTCTTAGTTTTTAGTGTCTGTTAGCCCAAAAATATTTTTTCTTAAATAAAAGGCTTCATACCAAATGTTTAAACAAGTCAAAATATTCTATTTAAATATTCACAATTCTATTTAACAAGTTAATTATGTATTAAGTCAAAAAGAGCCTCTATATAATTGATACAACAATGAAAGAAAGCATGTTACCAAAAAAAGTCTTACACCAAATGTTCAAATAAGCACCCCAATACCAATATTTGAAAATTACACAACAACAAAACTTTGATATTGGTATTTGTTAAGAAATCAAAGTAAGAATATCAGCTTGAAGGATAAAACTTTTACAGAATCCTCCGTAGGGAGTTGGGGAAGTAATAAGTACAATAGCATTGTTTTTAGAGTCCATTTTGGGCATTTGAAGCCAATTAAAAGGAATTAGCAAATTCTATCATTTTTTCGTGTAAGTTTGGCAATGAATATTTTGGTGATATAACTTCTAAATGATTTCTTTACGAAAACTTTACAGAATCCTTTGTAGGGTGTTAGGTGAGCAGTACGTAATCCCTATCAAGTTTTAGATTTCGTTTTGGCCTTTTAGAGGCCAATTTATAGGAATTAAGTGATTTTATCAATCTTTTGTGTGTGATAGCCATGAATATTTTGGTGATATGGGACACTTTCTAGGAATTTGTCGGAGTAGTACGTATATGCTCAAAATTCATAGATTCCATTTTTGGGCATTTAGGGGCAAGTTTACATGAATTAGGTGATTTTTTTAGTTTTTCGTATGTGTTATATGATGTATATTTTTGTGATATGGAATTCGGATGATTTCTTTGTGAAACATTTACTAAATACTACATAGGGAGTTGGGTGAGAAGTACGCACATTATCACAATTTTGAAAGTCCATTTTGGACATTTAGCGGCCAATTTATAGGATCTAGGTGATTTTCTCAGCGTTTGTGTTTGTTAGCCATAAATATTTTAATGATATGGTTTCCAGATGATTTCTTTTCGACACGTTTACAGAACCCTCAGTAAGGAGTTAGGGGAGCAGTACGTATAGTCTCATAATTTTAGAGTGCATTTTGGTCATTTAGGGGCCAATTTATATGAATTAGGCGATCATCTCATATTTTTTTCATGTGTGTTAGTAAGCCCATGAATATTTTGTCGTTAAATGAAAGGCTTGATACCAACTTTTTAAACAAGTAAAAATATTGTATTTAGATATTCAATTTAGTCCTGTTCAATTGAAAAATGACTTAAATCGACTGTCTAAATGTAATATTTTGACAAGTTTAACAAGTTAATTACATATTAAGCCAAAAAAAAAAACCTCTATATATTTGATAAAGCAATTAGGGTTATTTATAGGACAGATCGGCAAGATAATTTCGCTCAACAATTTGGCTTTTCGAATATCGGTTTTTAAATTTATTAAACTGCTAGTCCATCTATATGATATTGGTTGGTTTGGGAATGGATTAACAATCATTGGATGGTTATTGGGCGGTGTATTGGTTAATCTCTAATTTCTATGATATCTTTTTTTCGATGAACACACATTACAAAAAGGATGACTTTTAACCAGTAGCAGGATAAAATGGATAAATTGATCCAAAATTTCAACTGATTATCACATTTTCATTGTCCATTTGAAGCATATTTGTAAATGACTCTATAAATTTTTGCATATATTTCATGTACATATCCTTAGTGCTTTTATTAGTTTTTTGACTTGCGCTCTATTCTTTAAAGAAAAATAGATAGCAATAGAAAAGTAAATAGGTTTTCATGGCTTTATGGCTTTAGCCTTTAATATTTAGGACTAAGAAAAGAAAAATATCTAATTACTATTATATATTATGGTAAAATATTAAATGAGGCTACTATACCTAGAATAAAAATGTAAGCATGGTAATTTTTAATGGGTTAACGATTTACCCAATAAGGAAATTGAATAATCCGTCCCTGCATCGATAAGCCATTAATTATAAAATTTCAATCCATTCCTAGATCATTTATTCTATAACCCAATACCAATAATCCATGAGCCAATTTTGTGGTTAGCTTATCGATTACTATTCGGTTTTGAACACCCCTAAAAGCAAGCAAGGAAAGCATGATACCAAACAAATTCTTACACCACATATCCAAATAAGTGCATAAATCCAAATATTATAATTTCAAAACAATAATGAAAAATTGATGTTGGTAATTTAAGAGAAACCTAAGGTAAAATATCAACTTGAAGGTACAAACTTTGTACTTTTTAAAAAGGATATTATTTACATGTATGTAGATGCTTTAGGCAAAAAATGATAACAAGATATGCATGCACCTAATATTACAAACAAAAAGAAATTCAAGTAGATAATTGAAATCCCTATATTATAATTCCCACACAATAATCCAGTATAACTTGTTTGCAAACCAAACGATCCCTTTGGTTTTTGGGTTCAATTTCAAGCAAGGAGTTGTCAATGTGGGTAGATCGAACACTGGTGACAAATAAAACAAACACTTATCTACAATTTGCATTTCTACAAGGTAGAATATCTTGAATTGTGAAACTCCTGCCTCTATGTTCCCAAGACCTTTTAAAGTTATTCTTCAACCTCTACAATCAAATATAAAACACACAAAGTGTTTTGTTTGCAAAACAAGTTGCAACCTTGTTGCCTTACTTGTTGCAACACACATCAAAAATATTGTCATCGCCATTGTAAGTTTTTACAGTTTTGGCCTCTTTCATTGACCATATATTCATGGATTTATCCAATAAAAACTTTCGATGTATTCACCATTCATACTAAATGCAACAAAGTAAACAACTTCCCTAGATTCAAAATGGAAGAGAACCTACTTAGTAAAAAATAAAAAAATTTGACAAGAAGGATACAGTTAACTTATTATCACTCCTCTCCTCTCACATTCCCACCCAAATAAAAGGAATAGGTATATAGGTTTCGATAGTTCAAAATATAAGTAAACAAACCACATAAACTTGAGGCTATGTTTGATAGTTAAAAAGTATAATTTTATTAAGAGTCCCTATTTTTATCTCATATGTCCAAGTAGACAGAATGAGTTCACATCTGTTACCTATGTCTGTTGATGCTATGAAGAAGACATTATTGTTCAACATCCCATAGCTTCACAATAGTGTCAAATGAAGAACTATACAGATAGAAAGTAAAACAAAACCAATAAGATAAAATAAATAAAAGGTTAGGTGAATACATTAAATCAGCACACACCAAAAATCTATTTGTTGGACGGCTAAAGTGAAATTATATCTCTCTCGATAATTTTACTCATAGGGGATTACGAGTGAGATTGAAATCCTTCCATATACATTATAAAGTGAACAAAGGAAGCATTGAAGACTACTAGTGATACATGTAAACACAACTAAGATAATTAGCAAAACCTTTGCATCTAAAATTACACTACGTTCATGAATGAACAGTTTACTAACTCTTATGATCACTTGTTGAGGGTTGAGAGAATTGCATATGCTGCTGAGTCTTCAAAGAATGATAGTATCTCAAAGAAAAACAAAAGTATTAAACCATTGAATGGAATGAATGACTTATGGGAGCTGTTGAACAAATTGGAAACAAAAGGTGACTCCTTAGACAATTCCAAAGATCTAGTTCCAAAGTTCATCAGTAGTACTCCACTAATCAATCTTGATGATTATGAAAATGAGGCAATAATGATGATGAAGAAGATGACAATGTATATGTCCCTTCGCCAAAAGTTAAGGAACACAAAGTTAGCAAACAAAATGCTCTTTAAAAAATAAATATTGTTCAAGCAATAGAAGCATCATCAAGTAGTAATAAAAAGAATTTTGATGAAGGAAAAGGGAAAAAGGGACGATGTGGAAGAAAGAAAAAAAGAAAGAAATACTCCTGCTCATTCACCTCTTGTTTGCCGCAGTGGTGATAGTGATGGTGGTAGTGGTCGAACAAGTTCAAATTACCATTGAGACAGCAAGAGGTACAAGCAGTGGTAGCATAAGAGTAGTGAATGAAAGAGTTCATCCACTAATCTTGTACTACCACTGCTTGTACATCCTGTTTTCTTAGTACTAACTTGAAGTTGTGCCACATTAATATTTGTACCCCTACCATTATTATCACCATCACCACCACGACCAACAAGAGGAGGAGGAGGATTATTTGTTTCTTTTTTCTTTCTTCCACGCCATCCCTTTTTCCCTTTTCCTTTCACAATATTATTATTATTACTACTTGATGGTGCATCTATAGATTGAACAATGTCTAATTTTTTGTAGAACATTTTGTTTGCTAACATTGTGTTCCTTAATTTCTAGTGAAGTCACACTCTCATTGTCTTCTTCTTCATTATCATCAAGATTGATTAGTGGAGAACTACTGATGAACTTTGGAAGTGGAACTTTTGAATTGTCTAAGGTGTCAACTTTTGTTACCAAATTTTTCAATGGTTTCCATAAGTAATTCATTCCATCCAATGGTTTAATTCTTTTGTTTTTCTATTAGATACTATCATTCTTTGAGGACTCAACAGCATAAGCAAGACTCTCAAGCTTCAACACGTGATCACAAGAGTTAGTACACATTTCATTCACTAACTTAGTGTAATTTTAGAAAAAAAAAAAGAAACACACTTAGTAGATCTCCACTAAACAAAGAAAAAGAAAAAACACACTACTTTGCATCAAAGACACTTATTTAGACCTTCTTAAACTCCAAAGAGTCCACTGACACTTAGTTGTTTCCTCCACGGATGCGGAAGTCCATCCTCACAATAAGGTCTTCCATGTCTCGGGAAAGGGTCCTCCCCTTTTCTTCCAGGGTTTAAATTTGTTTAAAGAGTTGTTGAATGTGTTATTCCACCAACTTCAGAAAAATAGCGGGCATGCTCCAAAAAACATGACGTGTCTGCTGAAGTTCATGCCTTTCATTTTCAACATATAGAATTCTTTGATTAACTTGAGAAAGGCTTTGGAACTCAAATCTTGGGGCTTTAAATTTGTTAGGGCTTTAAGTGCGCCTTTGACAATAGTGTAGCAGCAAAAACTTCAGAGATAAGTTAGCCCAATGCACCCAAGGTTGTTAACTAGTGAACAATAAAGTGAGTGAAGATCATAGAGACGAGAGTTTATATTCTAAAAAGGACAAAAAGCTTTTGGTAATTTCTTCCTATCTACCTAAACCTTGATTGGCAGAGTAAAGGTTTTGGCTCAGTGGAAGGGAAATCAGTAAGGTGAGAAAGGAATGTATTGCGAAAGATGAGATGGGGGAGCGAACAACTGGTAAGTTATATAAAGGGGAGACAGTTGTGGGGCCGTCGAAGTAGGTGTCATGGAACCATGGAGAGGTCAATGAAGAACGAAGGGGGTGTCTGGAAAAATATAGAAACTTTATTGCTTATGTACGAATAATGATCCAACCATAATCTACGACACTGATGTGTAATATACATGTAACCGAGAACCTAGTATTACCACCACATGTGAAATAAAATTATGATAGAAAGAATACTATAAACATGACTGGTACCAATAGATGAAATACCTTGCTAGAAACAACTGTTGATTTGTATTGCTTGTACCAGCACCAGCTGGACTCCATTTGATGGTACATATCTCTTAAAAAACATAATAGTCATCATCTGATGTCTGATTTGATTAAATGATTCAACAAAGAAAAAGAAAGAATGAAATAGATACTTTGCAATGTTCATAAAATCATGCAAGAAAACATCTTGTTTCATGCTCCATATCTACGCTGAAACAATGAATTATTGACCAATTTATTTTAAACGGCACAATAGATATTCAAAGTCTTAGTACAGGAAAAGGTGAAGCTAAGATGCATTAACATAATTAATACATAAATTAACAACTTAAATAGTTATTCAAGGGTACTTATATATGATATTTATCATTTTTTCTATAAATAAATCATGTCGGATTAGGAGAAATTTATGGAGATGCGGTCAAACCTTAGATGTATGTCCTTCCAAAGTGGTTACATCATAACTAGGAATTTTTCACTCGGTAGAGAGGTTGCGACTCTGCTGATATACATAGGCTCCATATTTGTCTTGCAACAAAAGATAAACTGTAGTGTAACAACACCAAAAAAAACTTGGAAGATCAGTAAAAGTTACTAAATTGAGCACGAAAATGGAAGCTTCTATCGTTTTGCATCTAGAAAAAAGAAATGCAATATGCAGTTCAACTGAAAATGAAACAAAAAGCACATGATAATTGACATGGATTCTTGGATGCTAAAAGCTTTCACAAAAAAGGCACTCCTTTTTACATTTGTGGTGTTTGACCAAAAATAACACAAAACACAATTTTTTTCCTATAAAAGTACTTTTTGTAAAAGTTGTTTTGACAAAAGTGTCTGTCAGAATAATATTAATTCTTTTACCTTTGAGGTATAGAGATTGTTTTTGATAAACTCTTGATTCAGAAAAAGATTATACACTAAAATAGCTGTTGAAAAATATTAACTTTCACAAAATTTAACTCTTTTTAACAACAACATATCCAATGAGGCCTGAAGAGGGTGGTGTATACGCAAGCCTCAAGTAAAGCATATCAAAGCATCTAATAAAAACAAAACATCAAAATCTCCATAAAATATAGTTCAAAAGAAGATGAAAATTGAATTACCGAATTCAAGTAGGAGGAAATCATAGGGTGAAGAAGCCATTGATATGAATTGACGACAGCTTAAAGAAACAGACAAAAGGTCAAAGGATTGCTCCTACCTATGATATTATATGGAGGAAAAATATGGTAAGTGGTAATTTTGGGAAACAGAGTACTTATTTATAAGACTAGCATTAGAAGTGTTTTAGTTCCAAAAGTCATTTTGAGTAAACTGTTGAATGACAATTGTATCCTCAAGCCATTTCAAAGAGTTGAAAGATTAAATTTATTTAATCTGAGACAGATTCAGAATTTAAAACCAGATGTTTAAATTTGATAATATATCAAAATATATTTAATAATCTTAAGCTCACTTTATTGGTTTTTTTATGTCTCAAAGTTACAAGATCTAAATCGTATCGTAGAATTATATTTTTTTAATCCCAAACCCTAACTTTAATAGTATGTATAATTTTTTCTAGTTCGTTTTGATTTTTTAGTGTTTTAGTTCTTTAAGTTGTTACAAACCTAAAACCTTATTTTTTAGAAGTTATAATTTTTCCAAACCTAAACCCAAATTTTTATAAGTATGTATATTTTTTAAAAAAATTCATCATGTTGGTATACATATATAAGGTTTGACCTAAAGACTATTTTTTTATTTAAGTGTATTTTGTTTGTATTCATTTCTCAAAGATTTCTTTTGTCAATTATTTCTCTTTAGTGTTATTCATTTGTTTTTTGGTTAGTTTGAACGTTGAAGTTTTTTTGCGTATTGAGTTATGAATCTTAATTCCTATATGCTTTATTTCAAAAAATTTCTTCTCGGGGGGGTTATTAAGACCTTTTAAAATGACTTTATTGGTAAAAAGTTGGGATTTTAAATTTTGTTTTAGGGAAAGGGATCATAGACCCAAAGTCCACTAAAAATTAGATGCATTTACCTTTAGGGAATATTCAGGCAGTTGTTGGGAGACCTGAACTAGAAGATCACTGCTTGTCGAGTTTAAGGGTGAGCCAGTTCGTTCAAGCTACTATGGATTCATCTTGGATCTTAGTCCATTTCCTTTGGACATAGACCTTATAGATTGTTTACATTATGTTTAGTTGTGCTGGGGATTGCATCCCCTTATATTACACATTTAGTTAGAAGTTTGGTGCAATAACTTTCACGTTCTAGGGGTTGAATTTCCACATGGTTATATTTGTTTTTGATAAATTGATTCTATGGGTATTCAAGTTTTAAATTGGTTATTTAAACAAGTTTCTACATCTTTAAATGCTTGTCTTTTTTTTTTAGTATCATTTAGTTGGGTTGTAGTAATGGTTCTCCCATCGGAGGGTTAGTGTGGGTGTCAAGCACGGCGGTTTGGGTCATGACAAAGTTGGTATCAGAGCCCTAGGTTTGTTGAACTCGTTGTACCAAAATGATTCTAGTAGTGTTTTGCAGAATGGTACATAGACGTATATAGTTTTCTTCCAGAGGCTACATAAATTTAGGAAAATCTCTCCATGTTCTTCTCTTTAACTCTTCGATCCCCACATATTTAACATGCGAAACAATGGTTCCAAACCAGTATCTCCCATCAATGGGCCAGCAGGGGAGCCCACATCGAGAGGATATGGCTGAGGTAGGGGTAGAGGAAGAGAAAGAGGCAGACACCGAGGAAGGGTAGCACTTGCCAGAGATGAAGCCCAAGCTAAGAATGTACCTAGGGAAGGGGCCACTCCCATTTCCCAGGATGAGGTAGAAAAGAATTTGGAGATTGAGGTGGAGGAGGATGTTGAGCAAGACAAGGATGCATAAGATGGACGGCAGGACTTCCCCCTTTGGATCTAGCTATAGCTTATCAGATTGTAACTTTTTTGGGTGGGTTGGTGCAACCTACTCACCCTCCAGTCATCTGTCCTTTTGTGGCTACAATCCCTAAGATGGATGGAGTGTTGGGTGCTGATACTTTCTTCCGTTCACTTTTGGGCCCTATGATGACTGGTAGTGAGCATGAGATGCTAATCATGTTTTTGAAGTAAACGTCGTTAGTGTTCCATGGTTCTAAAGTGAGGATGCCTATGAATTCATCCTAGATTGCTATGTGAGACTTCACATGTTGGGCAATGTGCAACAACATGGAGTTGAGTTCGTCACCTTTCAACTTCAAGATAAGGCTAAGCAGTAGTGGAGAGCCTTTGTGGAATGCGGATCGCAAGTCTTGCCTCTACTTACCTAGCTTCAGTTCAATGCCTTGTTTCTGGAGAAGTATATGCCTTGAATATTGAGGATCCACAAGTAGGATGGGTTTATGGCTTTGGGGCAGGGTGCTATAAGTATAGATGCTTATGAAGCTAAGTTCCATGCATTGTTCACATATGCGATAGAATTGGTGAATATAGAAGAAAAGAGGATCCATTTTTTCATCAAGGTATTGAATCTCGAGTTGCAGGTATCGTCTGTTCACATGACCTCTGCAACTAAAAGCTTTAATGAAGTGACAGACTTTATAAAGGAGGTAGAGGAGTTCGACAGGACAGGCAGTCTAAGGCTTTTACAAAAAGGCCTAAGAATATAGGTAACTTGAATAGATCCTACTCCAGAGGTTTAGGTATGCCGGCAGTTGTAGCTTGGCCAATTCATTCTAATATACCCTCTTATATGGGTGGTTACTTAAGAACTACTTAAAAAATTCCTACTCAGGATGGCTACCTTTTTGAACTAAGCAACAAGTCCTCTCATGACGTTGTTGATACAATTGTGGAGAGCTAGGATACATTAGGATAGATAGTCCCTACCCGCGCATGACTGAATTTGTACAACAGCATACCAAAGTAATGTGCCGATGGATGAAGGTAATAATGGCAAAGGAAGTCCACAAGGTGGGCAAGGAGAAAATCAGAGAGGCCACGGAGGCAATGGAACTGGTGATGCAGATAGGGGAGAATTGCAACCAGGCAGAGAGGTTGCCCACCAAGATAACACGGCACCGTTTTATGCCTTTTCGGGCAATACCAAGACTGAGACGTCTAATGTAGAGATAACATGTACTGTTCTTGTTTGTGATCGGATGGCTAATGTTTTGTTTGATCCAGGTTCTACTTATTCTAATGTATCAATATAGTTTTCCTTTATATTAGATTCAACTTTTGATGTGCTTGATGCCCCTATCTATGTTTCTACCCCGGTTGGAGAGTATGTCGTACTCACCCATGTTGATCGTGCTTGTTCTGTCCTGCTTATAGGTTTTTAAACTTGGACTGAATTGGTTATTTTGGATACGACTAACTTTGATGTAATATTAGGCATGACTTAGTTGTCCCCCTATTATGTTGTGCTTAATTGTAATGCTAAGATAGTGACTCTAAAGATCCCGGGTAGGGAAAAATTAGAGTTCGAAAGGGCATATAAGCCTAAGCCAGCTAAGATCATATCTCTCATTTGGGCTAGGAAACTAGTGGGGCAGGGTTGTTTGGTATGTTTGGCTCATATCTATGATGTTGATGTAGAGTCCCCCCTCTATTGCATCTATTTCTATAGTGTCTGAGTTTAAGAAAGTGTTTCCTACTGATTTACCTAGTACGCCTCTAGATAGAGATATAGATTTTTCTATTTACTTGGAGGGAGACACTTGCCCAATCTCTATCCCTCCTTGTCGCATGGGTCTAACAGAGTTAAGAGAACTTAAGACTCAGATACAAGAGCTCCTTGATAAGAGTTTCATCCTTCTTAGTGCTTCCCTATGGGGTACTTCCATCTTGTTTGGTAATAAGAAGGATGGTTGCATGAGGATGTGCATAGACTACTAACAAGTAAATAGGGTCACCATTTAAAATAAGTACCTATTGCCTCGTATAGATGATCTCTTGACTAGTTGTAGGGTGCATCTTTATTCTCAAAAATTGATCAAAGGTCTGGGTACCATTAGTTAAAGATTAGGCCCGAGGATGTATCCAAGACAATGTTGAGGACTCGGTATGGCACTATGAGTTCTTTGTGATGTAGTTTGGGTTGACTAATGCACTTGCAACCATTATAAGTTTGATGAATGGTGTGTTCAAACCATTCCTGAATTCCTTCGTAATGTCTTTATTGATGACATTTTGGTCTATTCAAAGAGTGAGGAAGAGCATGTAGACTATCTTTGTAATTTTTTGGGTGTCCTTGGGAAACAAAAATTGTATGCAAAATTTTCTAGGTGTGAATTTTGGTTGTCCTCTGTTTCCTTTTTGGGGCATATAGTTTCAAAAGAAGGGGAAATGGTATATCCCCAAAATATTGAAGCAGTAAAGAAATGGTTCTGTGGCCTAGTTCTCTCACTGAGTTTAAGAGTTTTATGGACGTCTCCAGCTACTATTAGAAGTTTGTGAAGAATTTTTCCTCTAATTCCACGCACTTGACAAGGATGACTTAAAATGAGGTGCCTTTTGAATGGACTGACAAATGTGAAGAGAGCTTCCATAATCTCAAGACTCTTCTGACCACAATACTTATTCTGTAATTGCTAGTGGAAGGTAAGGATTTCATTGTTTATTGTGATGCTTCACATTCAGGCTTGGGTGTTGTGTTGATGCAGGATAAGAATGGTATAGCTTAGGTCCTACGACAGTTGAAGATTCATCAATGGAACTACCCAACGCATGATTCAGCGTTGGCAACGGTAGTGTTTGCTCTCAAGATTTGGCGACATTATCTCTATAGAGTCAAGTGTGAAATGTTCATTGATCATCGCAGTCTACAACATATGTTAACTCAAAAAGACTTGAACATGAGACAGTGAAGATGTATGGAGTTACTTAAAGATTAAGATGCCACCATTCAATACTATATGGGTAAGGCTAATGTGGTGGCAGATGCATTGAGCTAGAAGATAGTGAGTATGGGTTTCGGGCGATCACTGACTTGTCGAGTTCAAGGTTTAGCTAATTCCTTTAGGGTACCATGGATTCATCTAGGATCTTAGTCCATTTCCTTTGGACTTAGACCTTTCAAACTCTTTACTTTATGTTTAGTTATTTTAGGGATTACATCCCCTTATGTTAGACCATTAAGTTAGAAGTTTTGGTACTATAACATTCAGGTTCTAGGGGTTGTTGACACCCAATTTTGACCCTTCTTTCTTCCAGTATTGTCGAGCTTCTAAATTATAAACGTGTCAAATTACCCCTTTTTCACAACTATTTTTACTACTACGACTATTTATCTTTATTATTGTTATCGTTATGTCACAATTCTATAATTACTACTAAATTTGTACGATTTACACTTAAAAGTGTAGTATCTCCTTTTAAACCTTCTTTATGAATTCGAGATTTTGACTTATTTGGGCTTTGTTTTGGTAGCATATATGTCCTCAAATGCCTATTTTATTCTCAAAGTTAATGTGTAAGTGTTGATTTACAACTGTAGAGGCTAAAGAGCAAGGCAAGGACACGACCTGACAAAAAGGAACTAAAAAACTAAAATAGTGAAGAAAAAGCAATCATGGCAATCGCCAAGACCACTTGGCACATCGCCAGTGTCTTTTTAGCTTGTCCAAAGTTCCAACATACCATCCCTAGGGAAAAATCAAGTTACAGACAGAAATGGGCAGTCATCGGATCACCGATCGATTCCCTGACAACAAATTGGATTGCCCAAAGTTACAGGACCTGAGATGCTAAAGGCCCATGCAATATAGAAATGCAATAGGACAATTGGCGGATCGCCTATCCACTCAGCAAGGCGTAACTTAATCCACTGAGTGGACTTTCACTCTAAATTTTGGGAGACTATAAATTGGATTTTAAATAGAATTTTGAGGACTTCTCTCCCAAATATTAGAGTTCCCATTCTAGAATTAGTGTTTTCTCTTAGTTTTTGAGTTCTAATTGTAAAATTTTAAGGATTTGAAAGTGGGTCTTAGAATTTAATCCTTGGAACGCATTGTAAACACTTAGAGACTCTTACCCAGCTAATGGCTAATTGAGTTGGAAATTATTTTTAGCTTTTTATAATGTTTAGCTAAAACCCCAATTTTTGGGGTGTGATCATATGATTA